>OZ026836.1:14978171-16178171 GCA_964023205.1 Lutraria lutraria
TGCGTGGTCTGTTTCCTTTGGGAGTATGGCGAGGACCATTATAGAAAGTTTAGCTTGTCTGCGTGGTCTGTTTCCTTTGGGAGTATGGCGAGGACCATTATAGAAAGTTTAGCTTGTCTGCGTGGTCTGTTTCCTTTGGGGGTATGGCGAGGACCATTATAGAATGTTTAGCTTGTCTGCGTGGTCTGTTTCCTATGGGAGTATGGCGAGGACCATTATAGAATGTTTAGCTTGTCTGCGTGGTCTGTTTCCTTTGGGGGTATGGCGAGGACCATTATAGAATGTTTAGCTTGTCTGCGTGGTCTGTTTCCTTTGGGAGTATGGCGAGGACCATTATAGAATGTTTAGCTTGTCTGCGTGGTCTGTTTCCTTTGGGAGTATGGCGAGGACCATTATAGAATGTTTAGCTTGTCTGGGGATGTTTGGCGAGGACCATTATAGAATGTTTAGCTTGTCTGCGTGGTCTGTTTCCTTTGGGAGTATGGCGAGGACCATTATAGAATGTTTAGCTTGTCTGGGGATGTTTGGCGAGGACCATTATAGAAAGTTTAGCTTGTCTGCGTGGTCTGTTTCCTTTGGTAGTATGGCGAGGACCATTATAGAATGTTTAGCTTGTCTGGGGATGTATGGCGAGGACCATTATAGAATGTTTAGCTTGTCTGCGTGGTCTGTTTCCTTTGGGAGTATGGCGAGGACCATTATAGAAAGTTTAGCTTGTCTGGGGATGTTTGGCGAGGACCATTAGAGAAAGTTTAGCTTGTCTGGGGATGTTTGGCCAGGACCATTATAGAAAGTTTAGCTTGTTTGGGGATGTTTGGCGAGGACCATTATAGAAAGTTTAGCTTGTTTGGGGATGTTTGGCGAGGACCATTATAGAAAGTTTAGCTTGTTTGGGGATGTTTGGCGAGGACCATTATAGAATGTTTAGCTTGTCTGCGTGGTCTGTTTCCTTTGGGAGTATGGCGAGGACCATTATAGAAAGTTTAGCTTGTCTGGGGATGTTTGGCGAGGACCATTATAGAAAGTTTAGCTTGTCTGGGGATGTTTGGCCAGGACCATTATAGAAAGTTTAGCTTGTCTGGGGATGTTTGGCGAGGACCATTATAGAAAGTTTAGCTTGTTTGGGGATGTTTGGCGAGGACCATTATAGAAAGTTTAGCTTGTCTGGGGATGTTTGGCGAGGACCATTAGAGAAAGTTTAGCTTGTTTGGGGATGTTTGGCGAGGACCATTATAGAAAGTTTAGCTTGTTTGGGGATGTTTGGCGAGGACCATTATAGAAAGTTTAGCTTGTCTGGGGATGTTTGGCGAGGACCATTATAGAAAGTTTAGCTTGTCTGGGGATGTTTGGCGAGGACCATTATAGAAAGTTTAGCTTGTTTGGGGATGTTTGGCGAGGACCATTATAGAAAGTTTAGCTTGTTTGGGGATGTTTGGCGAGGACCATTATAGAAAGTTTAGCTTGTCTGGGGATGTTTGGCGAGGACCATTATAGAAAGTTTAGCTTGTTTGGGGATGTTTGGCCAGGACCATTATAGAAAGTTTAGCTTGTTTGGGGATGTTTGGCGAGGACCATTATAGAAAGTTTAGCTTGTTTGGGGATGTTTGGCGAGGACCATTATAGAAAGTTTAGCTTGTCTGGGGATGTTTGGCCAGGACCATTATAGAAAGTTTAGCTTGTCTGGGGATGTTTGGCGAGGACCATTATAGAAAGTTTAGCTTGTTTGGGGATGTTTGGCCAGGACCATTATAGAAAGTTTAGCTTGTTTGGGGATGTTTGGCGAGGACCATTATAGAAAGTTTAGCTTGTTTGGGGATGTTTGGCGAGGACCATTATAGAAAGTTTAGCTTGTCTGGGGATGTTTGGCGAGGACCATTATAGAAAGTTTAGCTTGTCTGGGGATGTTTGGCGAGGACCATTATAGAAAGTTTAGCTTGTTTGGGGATGTTTGGCGAGGACCATTATAGAAAGTTTAGCTTGTTTGGGGATGTTTGGCGAGGACCATTATAGAAAGTTTACCTTGTCTAGGGATGTTTGGCGAGAGTTGTTTCTCTTGATGAGTTTTATTTATTTATTTTTTTTTGAGGGGCAGTTCTTCTGCCTTTTGCCAAAAAGTGTATTGTAACGAGAGCCATTTTCTTAGTAAAGTAAAAGTTACGTTTGTAACCTTTTCTAGTTTTGCAAAAACAGTACAACAAAATAAAAAAAAACATTAAAGGCCACTGATCCATTCAACAAATACACAATTATAGTCAATGTATGAAATGCAATTCTATTCATAACTGGGACGAAAATCTCTATAACATTATGCAAGAACAAATGGTACGAATCTACTTCGAAATTAAATGACATACATTTTACGACATAAGTAATGACAGTATGTAACAAGTTTTTGCATTTCAAATAAAAATGTCGACAAAGGGTGGTCTTCGCCCTAAAGTGTTTAGATTATAGCCATAGCCGACAAACGTTTTAACATTGTCGTTATAAATGAGGTTTATGATACTGGCACATTTTCGTGAGTTTCTCGCTGAGAATAAAGTACATTCAACTAAGCTCGGATTTTCACATTCACTATTTATGTTTATGTTATGTATTTATTTGATCTTAAAACGTAATACAGCGTTGATGTTATTAATTATATTGACGGTTGTAATAGATTCACTTTTATTTCAAATCGAGTTATTGGCTACCGATAATAAAAACAGTTTATTTTTATTATGTTTCCCATTTCGCAAAAAACGGCTTTTTGGTAGTATTTTTCAATTACAATGTACATTGTATTTGTATCGGGAATTTTCTATTGACTTTATGTTTGTTGGTAGATTTGTCCCCGTGCAATATTAGCATAGCATGCAGACTGTACATAGTGAGTTTTGTAAAACAAAATGGTTCAAGAAAACATTAAATATCATTACAAAAACATAAATCTATGTTGTCCTCATGAATAGTTAAAGCCAAAGTTTCCTAAATACTAGTACATGTATAACACGCAGAGAAGAGATGTTTGTGTCCACATTGAATTGGAAACTTGACTTTAAGTATGCCATCGTAGCTAGAAGCGTATCTTTGACTTGCGTGATTGGACGTGTTTCTCATAAATGTGGAAATTAGTACAATTAGATGGATTCTCTGTATCTTTCCAACCGTTCTATGAGTATTTGGTACAACTTGCTATAACGTAGTATGCTCTAACTTTCACAAGAGCATTTCCCCGTTCATTTTAACACTTTTTGTGGAAGTATAGTTCAATATTAATGTATTTCAACCTTGCTTCAATACATATTTTCTACCAGCCATTCATCAGTTTCAATAACCAATAATTCTCTATTATAAACATCGGCTTTATTCCTCATTCTTGTATTTGACACCTTCGGATACTAAAACTATCACTGATGTTCTATTCCAATAAATGACATCCCACAGATATTCATTTCGATTATTACAAACCCATTCTGCTGAGAGCAGCGATGTCTCCAATTATAACCTGTGATTTAAATGTTTAGGTCCGTATTTAATAGACACTACATTTCATTAACTCATTGTCAAAACGTATGGGAAAACCCAGGAATTCTCTTTGTTGTTCACCATTGATTTTCCATTAAATACGTCGATTATAGCGCAGAATCTTGACCTTTGGCGACTCCCCGACGTTTTACCGACACATCCGGGCACGACACATACTTTATCCGAGTATCACGTGACCCATGCAGGTTAAAGGTCAAGGGTCAGTTTCATGGCGGTCCGTAAATCACTTGGAAGATTTAGCGACGAGTATTAAATTTATAACGATAGAATAAAAGAGTCTAGAAGATGAAACAGAAAAGGTTCAAGTTGTTACTGTCAGCATCAACAAACCAACAAGAGTCACAAAACAACATTTGATTTGATATTTTGTATACAAATTTTCACAATACAATCATATTTTGTATTAATTTCTAGAACCCTTTTAGGAAACTGAACCTGGTAAGGCACAAATTAAACATTTACTGTTGGGGGATGGACAAGACACGATTACTATTTGTACACATGTACCATTGGGCAAGCATGGTGTAAAGGTAAGGAGCACGTACATCGATTGAGTTACTTTTAGAGGAAAACTCAAGCACCAGAAAGAGGTAGAACTATATGTCTTTACGTGATACGTATTTGTTGTATATTTATGTTAATGTCTCCATTACGCTATCAGACCGTTTTTACAAACAATTGGACTGTGCTGAGTCTGTTTTTGACAAAAGATAGTTCATTTAAACTTGTTAAGGAACTGTAAGTCTTCAACTGTCTTTCTATGTCCATGCTCCCTAAAGTAATTCCGCTTAATATGAAATAATTAAGAGACTCGATTATCAGCACATCTGAGAGTTTAAAACTGTGAAACGTGACTTTCTTATTGGAATGAAATGGCTTTTGTCTGGATAAATCCCGATTGTTACAAGAGAAGTTGTGTTCATTAATGCGCCAGAGTATCGAACCAAATACCTTTTTGATTGATGTCTGTCTGTACGTACGCATGTACATGTACATCTTTTTTTAACGCAAAAAACTAGAGTTATTCCACAAACATTGCGAATCAATTTTGATAGCCAATGGAAATACTAAATTATAAGGACGATCAATCCATTTGAACAAACAGACATGTTATTCTAGTACAGTGTTCCCTCTCTTGAGCAACATTTTGCGGAGACCGGCAGATTGGTTGTTGTAGAGAGGGAGTTGTTGTAGAGAGGGAACAGTTCATTACAGAAATCTGTATAGAACTGTATAGATATACGTGTTGATACATGTATAATGCATATTGGGTATGTTTATTCATATGCACTGAATCATTATACATGTTGTGTGTATATAATTTCATTCATATAAAATACTGTACTTATTCATTTATTCAATGTAAACAAATCAACTTCATAGTTTTCATTGGATTGTGTTGTTTATATGCACAAAAGGACTTTAAGTCCTGTGTATTGTCCACGGCAGATTTATCAACTTTATTAAAAAAGTAACAAAAGAACACATGACAAACAAAGTAATGCAAGTCAACCCAATTTTAATAATAGATAAAATTAAAATTTCAACTCATATATTATTTAATTGTTTTATATATTTTATCCTCGTATCAGTCAACTCTCGTAGTCTGCCATTAGCTGAGTCTTGTAACGCTTCTTACATTCCTGTTAATAAAGGAAGGCATTTAATTAGGAAAGTTACGTATTGCTGCTTTAGATAAAGTATAAAACTATAATGTTAAAAAGATTTTCTTCAATTATCATCTAACCAAACATTGCACGATACAATTTTTACTTTTGGAGATGTGAATAGACATCGATATGAAAGAGTGTATGCACGATGTGTACACTTGCATTAATTATGACTCTCGTCCACTTCACACCAAAACAGTTTGCATTGCTTAATGAATGTTAATGCAAACGAGTTGTTCTTAAATTTATTTTGCCAAGGGGCAATATAAAAATTATCATAAACAATTGAACATCTATGTGAAGTCCCCGTGTAGTCACACAAGAATAGCAACCCTTTGAAATAATTAACACTTACGTACCAATCATGTGTGAAAAACAATCGACACCAACAAAAAAACAAAGATCCATCCGTTAGTCCATAATCAGTTAGTCGTCTTTGTATACAAACACGCTCAAAATATGCCTAAGGCGGTTACACATTCCTGTACAGTTAAATTTTAAATACCGACACAAGTAGCATAATAGGTTTCGGCGATTTCGGACTTTACCGATGTCGTTTGAGAGAGGTAATCTGCCGTACCGGTACGTACTTTTGACTGCCGTTTGTCGTTATAAGGAGTTGTCGTTCCTTAGAGGTAAAAATACGCACAAATTGCAGGGGAGGAAAATGAAACGCCGTTGCAGAGAGGGAACCGTTGTAAGGAGGTGACGTTTCTAGAGGGAACACTGTATAAATATATCCCTAAAAGGGGATCACAATATCGTTTGCAGCAGAACCACTCTAAACTCAAATTTTCGACCTGGCGGTCTTTTTCAAGAGCTATGATGCACTAACAATTTGTCTACATTTTTAGTACAGCTTAAAACTTTGCATTGTAACTTGTTATGACGTCTCCATGCAAAGTTTTAAGCTGTACTAAAAATGTAGACAAATTGTTAGTGCATCATAGCTCTTGAAAAAGACCGCCAGGTCGAAAATTTGAGTTTAGAGTGGTTCTGCTGCAAAAGACATGTTATTATTTAGAAAATTTGGACGGTGCATAATAATTATACGCAATTATGTAGAACTCATTTCTGCTGTTCAAAGAAACGGGAGTCACATAAAATGTAGTTTGATTTTATCACGAATTATGTACATTATATATGATTCACAGTTCATGTGATTTTCTTCGAAAGGATTGAATAGAATTAGAATTGTAATTTTATTTCCTGGTACTTTAGCGACATAATTATTAACCAAATTTACTTTACAGGGCGATGCAACTGATGTACAAGCTCGCCATAGTTCTAGACCCTGGCATGAAACACATATTTTTATCATGAATGTTTTATTCTAACAACACACATAGATATGAGATCATTGCTCTACATTAGAATACATTTAATGGAACAGTAGAGTTCAGTTATGATTTTAATATTCGTGTTAGTGACATATTGTTGATGTTTGGATGAAAATGTCCTCTTGTTTAACAAATAAACATATAATGGCGTTTTCATGTCGCATTCTTGAGTTACCAGGTTCATTAAACTGTATGAATATAGGCGATGGATATACGTTTAAGAGGATTTTGTATCATAATGTTTTTGCAATTCAACCAAGATGTACAAAATTCTGAATATGTAAGACGTATACAACATCAGTGCGCCTTGTTGGCGACTGCCAACTTTTAACTAAAATACAACAATTTAAACTCTTTATCCAATTAAAAATTAATAATAAAAATACTGTTGCTCATAGATTATATCATAAATTGTTGATCGAATCATCTCCATCTCTGTCCATATTTAATGAACAGTTCTATCATGGATCATGTATATTTATAACACGTTTTTTATATCTGTTAAAGTGAAAGCGAAACAGATGATATATTTTTTAACGTACACACGAACCCTAACATCTACATTTTTTTCATACTGTATTGTTTTTATGTAAGTTACTCAACCATGGGATTGATAATTGTATCTTAATCATAGACTTGTTGTGTTGTGTTATCATACCAAGCTTACATTTCTGGAACAAGGCAAGTTTTATTGGTCCAGTTGATTATTTTACACTTAAAAAGATGTCGATATACACATATATTTATTATATATGAAACTTTCCCACCATCTTGCATATTTGGTATTTAAATCAAGCTATTTACTGTCGAGTTTTCCTTTATTTATCCGCGATTAAAGAAAACTGTTCAAATTATGTCGCTCGTAAATAACAACTATTGTTTATTTCGTAATGATTAATACGATAAGTTAAACATAATAATAAGCAATTACAGCATTACTTAAGATCTTACTATGAGTAAAAATGTTATAATTCGCTCTTACAAACTTCAAACTAGATATTCTCACCAGATGGTGTTTTGTAAATGAGCATACAGCGTCCGTTGTAACAATCGTAACTACTCGGGCATTTCCGTGACTGAGAAATACACCTCGTACATAAATGTAGGGTTACAAAATTTCCGCATGTTTCCGGTCACTACCTTTTCAGCACTAGGTACTCGTTTTCTCAGAATTACAGACATTTAAGCATGTTTATCGTTCGCGTTTGATTAGATAGGCATCAATTAAGTTTCCATTGAAAGAGAAACAGGTTGTTTCCGTCCATGGATTCCCAAGATAAGCCATCCGTGAACAACAACGACAAACTGGCGGCCTGCCTATTATGTCCGAAGCAATTTTCTATAGACAAACGCCGAGGTGTTCCGATTGCCGTTGTAACTAAAGTACTTTGCAGTCCCGGTAAAATGTATATAGTCCTATATGTTTGATAGGTAACGCATATCAGTAAACTTTACAACTAAATGGTACAGGAAACGACTTTGTTGGGAAAAAATATCGTTACATGTATGTATGTATATTAATCTCAATATCATAAACGAAAATGACCGATGATAACATATCAACAATAAACTTTTAGTTGAAAAAGCGGCTTTCATGATCTATTTTACTGCAAAGTCGCATCGGAGAGTTTATAGTCAAGAACATCTTCCCAAGCCGTCTGATGCAATAGACACCCAGCTGTATGTACTTTATCTTCAAATTATATATTTTCGTACGCTTATTCAATACTTAAGTTCGTTTTTTTTCATATAAAAAATGTAGGATGTAGACAATTTTTTACTTGATATAGCAAGTTGTGAACATCCTTTATCCTATAACAAGATATACAACTCATCAATTATGCTTTGTAATGCATTATACATCATAGTCTTAACACTTGAAACATCGCGCAACCAATACATGCTCATTACATCATTTGGTACAATACTAGTGTATTGCCATATAAAGAATCAATGCGTAATGCTCTGTTATTGCACGGAACAATCCAGACAGCGTCAGGTGGGTTCATTAACTAGTAATTTGATGACTTAAAAGATAAAATGAAATGTCACCCTCCAGAGCGTATCATTTTATGGGACATTCGTGTACGGAAACTACAAATTTAGACTCAGTTGTACACTGAGAGTATTCTGTAAGTGACCTATGGAGAATATTATAAGCCTTTTAAAAAAATCTCTCAATTAACATGCTAATAAAATCACCTTCAATACTTCAAATGACTACTTTGTCGTCATCTATTTTTTTATGATCTGATAAACCTGAGTTTTATTCCATAAATTCATATTCATCGTGAGAATTTTCATCCGCATGAATAATTTGGAGGCTTGTCGATTTATTTTACTTAATTGATGCATACTTGTGAACGATCATTATGACATTTTCAAGTAGATATAATCAGAGTTGGTTTTCGTTTTGCACCATCATGTATCGATTTCAATTGAAAAGTAAAAGTAATACTGATCTTGTTATAACAATTAAGTAATTAATGTTTCATAACAAGACACTTTCAACGTACACCTACAATCTCTCCAGAGCGTCCCTCTCTTGTGCAACAACCCCCGTTAACAACAGCATGAGTTTTCCTACTGCAAAATTTAAGTATTAATTTAACCTCTCTAGAGCAACAACCCCTCAAAAACAACATACTTTTGCTACACTAAAAGGGTGTTGCTTTGGTGAGGTTGCATTGTATTTACTTACTAGGGTTATGACTAGGAGTCCATTCATTCACTGTACAAACTACATAATCGGAAATTGACAGGTGACCTTGTCAAGAATTAAACCGTTATGGAAGCTAATGCGTGTTGCCTTTCTATAGAAATTTGTTCACCATTTGCATTGCACAGGGTTGAAGCTTTCTGCAAGCAAGCAATGGCGATGACTTTGAACAGCTTTGCAACAATACATGTATCAGGGTAATTACTTCAAGACACCTAGCGTTTATGATAAATATCTGTATATGTTTGAAATCGAATCACATCGATATCATATTGAAATAATGATCTACTTTGAATAGTTAAGTTCATATTCATGACCTGTGTACAGCTAAAGATGGTCATGTATAATACATGCATCGTACGCATGTAATGTGTGCATTTTTCATGTCCATTATCTGGTATGTCCAAGAAAATATGTAATACCAGTTCACGGGTGGAGCAAATGAATATCATAAAACAGTTGTGCTAAAAGACATGTTCATTTCGATGAATTATTTACAGGGAAGTGAAAGTAAACAGATTCAGAGTATAACATTCAAACACTGTCAGTAATAATAATTTTGTCAGTCAAGTAACTTCTAATTTAGTCCTAAACGTCTGGCTAATATATTTGTAAGAATATCATTTGTGTTACAGTACTAAAAAATTACGCCTTTCATTCATTACTTTTCATAGTTAATGAAAATTACACAAAATGTGTGTTAAAAGTAGTCACATCTTTAAAGCACTGTGATATAAATAATGCATCATGCATATTGTCATATCATTGTCAAATTTCATGTACATACAACCTCTGCTTAGATTACTGTCATAAAACATGAATACAATTTCTACTTTCACTTTTAATAAGTGATTTCAATGGAACTTGAAATTCATCAAACATATTCTGGTTGTTATGGCAACAATATCTTACTGAAATGACAAATACTTCTTTGAACGTTTATTCTACAATACAGGTACATTGAAGAAATTTGATATGCATTCACCCACAGGCCATTGACATCAATATATATATATATGTGTGTGTGTACTCAAGATAAAGGTCAGTGTATTATTAATTAGACCATATTACCGTTATGTATGGCATACAATAACCGAACAATCATGCTTCATATAAAACAAGCCTATGATTGAGTGCTAGACATTTTATTACAACAAACACATCAAGTTTAAGCCATACAATAATAAATGACAACATTATGAATAATACTAGTAGCTAAAGTAACAATTTATAAAATTGATGATAAATCTGTTTATTTATTATTTACCTATACTGACAGGTGTCCAATTAATAAAGAAGTGGAAAAGTTTTATTCAAACAGAGTTGAAGAAACTTTGTAAAAAATAAATTATACAGCCAAATCTCTGCTTGTCTTATCACCATGACTACGGAGCATCTTTCAGGATAGAACAGTAACTGTTGGCAAACACTCATATGCACCATCTGTACACTGAACATATAAAGGTGGTAACAGGATTTCTTAACAAAGTCCTTTTCTTTCAATTGTTTTCCCTGCTAGTTGATCAAGATAGTATTTAAACCATTTATGATGGAAACAGTTCAATATTTACCTCGACCCCCACTGTAAATGAATAAATTACAGACACTGACAAAGAATTGACAGATCTGTACTTGTCTTCTCATGTATTGTTTTTTAAATGATGATAAAGGTGGACTAAATAACTCTTCTTGATTGATTTTTAGGGTCAGAGAACAACAACTGACGTATATTTCAGCACATCATTCATTCAAGGTGTTTTATTAAGTATACCTATATCTTAGTTAATATTAACATTTAATAGAGTCAAGAGAGACTATTAACTTTTAACAGACAAATAGAGTTTAGATTATATTAACATTTAATTTAGTCAAGAGAGACTTTATATTAAATATTAATATTTAATACTGACAGAGTACAAAAGTGGCAGAAAAATTAAAAACAAAAATGAAGTAGTGGTTACATTATACAGTAAACAGGGTAATTATGATGATTCATTTGAAACGTTTCACACGCTTGTTAAAATATGAGAGCAAATATTAAGAACCTCAAGCCCACGAGTGTATAATAAAGCGCTGTCATTTACTGAATTTTGAATGTACAAGCAACACATTAGAAACTACCTGAGCAATTACTGCAACATTTATTACCTGGTGCAACAAGTTGGTTTTATTTATATTTTTGTTCACAGTCAATAAATTTCGACTTCAATATGCTCATCACCAAGTTCACAAGTAGAAATTGTATAACAGATAATTCTTAATTGATCTGCACTTATTGACTTGATGTTATCTGAATAATAACCAAATAACCAGCGTCATTTTTCATACATTCGATGGTCAAGGTCACATGGGAGTGAATCTAAAATTATTCAAAAAATTAAAAACAAGAGGTTAAATTAGAACACATGTTACGTATCAAGTATGAATCACAATTATAAAAAAATGAACAGATGACAAAGCAGTTCAAACATTAATAGAATGTTTGTTAAACATCTACATGTACAATTATCTCATAATCTGAAATGCAATAATTTAAACATATTTTTTGTATCAGACAGGAAAATACACGATGTTACTGCCTCATCAGTTTGTTACAAATAATCTTACAGACAACTTTTTATACCTACAAAAACACATTTGATAAAAACATATTTTATGTAATTAATTCACAAACCTAGTTATATAATGGAAATTAACTGATAATCAATTTATCAATTGTCAAAATATAAATCATACAATTTCAAAGACTTCAGAAAAAAAACAAGATTATTGAACTTTATGTATAATTTTACAAAGTATAGCAGCAGCAGTAGTATATCATTTGATACCAGATGAAAGCATTGGATGCTAACATGTAAATTCTACCTACTGAATAAAGGGATACAACTCCTACAAGACCATGTAAAATTACAACTTTCATTACTTCCCTTGTCAATATATCTATCGAGACTAATCACCAAATATAAAATATTACCAAGCAAAATATATGTAATGATAGAAATCTTGCCCGATCTACAAAAAATGCAAAATCTTTTTTTTTTCATAAACATACATTAATAAAATGGTACCATTCGAAAGAAAACACTACTAGTCATTTATTTTTATTGAATTTGAATGTGTACTTAAAGTACAGTAGCAGTGTTAAGTAGCACGCTGTAAAATGTCAAGTTGCAAAAGATTCTGAAATAATCGCAGAAACCGCAACAGCACAAAACTTTTGCCCTTACCCCACAAGATGTTTGCCGTCAAGTATAATTTACACCTTCTAGAAAAAAAAGATTTCTAAGACATACCGGTAGAATCATAATACATGGGAACATTATCAGCAATAGAATGTATTATAATATATATATATATGAAGTATTGCACACACATTCTAAGAATACATGAATAAAATGGATCATAACAACATGTAGACACACAACAAAGTGAAAACTTGGAGCAAATATTCATAAGAAAGGTTGATTACCAAGTGTAAAGTATATACAGTACCAATAAATCAAGTCAGAGTTTGAATTATATAAACAAGTAAAAAATGAGGTCAATTTAACTGGCTCTATCTTACACTTAAAGTACATAAAATTCCAAAATAATTAATGGAAGAGTGATTCAAAACATGCCGAGTACTGATAGGTACTTTATGACGACAGATATCTCAGTCATTGTAGAACTTCATTCATTAAATATATATAATGGCACGGTAAACAATCTAATTTGTCTCAAATAAAACAGATTACTATAAGATACATACAGTCATGGTAAACTGGAAGCAAATATGTATAATATAATATCATAATACCATTTCTAAGATAATCATTTTGGCCCCTAACGATATCATACGTTAATATACCGGTACTACAATGGCAAAAAAATGTCTACCAAATGAGAATGATGCTGGTATATAAATATAAAAAAGAGTAAAAATATCAATTGAACTTCCTAGTGTTTCCATTCATCAAGATTGATATATTTTCTTTAATTCATCAACTAGAGCCGTCAAGTGTGGATTTCCACCGCATTCATTTATCTGTTCATAAATTCTGAAAAAAAAATATCATTATTTCAAATGAGACAGATCTTTCGCAAATAGAAACAGAAGTACGTACTATGCAACAAACAAATTAAGGCAATATTGTCAAAGAAAAGACAAAAGCCGAAGTCTGAGTATTTGTCCGGGTTCAAAAATGGACGGGGAGTGAATGTCTGGGGAAGTAAAATCGGAGGTGAACTTTTCTTCTCCCCTATCAAATTTGCTTTGGGTAGCCACCCAGCTAGCTCAGTGGTTAGAGTGGCTCACACTGTCCGTGACAAATTTGACCGAAGATATTACATCCTATGTTAAATTGTCCTCCAACTCTAAATATTGTGGGGTAGCTTAGCGGAAGCTTACGGATAGAATGTGGTTAGTACTGGTTAAGGCCTAAATGAAGTCTAGGAAAGCTGGCTAGGATAACTGCCCGCCACAATATGGCTGAAATAATGTTGAAAATGGCTTAAAACCTAAAATTCCAACTTTAAAATTAATGCAAGATGCAACAGTACTCACACTTTTTCTAAATCAATCAATACTTGTTTAGTATAATCAAAAGATCCTTTTTTCTCTAACAGATCAACGCAGTATTTCTTCACATCATTATCTGTAGTTCTCTGTCGTAGAATACTCAATATTTTATTATCACTACGGTCACTCATGATTCCATGAATCAAAGGAAATGAAAATTTCCCTTCTGTTAAATCCTCGCAGTAACTCTTGTTTGCTTCATACTGAAATCAATTATATATAAAATAAAAACAAGTTTCTTCAGCATCAGATTCAAAGGACCTTATAAATTATCAATTTGAACAACATGTAATAAATGAGGTAAAAAAATAAAGATAAAAACTGACAGGACATAATATTATACTGATTTCAAAATAATTTCATGAATTCCTTAATTTGTATAGCATTCTGGATGAACAAGAAAATACTCAAGAGATCTTCACTGTGACTGTAGCACTACTGGACAAGAATTTATATAAGCATCCAGCAGCAAAATTTTTATCGAACTTTAAGTACAAAAAAGCTATGTATATGTATTTCTATGTAATTTGACTTAAATTTGTACCAAGTTTTATTTAAATCAGATAAAAACTGCAGGAGAACTAGTGATTTAAAGTTTGGTTACAAACATATAAATATAGATGTTCAGAATATTTAACTAAAATAATGTGAACAAATTATGTGTCCCCAGGTGGTTAACTGACTTACATACACATACGAGTGTAAAATGTTTCTGAATCATATTCTATTACAGATAAACATCTTCATACGAATGTGTCAGAGTTATAAACCTCTAGTTACAATTTTAGCTATAAAACCAATTTCTACCGTAGCCAGATTTTATCATATGCAATACTAGTGTAAAAGATCTCATACAATATTAGGATGAATTGATAGTAAAATTTTGAATATCATTAGCGGCAAATTTGTACATTATAAAAGGCAGTTACTTCTATGTTATCAGTGATCAAATTGAAATAGATACACAAATTTTCTAATGGAATATCAAATACAATGACTTTCATTTTATAATGATAATGTAATCATTTGTCTTAGTATTAATTGCAAAAGACATGCATGATTATTAAGTAAAATTGATGAAGGAATTAACTTGAGATTAATCATATAAAAATTCATTATAAATAACAACAATAAAATAAAGACTAAGAAAGTGTTGTTATTCATAAATACATCTACTACAGGTAAGTATTATGTAAAAAAACAAGATATTAAAAGTATAATGGTGTTTATACTGATGGCCTGAATAATAAATAAATAGTTGAAATAACTTTCAGTCACTTCATGAGTCAAGTATCATTCAAAAATGTGAATGTTGATACATTGTATATAAAGAATATTATACTCATGTATCATAATAAAATTTCAACTTAATTAAAGCATAATTATCATACATAACATCATTCTTTTAATGCATAAACAATGTTCAAGTTTTTTTACTACCCGGTACTTGCAGACAAGCAATTATGAATCAAATTCAAAACAGCATGAAGTCATTGACACTGCCTGATGTTTCCTTATACTTCAATATTACTACAATGTATTATATACAGGTAAATTTTAAAAATAATAGAAAAATATCATCAAGTACCTTTAATTTCAAGTTACATTTTGTACTAACTTACCTCTTTAGATATGAGATTAGCATAGTCATCCCTAATTTGGAAATAAAGTCCTAAGTTGTCCAGCAGTGGTTTAAAATCACTACAACAAAAATATTTATAATACATAAAACAATCTCGGAGTTTGACAGTCTTCATGCAGTAAAAAGAATATTATCACTGAAATTAGTTTCATTACCTTTTGTTCATTGTGTGAATCTCAAGTAAATATTTTTTTTCAATGGGGTATGGCATTGCATCATGGGTAATGCTGCACCATGGGTAATGTCACCTTTTTTCCAGCTTTAGTGCTTGAATAAGATCCCAGGTGTACACAACACTAATACTTAACATGTCAGAACTGTAAACTCAATATAAGGCCACAATCTAGGGTACATAACCAAAGGAAATTTTGATTTAGTTATTAATCATACAAATAGGTTTTAAGATTCTGATTCATAAATAAACAAGTCTCCATACTTACTGTTTATTTTCACTGAATAATTGCATCAAACCCACAGCTAGTCCAAACAGTCCACCAGTTTCTGAATAAAATATACAAATTAAGTGTATTCAAAATTTAATACATCCAATCAATTAATACAATGAAAACATCAAATCAACTAATTCAAATACAATGTAAACACATTCATTAGTATGATAATTGTATTACCGGTAACTTACTAAGACACACTCTTTTTCTTATTTAACAATATCTTCAATAAATCAAATCCATAAAAATGTTCTTTAATCAGAGTAATGCTTGAATACACCAAACTTGTCCTATTATCACAAATTAAAGTCACCCTGTGATTGAAATAGCATTAAATGGATTGAAAAAAAAACAAGGGACAAAAAGTGAGAATTGAGAAACAAGTAATTGATTAAGAATTAAATCAAACTCTTACTTCTAATCACCATAGTTTTATATTCTTCTTCAGTAGGACATCGAACACTATCTCTCCAGTAAATATCCATACCTTGACCACGATGTAACTCTAATATCTGTTCTGTTAAATTACATGTAAAATATGATGACTGAGTATATCTCAGCATTAGATAGATAGATAAGATTCATTTGTGTTTTGGCAATATGTGACACATGGTGAAATACATGAATGATAAGAAAACAGTGTTTAAAATATAATTATGAAATACCATGTCATGTACACCAGCATTAGGGTTAACACAAAAAGAGAAGACTCTTATTTCCATTGTCACAACTTTATCAATCATTGAAAGGTCCAAGAAAAACAAAAAGACATTACCAGATTACAGAAGAAATCAATTCTAAAACACTCGCTGACAACATTATATAAATATCACATCCCACATAGGGATCCCTATGTGGGATGTGATATTTATTTTATTATACCAAACAAAACAATAATTAAGAAAGACCAGAATGCAACAAACATGCTAACAATTACATGGTTCTTTTCGTACTGGTTGAGTCAAAACACTAAGTCTTCTTCAGAGATTGAAACGAAGCAGAGTTATTTTCACTGTCAAATTATCTTCTGCTAAACGGGATGTCAAATTATGAGTTTTTGATAATTGCCCATTAAAACATCTAGGATATAGAACAGATCGACTAAAACACGGCACCCGCGGTAATAACGCGTGAGGGCAGTTTCATTATGGCAAGCGGGGCGAAATGTAATGTCACGGGGTAACATTATATAAATATCACATCCCACATAGGGTGATAGAACGTAATGTTCACCCGAGACAAGTAATGTTGACCCGAGGCGTTAGCCGAGGTTGACATTACTTGTCTTGTTTTATTATACCGAATAAAACAATAATTAAGAAATACAAGAATGCAACAAACATGCTGACAATTATACGGTCTTTTCGTACTGGTTGAGTCAAAACAATAAGTCTTTATCAGAGAATAAAACGAAGCATAGTTATTTTCGCTGTCAAATTATCTTCTGCTAAACGGGATGTCAAATTATGAGTGGATTTTGATAATCGCCCATTAAAGCGTGAAGGTAGTTTCGTTATGGCAAGCGGGCCGAAATGTAATGTCAGAGGGTAACATTACGGATTGTCACCCTATGACGTCACGTAAGACTATAGAGTAAATAAGTCACATGAGGTATAATAATATGGATTGTCACCCTCTGACGTCACATAAGACTATATAGTAAATAAGTCATGTGAGGTATAATACAAAATAACTATGTCTTTTAACTTATGGTTTCAATAAGTACCTGTAAAAACCTTGGTAGCCTCTGGATGATTTAATGTTAATACTTTCTGTAGTCCCAAGAAATAAACATAGTTGGCAGAATTGATAGTGTGAGGAATACCAAATATATTATGCGCAACTGAAAATATAGGTTAAATAAGGTACAAAAGATATTACAGAACATATTAACATTTACCAATATTTATCTTTAGCATAGCATTGTATCATAACTCTCATCACTCAAGTGCCTCCTCCTGTTCCAGATTTGACTAAAACTCAGGTAATTATTTCGGGGATTTTGTAGTTGAGGAGGAAAACCCCCGCTGTACACCTGTGTGGAACCATTGAATTTTCGTATACTAGCTGACAGCCTTGGCATGTAAAATTTGTAAAGTTTATCGGGTGGGATTCAAACTCAAATAATTACAAGAGACACTATAAACACTCGAGCATGGAGGTCTCCTATCATGACTGTTAAATAGCAAGACAAGTTATCAACACGGCAGCTAATAGGGAACAAGTATAACAATCGTATCATCATTATACAATAAAAAGTTATTTTCTTACATGAAAAAATCCCAATCTATAAGTGAGGATATTGAGCAAAAATGTAACCAAATATTGTGACACAGGCATGACCATGTATATTATACTCATCATATTCCTAGAATGATTATTACATAATTAACTAACCAGGTATTCCTCTCCTTAAATTAGAGTTATCTTCTATGTCATCAATCCTAAAAGGAAAAAGAGACAAATAACTTTGCATACATTTTCAATTTGTTAAAATAAAATGCCTAAAAAATATTTAAATAGTCATTGATGGCAAAGATGCGCAGACTTAATGTTATCACATTGTCTTTAACTACTTAACTGCAGGTTTCATTGTTCATAACAACAAAATAAACTAGAATCTAGGAGTTTTTATTAAAGAAAGTTCATGTACAACAATACAATACATACAGCAGACTAGCATTATGTAGCATTTGAGTGGCCTCTCCAATAATGTGAAGTTTGTCATCAGGTATCTTCAACCAGCAATTAAATGCCTAAAATATATTTTGAAGCATACAAAAGGCTTTCATGTAAAACCATGCAGTTAGTAAGCATACCAAAACAGTGATTAATAAACCTCAAATATTTATCAAGATATAACAAAGTGACTTATGAACCAGCTGAAGTGTTTCAAATCAACTGATACAATAGTAAATAAGTACAGTAATACAAGCATTTCATCACAAAAACATATTAAAAACAAATTGACTTAATTAATAAGAGGAATACTGAATTACTGTTACACAAATTTTGTACATGAACAAATAGTACATACACACTAAAGTAAATGTATCAACATACCAAAGCAAGCTTCCCTCTTATTTTCTTCCCAGGAATCTGACATATATGGAGATAAGGATCCAGGAGAATCTAAATAATAATAAAATCTTTCTTACATATTGAAGATAACATACATGTTGTACATTACTAAAAGTATACTGTTACATTACCTCAGTGCATCACAGAGTAGTCTACCTTTTATGTTATAAACCCTGGTCAGCACTCGATCTTGACAACAAATTCTCTCATTAAAGTCACATGCTCACATTATTATCATACCATATAATACTTAATTATTTATAGGGAATACATAGGCTGTAATAACTCAGCAAGTTGTTCATGGTATACACAAATAACATAAAGCATACTTGTAAAATTAAAGAAGAACCAAATTATAAATCACAGGCTTGAAAAACTGGAAATGAATATTTCTGCAATAGTTTTTATTAGGTAAAAAACAAGTTTTGACATCATTTCATTAAAAATTAGTCAGCACATTTGAAAAATTAATAAAAACATATATATAAAGCAGAAACTTAGAGATATTTATGATGTTCCAATGAAAGTGCATTTATAATAATGATAAGTTGATAACTATATATCAACATAATTATATTACCTTTTCCGTAGAATCCATTTTGGAACTTTCTGAAAATAAATACAGAAAAAAGGACTGCTTGAAAGATAAACGAATAAAGTACTAAATGAAGTTGTAGTTAACCTTTCTTATATACCAATCAAATTCAGAGGTAAATATTAATAGCAGTTACTAATACATGATGACTCACTCAGAGTCCATGGGTGTCACTGACAAAACATAAGAAATGATGTTATTACTGCATTTGAATAATACTTATTTTTCATAATAAGATTCATTATAGACCAAAAGTAGTGACATCTAAGTGACAGATAAAAATATAAATACAGTTTTATGACACATATCCGAAATCACAACATATCCGAATTTGGTATAATAAAATAATGCCAGAAACTAGACAAATTTAGCACTTCTGACCCACAGAAATTTGACAGAGATTTACTAAAATGAAGCTGTTTAATAATCTAACAAAAAATGTATGATAGATAGTGCATCTCATGAGCAAGATAAAAAAAACGTCAACCAATTTACCAACTATTTCAAGGGAGTTCACTCTACGATGGATAACGTGTTAGCATTTTAGTCACTAAAATTTTATTTAGGGTTAGGCCTATATTTTGTGTATGTATCGCATCAATATAAAATAACAGTAAACGAAAAAAAGCGCTAAATGTCAATAAACAATTTATAATTTTACCAGTTCGCCGTATAATCCTGATCAATAGGTTCTTTGTTTCCTACTTTCGTTTTCGCTCTGTATAAAATCCGTTAGTGTCCGTACTACCTATGAACGAGGTTACCACTACAAGATTAGTGTGTTATTTCCGGCGGCCTAGATATCTTTTTGAGTGGAGGATCAAAGTCTACATTGTATAATTAAAGTTAACGTACTTTGCTAACAGTAAGTTTACCGCTCTTGATGCAGTTTATATGATTCAGTTTATGAAGATATGAAAACTTCATTAGTATCGCGTCAGTAATTCGTACCATGGCTAACTCGTACTTAGTGCAGTCGTCCTTCAAATCAACATAAGGATCTAATTATCATGGAAATCCTTGTTATATCTTCATATATGTGTTTTTAACTGGATGTGTGTTTTTACTTGTTCCCTTCTTCAATAAAATAGCACTCTTCTAAGTAGCCTACATGTTTGGTAAGTTTATTTTTTATGTAGTTCTTATCCCTTATCACCTGTGTCTTAATTAAGCTCTTAGTTGAAGTTTGTCAAATAAATTCTATTTTTTATGATGAGGTATTCTTTAATATGGCACTATCATACAGCCCTGCAATATGTATAACTTAGAGGAAATTTAATTGTATGGTTCTAACATATCTATGATTATTTTATTTATTTTTACCTTAATTGAACTATGTTATGGCAGTAAACCTAAATTTCACTTGACCTTATGTCTAATAATGATAGTACAGTGTAACTTCCATGAATGGTCACCTTTTGAAAAACAGCAGCCTCCCTGTTACTGTCAGTATACTAGCAACCCAAATTGACATTTTACTATATTTTCACTCTCTCAACATCATCTACCTCCTTACAACAACCATTTTTGTCCTTCCCATTGGTGGCTGTTGTAGGAAGGCTGCACTGTTTTATTTCATTTACTGTGAGTCCACAATAGTAAGACTTCCTTTGTGACTGCAAACAGTTTTAATAATTACTGCTAAAATGGTCTAAAAAAGGACAGCTTATTATAACAAGTTGGTCTATTTATTAAAGTAGAAAGTACAAAGTGAGGTTTACCAACTCTTTATTAGATATACTCATAAATAAATGAATAAATGAAATAATTTGTGTTCTAATGCATAGGGGACTGGCACATTTGAAACACAATAAATTGATAAAAAATATATATATTATTCAGTACTTATAGTTTACATGTATATTATTTTGTTTTGTGTTATTTTTTCAATGTGACATGACCCTATCAAAGGTCAAATGTATAAAACGTAGATCTGTCATATTTCGATAATTTTCAGTCAATATTTAGGTAACATAGATATTTTCTGATTTTAGGTTTGAACTCAGAACAGGGAGACATGGTAGCTGGGGTGGTTAAGGTAGCAGCTCTTGCTGTATCCTCCACAGTTGTACTGCCTTATATTGCAGCTTTGCTGTGTAATGTAGCATTTGGCTGGCCAAATGTTCGGCATAAGTACCGCCGTGCATTCAATCCAAAGAAAGTTTATGCATTAAATATTTGTCTAATACAAAGTATGCTGACAAATTTGAGGTTTGCAAAACTTTACTTCCAATGGAAGTCTTACTACAAGAATGCTCCAGCTTCTGTAATAATGAAGGTGAATTTTATACAGTGCTATTTCTTGGTTTAAGTTTTGCCTATAATATCTAAGGAAATGATACTTTGCTTGTAATTCTTAAGTTCTTTCTGTTTATATGGTGCTTGTCAAAAACTCTTGTCACTCATAAGTTATGTTACATTTTATTGCTAAAAAGTATCATTTTCTTGTTTAATTTGACATGTACATTCAGAAATGTCACCAGGTATGTACCGGTATTGAAAATTTTGCCATATTTTTCCCTATGTTATGATTGGTTAAATTGTATATGATTACTTCATATGTGCAAGTTTTTTATCAATGGTAAAATCATTTGCACAGACTGTGAATTTAGGATATGGAACTACTTGTCCGAATCACCAAATGTGAATAATTTTCCATTATACATAATTACCGCAAAAGTTACTTGTCCGAATTGATAATTGCTAACTTTGCAGACTGATTTGCATGAAACAATCATGTTCTGATCTATTGGCACTTTGTTTCTTAGAATCATGTACATGATATTTCAGGACAGAACTTATGGCTGTCGGAATCAGAAACTGGACTTATATTTCCCTAAGTCTCATGAAGCAGATGACGATCGTCAATTACCTGTTGTTATGTTTGCTTATGGTGGTGCTTGGGGATCTGGGAATAAGAAGATGTATGGTTTTTTATGCTCAGCTATTGCTAACAAACTTAATGTGATTGTATGCTGTCCAAACCATTCAACATATCCTAAGGTGAGATATGTTTGCATATACATGTACAATGTATCATTATTTCATTATTCTTGTTTATTATATATTCTGTTTTTGAGACATGTGTAAACTGAATGATTTGACTTTGTATATGTTTATCAATATTATCTTAAATATTTTGTGCCTTTTGTTAAAATGAAAAAGTTGTTGTTGTGTATTGTTATAGTACTGATGTCTATAAATTATTACAGGGCCATGTAGATGATATGATACAAGATTTTGTGGAATGTTTAGGTTGGTTACGAGAAAATGTTGAGTATTATAATGGAGATAAGGTATATAATAATAAATTAATAAGGTTTTTGTAATATTATATTTATAGCTTTGTTGATCAGTATACAAAATTTATACATTTATGGCATGCTTACTGTATTGAAAGCAGTAATCTTTCGCATTATGATCATCATAAAATAGAATATAAAGTAGAATCCTAATAAAAGTTTTTTGGTTATTGATGTTAGTAAATGTCGTTCTTGCCTAGTCTCATTTAGAGCTTCATGTCATACTTTAATGATTGGAAGATTAGTTGGTATTTTCATATTGAAAAAATAGTTTAGAACTTGTTTGTATTGTATTGGTTGTATTGATGATGAATTACATTTTGTGTTAGTCTGTCCTTTATACCGTATTCAAAACTTTGATTTGACTACATTCAAAAGCAGTTTACTGATCGTCCAGATATTCAATCTTTCTATAATTTGATATTTGACAAGCGTTGGAGTCAAAACTTAGCTGTTTACTTTTGAAAATCATTCATATTAAGAACGATAATGTATCATTTTCACAATGTTTTGTTCCTTTCATATCATATACACTATCATTGTTTCATGTATTGAACTATTATTTGTGTGGGCTGGGGGCCTTAAATGCCACAATAAATAAATTGAATTGAAATGAACTTGGGACTCTTCCTTTTATTTAGATTAATTAGATTGAATAAAGTTGTAAATTTGAAGACTATGAGTTGCAGTGAATATATGATTTGGAATTATGAAACATCAGTTTTGTACTTTTTAGAGTGCAAAATGCCAAGAAATCTGATTTATGTGTTTTTGTATTTAGGTAGCTATAATCTTTCTGTTACAGAACAAGATAATACTACTGGGTCATTCCTCAGGTGCTCACTTATGTGCGATGACGATGTTAGAAATATTCTGTGGTTCAGAAAGACGTAGACGTTCAGTTCAACTATCATCTACTTCACCGTTAGCATTTAGAGACAGACATTTTGCTTTCACATCATATACCTCACAATCAGGAAACTCAGACTCAGAAAGTAATGCAGATAGACATAGTACTGGTTCGTCCAATTCTTTTCAAGTTATTGATGACAGTGGTAATAGTACTGATAATGGTGAATATTCTCGAAGTATATCTACTGAGTATGTAAAGGTCACTGCATCAGGTTCTCTTCCAGAAGTTCCCAGTTCTTCCAAAACAAATGGAGAATCTGTGGAAGCGACTAAAGTTGGGGACCAGGTTGATACTGCTGTTGGTGGTGCTGATGGTGGTAAAAATGTTGACTCTGAAGATGAATCTGATGAATCGGTCGTCACTGTGAAAGAAGGAGAATTACTGATGGCAATGGAACCACAATCATCTTTAGTTGATCTCAGGAATTCAGTGAAAGCTTTCATTGGTAAGTTAGTTGAGATTATTATGAACATTTTTACCATCAAATCATATTCATGTGGTGAGGTTAATAATACACAATCAAACCTGTGTATGTGGCCACCTTTGAATAAAGGCCATCTTGTTAATAAAGGTCATTCTTAAAACAACCATCATTGTTTATATAGATCAAAATGACTTCCAATTAATGCCACCCTGTCGATAAAGGCCATATTTTGTCTTTCCCAAGGGGGCCTTTGTTATTTGTTATATTTTTATCTGATATTTTTACTGATATTTTTTTCGTTTCATTCAAAGCTTGATGTGTTAAAAACATGCATTAAAATGTCATTAAACTTTTTCCTTTCATGTAAATTTTAAATTGATTTCTCCACAGGTTTAGCTGGTGTCTATCATATAGGGGACCATTTCAAGCACGAGAGCAAGCGTGGTGTTGAAGACATTTCCTCCATGGCACGTGCAATGTATGGCCAGGAACATTTTGATAGATTTTCTCCATCTCATATTGTTGACACATTAACTACACCTGTGAGGTAAGGAGAAATTTATCTCTTTCAAAATATCATATGATGTCTGCAGTCACTGGTGATTTCATGAAATGTAAATTTGCCCCAAAAAAAGAAATAATTATTTAAACATACTGTTGTTTGTCTTGCTGTGAAATTGGTGTCTACTGAATTGTTCATATTTCTACTTTCAGATTGTGCTTACTTTCTGTTTAATGATAACATAATTATCTCCCTTGAATTCAAAATTTAAGATAATCTCGTTTCACGCTCATACAGACATTCTGACACTTGATGTATGATTAACATACATTCTCATTTCTTGATCATCCTGTATGAGAAACTTATCTTATTTATTTATTTATTTTCTTATAGATTACCTAAGATTGTGATAGTCCATGGAACGGAAGACTATGTTGTGCCTATTTCATCGGCTAACCGTTTTGTGGAAGGATTAAAACATGTGGATGCAGACGTCAGACTTCGTATCATTCCTAGCTGTGATCATTATGAAATCTGTTTAGACTTGATGAAGCCAAACAGGCATTTTCATTCTACAATTATGTCTATCATAGAAGACACTGCTAAAGAAGTGTTCACGTGAATTTTTTTCGGTAGTTCAATCTTTCTAGTTTTGTTAATTCCAGCGCTGCAAGGATTTTATCATGAAATTGTCATCCAAACTATTTGTCTATGTTATGCCGTCATTATCATTAAGTGTTTTGCATTTTCATCATTATTACTATATTTTGTGTCTCTCCAAACAGTTGCCTTAGCTTTATGCATAAGTGATATTTAGTATTCAACTGTATAGATTTCAGAGTCACTGACAGTTATTCCATCTTTCTTGATTTAAATGGCCAACAACAAGGTTATATATGTACACATGCGCTGTTTTCAACATGTGTGTTGCATAGAAATAAAATCTTATATGATTGGATGCCAATATATGGTGGAGCACATCATTATTCTCTGCTGAACAGTGGGTCAAAGGTTATCTAAATTTAGTGTTTGTGACATATTGTGTATTAAAGCAATGTATATATTGAAATTTGGCTACTGGTCGGCGACTGTTTAATGCTTGTAAAATATGGTATTGGGGACGTATTAACCTTGCCGCTGCTGCATTTGCTAGGTGACAGTTTAATCAAGGGCAAATATAGGATGCTTTTTATTGGGGGAGAATAAAACTGACCATTAAATTGAGGTGACCGCGGATACCAGGTGACAGTAAGGCTAGGTTAGACTACATGTATATTAGTATCAATTCTAGTACACAATGTATGTTTTATTTTGATTTACATTGTTAGAACTGTGATAGGTTTTAAGAGATCTGTCTTCTAGTCTTGGTTCTAGGTTAGTATGGAGATCTAAATCATATGGACATATAGAAACATTGCTATATTTTATATCTCATCCCTAAAAACCATTTGTAGAGTATGCATGGGTCCAACAATTAGATGCTTACTGGAATACATTGTTTTAAGTATATGTACCTACAGTGCAACCTCTTCAAAGCAACACCCTTTGGAGTAGCAATACTATGTTGTTGTTGAGATGTTGTTGCTCTAGAGAGGTTAAATTTGTAGTTAAATCGTGCAGTGGGAAAAAATCATGCTGTTGTTGCAGGGAGATTGTTGCTCAAGAGAGGGCCGCTCTGGAGAGTTTTGTACTATTTGTATTCACGAGAAATCTCCTTGTGCGCTGATAATAAATTACAGGTCTATACTTTAGGATTGCATTGTTCTTGAAAGAGATACACAAGAATGTAATCATGGTGTGAACAGAGAGTTAAACTGTTGTACTGTTTATTAATATTTGATTATGTACATGTATACATGTGCATCAGTGACATTGGATTTTGTAGTTCAAAGGTGCTCATTGTATATTGCTATTTGTCAATCTTATCTCATACATATCTATTCTATTTCATTGACTTATTATAATCAGGTTATTGGTGGAAGCATACATTCAGTAAGCACTTTAATTTAATCATCAGTATTTATTTCTATTCCGAATGCGCTAATTATTTTACTATATATTGAATTGAAATTACAATACTTGGTTTTATCTCACCTGATAGATCAGGTGAGCTTTTAGGATCGATGAATGCCCGGCATCCGGCCACAATTAGTTTTTTTACACTCTAGCATCCACAGCTCATAACCAATCTTCATTAGACTTGGTCATAATGTATATGGCCACACTATCTAGGCCAAGGTTGATAATGGGTGAAATCGGACTAGGACTTCATGAGTTATGGGTCCTTGACTTTGAAAATTTACTATATTTTAGCTTGTCTACACTCTAGCGCCTTCATTTCGTCAACAATCCTAATCAAATATGCAGTGAATTTGTATGACCTTATGGCTTTGGACAAGTTTCATTATGGATGAGATTGGACTAAGTTTTAATACTGTGACTAGTGTTCATGACATCATGTGTTGTAGTATGCTATACAGCCTTGGAGCTATTTTATTGAAAGCTGCAGAACAATAAATGGGTTTTTGAAAATAAACAATTTTCAAATGGCCTGTAAGAAACTTAACTAGGCAGAAGGAAAATTTACTAGCCCCGGACTAACAGGCTTGTGGTTATTTCAATGACAGAATATACTGATGAGTAAATGCAATTCATGGCTTTAGTTATTGTCAAATTGATAATCTTTTATATCTTATAACCTGATCTCTTTTGTGGAGAATTGTTCTAATGTAATGTTATCGTATTGTTATTTGAAGTTAATTTTGCTGTCCTCTCCGTTTGTGTTGTTATGTTATCAAAATTGTGTCAAGTAAATATGTTTTTACTCAGGCAATTTTACAATTGTTTTGTATGACATTATAAGAGGGCTACAACTTGCAGTACTTCTTTCCTCTTATTAATGAGTTTTGGCATTACTGTTTATACACTGTTATACATTATTTATATTATGTATGTATGTATAAATGCTATTGATCTACAAAAAATGTGAACAAACATTTCAAGAATATTTCTGTTGCTTTATATTTTCATGAATTTCAATATAATTCATTTACAATCTACTGGTAACACTGATGTTTTCTTGATATCATTAATTGATCAGCAAGATTTTGCTGTGACATACTGACACAGATACTGGTTGATGTGCAGTGTATATTTATGGTGTACATGTTATATTGTAACCAAGATGTACATCAATATGAGAGATAATGAAAGTAACTTGAAACCCTTAAAACATAAGTGATTCACTAAGTTCTTACCAACATCTCAATGTTTACAGTACAAGTTGAGTTTAATCTCCATCCAACATTCTGTTGCTCTTGATAATTGGTACTTGAAGATAAAATGATTATGATACAATTCATTGTAAGTACAATTGTACTTACAAAGTTAATGACCCCAGCTGTTACATCACACACTGTATCAAAATTAAATCTGTTGAACTCATTGAGTTTCTACTTTTCAAAGTGCAGGACTTCTAAATGAACACTTGCAGTTTATTATCTGTAATCATAATAATATGATTTCTGTTGATTGACAGTCTACAACACTTTCATCACAACAGATGAAACAACAAATCAAAACAAGATAATGTATTGCTACTAATGTTTTTATTTCATATTTGTGTAATTTGGGCACCTTTGTGTTAAAGGTACATTTATATATGACACTTCACATCTACATAAAACATCAACACTTATACCACCAACAAATGGCATCAGTCGAGGGCTCAGCGCAAAACTGTCGTAACCTGTTCTTATTTCAATATGAGTTACAACACTGTTGCGCTGAACCCTCGAATTCTGTATGTATTGTAAACAGTTTTCAGATGAAGTCCATGAAATGTTCAAACATTTTTTCTTGAAGCAAATCATACAGCTCAGACCAAATGTACGTTTATATACCCAAATAGGAAATTTACATCATAATCAAATATGAATAATTTCAAAATGAAATTAATATTTTCCTAAATTACTGGAACTATTTCGTTCCTGTGATGCATGTAGTGCCTAGCACTTAATGTAAGAGATGAACACTTGTGATTCTGCAAGAAATAAACGAGGCAAATCCTTCTGGAAGAATGACATAGAATTATCGCAATGTATACAGATACCTTTCTAATTTCTGTCTAAATTATGAGACAAATGGTTTCAATTTGTCTAAAAACTAAATTACATGACATAACAAATTTTCAGTAATCATTTAAAGACTTAACATATTTTTCTATAATTATTTGATAACATCACATAATTATTTTCTATAATCAGTCTTTGCAACACAATTAAATAAAAACTGAGCACAAATTAATCATGAATTTGTGAAATAAACAGAAAATGAAGCCAATTTTAAGCAATATCATCTGGATGCAAGATATATATTAATGCATTTGCTAACAACATAACAAAAACAATAATAAGAAATCACATTGAACACAATACACACAAAAATATCTGCATAACAGATTTGTTTCAAAATTCTTTAGCTGAAAAAAGCATTATTTATACATACATGATGTTAACTTTCTTCAAATAATTTAGACAGAAAAATACCCCAAAAGGGCACAGAAAGCACAATGAAAAAAAAACATCATGAAGATTTTAATTATTTCAAGTAGAAAAACTCACAAAACAAATAAAACAACATTCATAACAAACTAATGGAAGTGTCATCACAAAAATAAAGTTTTTTTTCCTTAAAAATAAAAACATGAGCAAAACTGAAATGATATTATAAATGAAAGACAACAACTTAAAATAAGGTGAATATACAACCAAATTTGTAATTAATAAAATCATAAACTCATTCACTTCACAACAAATACAGCAGTCACATAGCATTACATAAAACAAAACAGCTCATAGTTCACAAAAAACAACATTCATTCAAATCATTAGCTCAAAAATGACAACAATAAGGTGAGTAAGATATATGTATACATGTAGTTTTACACCAAATTGTTCTCTATCAAATATCTAATACTAAAATTCAGATATTTATTCATGTATTATATGTATTAATATGTTTCTTCTTCCTACACCAATACATGGTGTAATCTAAAACAACTATTACCTGTATACCCCAGTCAAAAAGGTATTCATATTTCATGAACAATTCATGAAACAGACAAGATTGGTTCAAGAAGAATTCATGACTTCATCAATACTATTCAAAGGAGAAGTAGCTGAGAAATATCGCTTCAGTTTTTATTAAGTGTAGAATAATAGGCAGTCCAAAAAGCATACTACTGTATGTGAAATAAACTTCTGAGTAAATTTCAGACGCTGAATACAAATATTTAAAAAAGCAATCATGCACTTCAGTTTACTGCAGAATTAAAATAGGCTTTCACGATCTTGTAGGAAAGTACAAAATAATATAAACTACACTTTCCATTTTTCTAAACAGCAAGCATGAAACTAACTAATATCACTATGAGAAGTTAAATATACCAGTAGTAAGTTAGGAAATCCTACAAACTTTTGATAAATGGGAGAGTATAATTCCACACAAAGTTTATCTTTACAAGAGATTTTAAATTTACAAGCATGCCCTAACTATGGTCATTTCAGAGCTGCCCCTGAGAGAGGGGAGATAAGACACAGCAGGAGAACCGGGCATTTATATCCCTACTCTTCGCGAATGGTTTTTCCTGGTTCTTCATTGTGCCCGGTGTAAAGCACCGATACACGCCTCGCCCCTTTTTTCCTGTGATTTTTCTGGACATAGTACTTGGCTCGGTAGTTGGGATTGGGACACTGGAAAGCGTCCCTGAGACACTTCAAAGGCGGGGCCGAGAATCGAACCCACAACCTATTGTTCAGTAGTACAGCGCATTACTACTAATTACCCCCTAACATTTCATTATGCAAATGAATGTGACAAACTAAAAGAAAAGGCACCATGTAATATTCAGTATAGGAAGTCAGCATACAATGACAAGAATACATATCACAATGTGAAATAAGTAAACAAATGAACCCACCCACATCAAAGAATACAAGTAGAAGTTCATAATTATTAACAATAAACTTCTAAAGTAAATCAAAATCAGATCTTAAAACACTCTCCAAATTTAAGAATACTGAAATATGTGAAAGTATTCAACAAGCATGAAACATTTCCACATGTATAAATGATAAAGTTATGATTTTCATTTGCCAAGGTGGTAAAGTGTTCATCAATGGTACTCTACATGTAGTAGCAGGGATGTCATCTAACACATGCGCAAATATGTATTAACTATGTACATCATTAGAAAATGTCATTTGAGTGTATTTTTACAAGACTAATTTTTGTACCATTTAATTTCATATATTGCCTTTTAATGAATGTAGACAGTGACCCAACATTTACAACATTTAATTTATATCCCACATATGATACAATGACCTAGCAGAAATAAAAATCATTTTTTGTCGAATTATGAAATAGTGTGGACTGGTACAAACAGGAAGATGAGATTCATGTAACAAAACTGGAACCAGCCCTTCAATATGAATCATCAGTCTCAAAATTATATAACATGCTTCAGGTAAATTATTTTTATCAAATTTAAACTTGAATTTATTTTCTAACAAACCAGAATTAATTCAGATATGAAATAAGATACATTTATATACACTAATTATTGGAAAATAATTTTTAGCAAAATCCATCTAATTCATCAAAATCCATTGAATTTTAAAGTAAAAATTCATCATAGATAAAATTGAGATATAGCTTATATACACATACATAATGCTTGATAAAAAGGAATGTATAAAATGATAAAGCACAATCATAGTAAGTGAGTTTGGTAAATACCAGAATGAGATTCTTGAGCAATTCTAGATAGAATATATGCTATAAGATCCACTTTAAAGTTTTAAAAATAAAATTACATACAAAACAAATTCCTGAAAGAAATCCAAAACTTACACTTATGGTAAATTAACACAAATTTCCATGTGCCGAAAAAGTTTAACAAAACTGGGAAAATCTTAGTTTTGGCCAAAGGGCACTGCACTACATTTTGTTGAAGGAATCATCTCATTCATGAAAAAAGGACAAGAATCTCAGACTGTTACTACTTAAATTCCTTAAACTCAATTTGCATATTTGGAAAAAAATGTCAACTAAGTATGAAACTGCCTTAAACATTACACAGCCTAACATTCATTACATAGAAACAAATGGCACAATACAAATGGTTGAACGCATTTCTTAAAATCAGCACATGTTAAACTTTAAAGAACATCTGCATTATAATTCTAACAACACACATTTAATCTCAAAAGAATATGAATATATATATGAAAGGTCAGCTGGTAGCCATGGCAACGGTCATGTAACATCAGAAAACTGCTGTTTACATAGCCAAGTGTGATAACCTCTCGCATCATGCATGAAAAATACATAACATATTAAACAAGATAATTTTATACATCCTAAAAATATAGGATTTTTTCTATAATTACTATACAATTTACCTGTATTTTATATTATTGATAAAAATCTACATAATTTAAGAAGAATGTACATGATTTTTACATAAAAAGCATTTACAAGATGAAACATTTATACAGAAACCAATGTATGGCAATGAATTACATGACCTATATACATAAACATGGCTGACAGGATTGATTGTGTACTATATACTGTATTTAGATCTATAAAGACATCCTTAAGAAATATCTCTGGAATAATTCTTCTGGGAATTATCAATTACATTAAACCTAACCCAGATAGGTTTTAAGCAGAAAAGATTACCCGCATTTAAGTTTGTGATATTGCTAATGTGGGTGTACTTTATGTTTAAACAAGCAAATCTAAGTTTCTTAAAATGATCTTCATAGATCAATACTCAGATGGCACCATGCTGTTGACAGATAACTAATATGGAACATGATGATTTCAAGCCAGAAAATAATTATCAATGTATCTAATTATACATATATATGTACACTAGAAATAAGAAGAACTAACCCTGTTACCATACTGCAATACAACAATTTTTCCAACAATCAATGCTTAAACTACGAGGTCATAACAAGTCAGCCAGTTGTCAACTATCAGTTTACACACAATCTAAATATAATTCACTTTTTGATAGACCTATCCATTTCCTAACAAGAAAATTGCAGACTGCATGCATTCTTATCCTGAGACAGAATGTGTAAAATTGAATAATCTTTAAATAAGGCGTTCTTAAATGGAAACTGATCGTCTGAGATATGCATAATGCCCTGTCTGCAAGACTCACAATCAAAAACACATCTTTTATATTTTCATGAAATTTAAGTAAATCAGTACAATACAACAAATATCACTTAAAGCAATTCAAACCATATGCAGCGAAATGTGTTGTCTTGGTAACTTAAAACTTACTATTTTAACATTAATACTATCCAGCATTGTAACAATAATAGTGAATCTAAAACTGCAGACTGATAACAAGGCAATTCAATTTTCAAACTTCAACTTAAACAGACAAGGAAGAAAGCTGATCCAATACAAAACTTGACATTCACTATAAGCCTCCATTTATTTATTCAAGCAGCATCAATATTAAATATAGAAAGCACATTGTTAAATGATGGAAATGTTCATAAATCACTGAGACTACAAATGATCAACAAGAAACATAAATAATGTAAATCTAAATAGACTGGTTTTCAAAAGACAATCAAATTGTCCCATGAACTTGTAGACTGGTACACAAAACTTCAGGAACACAAGAAATTATCACTACTATTCATAACAACTATTTCACCCTAAATTATCGAACTGTAATAAAATATGACTTAACAGTAACAATAAAATCCTAGAATATGGTATTGTATGTAGACCTAACAAATTATACACACAACTTTAAAATTAAATAACATCTATTTCATTGCTGTACCAGGGTGAATTTTTATGAAACAGTATGACCTATTTATTTATGAATCAATAAGTCATGGAATAGTAATTTAGTTTATTAAACTGTTCAGAAGTCTGAAGAGTTAGATCTCTGCTTCAGTCAACAGAAGTTGATCATGCGAGATGGATCAACTTCTCTCTCACCAGAAATCCATCAACTGCATTATTTCGGAATAAACAATCACGTAACAACACACTATGACCTTCCAGTGATGAGTTATGGTATAAAGGTTAATAACATCACACATTTACTTATTTAAACTGCCCATGTAAACTGCATATAAGTCGCAACACACAAGCTGATACATAAAGCCAGTCCATCTCAGACTGGTTCTTATCCAAGAATCAACTGGACTGGATCACATTAGAGACTCCATACACAAGCTTGCCAGCTCAACTCCACATGATTGTGATTAAGTCATAGAAGATTGTACTCCTGCCTGGTAACATTAAATAAAATCGTGTCCGAAATATGGGATACATTATGCTGAAATTGATGAGAAATGTACGTCCACAGTACCTCCTCTTCTCACAATTTACTGGCAATTCAGAAAGAAAATACCCGCACTTATATAATGTATATATGGTGCTTTCATTACTAGTCATGAAGAGTTCGGTTATCTCCGCCCACTTGCGTTACCGTCCATCGTGGAATCGTTGTTAGTGGCACCATCTGGAACTAAATCAACAAATAATGTAAACTTTACTCACTAAGCAGTACTTAAGATATTAGAATTATTTAGGGCTGTGGATCGTTGGGTAAGTGGTGATCCGATCCAATCCACGATTCAACACTTACGATCCACAAATGGAATCACGAATCTTTTGTTATCAAGTAGCTCATCTTTCAAACTGCAGTTCAGAAGCCAGCTAAATTATCTTTTTGTGAATAATGGAAGTAAATCACTGTAAATTGTTCTATGGCTAAATTTATACGTACTCCCTTCCAGTTCAATTGATTTACCAGCATCATTATTTAAAGAACCGATAAGACATCTTGGCAAACAAAGTAGTCCATGACGAGACAATATTTATTCAGAGAAATGGTATTTTTAAGAACAAAGAATGCACTTTATGTTAAAAAACAAGATTGCGAACCACGAATCTTAGTAATGACGATTATTTGTACTCAATTTTTCAATTTGATTCGTGAATACCCAAGTACTTGGATACTCACCACAGCCCTAGAATTATTACATATATTCTAATTCAGTTTTTCACCTAAGAGTTTGAAACTGTTTAATAAATTTAATGCATTAGCCTGAAGTTTTCATTGTCAAACATAATATTACTTAATAATCACAACATGTCACACCAGGGTCACTCAAATAGAAGGGTCTGGACTCCGTAAATTAAAGCGTTGGGTAGCGATCACATGATCGCGCGCAAGATGGCCGTCATTGTGAAACGGTGAAGATCGCATTGAAATAGTAACCCAAATATTCACAAATTACTAATCATTTTATTGGTGTTGAGCTCCACGAAAAGTTAGATCGTAAGTATCCCCTTCTAATTTGACCAATTTCTTAGGATAAAATCCATTTATTTATGTTGAAATCCGACGGTACATAATGGACGAAAACTCGTTTTAAGCCCAGATCTAGATTGTTGTCGCAAAGCGTGTATTTTTCGTAAGTAAATATAACCCTTTTAAGTTATAGAGTGATGTAGTCGGGATTAATTTCATGTCTTTTAAAGGTTGTTGAAGTAAATCATGCAGTTACTTTTTTCATATTGCTTCCGATGCTAAGAAATAATGATACATGAAGTTGAGCCTTTTAGACGAAGTTGCCATTTTGACCAGTCATAATGGGTTTAGTACATAAGATTTTCGTAATTGATTCCGTCTTTAAATAATCATCTCCCGCTTAAATGCTTACAGCACATTTTAGTAAGATCATTACTCCATTTACCCACAATTTTGCTTTTAATTGTCTGCTTTTTGTTTTTGAGTAAATGGAAATTGAAAATGTGTGTGTTATTTATACACACGTGAAAAAAGCTCTTCGATATGTATCGACAGCACAACTTGATGTTTATACAGAGATAAGCGCCTGAAGAGCACGAGTCCAGACCATTCAATTGAAAGACCCTGGTCACACTAAAAGTTAAGAAAATATTCATTGAACAAGAATCAAGTAAAGATAATCTTGTACATACCGGCATGGTTTTGCATAGCTGTTTGACGTCCACGATTCTCATTTTCCATAACTTCATTATAGATTAACTCTGTATAAAGATAAAGTGAAAATATCAATTAATAAATTTGTTTTAAGGATAATGAATTTTTTATACATAATTTATGTATAATCTGATTGACTTTTTATGTCTTTGTATTACCAAGAAAAACATTGAGAAATACGTTTCATTCAACAATCAAAAACATATTATGGATGAAGACACCGAAGTAAAATATTCACATTTCTATACTGTTTTATGAAGCATCAACAGCTAATTGTTAAGCAGTGCACATTAAAAATAAGGTAAACAACAAGAATAATCTGTGTGAAAAGCAGAGTATATTAATAAGAAATGAAGGGTAATTGAGGGTAAAATATTCATAGATGAAAGTCAGATCAATCATCATAAATGCAATATAATGTAACATTGCCTTTTACATACATATTTTGAATTGATACTTTAAAACTTGGTTAAATAAGCACATATCTCACCTTTCCATTGCTCTACTGTGTGTTCCTTCTCATCTACAGCATGATTATAGGCACCAGGAGCAGCCTGTAAAACAATAGTAGAGGTAAGTAACTATATAACATTATATACAGAATATTATATCATAAAACAGCAAGGGGTATTTATTAGAGAATAGTCATCATGAACAGGGGAGATATTCACTTTAGGAAATACTGGTAGTCCATCATAAATAGGGAATATGGATCTTTTATGGAAAATTCAATCATAAACAGGGAACATGTATCTTTCATGGAATATTCCATCATAAATAGGGAACAGGTATCTTTTATGGAATGTTCCATCAAAAATAGGGAACAGGTATCTTTTATGGAATGTTCCATCATAAATAGGGAACAGGTATCTTTTATGGATATTCCATCATAAACAGGAGAGGAGTACTGGCTATTTATTTGGGAATATTTAACAGATAGACTTTCATCATGCTGCATCATTTCAATACAATTCTAATGTTGCAAACAAGTTTTAGCTTGTGTTTATGTCATCAACTTTCCTGAATCAAATTTATACCACAATACTTTATTTGGTTAGATCATGACCTTAGGTACATTTAAAATTGTAGCTGTTATAAAATAACTCATATAACAGCCTGGAGTCTTTTTATTCATCGAATCTACCTTCAGACAAACTAACATTTAAAACAATGCAATATCAATTCCATCTACCAAGTCTCACAATCATTAATGATTTCTTACTATTGAGTATGCCATAAATGTTACACAGATTGGAACATACAGATTAGAATAATGTAAAACTTTATAGCAAACAGATTTACTGCATTTCCAGGTTTATTGATAAATTTTGTTCCATATAGATGTTTTTAAAGAAGTATAACATTGTCTTACAGATCAAAAATCACAGACAAAGAATTTAAATTTCAAGAAGGTTCAATATTTTATGAAATAAACCAGAGACACATCAATTATTTCTTATATATTTTCCACATTCCTGTCTTTAAGTGAAAAAATCAGCCACATAGCACAATACGAGAGACAAATGGGAACATAAACATCATTGATTTTAATAACAAAACTTTGGTATTTAAAGGATAATCAGTTGCAGACTCCATACTTCATAAAATGTATCAGATGTTTTGTAAAAATTCATGCTTAAAAGAAGCATTTTGGTTCCGGATAATATCTTGTATGAGGGAAACTTGTACAGTTACTGTACATGTACACTTAGCTTTGACATGATACCAAAAAAAGATCAGTTGATAAAAATACAATATTTTATTGGTCTAGAGTATAGTTATCCTTTCCATGATTTTCAGACAATGACGGGAACATTGTGACAAACGTGAATTATGTGTCTCTCCATAAAAAGGTTTCCCATATTTTATTTGTGTTACAGAACAGTAGACGCTGAACACTACCGAAAAAATCTATTTAAATGAGAGTTATAAAGAAACATTAGGATTTATGCACAGATTTTATTTCACAAAGAAACATGTCATACTGTTTTATAACAAGAGAATATGCCAAGATTATGCATAATGCATAAATGTCAGAGCTATGAAGTAAATTAATTATAAAGCCCATTCAATGATGATTTTTTAAATAACACCACAGCTAGATAGGTACAAGGGTAATCAATCATTTTGCTATCATGCCCAACCAACATTTTCCCAATTAAACCTAAACTAACTTAACTAAAAGCAGAATTAATGTTGTATATTTTAGATACCAAGACATCACACAATACCATACAATGATACACAAGCAATTTTTCTGATATTGTGTCAACTAAATCCAAGAATTCTCCATTCCAAGCATAGACAAGAGAACACCTAATTCATTTTTGTTTTATTTAAAAAAATCAAGGGCAGTAACTAATGCAACAAGGGACTTCAAACACAAAGGAGGGAAAGTCATTTACAGAAGATTAAAAATGTCATCAAAGATCATAAATCAACACACAAAGAATATTTGCTTGAGAAGTTCCCAAGACAATCAGAGTATAATTAGAAAAATTTAGATCAAGCTAGCAGGACTGACACTAACATATTATATGTAAACTTACCCCATTGACTTCTGACTCATCATACCATACATTTATATATGGATGCATCAAAGCTTCATCCACAGATATACGTTTATCTGGATCTACCACAAGCATTTTAGACAGCAAGTCCCTAGAAAATGTTGATCTTAACCCTTGATGTTCAGTACTGTCTGGGGGAAATAGCACATCTGGGAAGAGTTTTTCGAAATTGTAACCTGCATATTTCGGTCTATTTTCGACATAATTTCTAACTGTTGGCTGCAATCTTTTCATGAATTCTTGAGATGGAGTACCCAGCTGTTCAATTATCTTATTCCATTGATCAATATCTGTTATTTGTGTTAAGAAATAAACAGACTCAAGTCATAAAACACATTATCTAAACATAATACCTAGTTCTACACTACAAGAATGATTAAACTTGTCAAATTCAGAAAGTTTGCATCAAGTAAATAATTCAGGAACGTCAAACCCAAGATATCCATCTATGCAATAATTAATTCATAGGACTTCTTCAGTTTTAATGGTGGGGGAATACTTCAAGTGAATATGATTTTCAGGGTTTTCATTAGATGTCAAAAGTCTAGGGTCAATTATGACCCTTGGATGTTTATAATCTGTTTGAATAGTCGATCAGCAAAATTTCATACAATTGTAATAAATAGAAAATTTGACCCTTTGGTACAAAATCTTAAGAGTCAGAATCCTTATTATGCTAATTTCAAGGGTCAAAATGCCATTTTAGGGTCAAATGAAAACCCTGTTTTTTTTAATTGTTTTTTTCACTTGGGTTTAGTGTTGCACTAACAGTCCGGGTTATACGACATCTTCAGCTTTAATGGTGGGGGAAGACTTCAAGTGTACACAGTCACCTGGGTAGAACCACCAACCATCTGTAATCTAGCTATACAGCTTCCTCACATGTGAGCTTGTCTAGTCCCAGTTGGGGTTTGAACTCACAGCAGTGAGGGCCTAGTGATTACAAAAGTATAATCTCTATAAATAATATAACACATCTAAACACAAGGGATTACATCTAGAGTAATATAATAGTATTAATATTGTAATGTCTCTGATATACGCACAACAATAATTCAGTAAAGGATACGATCACTGCCAGGAAACATAACTCCTCCTCGTATTAACTCTGCCATGATGCATCCTACGGACCAGATGTCAACTGAAGAAGAAAATGTAAATATCATCTTTAATTTTATATCTATAATAAGATATACATCCTTTCAAAATATTAGAATATTATTTGTGACAAAGATTATCTAACCATGAGCTATTGAAGAAAATATAATCAATCATGTCTCAAAATACATTAAAACGATGCATTTCTACTTCTTCTATGATCAATTTAAAGAATAAATGCATAATATGACGGTCATACTATACCAAGTGTATTTCAAATGAAACTCTGAGACTACCTGACTTTCGAATTAACGCAAATATTGATAGGGAATCTTATAACTCAATACCACTGAAAGACACTGATGATACATAAATCTGACACAGTCATATACTTATGAGTATGATGCAACTTTAGTACATCAACAGATATTATTCAGTATGTGGTGATCTTAATAAGGTTAACCTCAACTTAAAGAGTAGAACTAGCACTACATGTAGCACTCAACAATAATTATTATTTCAATATGTGTTTATTCACTTAAATATATTCATATTGAGGATATCTTTATAAATAAACCAGTGATCAAATAATAAAATCCTTTGATCTTATAATTTAACTAGAATTCTGTGAGAACATGCTACGGTATGAAAAATACAATCAGCTTACCATTTTCTTTGTATCCCATACCAAGAATGACTTCTGGTGCCCGGTAATAACGCGTTACTACATAAGGTGTCATCATAAACCCAGTCCCAGCTGTTCTAGCTAAACCAAAGTCTAATATCTTTAAAGTACAATCAGATTTAACAACTATGTTAGATGGCTTCAAATCCTGAAATATTAAACAAATGTGACTGATTTTTAGTACATACCACTGAAACAATGAGTTCTAATTCTTAATTACCGTACTCAAGGTGATCAATGAAATGAAGTTTTAATAAGAAAGATAATTATTTTGCCAGCAAGCACAAATCACACAGCTGACACATTTTCTAGTGCACTACAGACAGCAGCTAAAAGACTATTTAATGATAAATATGTATGAACAAGTATACTATGTAGACTAGGAACTCCCTATGACATACAAGCAGCAGTAAAATCATTCATCAAGATGAAAGATTAGCACTTAGAATTATGTATTTTGATGTGATCTAGATTTGTACCAGAATTTATTCAGATCAGACAAGGGCTGTATGAGATGTAATATTTCATAAACTTGTTTTCAGACAAACAGGCAAGTAGACGGACAGACAGACAGATAATTTAACATTATAGAACTTAGACAATAAATCTATCAGTGTTTCCCTAGAATAGCTAAGCTCACCACCGAGTACATACTCACCCTGTGTATAATACCAGCTGAATGCAAATGTTTGATTCCACATAACATCTGGTATAATAGATATGACATCCTTTCATGATCTAGATCCATCTGTATAACTTGACATAAATTAGCATCCATAAGTTCCATGACTAGATATCTGTAGAATAAAGAAATAAGAGAATAACATACAATGCTCCTTATCATTTTTTATTTAAGTCATAAAATGGTGAATATGGCATATGATGTAATTGCAGATACATTTTTTGAATACAAAATTAATGTATTATTACGTTTTAAGTTTTTGCTCTGTATTGTTGACAAAAAATCAATACCATCTTTCCACTAACATCCCCATAAAGATATAGGTCAGTAGGTCAAATATATGTTTATAAGTTTGGAAATATTATTAATATAAAAAATATCTGCAAGGAAAAATTTATCAAGACCAACAAAAAGTCTATGGTCTGCATGTTAAAATAGGATAGGAGATAGTGGACAACAGGAAGTTTTTAATTTACACCCAACAATGGAATGTCCTTAAAAAGAGATTTTCAAATAAAAACATTAATAACAGAAACAATCTTCACATGGCATATATTGACATTTATACCAGAAAATGTTCTGCAAGGTCTTACTTGATATTAAATGTGTTATCTTTACACAGTTGTCTAGTTTAACTGCCTGACAGAAATATTTTAAGACATCAAATAGATAACAAACATAAAATGCATGGTAGAAAACAATAACTTGAATAAAGAAGACAATAATGTTTTAAATACCCATAACAAGCAACATAAGCATTTTAGATTAGGTTTTGAAAAATACTTCAAAGAATCAAACTTGGAACATTCTCTAGTACAATTTAATTTCAAAGGACTTTTATTAAGAGAATGTGTACAGTATAAAAATGGATAGAATTCACAATGATTTATTGGGTAAACACAAGACTATAATAAAATATACATTGCATTCATACATGTATTAGATTACACATGGCATTTATTCCTTAGCATTTTATATGGAAGATAATAATCACAGCAGAGACAGAATCCAACAATTGATTTTTTTTTTAAATATCTGAGATTAAGAGGTCTTAATCTAAGAATTCTAGACATTCAGACTGAATAGCTGTAAGACTCTCATCACAAAGAAATATCCACCTTAACTAGAGTGATACAGTGCAACCTGTCCAAAGCAACATCCTTTGGGAGTAACAAAATTATGTATGTCATTGTGAGAGGTTGTTGCTCTAGAGAGGTTAGATTAATAGTTAAATCATACAGTTGTATTAGGGAGATTGTTGCTCAAGACAGGGCTGCTCTGGAGACATTGCACTGTACTAACAACAGTGGGATGTTCAAAGAGTGATTTGAATCTTATAGTTTCTTACTAAGCCATTGTAATATACAGAAATCTGGTATCCATCAAGAATACACTGTTGATAAACAGCGCAAACGATTGGTTGACACTTATGACATAACTGAAGATACATACTAATATCAACAACAATCATTAACCAGAAAAATCAATTCTATTTGATATAATTCTATAAAATATAAAAATAGAATTATGATATGTTGATGACCTCAGAGAGCTGAGAGGCAGACAATAACACCTTATCTAGACAGAGGGGAAAATTATGTCCTGCCTATGTACACATTACAGAAATATTGAGGGAAAATGTATGCAACTTAGTTCAGAGTGCGTTTGGGAGAAAATATGAAAACAATAAACTTCTACCACAACCCACACAGAGGAAGAATGTAAAACTTAAATCATACATACATATAACAGTATAGGTATTAAAATGCTTTAATCATTAGTAATACTTTCTAATTATTTTTTTAGAAATAAAAATTCAAGACAATACCATACTAGTAAATATGGCTTTTAAACATAAATATTTTAGCTTTTTTAAATTTCATAGGTGGTAAATTGAACTAAAGATTGAAATATTCTTAATAAATCTACTGAACCATCAGACATCTCTGAATAGTGCTATCAGTTACAACTTACACATCTTGGAATTCTTCCAGAGATCTTTGTGGTGTGAAGGCATTCAACAAACCAATGATCTGTAATAGAAAACAATCAGAGATCAGAGATAACTATAGGAGTAGTTGTGAGTGATTATGATAATTAAATGAAGTGCAGTGAAAAAAAAAACAGGGCCTGGGACTTATAATGACATGTTCTCTTACTTGAAAAAATAAGACTTTTTATTTCTGCTTTGAACGCAGTGACATGGTTCTTCATGAGTGATGCTACATTTTTCAAAGACATGGGAGTTCACTTACTTGATGTATTGTAGGTCAGAAAATAAACAAACATGAATTACATTGTTCTTCTTTAATTCTACATATACATGCAAGTTGTTTATTCATGTACTATGCCTCAGCAAAGTGGTCTGACACAAGTAATTTTGAGCAAAAAATAATAATATTTCTAATAGATAAAATTATACAGACATCTATATATTCTTTGACACAATGTGACATGTTTTGCTTAAAATTGCTTGAGTCAGACCCCTTTGTGTCTGAGAGCTTAACAAACATGATATAAATATCAAATTTATTTCTTATAATCATTATGCAACTAAAAATAACAGTAATGTCAGATAACCTATTTTTGTTTTATAAAAAATCTAAATGCGTTTATAAATATCACACACAATCATGATTTTTTTTGTTATAATTATTGATTGTATTTACATGTGAGTAAACCAAGAATGCCTCAAAGAGAAACACTGGTATTATTCTTCATAAAATTATTTTTGCATCAGCTGATGTCACAAACAAGGCAGGTGAACAAAGGTTTGGAATTAGAGGAATGACTGTAATGTTACAGAAATAACACATACTTAACACATGAAACGAGAAATGACAACATTTATCATGTAAAACCTAGGTTTACAGATAATCTGATCAAAGTATAAATATGCACCAGGTATAACTTTAAAATCAAATATACAGTCATAAAGAAGATACATACTGCATGGCAAAGTTAATCAATGCATGTCTCAACAAGCCTTAAGTTGAATGAGGAGAAAGTGAAGTAATGTAGTTTAAAACTACATTACTTCACTTTCTCCTCATTCAACTCAAGGCTTATAAAACTGTTTTATAAAGGGCAATGGTGTGTTGACAACCAACACACTTGGCAGGTTTGGCACTGATCGACCAGCACTCTTGGAAGTTTGGCACCAATCGACCACCCTAGATTTTAACCAGTTCAAACTGGTCAATACAATAATGGTCAACTGAACTATTCATTGAGTTCTTTTTTTCAGGATTTTCAATGTTTTTTTCTCTAATTCTCTTCAGTCAGACAACAGTTGCTTGGTTCATATTATAGATCTAATTAGTCCATCAATGATCACTATCCTACATGTAAGTGGAAACTTCATAATTTGATGAATACCTTAGATGGAGGAGATAAATATCTGAGTATGTACAATTTAATTTTAGTCAAATTAATAAAAATAGATCACAGGCTTGTCTAGGTCTAAAACCCACTTTAACTTTTGATCAACAGCTGCACTCCACCCACACAATGACTCAAGCCAAGGTTTAACAAATTCAAATACTCTTCTACGATATGAAGGATTATTATCTATTATAACCAATTTTATACATTGCACATACATATATATTGTGTATAATAGTAGGCTTATTTGTGGTGTTTATTTATCATTATTATGTGTATGATTAAAGGTACAGATATTCAGTCAAGTTCATAAATATTTCAAATATTTTCATTTTGTCATGGATCTGTAAGTGCCAAAATATCATATTACATGATATGTATAGTAAATAAACACTAAAACTTACATTTTTGTGGTTGACTAATTTCATGAGGACAAATTCTCTGTATGCTCTTTTAGCATGTGTCACATTCTGGAATGGTCGACTCAATTTCTTAATAGCTACATTGGTATCTGTGACATTGTCATAGGCAGCACTGAAATTATAAAGTAACACTTCATAACAAATGCATGTAATATATGTATTTACTAGGGCTGGGAATTTTATTCGAATATTCGAATATTCGAAAATCCGTCGAATATTCGAATTCAAAAAACGAATACGAATATTCGAAAAAAATGTTGAATAAATTACATAAAATGATTATTACCACTTAAAAAATCGTATAATTTTTTCAAAATTTTCCAAATAAAACTTGAATCTTCATTTGCACTGCAGGTGTTCGTTTGTTTGTTTAAAAGGTGTCAGGTCATTATTGTCATTATCACCAATAAACTGTTAAGTAGGGGCACAAGTGTCTACAAGTTTGTTAATTACTGTCAAACGGGGGGTATTGTTTGACAACACATAAAGATCAGATTCATAGTTTGCACAAAACGTGTCTTTGTTATTACTTTAATTGCACAAACCTGTTGATAAACATAAGTATAATTATTAAGGCTGGGAACGAATAATTAATGTTTACGTCACAGATCATCGAGAAGAAATGTCCAATCTAAATTTATTACTCTTTCGATCATCCAAGAAGATCCAATCACAAATAATTACTCTACATAGAACCAATGAATGATTACAAAGATTAATGTAACTTAGTTAAAAGATAAAGTTTTGAATTGAATCTCTCTTCTAAATCTGTTTAGGTTTACGATACATGCTGTTAATATCAAATTGCTTTCAATATGCCTTCACGTGTCTGGTCGTATTTCTCACGTTCAAGTGATAAATTACACGCAACATGCAATCTGTGCAAACAACAATTTGTGTACAAGGGAACAACTTCCAACCTTCTTAATCACCTGAATGGACAACATCCAACATCAAATAATGATAACACTCCAATCAAGCAGACGTCAATATCATCGTTCATTGGTACACCTAAGAACAAGGTTGAGAGCGAGAAAATAACTCAAGCCATCGCAAATATGATTGTATCTGACTATGTGCCTCTCAGTATTGTCGAGGGCGAGGGATTTAAAAGGTTAATGGAACTCGTCGCGCCAGCATACAATGTACCTAGTCGAAAAACCGTACGTTCAAGAATTCATAAATGTTATGGCGTTGAAAAAGAGGCTCTGGCGTCAGAACTAAATGAAGTCACTTCAGCCTCCATCACAACAGACACATGGACATCAAACAGCACCGAGAGCTACATAACTGTTACGGAGCAACACATCAATGAAAAGTGGGAATTAAAATCAAATGTGCTGATGACCCGCTCAATGCCTGAGCGTCACACTGGTGAAAATCTCGCTACGCGTATTCAAGACTGTGTTCAGGAGTTTAAATTAAATTCAAAAGTGGAAGCTTGTGTACACGACAATGCCAGAAACATGGAAAGTGCTGGAAATATGTGTCAAGACTGGAGTGATTTAGGATGTTTCGCACATACGCTTCAACTCAGTCTAAAACCCGCGCTCCAGATTCCGGAAGTTTCCGCGGTCGTGTCTAAATGCCGTAAGCTTGTAGGACACTTTAAGCACAGCACCACATTGACAGGAGAGTTCGCCGAGCGCCAGAAATCAATGGAGGATGTGCCTAATCGATCTTTAGTGCAGGATGTAGTCACGAGATGGAACTCTACCTATGACATGATGGCACGCTTACTTGAACAACGACGTGTTATTTCTGACATCATGTTAGATCCAAAATTAACAAAGAAATCTGAAAGTGCTTTGAATCTCGAAAATAGTGACTGGCTGTTAATGGCAGAGTTGTGTGCTATATTTGAGCCATTTAAAATTACAACTGAGTACATGTGTACAGAAAAATGTGTATCAGTGTCTGACATATATCCCATAGTGTGTGGACTACTGAAACAATGTCTAGTTGCTTCCACTGACGATAGTGAAACAGCTTCCGAAGTGAAAGAATTAATCTGTCACGATCTAACAACTCGTTACAAACCAACGAGCGATACAGCATCAGTCTCTACTCCAGCCTTAGGAGCTCTCTTGGACCCTAGACATAAAAAACTTACATTTTTTACTGCTTCTCAACGTAAGAAAACACACACACTTCTTGAATCTCGTCTGGATGATCTCCCTTTACGATTTACATCTAATCCGCCAAACTGTGAAACTCCAGCAAAACGTAGAAAATTGAATTTCATAGACTACGGTTCGCCAGATAGATCGGCAATAGAGGATGAACTTCAGTTGTATCTTTGTGAGAAAAGTGATCCTGATAGTGACCCACTTACTTGGTGGAAGGAGAACGAGGCGCGTTTCCCTAAGGTGGCAGTCATTGCCAAAAAAGTGCTTGCTGTGCCTGCTACTTCTGTACCATCCGAACGCGTGTTTAGTTGTACTGGACTACTCTTAAACAAACTTAGAAATAGTCTCTCAAGTGATTTTGTGGATTCATTAGTTTTTCTCAACAAAAACAGGGTAGACGTTAAAACCAAATCTTTGTGTGAACTTTAAACATATACCCATACGGTATACAGGAGAGTGACAATTGATAAAGAATTCGATGATCTGTAGATCTTCATTTCATTTCAAAATAAACTTATGTTTGTCACCGGACAATGGACATAATAGACATGAAAGCTGTTTTATGTTTGGTTAATTGAGTAATGATGTTATAAAATATAACTATCTTTTAACATTCAAATACTTCAAATATTGTACCATGTTGTTTGTTTGAAATTATTATGATATCGTTATTAAACTGAGTTTGAAAACATTTATCTCAAGAGATTAAAGTATAACACTTTATCATTTGTTTCTTTATTCTATAGGTACTTGTATGAAGGCACTGTATTAAATATGATTACCAGTATGATTAAGATGGATAAAAAATTAAACATATTCATAATTAATGTATCTCATTTATGGTATATCAACTTTTTACACTCGGAGGAGTTCGAATCACTGTCTGTGACAAAAACAAGTACAACAAAAAACAAGATACTAAGATGTAAGGGTATCGAATATCGTTGTGGTACAACGTTTACCGAAGTCTTCAGTTGAAATGTCACAGTTACCTCCCTTTCGTATATCATCAACACAACGCAACGCACATGCTGTACAATTTATTATATATGTATACATCAACATAATAATAGTTAAGTATTTGTTGAATACCTCAAATAAAGATTTCCAGTCCATGGATTACATGAAGTAGTTGCAATACAAACATTCTACGCATAACTTAACATTAAATGAACATTTTATACATTGAATGATATTCGGATATAACAATTCGGATACGGTAAAAAATGATTGAAAAATGAACAAAATTCATTAAAACGAATATTCGAATATATTCGAATATCAAAAACGAATATTCGAATATTGAAATACCTATTCGTTCCCAGCCTTAGTATTTACATGTACAGTGAACATGGGTGTCAATAGAGCCAAATTAAAAATCCTGAAAGTCATATGCAGCGGAGCATTTTTGCCAAACATGAGGCCTTCAACCACTTGTTTCCATATTTTACTCATTTTATATTTAAGATTATCCTTCTATGCAGACTAAATTGACCACAACTTTGCCATTTCTTGAGATATTTTCCTCCAATAACTTTTATTTTGCCCAGAAAGCATAGCTTCTTCAGGACAGATATATCTGGAATATTGTCACCCCCAAGTAAAACCTGAGTAGACAACCTCTGTGACCAAAGTGAAATTTCACACATAATAAGGTCTCATAACCATTTAGAAATAAAAATAAAATACAGAAAAACTGTTAAAAAATTAGAGAGTTAAATGAGTTGGATTAAATACTGAAGTGGTTATAAGAAACGAGTAAGGCTTCACTGTTGTTTCCATGTATATTTATCAGAATGTAGTACTATCAATATAGCTCAGCATTAGGGATGTTACCTAGACTTGCATTAATTGATTATACTGTCATTAGATCATTTCCAGCATACATCTAGCAGGGAAAACCTATGTCTAGATGTCTTATCAAAAAGATTTCTTACTGTCAGAAGAGACTATCCATATTTGTTTATATGATAAGCTAAGACCGATAAAAAAGTCAGAGAATTTCTATAAATCTATAACACTTGACAAACAGAATAAGATTTCTCCATCTTTGGGGGAACAACCATTTAAGAACCTTAACCCAGTCATATGTTATACATCATTACATGCTACACAGATTTTAAGTCATCCTCACCAGATTATACAAGTAAAAAACGTATGTCTGTCATGCAACCATACTCTCAGGAGAACTAGCACACAAGTGTCTGCATTTTAATAACTGATTCTATATTCTCTATGTCAATCATACTAGATATTATGCCAGTAAATTCACATTTCTTACGATGAGTGAATTAATTGAATTTGAGCATCCTAAATGATCATATGTTCCTTCCCTAAATGCCACCTGTCAAGAACTGTTCCCTCTCAGAAATAGCGCTTCATTCTCCTCCAATGCAATTTCAACATATTTTTCCCTGCAAGGAATGACAACTACTTAAAACGACAACAGTACAGGCATGGCAGAATTACACTCAAGATTGAGTGACATAGGTAAAGTCAGTTATTAAAAGTCTGAAATTACCAAATTGTAATTTATGTAAGAATTTGTCAAGGTTTCCGCCTCTTGCTTTAAATGTTTAAACTTTAACATTACGGAACCAGGGAATGACCAGCTTCAGTTCTAAATTAGTTTAAAACTGTTTTGGAGTATACAGAATGAGAATCATCATTTTTGCATAGTGCATTCATGCTTTTATATAGTTTAATAGTAATAACACATAGGTTTGTACGCATCTCCAAACAACTAGGCTATGTCAAGTATTTTTTAGTTCTTGACAAAAGTTTGATAAAATAAGTACTGAAGAAGAATGTTGTTTTAACATTCCTCTCTCAGTTTTGATTCCTGCTATTAAATTGAACACTTACACAAGGTTTTGTCCATTGTAAACATGGAATATTTTTTGTACAAACAATCAAATTATCAATATATATTATGGGTCATTACAAGTATATATGTGTCCATACTGACTGTGTCTACAACACCTACATCACTACAACCACCAATTTGCCTGTCTCTGCAAAATATTGTTCAAGACAGGGAACACTATACAACAACTTAAACAACAGCTAGTTTCTCTTACATACGTTTTGAATTAATTCAACAGAACTGAATGGAACAAAACAGAACATGTTAGTCATGATATTTCAATATGATGAACAATTCCTCAACTAAATATTCAATGGTAAAGAAAGTAAGAACTTTCTCAATGTTTCTGTGATCCATTTTCTAGTATTTACTGCCTGCAATCTTAGAATTATACAATGAAAACTTGTGAACAAAGGCCACCCTCGGGTAAGACAAAATATGGCCTTTATTGATACATGTAGGTGGCCCTTATTTGGTGGTCATTTTGTTCTGAACATTCAACCATCAATGACACTTTTTAATAGAATGGTTACAGTAGGTACAAATGTAGCCACTAACACAGGTTTGACTGTAATACTAATTGTAAACTTAATATAAAATCGCTAATCTTAGACAGTTTGTTAAAGAATTAGTTATTTGTGCAAGAAGAGAAACTTAAATTACTAGTTTACCCATACAGACAGTATTATTTCTGGTCAATTACTTCAACCATACATGTATGTATGTAATAGTGTTAAACAATAGTCAAGTGAAAAGATATCTCCTGAGTTTATCGGAATCCAGACATAGAATGTACACATCAGTTCTATTGCTCCAGTAGTTTGTTCCTTCTCCTGTTTAAGATCCTTATTTACTATCACAGTACCAGTTGGATTGATTATTGGATATCAGTACAGGAAGTGTATAGCATGACTACACCCAGAATATGTGTCACACTAGCTATTTAAAACTATAGTTAATAAGCAGCTGTGAATGACTCAATTCAATTCATATGTTTTACAGTGCTTGACTGACCCTATTAAATAGCTGGAATTTCTGGATCAATAAATGAGTAATGGTTTAAAGATGGAATGACACAGAAATGAACTGAACAGTGTTCAACTAGACTTTTTATCCAATATTTCCATGGAAATCAATTATACAAGATGACTCTGGAGATCAAGATTAACATGTAGTAAAAGTGGGTTTATTTCTCATAACATCAATAATTCAATTTAACCCTTTACTTCATGTAGCCGTATATTCACGTGTAGACCGCTTACTTCATAATCCCGGTATTTTGCGGGTAGACCGTCTACTTCATAATCCCGGTATTCTACGTGGTTGATTTTTGAAGTTCAATAAATCATTTTTCCCAAAATATCGGCGATTTTTTAAAACAACGATTGTAAAATTCAATATTTCACGAAGACATAACGTTAACAAAAAAATATTGTTTGTATATAAAATTATGTGGTTAAAGACATTGAACAGCTACTATATAAGTGACCCCCCCCAAAATCCACATGAGGTCTAATCTCTTAATTGTTTTATTGCCCCTAATGGGATTAATCCTGTCTTTTCACGGTCAGTTAAGTGTCTGTAGACTTGACACCTAGTCATGCATATAAGAGGGTCATAAATTCTATTGATTTTTAGTGATAATTAGTTTATGGATAACTTCCTGTTGTTTTTTACAAGCATTTTGTGTAATTAATGAATGTTGTCCTTTAATTACCAGATTATGTAAAAACAGTTAATACATGAAAAATGCTACTGAATGCTTCTTCTATTTCTAAATCAAATAATTCTATTTATACATGAAACTATTTTTTGCAAGATAACTATTATAATCTGACTATGTTTTCCCTTGGTTTAACAATATAAATTGAGACAATATATTGGTTAGAAATATTAAACAGGTATAAAAGGTGTTAGGATACGTTTGTATTAATTTTACAAAATAGACATTTAATTTATCAAAATCAACCAGACCTAACTAATTGGTGCGAGATACATATATTTGCTAATGTGTTTGAAGCGTTGAGCATTTATTTGAGTAATTAATTTCTTTAATCATATTAAATGAGCTGTCTTATTCTTAATATTTTTCATTTAATATAAACATACTTTAAAAGAAGTTATAATTTATATTTTTAATTAAACATTGAATCAATTTAAGTATCTACACAGTAACTATATATTAGCCATAAAAAGTGACTTATTATGTAATTAGAAGCTAGTCTATCAATGACCCTGTCAGTTTTATTGGACTCCCTACTGTGGAATATACAGGACTGCTGGGTCTTAGTCACATGCCTAGCATTCCTGGTTCAATGTCTTTAACTGCGTTTAAACACAAGACAGGTCGCGCGTACACGATGACGTATCGTGTTGAGATTACACAGTATACAGTCTGCAGACGTGCGGTTCATTTCTAATGACAATTTTGCCGTGGAATTTTAAGTCAAAGCCAAAAAAACAGTAGAACAATTATATATCTTAAAGACATTGAACAGCTACTATATAAGTGACCCCCCCCAAAATCCACATGAGGTCTAATCTCTTAATTGTTTTATTGCCCCTAATGGGATTAATCCCGTCTTTTCACGGTCAAGTAAGTGTCTGTAGACTTGTCACCTAGTCATATAAGGGGGTCATAAATTTTATTGATTTTTAGTGATAATTAGTTCATGGATAACTTCCTGTTATTTTTATAAGCTTTTTATGTAATTAATGAATGTTGTCCTTTAATTACCAGATTATGTAAGAACAGTTAATACATGAAAATGCAACTGAATGCTTCTTCTATTTCTTAATCAAACCATTCTTTTTATGCATGAAATTATTTTTTACAAGATAACTATTTTAATCTTTGAAATAACTTGCAATGAAACTATGTTTATTCAGGTACTGCTTGAGAAAATATATTGGTTAGAAATATTTAACAGGTATAAAAGGTGTTAGGATACGTTTACAAGTATTAAATTCACAAAATTGACGTTTAATTTATCAAAATCATCCAGACCTAACTAATTGGTGTGAGATACATATATTTGCTAATGTGTTTGAAGCATTGAGTATTTATTTGAGTAATAAATTTCTTTAATCATATTAAATGAGCTGTCTTAAAATTATTATTAATATTTTGCATTTAATATGAACATACTTAAATTTTTTTTATATCATTAATTAAACATTGAATCAATTTAAGTATCTATACAGTAGCTATATATTAGCCATATAGTGACTTATTATGTAATTAGAAGCTAGTCTATCAATGACCCTGTCAGTTTTTTTTGACTCCCTGCTGTGGAATATACAGGACTGCTGGGTCTTAGTCACATGCCTCGCATTCCTGGTTCAATGTCTTTAAATATTTTCAAACAAAAATGACATAATAAAGATAATAATCAGTAGTTCGCCGTGTCTCGGGTGCAATAAAAGAAATATACAGTGTCAATGTCTCGTGTGAAAATCAAATTCAGATTAACAAATAACATGTGCTAATTGATGCGGTCATCAATGGGATTAAGTTGGCTATCAGTATGGGTCCCTAATTATATCATCAAATTTTAATGTCACCCGGAGTTTTATGGTGCCGCATTGTTTTTACAGCTGACACGTGTGACAAATTTCCATATGGGATTTAATCTTCTCATGGGCGGGGCTTATTTATTGCAAAGTTTAGTTTCAAGTTTCAACATTTATTCACCCAAATATATACATACATATAACGTGGGGAAAATACATAATCAGTATTAAACATAATATATATGATAGACTCCCGGTCTAGTATTCTGAACAGACAAAAAAAAAATTGTTTCCATGTTATATATTATGCACGTGGAAACCATGGCAACACCAAATAACATGTATAATATGAGAATATTGAGAGACATATGTAACAAATAGGTTAAAGATTGTCTAGGGTACTGGTGTACTGATACATGTTTATCTACTAAATTTTCGTGTTATCTTATTCAATAGCTTACAAAACTTTTCTAACCCGTGGACGTTTTGAGATTGCATAATTTGGATATAAAATAGATCTGGGTCAGTATAGCGTGGAATGTTTAAAAATCTGTTTCTGTCCATGTTAAAAAACGGACATTGTAATATATAATGTTTTTCTGAGCCAATTGTATTCGTATTACAAAGAGGACAAATTCTATCATGTAGTAAAGTTCCGTCATAACGACCGGTTTCTATAGGTAAGCGATGATTTGCAGTACGGAATTTGAAAAACACATCGGAGTCGTGTTTTTTCAGAAGTTTGAAATATGTTTCGAGCTCGAGATCAGATTTAAATTGTTTATATAACTTTCCTTTGTTAGACTGTTCTAATTGTGCATTCCATGTTTGTTTATACTGATCTTTTAATGTTTGTTTGACTATCTTGTGTAAAATCGGTGTGTTGTAAATTGGTTGATCATCCCAAATATGACTTCGGCCGCATGTGTTTAATATTTCTTGGATTTTACGGGTCCACTTGTATTCGTGAGTTTGGTTTAACATATAGTTGTATATTTTTAGTGAAAGTTTTTCGGCTTTACCTGTGACAAGTCGAGACCAGTAAGCGATCATACGGGATTTAATGATTACATCAATGGGGAAGCGACCAAGTTCGCCATACAGCATGTAAATAGGTGTACTTTTTTTAGCTCTTGTAATTTTTCTTAGGAAATCTTTGTGCACATTTTCTAATATATCAATATTTTCAAACCCAAATATTTCGGAACCGTATGTAAGTATAGGAAGAATTGTATTATCAAATAATTTAAGTGAAAGATCAACTGGTAATTCAGCATTATTAATACGCGAAAGAACACAATACATGGCCTTTTTGGCTTGTTGAACAAGATTTTTTCTGGCTTCAAGGAAAGAACCATTTCTCGTGAATGTTACCCCTAAATAGTTATATGTAGTAGTTATTTCGATTTTATGATCACCGAGTCGAAAATCAAAATTTAAATTACGGGATCCAAACACTATGATTTTTGTCTTTGATAAATTAACTGTAAGTTTCCAAACATTACAATAATTATAAAAAGAGTTTAAACAGTTTTGAAAATCATCGGCATTATCGGAAACAATGATCGTGTCATCGGCATAGAGAAGGGTTAGTAGTTTAAGCCAGTAAGTTACATCGTTAGGGGTAAAGAGTTCTACACCGATAACATTGTCATTTTCTAAATAAGATTGCAAATCATTTAGGAATATTGAGAACAGTAATGGGGAAAGATTTTCACCTTGACGGACGCCAATGTCTGACTTAAAGAAATTTGAATACATACCATTAAGTTTAATACAAGATTTGATATTCTGATACATATTGTAAACAATTTTGAAGATTTTACCATCGACTAGATCAAGAAGTTTTTGCCAGAGTCCAGATCGCCAAACTTTATCGAACAATATGACTCTACCAATCAAATCAATTTGTTGTTCAGCCTAAATAAATACCTTTCCCTCCGAAATATCGCCGATTTTTTATTCCAAAAACTATAATTTCTAATATTCCATGAAGACAAATCACCAACAAAAATATTTCGTCTATTGTAAATACTTTGTAAACACAAAGCGAGTCAGGTGCGCGCCGATCACTAGACGTATCATGAACACTGAAGTCTGCAAGCACATGGTTTATTTTTGACATGAATTTAATATGCTGGGAGATTTGTTGAAACATACGTAAATATTATCCTTTATTCCGTATCATCAAACAAATTTGATGCAGTAAAAGTCATATACGACTGTTTCACTCGTCTTTGATGTAAAACAATATTCAAGTCACAAAGACTCGCCGCGAATGCGTGTGAAATACGATTAAAAACATAACGAATTCGGTGTTAATTGACATGCCAAATTATGATCAACTAGGTTAAAGTTTTTTGTACTATGGTACACTTTCACAACCTCTGATTGTTTAAAAAAAACATCCTTTGAACTTGACACATTTATAAGACACTCTGTCTGGGTCACTATGACCTTGATTGTTGGACATGAATTCCTGCACGTGCACCGTCAATCACTGGCACTGAGCCAAGTTTTACCTTTGCACATTTATTTAATCTCGAGTGTAAAGTATTGATTTTTACAACCCAAAGTATTATTTAGTGGACTTTGCAATAACAATTCTTGCATTAAGATTTTTTATTGTATGTCTTGTAGTAAACAGAAAGGGCAAATTTAAAAAAAGGATAAGGAAAAAACATGGACCTTGTGTCAGTTTGTACACATTATATTGCCCTTAATATTTGCCTAACATCAGATATTTTTGCATAGCAAGTAAGATAAATTAAATACCATCAATTTGGTATAATTCAGAAATTATAAAACCATTATTTAGCATTACAATGAAGTGATAAAATGACCAGGTGTCAATAGAAAAAAATCAGAAAAGGCAAAAATATGCTTACAGATTTTTTTTCAATTTTTGTTCCCCTTTATTTCTTTTAATATTTATCCCACAGTTACAAAAATTACATCATACAAAAGGTTATTAAATTATGAACAACTTTTATATTTACTATAATTTGATGGGATTAATATTTAGTATAATAAACCAGTGATGAAGTAGACATGTGTCAAATCAGTAGCATTTCCCAATAACCTGTATGAAGACAGTGTACCAAGTTTATCTGATCCACTATTAGTATACAGTATGTATATTGACTAGGGGGCTATGAAGTAAAGGGTTAAAGGATTAACTGACTGTAATGTGTTTACCATATATATATACTAGCAGACTAAAGTAGCAGTTGTTTTGAACTTAGGTTTTTATTTCTACTTAGCTCCTCAAGAAGCAGAATAATTTAATTACAAGTATTAGAATACTAGACAGATCATTTATCTATTCTGTAAGAAAGCAGTCCCTTAAGAGATTCATACATCTATCTACCTCTATAAAAATGCAACAGATAGACAAGAATGTTCACATATAAACCAGATAGAATCATAGATATGAGATGAACTCATCAATTACAGTGAAACAAAATGATTAAACCCCCATTTGGACCCTCAGTTTATCACTGGTGAAGGGATATAATTATACAAATTATCCCATATGTACTTCACTCTCAGAAGCTGTATATACAGAATGCCCTATTGCATGAAAATCAATAATGGTCATCCTTAATGTCTACATTGGCAAACAACATAACAAATTGAGAACTCAAAAACAACTTGCTGCTTACTTAATTTCAAATGTCAAGTGCTATCTCATCATTCCACATTTAGACACCTACTTATACAAAACCAGACAGATCTCAGCAATAAAAACATGGAATTCCAAGAACATCTGTGTCCATTTATAAACTATTGATTGTCTCACAAATAATCAACCACATACAACACTATTTTTTATACTCCATGAATATTTGATTTCACAAAAGGTACATTACTTTTGTACAGGCAATGCTAACAGAGAGTGACATCGGGCAATTCTCCAAACTTTTTTTGCTCTACATATTATGAGGCCAGACAATGATACTTGCATTACAATAACACACAGATATTTTTAAGCAAACCACTGAAAGTCTTGTATGTCATAATGAGATCGCATTAAAACTAATATTCAACGTAAGTTATTTAGTACATCTGCAACATTTACTGATTTAGAAATCTCACACATACTGTACATGTAGTACATTCAGAAGTTGTTAGACAACCATTGTCAATTTTTCGTAATTGATTAGTTTGGTTTGGAAATAGTTGACCACTTTGACCACTCTATGTTTATCAGTTCATTTTTCCCCTTTGCCAAAAAATACTGATATGAATACAAGGTGATAATAATACCAGACACTACAGTACAGTACTCCTGTGATATTTTTACCAGGAAGTGATTCTTAAATGCTAGATATGAAACCAACGTAAGTTATGTCCATATATACCAGTGCACTTACAGTTACATATTTCAAATTTTAGCATTTAGTGGTATTATAAATTGGTCAAACTAGCAGCACTTCTGTTATGTTTGTATTTGCATCAAAGTTTAACACCAAATCAAAACATGCAGTAGTTAATTATTATAATCAACGCATGTGTACCAGGAACAAAATGAGAAAATCTAAGATAAAATCATTCACTGACATCGATTACAACTGCAGCATTTTAATCACAATTTTATATAATGATATAGTTAACAGAAAACAGGCCTCCAATGCAGAATCAATTAAAAGTGTAGGCACTTCAAATAACCTCCATGCATTATAATGACACTCTAAGCCTATCCAAATGAAGTAATTTATACCACAAGACAAATGCGTCTTACATAATACATCAAAACATACAAGTGTTAAATTAAAAATCAATGCAACCACTGTTGATACTGTATCAGTCTGTTAAGAGAAATTTTGCAGACAAAAAGAGAGTATTACATTCTGTATGTGACTGAGCACAGAGTCTCACAGTGAAACATCTTAAATTACTTTTCTGTAAGGTCACAACTATCCTATTTATAAGATAACCTAATGCTTTTTCAATTCATCCTTTGGCCATACCCATAACATCATTATTGTATATTAAGTTATATGATAAACTGTTTAGTAAATACTAAACTTTCATATAATCAAGATACGAATGCATGAATTCAATTTCACCTAAAAGGTTAATAAAGCAGCTGATTAACATGGTAACTCCCTGACTGAAATGGTCATATCAGCTGGATAGAGCAAGACGTTACTAACTGAATTATTATATTCTACCTACCAAACAATTCCCTGAGCACCAGATCCTATAGGTCTTAAATTCTGATATCTCTTAAGAATGGTAAATGTTGAATCTCCAACTTCTACTGTCACATACTGTGACGAATGATTAGGGTTGTTACTCATTCTGAAAGTATTCAGCTGGCTGGTAAGGACTGTTACATCTACTGTATCATTGTGAAGATGTTGACAAAATGCAGTTCTTATATCAACCTTGGACTCTTTACGTGCCTTTTCTAAATGTTGTAAGCTCATAAACAAAGACAACTGAAAATAAATAAATAAATTTGAAAACACTTTGACAACTTGACCTCCAACAATAAACGTCACATGAAAGGTAAACTAGATGAAAAACTAGTGCAGACCTGGTATAAGGGATACAGATTCTGATCTATCACAGAGCAACACAATGTTCCCAACTCTTTTATATGAAAGGTTCATATCCCTGTTAGGTTAATTTAAATAAGTAATTTCGGCTAGTAAGTAATATGTTATATATATATTATTATATATTAATTTAAAGAACTAGGGATTTCGAATAAAAAGTATGGGGTGCAATTCTATGACTTATTTTTGTATGAATTTGAAATATGATGTAATAAACAAGCATTTCAATATAAGCTGCAATAATTTTCAGTGTCCAATTCACATAAATTATATTATTGAGAATAAACCTGCTAGATTTATATACTTGTATGTCACTTGTGTAAGTCGATATTTTTTATGCATTACAAGTTAGTACCTCACATAGTGACAGCAGTTAAAACCAACTGCTGCCACAATGTCAAAGTTGCAGCAATGCTGCAGAACTTAGGAATATTTTTTACTGATATTCTGCATTGTTCATTGTAAATTTGCTAGTTTACATTTTTCCACAGGTCCCGAATGGACTGGTGTGTTTTAATCACTATTTTTCAGACAGTGGACACTGGAAAATGACACAGATGCTCATGTTTTGACTTATTTCAAATATAAAATTCAATTGGACCTAGGGCTTTATAAAGTTTGAATATATCTTTGCAACTTTAGGCTATTGAAGAATGTCAAAGTTCCAAAAGACATACATTTTCTGTATATATATTGCTCATCAACCAATCTGTATTGATAAAAAAAACAAGTGACATGCATGTATTAACCTAGCGATTTTGAGCTATTTTCCAACTTAATCTAAGTTTCCCATGAATTGCTTGAATACATTTATCTAAACATTTTAAATTAACAGCAATTAACAACCTGAAAATACATGTATTAATAAAAGTAATATGTTTTCTGCTGGTTATTTCTTCCAGAAGGAACGGCCAAATGAGATCAAATATGGGTCCATTCTGTACCATATTATTGATAACATTAATGATAATATCACAAATCAATCTTGTGAGGTCTTTTGTACATTGAAAATAATACCAATTTTAGGACATATTATTGTGGCTTTAAAGGGGCATGCCCTGGAACTGAAGCGTCTCGAATATAAATCAAATTGGTATCATTTGAATGCCTTTAGAAATCAATTAATGAAAGTCCTGTAAAATATTTACGAAATATCCCGCTAGTTGACTCAAAATACACATTTCAAGATTCACCAAACCTGCCGATTAGGATTACACATTAGAAAATATTTGACAATTTCATAACTCGACCCTTTCGGGATCTGTCAAAAGTGGAAAAAATGTCAACAAACTGTGAAATGGTAAGTATTGCTCATAGTCATATCATGTTCATTGTTTGCGACATAAAGCTTATCTATCGATCAATTATAGGTAAATATCATTGTTTTGCTGCTTGAAAGGCAGCGCACACGCTAAGTTAAATTATCAGACGAATCGGAAATATTGTTGTCGTCAATAAAAGGCTGTAAGCCTTTTATTTAAACTGGCATATAAATACCCACGCGCGCGTTATAGGGCCATTTTTGAAGGCACTTTGACTTTTCGGTAATAAATGTTTTTACAAGTGATAAACGCATTTTTGGTGTATATAACCCAAGACACAGAAGTTCCAGGGCATGCCCCTTTAAGTTAACAAACATCAATTGGTCCTGCTGACAACATTTGTAAACATATATTAATAGCTATATAGACAGATGAATAAACAGGATTGGTGCCAAGGAAATGACCATGACAATATGAATAGAATCTATGATAAATTTGACCAAGTTTGAAAAGTAGATGAAAATTTCAACACATCATCCTTCATGGTTAATTTATTGAATGAACTTAAACCATAATGTCCGACAGCATTTAAAATGTACAAGAAATACATGGTTTGTTTTGTTATGCTATTGTGATAAAGCTTAAAACTAATGTAACAAACTGGTTTTAAAGTATGAAGGACATACCTATGTACTAACAGTACTAGAAGTTAAACTAATTTACAATTATTTATAAAAAATAATCCTGCACAAAACTGAATCTTGCGACTGACAAATTAGGTTTCAAAAAAAATGTTGCCTTTACTTGTCCGGTTGACAGTTCATGAGTTCAACTTATGAAGTCTTTCACAAAGACAGTTCGGAATCAGATTCAGAGCAAAGAGGATAAAACTAATTTGATATATCATATAACTTGAACTAAGGTACCAGTAACCAGAAAAACATTACTCTGCCATAAGAGGTCTGAATTGCAAGAAGGAAAGTATTTAAAATGTAGATATATTGATAAATTTAATGAGCATAAAAAAAGACATGGTGGACTGTCTGACAGACCTGACATAAATGATCGTTTGATATGACTATGAGACTTTAACACAATTTATGAAATAAGTGAAAATCTAATATACATTTTGGGGTGTCAGGTTAAGGCGGCACATTCCATCAGTATTTGATGGTCCTTTACCAAGACAGCACAAGTCAAAGACGGTCAAATGTGTGTTCTAATTGTTTGATATTTATAAACTAACTTTGATTTATGTATCAATCATCAGAGAAGTTCGATAATTGTGCTAGCCTGTTTCCCAGCTTTATTAAATCATTATATTTTACTAATTTAAATTCTAAGACTTAGTGTGAGGAATTGGTAATTTGGTATTCGCGATATATCTTCATCATACATTTGTTCATTTGGATTGGACCGTCATGGTATGGTCCGTTGTAGAAATGAGCCACCCTGACCTGCATTCGTATTTTTGTAATCAAGTGGTCAATTTATTAGTGTCACTAACATAATACCAGGGAGTGTTATCATGGCCAAGTGTTAAGAGTAACTCATAATTCTGTGACAATTAAACACATGTCAAATTTGTATCACAACTCACATCAGAAACGTTTGATTTAGGACAGTGTGTCATAGTCATAGATCTAGTTCATGATTTTGTAACAAAAAATGAGAAATGTTACATTACAAACAATGTGAGGTGAGGATTTGTATGACTTGAATCAACTGAATCACTTCCATATAAATCACATCACATGCTATCTTCCAGGTGTTCAAAGGAACAAAAATACAAAAAATCCACTTTCATTGATCTGTCAATAACCATTATTTCACTATAGTTCACAAATTCAGAAAGAATAAGTATGAAATATTTTGTAAACATACTCACGTTCTACATAACAAACAAACATTCGTAAGCAAAACAAATTCTATAAGGACAGCTACTGAAGTATTGAGATATTTTTTCCGAAAAATAATTCCAACTGACTACTTTTCTAGTAAACTGTATGCCTTGTGAAAAACGTCATCAATTTTTGATACTCTAATTATCGTTGTACATACCGCGCAGTGCGAGAATTGAATTTTATTTTATATTATAAGTATAAATTCTTATAAGACGTTTCAGTGAATATAATTTCGTCTAATAAAGCTATAGAAATTATCCTGTAAAGTATTAAAATAATTTAGCACAACAATATATCGATAATATGACGTCATCAATTCGTGTGTTGAATACGCACCCGGAAGTAGGTTTTGCAAGTGTCAAATGGAGATGATTTTTTTAAATATCTATTTTTTATCAGAATAAAATGATGACACGCTGTTGAAATACAAGGTAATTGTAGTTGAAATTCAAGAAATTTATCAGTGGTCGTTGTTCATTGCCATCTCCCTTTTGTTTTATTTTATTTGCGTATTGAAACATCCATTTCCTGCACAAAATTTGGTCGTTTTCCTGTATTTTCAGTATTTTAAAAAATGCCTTCATGTCATGCGTTATAGAATAAAAATGATTTATTACCATTATTTGTTTGGGAGGTGTCTTGACTGTACATGAATATTGCTGTATGAATTTATATTTTGCCATTGCCAGCATTGGTAATAAAATCTAAGTTGTGGAAATAAGTTCATCTTTAGGACAGGGCAGGGTCACTCAAATAGAAGGGTCTGGACTCCGTGAATTAAAGCGTTGGGTAGCGATCACATGATCGCGCGCAAGATGGCCATCATTGTGAAACGGTGAAGAACGCATTGAAATAGATACCCAATTATTCACAAGTTACTAATCATTTTATTGGTGTAGAGCTCCACGAAAAGTTAGATCGTAAATATCCCCTTATTATTTGACCAATTTCTTACGATAAAATCCATTTATTTATGTTGAAATCCAAGGTATGTAATGGACGAAAACTCGTTTTAAGCCCAGATCTAGATTGTTGTCGCAAGGCGTGTATTTTTCATAAGAAAATATAACCCTTTTTAGTTATAGAGTGATGTAGTCGGGATTAACTCGTGTCTTTTAAAGGTTGTTGAATTAAATCATGCGGTTACTTTTTCATATTATTTCCGATGCTAAGAAATAATAATACATGAATTTGAGCCTTTTTGATGAATTCGCCATTTTGAGTTTGACCAGTTGTAATGGAATCTACTATTTTTAGTAAGTGATTCCGTCTTTAATAATCATCTATCGCTGAAATGCTTGCAACACATTTTAAAAAGATCATTACTCCGTTAATTCATGAGTTTTATTTTAAATTTTCGATCTCTTGTTTTGACTAAATGGAAATTGAAAATGTGTGTGTTATCTATACACGCGTGAAAAAAAAAAGCTCTCCGCTAAGTATCGATAGCACAACTTGATGTTTATACAGAGATAAGCGCCTGAAGAGCACGAGTCCAGACCATTCAATTGAAAGACCCTGGACAGGGGTGTGGAAATATCATATTTTTCTACTCGTCACCAGACAAGTAGACTGGAAAATCTAGGTTGTCCGGAGCAAAAACCAACTTGTCCGAATCTTAACTATCGACTTAACAGCTGCGATTTTTTAAATAATCTTATTTGGTGAATAGTCTACCTAGGTCAGTTTTAATCATATTTTGTTGCTCAGATTTTGTACTGAATGTATACACCCAAAGGCATATGCCATATACTGTGGAATCATTAATTTTCGTTGGGGATTTAATTTCGTGGATTTCGTGGTTCGACTCATCCACAAAATCAAATCCCCACGAATTCAAATGCGGAGATAAAGTATTTCTTTTCAAAAACCAATTTCCAAGAATTTATGTCCCCACGAAATAGCCTTTTTAGTAAAAACCACGAAAATTGAACCCAACGAAAATTAATGATTCCACAGTATCAATATGACATTCAATTACTGTGAGTTGTGTTGTTTGGTAGGAAAGGAGATAAATCCCTATCACAAAATTTACTGATGGTAACTTGAATTTCTTTGGCTCTTACACCTTTTGCCTTTTTGAGCTGCAATAGCATTTAAATGTAAAGGGAGATATTTTTTATGAACCAGGTAAAACTACTTGCCATAATCCAGCATAAATTTAAAATGATTTTCATAAGGCTTACACTGCTGCCCTGGCAAATGGAGATTCATCATGAATGTGTGCCACATGATTAAATATCAAGGATGAGTTACCACTATTGTATCAGGTTAACATTAAATACCCATTTTATGACCGAAATTTGTATATATATACTTCATGTAAACAAATGTAACAGCCATGCTTGAAAATTAACGAGTCTCTGATATTTTGTTGGCCATAATGCTTAGTGTAACATGACTGTACTACATATTCCATGAATACTATTAAGACATGTGATTATCCAGTAAAGTGTGGAACGATTTTCGGAAAATACAACCTGGACCATACTGAATGGTACAGACTTTATTCAATACCACTGACGGTGAAGAAAGGAAGAACTCACGATTAATTTGATAGAATTGTCATCTGCATAATGAATCAAAGCTTGGGGTAATTAAAATTGGTGTTGATAGATGCAAACAACATAAACAAGCATGGTCAATTAAAGATATCACTGACAAGTTGCTGATCTTTAAAAATATTATACAAGATTTGGCGACCGATCTTGAGCATTCGGTAACTTTACTGTGTTCTTTTTTCGGACTTGCTACTCGTCCGCGGACAACTACCACCAAAAAAGTTACTTGTCTGATGAGAAAAAATCTGTGTCGGAGGAGTCGGGCATAGGAATTCCACACCCCTGTTAGGATTAATTAATCCACTTGTATTAATTAATTTATAATCCATATATTTATTGGCATTTCAGCATTTTATACTTTGACCATTTACAGAAATTATACAAAATGTTACTCAAATTTAGTCCTATATACCTAAGCACAACATATTGACATTAAATTTGTTTTTTTTTCTGAGTTTGAACTTTGCACGAGGATAGATTGTGGGATCAATAACTTTCAAATAAATTAATTCACCATTATTTATGTATTTAAATTTCAGACCTTGATCATGGCATCAGTTGCTGATAAATTCTCTGCTATGGCTTCAAATATAAAACATTTAAAGCCAAAAATAACAGAGTCTAAATCAGATCCAAGTATCACTCAGAGATGGTCAGATTCAAGGTATAGGTCACTTGAACCAATTACCTATTCGACCAATTTGGTTGTTCTTGTACCTCATTATGTCCCTTTGTGTAGGCATTGTTTCTGTTGATTACTGTCATGAACTTCCTACTTCATATATTATATAATGGTCTAGGTGTTGGATTTTTTCCTGTGTACATTTTGCCAGAGAATTCTATTCATGAACTTGAACTCGGAACATACCTTTTGATTGAGTGTATGGTTAAAGTATATATATACACATGTATATATCACCTTAAATTTATTTCTTCGAAACCTAGCAAAAATGTTTGTTGAAAAAGAAATTCTCAAATGAAATATGTCACTGATTGTCTGAATCAGGGGTGAATAACTTCTCAGTATCTTGTACATTAACAGGAAATAAATGCCTTTTCTGTATTTAATATTTGATTTGTTCTAGTCAGTCATAAAGTTTGTGGGTAACAAGTGAACATGTTTTAAAAAAATATAAATTTCCTCATTGCATTGCTGATTGTTCTTGTTTTATTACTGAAAATTAGTATGTATATGAATTATTTCTACCATTGTTTGTCACTCTTATTTAGTATACATTTATTTAATTCATATATTCATAAGTTTTGTACACAAACTTTTTGACTCATCGTAATCTCTACTTGCCCTCAGATATACAAATGCCAATCATTTCATGAATTTAGCTATTATTCAATGTATAGCGTGTTTCAGTGACACTTGTATCCCTTTTGTTCTAGATTAGAGATCAGCATACACTTTTACCAAGACATTTTAAAATACCTTTCTTTTTGGTAATCTATTTTGACATATTCTCAGGATTTATTTTCTAAGTGTGCATTACTCTGACTATGTTATATTTTATAACACTACTTTGTTCATCTTTGTCTAGATGACATTCATAGTATTCACTTTATTGTTTATTGACCTTTTATTTCAATGTCTAGTATGTTCTGTTTAAGGTATCTTGGCAATTAGATATGTTTCTACAACTTTCGACCATAATCAATTTCTTTCAATTTGTCCTGATTACTGTTCAGCTTATGTTATAGTCATATTTCAATAACTGTCATCATCATGTGTGCACTACTTTGTTCACATCTTTATGAACCTGTCTAAAAATATCCTTGATAGAATTGAGATCAATTCCTATTTTGATTTATTAGGTGTTGAATGATTTGTCAGGCAAATCTGTATAAAACTTTGTAAGTAATCTACTGGACATCTGTGTGAAAAATAGTTGAACTGTTGTTTGAATTCTTCATTTTTACACTTAATGTGATTTAATATAATATAAAAAAGCCAATAAAATTAATGTGAACTTTTTACTTTTTGGCACACTTCTTGACCAAATAAAACTTAGATTAAACATTAACTGTACATGTAGTCAAATCTGTGAAAAAGGACACCCTCTTTTGTTCTGAATAATCAATCACAGGATGACTTTTATTCGGAGGTTGCTGCTAACACAGGTTTGTCTGTACATGTACATATAAGACTATACAAATTGTGATCTCTTTTTGACCTTGTCCTTCATGAAATAAAAATAGTGTATGGAGTTTTCTGACATTTTTTTCCTTGTTTATTACGCTGGGTTTATTTGTTAAGTCCAGTGTTATTTTATTGAGATAACGTATGAGAAGGAGATGATTGAATGAAGAGTTTGATAAAACTGTATGTCTGAATTCTTATTAAACGGTTAGTACACATGGACACTAATTTGATAAAATTTATCTATAATTGATATCACTGTTAAATTAATGTTATTGTTATTAAAATATCAAATTCCTATCTATTAAACAATACATTTGAATTGACAAGTTTGGTACAATAAATCCATTTTTAAGGCTGTGTAATAATTCATTGTTTATTAGACGCCACCAGGAAATAGAAAAGGGAGGCTATATGGATTTATAATACATTATTACTTTCAGTATAGTTAAAAGTAGAACTGTATATTGATTAAAGGCGGCAGGCATACACAGGACTTAAGACAGAAGACCATTTCCGACAGGCGGGAATTTGATATACTTTAGACTTTAGCTAGGTTTAACATCTTGGGACTCGGGAATTTTTACAACACAAAATAAAATAAGTTGCCCCCACCCTTGGGGCATTTGATAGACCAAGTAGGCTCTAGGGTGAGGATTTAGACAAATACGGTTGTCTCTAGGGTGGGGATTTAAAAACAAAAATTAAAAAATGTCAAATTCCCTTGAGTCAACCCGCTGCCCCTCCCCAGACGGGCAAAATATTGACAGGTGCATTACTGTAGTTTGTTTCGACAAGCTCTTCTCACCTGAAATTCTTGTCAAGTATAAACCATTTAGATTTGATGTACTCAAATATGGAGTCCCTTTAGAAGAACACATACATTTTAAATTTGTTGATTGAAGAATTAATTGTTTAAGTCTGTTTGGATAAAGTGTCAGCCTGTCTGACACTTGCTGTTCTTCAGTATCAGATTTTGTAACTTGAGTATTCATGAATACAAGAACCATGTGTGTGAAATACACTTTGAACTTTGTCACTGTAATTAATGACATAGAGCAGTTAACAAACTATTCAGTTGGCCTTAAAACTCGGACTATCTGAGTATGTTATCTTGTATTGTAATTTATTTAAGGTTATGTTTGTGTTACTTCATATTACAATGTGACAAAAATAATGCCACATTTTTATCAAAAATAAGAAACTTCAATACTTGAAGCATTTATTCATTGGAAATTGGAAAAATTATAGGTCATCAGACTCGAGGTATGCAATAAATTGTTTTACATTGCTTGTAATATTTTTTTCATTTAATTTTGATTACCTTAATGTATAGTACTGTATATATTTATGATATTTGAGATTTTTTCAAGAAGTTTGTACCAGGATTTCATTTCATACTTGCTGTTTCATGATTATTATTTTGTGTATTAAGTAAGTGTTGTGATAATTCAGGTCAGTGTTCAACATTGACTTTTTCAACCAATGGGTCTAGTAACCCAGAGGATTTACTAGACCTGACTCAATTTGAATTGGACCAAACGTTCTCAAGACAAACAACATTGTATAGTACAATACCTCTCTATATTGTTACGCTCCAAACAAATGCAAATTAAATACATGTATAAATCAATTCCATTCATTAAAATTATTTACATGTTGATAACATGAAGGGAAGGAGAAAATTACAAGAATTAGATGTATATTTTAACTAGACCAGTTGGACCAGTTACAAATGGACTTTACTAGACCAGACCTTACAAAATGCACCTAATACACATAGTTTTAAGATTTACTTGTAAAATAAAACAAAAATAATCAAATGCATATAAAGCTGCTTCTGAGTAATTAAGATAAAAACATTGATTATCCTTGAATTGATGTGCATTGATTCTGGAGTACTTAAATTATAATTAATTGATTAGGAGGTCTTGTCAAGGTTATGACATAATGATTTAATATGTTGATGAACATCCTAGAAGGATATCATGTAAACATATTTTCCTGTTTTCAGTTTTACTTCAAGTGTTTCCTACTTTGGTTACATTGAATTTTATACATTGTGTTAAGGTTTATGCAAAGAACATTGATTATATTGGTACAATTTTTCTGTTCTATTATCTACCCAGTTTGAGGTATGACTGATTCATAGGATCTTGTGACACAGTATAGTGTGATTTTATTAAACAGTCGAAGCTAAATAATTTTACAGTCATCAGTATTTTTTCTTCATACCATAATCAATAGTTTCTTTCTATTTTACGGCAAGGGAATGTACCGTTATAATGTTAAGTACATGTACATTCCACAACCTTTATAAAATAACAAAAATTATCATACAACTTAGAATATTATCAAATTTCACTGAAGCTAAAAATAAATACCAGCATCGACCATGAAATTATGTAGCTTTGACTTTAAAATAAATTTGAATTGAATAGGATTCAAGAAATATAAAGGTGATCATTTTGATACTTTATTTTTTGCTCTACTAGTATAATTATATGTGACGTATTCTTCCTTCTTGTATTTCCCCCTTATGCATTAATCTTTATTTCATAGTCATATCTTCCTGTTTGCATGTTCAGGTTTTATGGGTGGTTTCACCAAAAAATGTCAATTTTTTGTCTTTGTAGATTCAGTTCTGTCTGCTTACTGATTAAGTGATAAAAGCTTTTGTTACAGAGTATTGTGGTTACCAAGTTTTTGTTGTTTTAAGCATTTATTTTGTATGATATAAAAATGAAGTTACATAAATTGTCAGGATACTTCCATGCGAAAAGCTGGTCACCTGAAAATTGTATGTGAGTAAATTTAACATTTTGTCAGTCACATCATGGATGGTATTAAAATTATGTATTGTTCTTATAAAAGACTCCTTTCTGCCACATAAAGTTACAAGGTAATGGGCAGATAATTTTGGACTGTATTTGAGTAATCATTCTTGAGATTAATCTAAAAATTCAGTTTTCTTTTATTTGTTTTAGACAAATTTCTACGATATTCAGAACTCATTCTGCACTGAAATTATTTACAGGCCACCTTGAGAGTAAAGGTTGTACTTTTAAAAACTGTCATTGATTATTTAGAACAAAACAATTTCTGAATAAAAGCCACTTGTCAATTAAGTCATTTTTTGTCTTTCCAATAGGTGGCTTTTGTTCACAGATTTGACTATAATTGTGTACTTAATTTTACTTTTGGATTAAATGAGCAAAAAATATGATTTGGACCACGTTTTAGATCTTCATCTTATCCCAGTAAAAGTCAAATAACCTACTTGGGCACTGATCAAATTGAACTTTGATAGTGAACTTTTTATGCATTATATACATTATGTACCAGTGTAAGCCCAGTAAATGTAATGTAATAAGGTACTTTTAATCTTTATTGCCTAAATTTGTTGGCAGTTAATATGTTTACTTTGTATTTTATTGATGGGTTGTGTAATGTTATTTACATGAAGTAATTTGATATTATTTATTTCCTTGTTTAGTAATCAATGTTTTGAATCATTGCTGTAAGCATTTACTTGTCGTGTAAAAATTGATGTATTGTTTTATTACTATTCTACATTACTTGTAATATCAAAATATATTTCATTGTAACAGCTGCTCTAACTTACATGATTTTCAACCTCACATGGTAGATATTCCACTTAGGAAATGAATCAGAAAAGAACTACATATGCTAGGATTAAGATGTTCATACTAAGTATTCATTAATGTACTTGAGTTGGAAGCATTCATAAATATATTTGATGTAAATATATACAAAATGTACTAGTAGATCTATAAACTTTATTACAAGTCTGTTGCTCAATTTAAAAGTATATGTATTATGCATAGAAATGAAATAAAACTTATGTGTATACTTTTCTATTTCAGTATGACTTCCTCTGGTGGTGAGACTCGGAAGACTGGATGGCTTCGGAAGCAAGGTGGTATGGTGAGATCGTGGCATCGCCGTTGGTTTGTACTGAATGGGGATTACCTGTTCTACTTCGCGAAAGAAGATGACACGAGGCCTCTGGGAATGATAAGTCTGATGGGAAACAAGATCTTTCAGCATCCTGCTAACCCTGAAGAACCAGACAAATTCTTGTTGGAATTAGTTCCAGGTAGTTAACCCATATAGTTGCCTCTAGTTACTGTGTTAATTTGGGTGTATCGAAATCGTACAACTTTGCTACCTAGTGGAAAATTTAATATAATTCTTGCAATACGAACAGATTTTTTTGTGGGAAATTTACCTGTATTTAACTAATATGTATGAGTGTAAAAGTAGACAACAGTGTAAATACTAAATTTTGTATCTAACATTTGTTAAATGCCCCAGAGGTGTTTACAGTGCAGAGTAGTGTGGCAATATATGATATGAAAGTTTCACACATGGATAAGTTTGCAGTTTATAATAACTGACACATACCAATATGTACTTTCATATATTATACATGTACATCAAAATATCACATTTCTTATGAAATACAGGCCAACTATAAGATATTCTGGTTTTATAACTAAATTAATTGAAACTCTAAATTACATATCTGTTCAGAATAAATAGACACTGCATAGTCAGATTGTATTAAACCTGTCAATTTACTGTTTACTTTTAATCTTAATAATAATTGATTATTCACCATGGTTACTATGTTATTACACATATTATCATCTAGTTTCACCATGTATATACACAGGTAGTACTGCTCATTGCTGTGTCTATAACAATATTATTTTTCAACCTTTCTACATTATAATTATGGTGATGGATTAATCATATTGTTTGGCTCCTTGTATTTTTACAGAAGAAAATCACAATCAAATGGATGGAATATTGGTATAGGTGCTACTTAGGTTAATTAAAAGTTAACCAGAGTTGATTCTTGTAATGGATAACTTTCTTATAGATATTCCATTAACGTAGTCCTAAAATTGTATTTTTACTGCTTAATGTCAACTGTAAACTATTCAATTTATCAGATAAATATGCCTAGTTAACTACTTGTGCTCAATTAAACTTCTCATCAATGTTTTACCACATTAAAATCCTAGTGTAAAGATAGGTTATTGAATAGATTTATGTCACGCAATCTTGGTATGAATGTCTATGCTTGTATAATTTGTATGGGGTTGAAATGTTATTGTAAGCTATAATGAGTTGGGTTGTTGTATGTGGGACAGTGGGAGTACCATTTTATGGGTGTTAGAGCGAGATTTTGTTCTCTGATTTGATCGAGACTGATACACATACCAAAGATGTACTGACTAGTATGATGTACAGTGTTTTAAATCTCTATGTAGGAGGGAGTGAAGGCTACAGAGATGTAGAAATTATGTGACACAAAGTCACAAGCTTCTAAATTAGTGTGTACAATTAATTTAACTATGGAGTGGAATCTGAGTTAATGGTCTATACTGTAATGAAAGCCACAAGCCATGTGGACCACAACTTCCCTGTTAAGTTGTTTTATTGAAACATGAGACTAAATTAAACCTCTGGACACTGGAGAACTGTATAGTAAGGTCACATTTCTCCTCTCCATGTAGTGGTCTGACTGGATTATAGTATTCCTGTATGGAATGTGTACATAGTAAATAAATTCTGAAAGATTTAGGCTGATAGATGAGTATAAATGTACAGTAAAACCCTGATTATTTGAATTGCTTGGGTCCGAATAAATAATTCAGATAATCCCTGGTCTTTAAAATAGGAAAATCTTTAAACAACGTCTTCTCCTGAGTAGATTTTTATAAAACTTCACAGGAACAATCCTTGCATGGTCTTCTAAAAAAAGAGCTAAAATCTTTTAAGTCTGCTGAACCAGATGGCCACCAGAGCTGAAAATAGGAAAATATTTAAGCAATATCAGCTCCTTAACCATTGTATGGAATTTTGATAAATCTACATAGAAAAATTCTTAGATAATCTTCTGTTATATGAGTTAAAATGGTTCCGGTCTGCTGAACAAGGTTAGAAAAACATCATTGCATACTAAATCTGTCCATTACCAAAAGTAATGTATTAAAAAGTAATGAACTTAATTATATTTTTGTAAACATGTTTCATTCAAACTTTTTTTTATAAACATGTTTTATTTAAACTTTTTTTATGAATATAAACAGAGAAAGTACCATCTCAAGGTAATTGCTTATCAGTTTGCCATTCTGGTGTGGTATTTGAAGTATTTGCTAGACTTTGCTGTGTCCATTTAATTGTTTTTGCTTCCCAAACCCCTTTAAATGTGCTTATATCCCTGTGTTTTATGTGAACCTTGGTGGTCATAGGAGATTTTATTTAAAAAATTATGAACAATTTTAATGTCATAATATTTTTGCTTGTATATATAATTACATAGTTAGCTGTTGTCTTTTTGCTTCTGCTTAAAACCTGATTTGTTTTAGATTATGAAATTCAAGGGAGAGAACTGCATGAATTTTATATTTCATGCATGGAATTCCAAAGTTACCTTAGTATATACAATTTGAATTATAGAAATGTATTCTTCATATTTGATATTTCTTATTTTTTCAGCTTGTAAAAAAATATAATTTTGCCATGATGATGCATATTCTGCTGTATGCTTGATTCTTCATATATTCTTGTTGAGATACAGTCAATGCTTTAAAATTGTTAGAATTATTTTGAAATAATTGTACCTCTTTGACACAGCACCTAATCTACACATGGAACTTTTAATGTCCGTAATCTTCCGTAGCAATGCTGTTAAAGTATGGCTTTCAGGAGTCAGTAGTATGATTAAGATTTGTATCAGATTGAAGTTTACTATACAGATATTTTTCTTTTTTATATGTCTGTTTGAAAAACATGTCGTATTATGGGAACGGCAGGCATTTTTTTCCACAACAGTTTCCGCTCTTATTCAAACAGCTTTATTCGGATTCTCACCCAACTTCAAGGAAATGTTTATGGCCATGAAATTTCGGTCAAGTAGTTCAATAACCAGCCCATTCAGCCCAGGCACTTCTGAGTTATGCCCCTTGACGCTTTGAAAAATTAAATTTATTTTGTGATCTGGTACTCGTGTTACCCTAGTTAATAATGATTGATGTGATTATTTGCTGAATATTGTATTCTGATTATATCCACCATTGGAATGCTGCACAGAAATATTGTAACTTACCGGTACCGGTATGTTTTAGCTGTATAAAAATCATCACAGCTATGCTCTTTGTCAGTTACATGTAATCTGATCCAATATTTTAATTGTAAACTTCATGATTATAATATTGTCAAAGAAACTTGTTTCATAGCTGACTGTTTAATGATTGTTACTATTATTCAACAATGCAGTCTTTAAATGTAGATTTACTGTCAATTTATAGAATAATTTACTATACAAAGTTACGATTAAATATGTTTCGGTGTCTAATACATTTTGTATTTATATATAACAAACCTCGCAAACGAAGTTTGAGAGGGGGTATATTGGAGTCACTTTGTCGGTCGGTTGGTCGGTCCGCATAAAGTTTGTGGAGCGAACTTCTTCCACATTTTTTGGGCTATTGCAATGAAACTTGGTATATGTACCAAGACACAATTTTCATGCCCAGCGATGCACTCATTGCAGAGTTATGTCCCCCTGAACTTAGCCGTATAGTGTACTTTAGTGTCAAAGCGGTGGCGGGGGTATTAGTCACCTCTGTGACAGCTCTAGTTGATGTGATTGTGTTAAACCCATGTATGATATTGTATGTTTCTTGTTACTTCTTATATAATGTGTGTTATGAATCTACTTAGAGTTTTATTACAGTTACGTTTTTCTGTACTAAACCCTGTTCCCTGCTGTGCATGCCTGCTACTAATATCTGTTTGAACTGCTTATATATTTCAGAAGAATATGCCATGACTCGCAGTAAATCACTCAGCTACAAAAGTACATAAGGGTTTGGTGAACCATATAATTATCAGCCTAGTCATTGTTTTCCTTATTGTTAGAAAAATACTATCAGTAATATACAAACTGTTATTTAGTGCTCTATCTCTGTATTATATCTTCCTTGTATGTCTATTGTTATATGTTTCTGGTGTCAACATTTGTACTTAAAAGACTGTAAGCTAGATCATGTATGGGGAAGTCAAGGCTAGTGCTGACCATTTTTTTCTTGAGCCAATTTTCTTTTGACCAGGGGTCAGGGTGCTTCCAATCCCTGTCGGGTTAGGGGGATGGTGCTGATTTGCTTTGTGATGTTAATCTTATCCCTTGCAGTTTTAGTCAATGAAAATGTCTTACTGTTGATATTATTTTTCTGACTTTCGCTTAAAGGAAAACAAGGACTGGTATATATTACATTTAGCACTGTTAAAGCATGACTGTACTGTGGGTGGGAAACTTTATAGAGTTTATATTGAACAAAATAATTAAAAACAAAAGCATGTTTAGATAGTTTGATAGTCAATATATAAAGAAATGTTGTATTTGTTTAAGTAATATTTAATGTTATGACTGGCTGAAGAGGGCAGTGGAACTTATTGCAAAACTTTTTAATTTCCCCTTGTTTGTTTGTCTGTTGCCCAAAGGCCCATTGGACAGTTATGGTCATTTCAGAGCCGCCCCCAGTCAGAGTGGAGAGACAATACATGAGAACTGAGTATTTTTGTCCCTTCTTTTAGTTCAATTAGTTTGCCTGGTTCTTTGTCATGCCCTGTGTAAAGCACCAATACACGCCTCACAAGTTTCCAGTGATTTTCTAAACACAGTACTGGGTTCTGTACATGTAGTTGGGATTGGACACTGAATAAGCATCCCTAACATATCAGAAGCTGGAACTGAGATACAAACTCACTAACTTTTGATTAGTAGTCCAGCATGTTACCATGGCTACTAGACCACCGATCCAACCCTCCACTTGTTTGAGAATTCATCTTGAAATTTAGACATACTCAGAACGAAAATGCTTTCTTTGTCTTTTCCGATGACTGTGCTATGATCAGACAAGCTCCTGTCAGTTGAAGACTTCCTTCAGTAACCTTCACACTGAGCTCTATGTGTTGGAACTCCTTTTTCTAGTATATAAGACTGAAATTTGTCAGGAAACAACAACAAACACAATGTGCCTCTTATATACAGTACAGTTTTACTTTAACATTCATTTGACTGCTTGCAAATCATTAAAATTTTTGCACGAAATTCCTCTGCATGATTTCTTAGTATGAAATTAATATATAAAATCTAATGGAAGTTATATATAAAATTGTATGAAAATTATATCAACATGGTCTTAAAGCTATATGATTACCTTGTCAATAACTACCTTATATTACTCTGTATACTGGGGTATATTATATACATCCTCTACCTGACCTGACAATCTAAATCTTCATGTTTTATCTATCGAGATTAAAAAGCAATTAATTTCCTAATGTTCTTTTAATGTTCATTTCAATGTTTACTTGTAGGTTGTAAAATCTCAGATACATTTTATATTATTATCTGAAAATTTGTCCAATCGATGAAATGCTTCCAAGCCACATCCATGGTCCAGTGGTTAGTGTGCTGGATGTTTATCCCGGTGATCCGGGTTTGATTCCTGGTCATGGAAGGTCATACCCTTCCATGAAAAATTTGACAACAATATTGATTTTCCTCCACATGTGGAGAAGTTGATGGTTCCTAGTGGATGGGTACCGGTAGGTCATGTACTGGTTAGAATATAGTAGGAACACTTGTTAGGTGGATTGGCCACTGTATATAACTAAGTTGATGGTTCCTAGTGGATGGGTACAGGTAGGTCATGTACTGGTTAGAATATAGTAGGAACACTTGTTAGGTGGATTGGCCACTGTATATAACTAAGTTGATGGTTCCTAGTGGATGGGTACAGGTAGGTCATGTACTGGTTAGAATATAGTAGGAACACTTGTTAGGTGAATTGGCCACTGTATATAACTAAGTTGATGGTTCCTAGTGGATGGGTACAGGTAGGTCATGTACTGGTTAGAATATAGTAGGAACACTTGTTAGGTGGATTGGCCACTGTATATAACTAAGTTGATGGTTCCTAGTGGATGGGTACAGGTAGGTCATGTACTGGTTAGAATATAGTAGGAACACTTGTTAGGTGGATTGGCCACTGTATATAACTAAGTTGATGGTTCCTAGTGGATGGGTACAGGTAGGTCATGTACTGGTTAGAATATAGTAGGAACACTTGTTAGGTGGATTGGCCACTGTATATAACTAAGTTGATGGTTCCTAGTGGATGGGTACAGGTAGGTCATGTACTGGTTAGAATATAGTAGGAACACTTGTTAGGTGGATTGGCCACTGTATATAACTAAGTTGATGGTTCCTAGTGGATGGGTACAGGTAGGTCATGTACTGGTTAGAATATAGTAGGAACACTTGTTAGGTGGATTGGCCACTGTATATAACTAAGAATATTATGAAAACCAGTGTTAAACTGAAGTAAATAAAAAGTGAAAGACTTGCATGAAATTTGACAATTGATTTTAATAAATAATTATTCTGAAACTAAAGCATTTAAACCAACTTGAGTGGAGGTTTGTGTGGGCGTTTTGTCAAACCGAGATCTGAATTAATATTAAAACTCATTCTCACGAAATCAAGTTTACATCTTTAAGTAATAGCAAATATATTACTGAAAAACCTCAGATTTTAAACATTCTGTGTCATTGTGGCATGTGGGGGTATTATATATTAGTCACTAGTCCTGTGACAAGCTCTAGTTATTGTTCATTGGCTAACATAAACAAAATTATATTATGATCCAATCCTTATATTTAACCTTTTCAACAATTACTGCTATTGATGGTACTTCTAGTATAACAACATTCACATTAGTAAAGGACCATCAAATAAAACCCTCTAGGGTATTTGACATTCTCAATGTTTAGATGTGTGCATACAACAGGCGCTGCTATAATTAACCACATGGTCACTGACTCTATGGTCAGTAATTAACTGGAGTATACTTAGAACTGAAGTGTTTTTCTGAATAATTGATAATGTATGTAGACATTTCTGAATCTCGAGAGTATTACAAACCATAATGTTGTTTATTGGTTTTTAAGTGATCTCTATTTGTTTATGTTAACTAGTACCTTATGTGTAGAGTGTTTAATGCTCTTGTCTGTTCTTATTCCAGGGCCTTTTTTTCCAAAAATTGGGAAGGGGCCTTAGCCTTTCATTTTGGAAAATTCAAGCGCAATATTTGGCCACATTTTGAGAAGGTTAGACTTCTGAGTTTGAATAGCATTGTATTTTTGGGAATTTCTTGCCTAAAATTGAAAAACAGCCATTTTACAATTGGGAAGTCACCGAATTTTGGCCTCTGTTATAGAAGGATAGTTTTAATTGTTTCAAAGTAATTATACGCTAAGGCATTTGCGTGAGCCTCAAGCAGTTGATAGTTAAATTCTGATGTCAATCACCATTGAGATTATCATGTTTAAGTCTTGGTCAGCACCCTCCGACTGGCTTGCTTATGTCATTGATTCTTGTATGTTGGTTTATCCATTAAAAGGATTCTTATTAAAAAAAAGCAGACAAGGGTCTTGTTTCTCTGTGACCATTGTATTTATTTGTCTCCTATTTCTTATTCACATGTCATATAAGGATTTAGAGAGTTGTTAATGTAATTAAGGAGTTAGGTCTGTTCTGGTATGTGCCCAGATAGGCTTATTAAGTGAACTATTTATTGTAAATACTAGTAACTAGAAAACTGTTAATAAATAGCTTAAATCCTTATACATACAAGCAAACAGCTCCTTTAACTTGAATTGACTGTTGTTATAATTATGTGATTTTAACTGTACCGGTAGTTCAACTTTGTTCAGCTTGTTTTATTGTTGAAGCATATTGTGTTTTTTTGTGTCGTTGTATATATAAATGTCTTATCATGCCTCAGAACTTTTGGAAGTTTATAGTCAGCAGCATAATCTGATGAAAATGGAGCAATATTTTAACAGAGAATTTTATCATTTCTGTTGTGATAAACGACCACTTCTGAAATATTTATGAGGAGAATTTATGGCAAAATTTATTCTGCTGGTGTTTCATATTGTATTGATTTTAAGACAGTATGGAAATTTATGTATGCTTGACAAATTTGAATACATTCTGATGATTGAAATTATAGTTAGAATTAGCTTTTTTCAGTCCATGATACCATCCACACATCACAAAGAATATACAAATGTACATTGTGCATCACCATCTGAGCACACACTTTGCGCTTCCATATTAAAGTGACATTGTATTTGATACAACCAGAGCTTGATATCTGCACCTACTTTAAAGTTGACCTGGACAATACAAGTACAACATACATGTTTATCATGATTAAGTGTCTTGTGACTTAATCTTTGAGATTTTATGTAAAAAAAATGACCAAAAATATTTGAGGTGCTGGTTTTTTTTGTTACCGGTACTTTTGTATACAATATATAAGATGAAGCAATATTTAATTATGATAAATGATAAAGTCAAATGTTCAGAATCATATTTGTCAGTGTGTGGTTCTCATTTAGGTGATTTTGCTTTCATCTTTTTACTACAATTTTTGCTGTATCTTGTTTCGAGATGGTTGTCTATTGAATACTTAGTAAACTTGTCGAGAATCAAGCACACTTCTGGTTTTGATGAAATTGGCGCATGACATTATGCATGGGGTTATCTTAAAAATAAAAGGTTTCTTTAATACCTAGATGTTGTAGTAATTAAGATATAATTGTTAGATCTGTGTTAGCGAGCCTTGTATTAAATGAAAGTTTACTCTATTGTTAGGAAACCATGCAAGCATTTATAATAATAACACTTTGTATTATGTTATTGTACATAAATCAGTAGCATAATTAGTATGTATTCTAATTCAATAGCTAATGTACAAGTATGTTTCAATACTAATTTGCATAACATTATTGAAAAGAACATGTCTTTTCTTCTTGTTAATTGTTTTATTGTATTCTGTAGTATAAACAATTATATACTTTATTTTAGACTTACTGTACACATTTTAACATAAACATAGTATATTTCATTCTGATGGCTAAGACAGTATATGAACAGTATTTATTATTTGTACATTGCTGTCTGACAAAGCTTTGTACCTTGCTACCGGGTAAGTTATTTCACATATAGAATGTTCATGTACAGGCATACCGGGGTACTAGAAATAAGGGAAAAAAAGAAATGTGAATGTAAACATTTCAAGGAAGTAGGTATGATACTAGCAGGGCTGTCATCTGACCCTTAAACTGACATTTTGACTCTTGAGAATTTGTATCTAGGGGTCACTCTTAAGTATAATAATTATGTATTTGGAAGCATAGTTCTGTATATGTTCATTCTATGAGAATGTGTATACCTTTTTGTTCTGAATTTCTTCATTATCTTCACACAAAGGTCATTGTGTCTTGTCACATGTATTTAGATATAACTCTGTATTTCAGCTAAGGCCCCTACTAAACCCCCTGCCAGCCATGAGAGCTTAGTGTTGTGTGCTGCTAGTGATGATGAGAGACAGGACTGGATTAAAGCTATCAGGAAGGTGATGTTTGCTAAAAAAGGTGGAGGTAAGATATGACTGTATGAAGTCTTCCTGAAATGTCAGAGTTTTGCCGATTCTATCAAAATCATTTATGTTTTTTTTTTATTTAGGCATAATTTTTAGAAATGAGGGTAAATCACTGAATTTGTCTGATATTTGAAAACTTTTTGTCTACGGAAGTTGGTGTGTCCTCTTTTACAAGGTGGCTTGAATATAGGTCTGTAGACCATGTCGAGGGCTCAGTGCAACACTGTTGTAACTTGTTCTTATTTCAATATGAGTTACGACACTGTTGCGGTGAACCCTCGATGTGATGAACTTATTGGTATATGCTTATCCTAATTAATTAAAAATGTTTAGTCTCCAGCCGAATACCTTACTTTTAATGTTAGAGCATTGTAAGATACTTGCAGAATGTGGAGGCGCAGGTTGGAAATTGTAGTCCTAGAGCATGGATACTAGATTGATATATTTGAAATGATATCTCTGATAAGTTTGAAACCAACTATACTCACTAGCCTTTTGCAATTTTTGGAACCTGAACAACAATTATGCTTTCCATAGTCGTCATTTGCTCGGCAGGCATGAATTTTGATGTAGACCAATGTAATATGTTTTTCTTCATCGGCCAAGCAATTGTAAAACTGGTTCCCGTTCCATGTTGCTGTGCAAGTTTATGTAAGTTCAGTTTCTATGAGTACTTTCAGTACTTTGATTTGTTGTATGCTTTCTAATGCCATGTATGTTATTCTTACAGCTATATTTGGTACACCTCTTGAAGAAACAATGAAATTCGAGAAAACAAGAAGTGACCGAAAAGTTCCTCTCATTGTTGAAGCTTGTATGGAATTTCTCACGGAGAATGGTCTTGAGACAGAGGGTTTATTTAGGTACTCATTCATTCAATCCTTGTTTTGTCTGATTCATTTTCCTAGGAGTAGGTTAAGAACCTTCTCAATGATACTTCAGTTATATATTGGTGATTGATTCACCTACTCAGTTTCCTTGGAATGTATTCCAACTTATACTAACTTAACCCTCTGTAGGACCCGCCTCCGTGGTCGAGTGGTTAAAGTTGCTGCCTTCAAATCACTGTAACCTCTCACTGATAGAGGGTCGTGGGTTCGAGCCCAGCTACCGGCCATGTCTCTTTATGTGAGAAAGTAGGCAGTTGCTTACGGAGGATGGGAGTCTAATACTGGTTCTTTCCAGGAACGATGCTTAGGTGAACTGTCCGCCTCATATGACGTAGAGGCGTAAAACTCGATATAAACAAACATAAACATAACCCTCTGTAAGGAGTCAGCAACTCTCCCCACACAAAGGAAAATCAGAATTTTTGTCAAAGTCTCATAGAAGGGTATGACCTGCTGCAACCAGGATTCTAAATCTGATCACCTTGTCACAAGTCCAGCATACAAACCACTGGACGAAGGTCGTGGCCTCTGTTTTCAGTTTTTACCTAGTGAATATTTAGTTCCTATAAAACTATATTCATTTTGATGCTGTGTTAAAATGCAATTATGTCAGTAACTTTGTATTTATTTACAAATATGTATAGTGCGATTTTATTAAACTGTCAAAGTTGCATAGTTTCACGGTTATTGCTTCCATTTATTTTTAGCTTCGATTAATTTCGTAAGTGATACGATATTCCTCGTTTTACTATGTAAACATGTAGAATAGGACATTCCCTAATGGTAAAATAAACGAAAAGTATCGACTGTGGTAAGAAGCTAAAAATAATCGCATTCAGCAACCGTGTAATTATTCAGTTCTGACAGTTAAATGAAATCGCACGATTATTTAATGAAAAGAATGACCTTTATTCTTTGTATGGCCTTTATTCAGAGGTGACAAACACTTTGACTGTATTAATAAAAGAAATTCTTCCATTTTATATCCTTGAGAAATATGATTGTTTGCTTTAAATAAGAATGTAAACTTAATTCTTGCTTTGCCATAAATGTATAGTATGAGGTTTGATTCAAGAGAGTCCTTAGCCATTATAACATGAACTTAGTGATATTGTATTTAGGTATGAATGTCTATTGTATTACATGTATTTGATGATATATTTTAGATTACCTGGACGTATGTTGTTAGTTAGAGATCTGAAGGACAGGTATGATGAAGGCGAGAGTGTCATGCTCAGTATGGATGATGTAGATGTTCATTCTGTCGCCTCGCTGTTGAAACAATACTTACGTGAATTACCCGAGTGTTTAATTCCGTATAAATTCTATCAAGAATTCATGAATATTGCCATGAAATTTCAAGACACAAAATCTAATGATAACAAGATGGAATTGGTGGAAAGTTTAAAAACTGCTGTTGTTGACCTGCCATGTGATAACTACTGTGTGCTAAAAGCATTGTGTAATTTTCTAAAAAACGTTTCAAATAACACTGGTGTAAATAAAATGTCCCCACAGAACTTAGCACGCGTATTTGGACCAAATATTATACGCCATCCCCAAATGGACGATAATCCTGAAGTGTTCATGCTAACAACAGCTGATATATCTGAACAGTTGGCGTACATGATAATAAATTATGAAGATAAGATATTCACGATTGAATTTGATTCAGGCTTTTGTGCAGTCGACGATCTTCTTCAGTTGGAGGATAATGTTTCGGCACCTGGTGATATATTGACACCTATGCCTGGTAAAACAAGTACGTCTGGGATAGATGATCTTTCCGACATCGTGTTTGAACAGCGACGTGACAGGAGGGCACGGTCATTTCAGTCACCAGGGTTAATGTTGAACATAACGGATAGTATAGATTTCAGTGGCACAGGATCTGCAGAGACTTCTCCCACAATCAATGAACACCTGCCAAAATTACAAAACACCGAAACAAAGCCAGCAATGAGTGCAGATGGCAAACCAATACCTCCACTTAGAAGAAAATATACTAGAAAGCAGCAGAATGCGAGTGGTCAAAGATGTGATGACTCTGTGTCATCTGATCAGAGTTCAGAAAATTCCATAGAATTGACTGAAAATCGAAATCCGGCAACAGCCCTGCCACCTACACCTAATACTGCAATGTTAGAACTTCAACAGCGCCTGGAAACAATGACAGCTGAACACAGTAATTTAAAAGCTAGGTATGATAATCTAAACGCTTCTAAGACAAAATCTGATGAAAGAGTAAAAAATCTGAGTGCTGAAATGAGTAAAATACAGGCAAGGTATGAAGTTCATATTAGAAACATGGAAACAAGACATAAGATACAGATTGATGATCTTAATGCCAAACTGGCTGAAGAGAAAACTAGCAAAGCAGAGGCTGTAAAGAAAATAGTGGACTTACAAAAGACATTACAAAAATACCAGATGCATTATGGGGATTTAAAGGATAAATTACCTCCCTTGTATCAATAGAACAAATTAGTAGTAGAATAATTTGTCTTTTTGTTTGTTTGTTTTTTTTTTACTATTTTTTACAAAAATTCAACAACTAAATGTTGAGTCATTAGTTGCTGATCCTAAATATTTGCAATATCGAATGGGGATTAAAAAAGAAGCTTGCGCAAAGTTAAAGGTTAAACTTCATAGATATGTCTTTTTTTTCATGTTTATATTTGTGAATCAGTGATGGTGAAAATGTCTGCCTTGTTAAGTGTCGATTTGACCCATATATAGAAGTTGATCAAGATTTTGTTAGTTCAGACTCTTATGTTGAGTTCTTAAGGTACACAATGGCAGTATGATCTTCTGATAAATGTTTGACTGTGTTAAATGGTTGTTATTTTATTATGAATGTATAATAGTTCTGTATTTGAGGTTTATTGATAAAATTATATATTTTCCATACAGTTATAGTAATCTTTTTATAGTTAATGTATTTACAGCTACAAACTTCTGGTTTGTGGCACTTCCTGTTGTCTTTAAGAAAATATTGGTTTTCAAGTCAAATCAGGTAAAAGCATTTGTTTGCAATTTTCCTGCCAGCGGATTGTGATTTTATCTTCAAATGTCTTTGAACCATTTTGTACACCATAATGTCCTTGAACCATTTTGTACACCATAATGTCCTTGAACCATTCTGTACACCATAATGTCCTTGAATCATTCTGTACACCATAATGTCCTTGAACCATTCTGTACACCATAATGTCCTTGAACCATTCTGTACACCATAATGTCCTTGAACCATTCTGTACACCATAATGTCCTTGAACCATTCTATACACCATAATGTCCTTGAACCATTCTATACACCATAATGTCCTTGAACCATTCTGTACAACATAATGTCCTTGAACCATTCTATACACCATAATGTCCTTGAATAATTATATTCACCATAATGTCCTTGAGCCATGCTATACATCATAATGTCCTTGAATCATGTCCTTGAATCGTTTTATACACCATATGTCCTTGAATCATTCTATACATGATACCATATAGTAATGATCTAATCATATATTAATGTCAATATATCAGAGTGTTAATTTGACAATATTCTATTATTGTTATTGACCATGCATGGAGGCAATCATGTTGCTATTATTAGTGTGTTTACTTAATAATTTCTAAATTTCATGGAATCACAAACTGAATAATTATGCCATCATTATGTCAATTTGCAGAGAGTGTTTTACTGAAATTACTTTGTTAGATATGTTTTTATGTCAAAATCACCTTTTGATGAATGCATGGGTTGTTTAAAATATGTATAGATTTCTATGTCAACATTGGAACACTCAATATGTATAATAAGTTGCTTTTATTCTGTTTACTATTAATCTTGTTTGAACATATTGAATCAAATAGTGGCTACCTCCAAATAAACACCATCCTTTTAATAAAGGTATTTTTTTAAACTATTGTTGATTGTTTAGAACAAGTTGACCCCTGAGTAAAGGTCATATTATGTGTTTTCATAGAGCAGCCTTTGCTCACAGATTTGACTGTATAAATGCAGGCATATTTTCAGACCAGAAACACTGTTTGAAATTTGGTTCAAACTAAAATTATGACTTTCATCTTTTAGCTGGCTTGCTACACTTCCTGTATTTATCTTTAGAGAGGAAAATTTGTATAAGTTTCTTTGCAGAGAGCTTGATTTTAATCACATAACCTGGTAACTGGTATTTAAGCTATGGTTTCTTTTTGGTGCAAACTTTTCATATTTCTATTGCTAAGTTGTAATTACAGGATTGTACAAACTGTTCATGACTGAAGTATGTATCTTTAGTTACCATATTAGGTGAAAGTACACTAAAGACAAATAATATAAATCTATTTTATTGATGAGTACAATATTCTATCAGTGCAACAGAACATTCTTGTTAAAAGCTAATGCTATATTTATCATGATGGTATGGTTCTAGTGTGGTATATTTGACACTAGGTGTATACAATGTATTTCTTAGCTCGATCAATCCGTAACCAGGGGTGTGTAAACGTTTGTAAATAGAAAAATAACCTGCTGATTAATTGTTGTGTGATATTTTATCACTGCCTTTATCACTGTCAACTTCTTCAGAGTGAGCGAGGTTCTTACCAGTACTGGCGATTGCAATAACACTGACTTTCTTAGTATATAACTGGCTTTTCTTGCAAAATCTACCGCCTTGCTCACATATGATATGATTGATGAAATCTATGATGTAAAATTAGGCTTTGTTTGTAAGCCAGCACTTTATACATACAGGTAATATGTTGAACACCTGGTATACATTGTTTTAGTCATTTGAGGAAGTATGATATGGTAGGATTTATATTAATCAATTATTGTTTCATTATTTTATCATTGGTATTCAGTTCTGACAACATTACTCATTTCAATATGTCCCTTATTTGCAATATTACCTTGGCATGAGATTAATCATTAATAATAAGCATTTATTGTCCTCTTTTTATGTGATTCTCACTAATCGAGGGCTCAGCGCAACACTGACGTAACTTGTTCTTATTTCAATATGAGTTACGACACTGTTGCGTTGAACCCTCGACTTGTACTTACTCTTTGTTCTTGTTATGGCATGGATTTCCTCTAATGTATCTGTCCAATCATGATGTCAGTTTTTCTTGTGATGTCTTGTTTCTATCTAAGATTCTAACTTTATTATAAGTTGTACTCCTGTTCTTATGTAAATGTCTTCATATAATACAGTCGAATCAAGACGTTAAGTTTTCTAGCAACACAATATTTTAAATCATTCTTTATCAGTTCTATTTAAGATTCTCATTACATTCATAAGTTATTATTGTAATAGTGTCAATTTCTAATGTTGTCCTAATTCTTCTTACGATGTCCTGTTTTAAAAAATGGTATGTTCTTTACATGAAACCATGTATAGTTTATTGTTGCACACTTAAACCAGTCTATGGAAATATTTTTCAATACGCTATAACTATTTATGCAAGTTTCACAGCAGGTCATACCCTTTTATGGAAATGTTGATTTTCTACCATACATGGAGAAGTTGCCAGCTCCTTGGGTAAGGGGGTGTTAGTACTGGTTAGAATTCATTCCAGGAAGACTGGTTTGGTGGATCTGCTGTTGTATATCACTGAAATATCGGTGAAAAACGGCATTAAACCCACGGACACTTTATGCAAATGATTTGCTCAAGTCTTGATTTGTTTGCTTGGGAGTTTTTCCTTCACATTCTGTACATTGTTTATCAAAGTTGTGTTAATGGTTTATCATGAGTACCTTTGACTAAATGCAAGCATTTGTAGATTGTCAAAGTTGAAAGATGAATTAAAACAGGAAAGGAATTAATGAACATTTACTGATATCTTTACCTCAATTTGTTGACATTGGTTTCAAGATTATGATATAAACTGTGATTTGATGAATTTTCATGATATATGTGCTTGGTGATGACTTGAGAGAGAGATATTGTTGTTATATGTGATCTAGTGGTCTTCATACAATTATTGCTCACAGTTTGATGTGATAGACTGTGTTATAAGATTATACAAGTGATAATTGGTGTTTAATTTTTATTTTCAATTATAATGTCCCGACATTTGGGGTAAATAACATTACAGAGTGATGGTAATTTGAGTTCACTTTTGATTATCAAGCTGTCAATTAAAAGAGATATTCACATATTCTCAGAACTTGTCTGCAATGTAGGCTTACAGTTTCTTAAACAAATCAGTTTTAAAAGAAGTTTTGATTTCGGATTGAATCTTGCTGTTGTCAAATCCAACATAAGTTTTTTTTAAAAATTGAAAACTTCAGACCTATATAAGATTTAGAACTAGAAGTTAAGCTCAAATACATTTTGTTGTTTTCTAGTGAAGTTAATTTTAATATGGTGCTTTAATTATGCATTTAGTTTATATTTGGTATGTGGCGCTTTTGTAATGCATTTATTTGGAATTGGTTCAAGCAAACTTAATTCATAATGTTGTTACAGCATTTATGCTTATATTAGTTGTACAGATGCTTGTTTTAATGATAGAATCATACATGATGCACAGTAAATGATTTCAATGCTCTACGGTGCTTCTGTATCTTATTATACAAAATCAAGGAAGATATTTTACACATTGATATAATACTAAAATGTTTATTATTATTGTAAGAACTTATTTTTGACATTAGATATAAGATTTTTTGTAAAATGGTTATTTCATTGAGTGACTCTGGCTGTGTATACTGTTGGAATATTGCATACAGATTTATGTTTGATATTTATTGTAATATAATTGGTTATGGAGTCCCAAATACTTGCCTGATTTTATATAATGTACCAAGCTTTACCTTATATGTACAATGTATATGTACAACATGTTACGTTGTTTGTTAAGATTCATTTGTATTTTACTTCCATTTGTTAAATTAAAGCCTATGCTAGAACAAAATATGTGATGCAATTATGTTTCTGTTACAATTTTAACAAGCTACAAAGTTATTTCAATGTTATACTTGATTAAAAAGTACAATTAATTTGTGTCTTGTTTTGTTTATAGATTAGGATCTTAATTTCTCCTCAGTCCCTGCTAATAAGATACAATGCTTCTGCAAAAATTATGGATCTTTCTATTCAATAATTGAAAGATCATCACAATCCACTAGATAATTACGGAAAAAGCTAAAACAAAAAGAGAATGTGGCAATAAACTCATTACTTACAGTCGTCTATCATGTAATTTAACACTTTAAATAATCTACATGTATTCACTGGGTCTAACATTATTGAGGCTCCATGCGTCTGTCTAGTCACCATAGTAACAATGCTCTCAAACTAATCTTGAAACAGCTATTAAGTACTAATAATGCAATTTTCTCCACATGTAAGTTGGTAATCTGGACTCTTATCAAAATTATTCTTAGCAGACATTATAATATTCCACTAATTTCATTTCATAATGTTCATAGTAACCATAAATCAGTTTTGAGATTCATTGATCTCAAAATCTTAAACAAGGGGACAGTTTTGAGATTGGCTAAAGAATCTCAGCTGGTCATATTAGAGAAAAAACAACATAGAAAGAGACTCACAACATTTATCATTCATAACAAACTAATACAGCGTGGAAACAAATAAGACACGAAGAACATTGTCATAACATTATTTCAATGTAAAACTGTAATAACTACAGATTTGTGCCAATAGTTACATCATTATTACACTGATCAATCAATTTCTTCTTAATAAAATCAAAATAAATAGAAGAGTTAACACTACAACACTAGCATTAGAAATATATAGACAATGAAAATCATAAATAATAAAAACAAAAATCAAATAAAATTAAACAGGCATGAATAGATTTTGAAATAAAACAAAGACTACTTAAGCAGGCAAAAGAAGACTTGTTTATACCTGAACACAGTGAAGAATTACTTCACTCGGAATTTGCATTGTTCTGTGCACAAAATGTGTAAAGTCCTGCAGTAATTTTTTTTCCTGATATATCTTGCACCAAACCCAAAAGCCTTCAGTTTAATACTGAAAATACATAAATCTGGTGGAATTTTTACTTTTCACTAGGTATTGTATACACAACTGATTATACCGGTATGAGGTATAAGCTCGAAAAAAATTCAGTGTTTCTTTGAAAGTTATACATTTCTTAAGCTATTAAGATTTGAATATACAAGTAGTTTCTGCCATTAATGTTGGATTCCAAAATTAGTATATAACAAACTGATTATCACTCAATGGACAAAAATGATACAATGTAAAAAGCTTGAAAAATGGAGATGAAGCATGATCTTTGCTTAATAAAATTAATGTGCAATTCATCAGTCCTGTGATGCCATTGTTGAATATCAAAGATGATGGGAAAAAGATAATTGATAGAGTGTCTCATATTACCAGTCATACTCAATGGTGCATCGAAAACATATACAGCATGAAATCTAGTAGGCAATCCATAATTTGTCAAGTTCAACAAATACATGCCTCCCGATCAAGAAGTGATGATTCAGTAATAGGTCATATGTTGATTAGGGATTTGGAGCTATATGACCTTGATGACAAGGTCAAAGGCAAAAACTTTGGGCTTGACACCTCTTTCATTGGTTAAGTTCTTATGTTCTAAGCTAAAAGTTGAAATAAGAAACTCTTAAAAAGTTGAGAAAGAAATAAACAGGACAAAAAGAAGAAGGCTGAAGACAGAATGGCTCCTACATTGATGGAGAGACATGAGTTAGAGTTTACTATAATCACATGATTATTACAACCAATATATGAATACTCTATAATATTAATTGAAATTATTTAGTCAATATTGGAAAAAAGTTCATTTAAAGTCATAGTACGAAACCAAGTCAACATGGAACTTTTACCAAATCAGAAATACATGAAAGATTAAAATAAAAAAATAGCAAAAGAAAACTAAAATAAACTTTTAAACAACAAACAAACAAAATGAATATATTTCTAGCAATATCTACATACCAGTGAGCAATTAAATGTGGCTAAGTTGAATACAAAAGCAATGAATAGATATACTGATCCAGTTATAAGATTTGTATGGGATTGAACAATATTCTCTTTGCGCAAATCTATTGATGTCAAATTAACATACACAAAGTTCAAAATGGATCCCATTATAAAACTTATTTTATTTTTACAAAGTAACAGCGTTTATTTCAATTTTGCCATTAAGTACTACTTGTTCATGACAGTAACAATACCAATACAATTTAAAAGAATGAAATCATTTTGAAAATTTTAATTTTAAAATCATTTATAATGCCTGTAAGACGAACAGATAAAATTATATAATTGGTCAGTATGTTAAGAAAATAACTTGCAACAAAAAACATTTACAACAAACACTACAATTATACATATTCTCATACTTCAGATTTTCATTGATACACTTAAAATAAATCATACATGTAATTGTGATACAATCCTATCAAAACTACATTCATGTTGTCAATTATAAGATAGAGTAGCCGAATCAAGGAAGATATTTTACTTTATGTAAAAACATCATAACACATAGTTAAATTGTATCTTTCAGTTTGTGCATTAATGTAAGACACTAATGAATGTTTGAGTTCAGCAATCAATAATTCAATTATTGTTCTACATTAATACCAGTTTTTATATTCAAATTATATAACATTATATATTTTTTTAAGGAGTATATGTGCATTTATATAATATAAAGAAGATTGACTATTAAGAATTAAGTGGTTATATGAGAAAACTAAAATTCCCAAAACTACAGGAAATTAATACATTAAATGGGTAATATCTAAAACTGACAATTATTCAGTGTCTAACCGTGGAGATAACTCTCAAATGAGCCAACATCACACCCATACATAAACATGTCACACTCATAATATGTCACACCCATACATAAACATTACACACTCATAATATGTCACACCCATACATAAACATGTCACACTCATACATAAACATTACACACTCATAATATGTCACACCCATACATAAACATGTCACACTCATAATATGTCACACCCATACATAAACATTACACACTCATAATATGTCACACCCATACATAAACATGTCACACTCATAATATGTCACACACACACATACATGAACATGCAACACATAGCATGTCACACAAACAAGTCACACATACATATATCTCACACAAAGACGTCACACACATACACAAATCACTAAAACGTTCATATCACACAACACATGCATGAACATATCACATATTCATACACAAACATTTCACACTCAATCATGTCCCAAACATACAAAAACAGGTCCTACTCAAGCATGTCATATACAATAACCTCACACATACTACACACAAGGAATTTCGTTGTTAGAATTTATCATTATTTGAATCCATCAAGTCATGAAAAAAGCAAGTAGCAAGTAACTTTTTTCAAGGAATTCTCAGGGAAGATTATATCAAATAAGCCATATACTAGTATCCAGTACCAAGTTATCTAAGGCTTAAATGTATTTATTACGAGACAATGTAATTATGTTTTCCATTCTATTATGCATAGAGTTTTATCAAATAGATTCAAAATATCTCAATATAGTTCAGTGGGTTTAACCCCATTTTTCAACAATATTTCAGTTATTTATGGTGGCGGGTGCACCATAACAGTTTTCCTGGATTGCATAATTCAAGCCAGTAATAACAACATAGCAATGACTTCTATGATTTAGGAGACTTCATTAAAACTTACAATATTTCCTAGCAAAAATTATTGGAATTCAAAAAAGCATAGTCCATTGCAATTAATATCACAAACGTACATACAAATATATACAAATTACATCTCTAAAAATTGTAATTAAAAGTAAATATGAGACAACACCAAAGCTAAAAATATTACAACTAGGGAGCTGCTTAATCCAAAATATGTATTAACTGAAAGCTTAAACAAATTACTTATGAATCTCACATGATAATTCAATAAGATTAAAAAACTAGACATTTCTGTCTAATGAACATCATTTCTATTGTCTGTCAGTGCTACAGTTTATTGGCAAGAACAAACACAATTCAAAGACATGCAAATGTCTGGTCATTTGACTGACTTATTCCAGCATTGTACCAGGAAACATTTTACTATCAATAGAAATCTGTTGTAACATTGTGTGATGTTTCCTATTCTTAACAATATTACATCAATATACATGTACATTATTTTTAGTAGGTCTAATACTGGCATTAAAGTAGAAATTTTTGCATTGCTATTGCAATAAAACAGAAGACTAGGACAACATACATGTATAAACACATACAAACACATCATTTAACATTCTTAAAAATAATAGAAATCACATGTTATTACTAAAAGTTATCTAAAATGACGCGATTCTCTAAATTATCTGTAATATCAACTTATAGGCTTTTTCATCAAAATTAGAGCATTTATAGTAAAAATAAACAAGTAACTAGTCAATAACTGTTGACATCACAAAAACATGCAATCATACAGTAAATATTCGAGGGTTCAACGCAAGAGTGTCGTAACTCATATTGAAATAAGAACAAGTTACGATAGTGTTGCACTGAGCCCTCGATATGCAGACATAAGTATATTATAACCCTGTATTATAATAACAACTTACAGTAAAATTGATAAGCTGTTATGTAAGGTTGTTACATATTTAGCTTTGTTTAGCAGCAATAGTCAAAATTTGCAAAATATTTTTTTTTTTGTAAAACAAACAAAATATGACAAGCAATATATAAAATTTGTTACTTTGTCATGGTAAACTTTAACATAATCTATCTATTAAGAAGACAATTAGATATTTGTCTCACAAAGTAAAAGAAAATATGAATCTAACTGGCAACTACTGTTGTAAAATCACTACAGTATAGGAATAATTTATCAGAGTAAATGAGCACCAATTAAAACCACAATAAATAATAGATACAGTAGGTCTTGTCCCTAGCACAATTATATCATGTACATAATATAGAATATCATTGGATCAGTATTTATAAGTAGATATGGGTACAAAACATTATAACAAATATAAATTAATCAAGTGACAAGAAATCATTTTCTAATGGAAGTACAAGAACATATATAAATACAATATAGTGTTATAGATATTTAACAGTCAACTTTTCCTCAGTCAGCCTACGACTAATACATTTTACATATCATAAAAACTTTATATAACTCCAAGTCATAAATGAATTAGAATAAAAATGATTTTCAATAAATATTTGAGAAACTATATTCACCAGTGAAATTACTTTCAGATTACAAAATTGGACATGTTAATGGGATAGAAAGTTCTGAGGACAAAAGAATACCACTTTTAATTTGAAATTAGAAGAATGAAATTTAAAACGTTGGAACGGGGGGGGTTAAGGCTAAAATAAAGCCACTATTGAAAAAGTTCTTCATCTATGTTATGTTATAAAAATACTTATTTTATCAATACACTCTTACATACAATTGAAGCTGCAAAAACCGAAGCATAATTTTACGGGAAATGCCATTATTCCGATAAATATGCATATAAACCACTGCCAAAAAGAAATAAACATTAATCTCAATATCAAAATAAACCCTCTGCATTGTGGCTGAATGTCTGAATTTCATTGAAAATATACAAGGGTTAAAAAATGTACAATTTCATACGGCAATGCCGATTAAATGAAATGTCAAAATAGGGCATTGAAATTTTAACACTAATTTATGAGAAAGTTCAATGACAAGAAGTATACATAGTCAAAACAGTACTTGTTCACCCACATACACAAAATAGCCTTCAGATTAAACCAATTGCATTTTCCAGTCAAAAATCATCCATTTTAATGATGTTTGCCATTTTGTTTTACATGCTTGCCATGTTTCCCATTTCTTGCTCCATTCATCTCAGGTTCAGGATCTTTAGTGCTGTAACAGGCTTCCAGAAATAATCCAACAATTTGGGACACCATGGAACGATCAGGGATAGACTGGGACATCCCATATATAGCACCCTGAAAATTAAATTCTTTCACATGGATTTACTTTTTTCAAATCAGAAAATATTCAAATGAAATACATTCAACATTAATTTTAATCCATATGCTACCTTCCCAGCTGCTGATAAGCCAAGCCCACTGCTGAATTAACTTGGCTGATATTAGTAAGAGGAAGTTCTGGTGAGGGTGTGGTATTCATCTATTTGTGTCAGCATAAATTGTGAAATAATCTTATCAAAACCTATACTTATTGACAAGTGCATTACATACAGAAAAAAATCATATAAATTATCAATGCATTTCACTAAGACAATAATATTATCTTACCATGCCACCACATTTGGCTTTCGGATCCTTCATTATTTCAGCAACAGCTAATTTTGTCTCATTGATATAATAATCGGCAGCACCTGGTTTGGTATGTACAAGTGTCACACACATATGGATGCTAGAAATAAACAAATGATACTATAGTACATGTATAAATAAAGGTAACTAAAACACAATAGAACACAAAGCAAGCATCAGTTTTATGTTCCATAAAAATGTTTTAGTTGGTTTTGACCTATACTTTGATTAAGGTCTCCTAACCACTGCTACCCAGGGTCAGAGGATATTAAATGTGAAATCGGTCTCATAGATCAAATTTTAATTCCATTCTCAAGACATTTTAGTTGAAAATATAGTGCTGTTTAATATTAAAATACCAAGTCAGATCAGAAAATGATGTCAGAAATATACGAGATAAGACAAAAGGACAAAACGCGAGATTTGAGCTTGGATATGATCTCAAATTTCATAACCTCAGACCCAGTTGAAACAAACAAAAGTCCATGTGATCTATGATGGTACATAATAATCTAGATGGATTTGATCAGTTTGAGCTAAAAATAAGCATTCTAATCAAATACATAAAGTGCATTAGGTAACTTTTTAAAAAGCAAATATAAACAATATATATATATAAAAATTCTAGTGCTAAAATGATATCAAGTTTTTGAAATAAGATATATAACCATCAACAAGCATGAACATAATATCAGAAAAAATGTACAATTCAAGAAAGTAATTTGATAAAGAAATGGTATTATATGTAACGTAAACACATCATACCTGGAAGGAAACTGTAAGGGACTCATACTGAATCCCTTTGCAGTCAGTGCATCAGACAAACGGAAAATGTTGAATTCTTTGGATGCCACGGCAACAACAGAAACTTGAGGATCGCCAATCACATAAATTCCATTGATCTTATTCAACCTGTAATCAATATAATTCAAGTCATTTTTACTCATACTTTTAGAAAATATTGCATTTACAATATATGTAGATTTTTAGACCATTTAATTGAGTATTTCATAGATATTTGTTATCATCAAGTCTATAAGAGTGCCAACTTCTAAATTCTTATAGGCTTGAAACTTCATTGTGAGAATACCGTAAACACCCATGTACATGTCGCAGCAGTGTATAAGACACAGGTAAAAAAACAGTTGAAATCCTGGGAAAAAAAATTGTGTAAGAACGTATAACATCAAATTACATACCTACCTGCAAAATTGTAAGTGTCAATTTTATGCAATTAACAAAGTGTCAAGGCTATAGTTAATTCTGCATTTCTTAACAACTAACATGTGACACAATAAAAAATCAATACTTCAGCTGCCAGATTTGAAGTTTACACACACTTTGGCCTAATTTTGTTAAGATTCTGGAGTTTATTTAGGGCATACAAGGGTGTCAATATAGCTAAATTAAAAACATTATACATGGCCGACCTTTTTTGCTTCAACCACATAGTTTCCATATTTAACTCAGTTTGCATTAAAGAATATCCTTCAGTGCAGATTAATTAATTATAACTTTGCCATTTCTTGAGATATTTTCATAAAAAAATCCGGAATATTGACACCCCATAGATCTTAATACTTGATACCCACCAAATACAAAAGTCTGCTCACATAAATTTATGAAAACTGTGGCAGGATCAAAGAGCGGTGAATTTTAAAGATCAAAGACACGCTGCCGTCGGTGTCTCTCTGATATTTGTATGATGTTCGCTAGCAGTTTAAAGATCACACATGTTTATGACCTGTTTGACATTTTAGCACAGTGATTCAGTGCTTTATGTCTAATAACAATAGTTCAACAATAATTTAGGATTGTTGTGGAATTTATGTTGTACAAACATTAGGTAAGTGTGATTAAAATACTTCTGAATCCATTTTGTTTGAGTCGTAGAAAACATGGGATTGAGTTCTACAACTGTGTATAGAACGTACCCAATCTTTAGTCCCGATTTTGGACGTAAAAAAGTGTGACATATACATGGGTGTTTACGGTATATCTTACAACAAGAGACCAAACACTGTAATATATGCCTACAAATAACAAATAATGTTCCTATGTACTCATAAGACTATTCAATGTTTAACAAAATGAACTTAATAAATATGAAGTTGCTTAAGACACAAGAAAGTGGATATAAACATTAGACCTGATGTCTGTAAGAGATAATTGAGACACAGGTGGATTCAGGTATACAGATCACACAAAACACAAAACCAGCTGTAAATGTTTTACATAAATAAATGCATGCATGAATACATACTCATCACTGATATATCTCGTTGTAGTTACAATTTTCTTGGTTGTTTCAACGTAACCATTCTCTCCGTGGAACATCATAGAAGTCCAGCAAGATGCAATAATAGCTCCAGATCTGCTTCCTGTAGAATAACAATACATTATAAAATCACGCTAATGTTAACAATCAGTAAACATTTGAGACATGTCAGATAGATTCATATGAAACAGTCTGTATTATCCATTTCTGTCCAATGAATGTACAAAAATCTAGGAGACACAATCTACAACAGATGTAGACATGTAGCAGAATTAACTATTCCATACATATTCTACGTAGCAATGTGAACATATCCAATGCTAGATAAATATGTTCACTATCATATGCAAGGCTTGTTAGTTACAGAAAAGAAAAAAGTAAAAAGATGGGAAAATAAAGGAGAAGCAAGCAGCTTGTAAGAACCTTTGTTTGTTTCATCAGGTTTAACGCCATTTTCAACATTATTTCAGTCATATTGCGGCATCCTACTATTCATTTAGGCCTTAACCAGTACTAACCACATTCTAACCGCAAGGTTCTGCCAAGCTACCCCACATAATTCAGAGGTGGAGGACAATTTAACATAGGATGTAATATCTTCAGTCAAATTTGTCACAGACAGTGTGAGCCTCGCCCGGGTTTCAACTCACAACCTCTTGATCAGTAGTCAAATGCTCTAACCATTGTAAGAACCTACCTGCAAGTGTAGGAGAAGCATAGATACCACCAGGCCAGTCTGGTTGTACAAAGAATTGGAATTGTCTGTACTCCTTGTCACTGTATAATATCACAGATGATCCCTTTGGTGCAAAACCATACTGAAATAATTACCATTCATAGTTATACCAATCATACAATCAACGTCTATACATTTATCTATTATAGTTTATACTTAAACAAACAGTATCCATAGCTATACCTATGTGACAATAGATAATAAAAACATTTATTTAAGTGGAATATACCCACAATTCTACAGCAGAATCTTATAAATTGTCAAAGAAATAAATGAGAGATTTCTCACCAATAGATGATTGTGAAAAGTTTCCAATGATCCTTTTTATGATGAACTTAAAATCTATCAACCAAACATGCAATGATATCATATTATCAAGCACAAGAAGAGTTATAAATGGCATACATTCTAACATAATCATGTAATTACTTTCACAATAAATTCCAAGTAAGCAAAAATAGGCAATCGAATGGACAGAATTCTAGCAAATAGTTTACCTTATGAGTATCTGCAGATATACTGGTGACACCTGGTACCCGGAAATCTACCTTAGGAACTGAGAAGCCAGCTTTCTCCATGAAGGGAACCAAAAATCCACCTAAACAACAATCAGTGTGTACAGGAATATTGTACTTTCTTCCAAGCTGAAAAATGCATATGAAATTGATTAACTGGAGCCAAGACTTTTGTGTTGTTTGTAACACATGATTATACACATGAAAAAAAAATATCAAAGAATAAGGTATCATTATGATTCAATGAAAGACAATTATATAAGTAATTTCCATAGATTATTACATGAACGTTAATTTCTTTACACCTGTTGGACTCATAATTATTGGACTAAATCATATCAATGAAATGGACATCATGTGGAGTAATAGTCAAATCATATACTATTTGAAAAATTGTTTTACAATAGACTATAGCCAGAAAATAAAGAGAAGTAAGAAATACATACAGCAGCAATAGCCTCAATATCATCAATGGATCCATGGGGAAACTGTGGTGCAGATCCAACCAACTGTAAAATATTTACTCATCTTAGTGCAAGAAATACATACAATAATACCATACAATAGCATAGGTAACAATAATCTATCTTAAACAACTGCATAAAATATTTACACATCTTAGTGCAAGAATCATAAAACAAAATTACCATACAATATCACATAAAACAAGAATCTATCGAACTTTAATCTTCAAAAAATGTAAAAATTCAATTTTATCTACCGTACACAATCTGCTTGATGAGATAGTATGTTTTTAAGCAATAACAACTTTTTTTAAAACAACATCTTTGTACACACGAACCAGGACATTGTTTTATAATTCAGATGTAATTGATTAATAAATTGAAAGAATTACCATGCATGTATTTTTGTTGATTGCTTTTCTCATCTTGTTCACATCTACCTTACAAGTAACTGGGTCCATAGGTATGTGAGTGATTTTCATGTGGAAAAAATCAGCTCCCTATAATATGTAAATTTAAAAAACTTAACAATAGTTAATATACATATATATTTATATTACAGGTTTTGTGAAAAGGGTCTTATATTTGAACAATTAATTAATGCACACTTTAACATTCACAAATGATAATAAATAGTAAGTAAACTTATAGCAATGGTATTATTAAATGATAGACGGAATGTATCATCACTATCCAATGTTTAATGAACAATTCAAACCACTATCTTAGAATACCAACTATAACAATCATTATCATAATAATAACATTACCTTATCAAATGCAGCATGAGCAGTGATTGGCACAATCCTGAAATAGTTTATAATTCAAAACATTGTCATTATCATTAGTGCATTTAATGATCAAACAATATCTATTTTGTAACCTAGCAATTAGTGCAAGCAAAGGCTACAAACTTTGAGATATTTAATGACCAGTGACAACAATTTCATAAATATTTCTAATATGATACTGTGGAATCATTCATTTTCGTTGGAGATTTAATTTCGTGGATCGGCTCATCCACAAAATCAAATCCCCACAAATTTAAATGCAGAGATAACGCATTTCATTCAAAATTCAAAATCCACAAATTTATGTCCCCCCAAAAAATAGCCATTCTAGTAAAAACAAGAGGGCCAAGATGGCCCTATATCGCTCACATGACAATCACTGTTCACTCATTAAAACATTGTTTTGAACCGGTGACCTAGTTTTTGACCCCAGATGACCCATGTTAGAACTTGTCCTACATATAAATAAGACAAACATTCTGACAAAATTTGGTGAAGATCCAATCAAAACCATGAAAACTACTGCATAGACAAGGTTTTCCTAAGATTTGACCATGTGACCTAGTTTTTGACCCCAGACAACCTATGTTCGAATTTGTTTTACATATCATTAAGACAAACATTCTGACTAGGTTTGGTGAAGATACTATCAAAATTTGACATCTACAGTGTTAATAAGGTTTTCCTAAGATTTGACCTTGTGACCTGGTTTTTGACCCTAGGTGACCCATATTTGAACTTGTCCTTAATATCATTAAGACAAACAATCTGACAAGGTTTGGCCAAGATCCAATTAAAACCATCACATTTAGAGCTTTGACAAGATTTTTACCTAAGATTTGACCTGGTGACCCAGTTTTTGACCCCGGCTGACCCATGTTCAACATTGACCCACATATCATTGAGGCAAACATTCTGACAAGGTTTGGTGAAGATCCAATTAAAACTGTGACATCTACAGTGTTAACAAAGTTTTCCTAAGATTTGACCTGGTGACCTAGTTATCAGGGGTTGTAACAGGACAAGATTCTCAATCCTGAAAATTAGCCGGGGGTCTGGGGAGCGCAGGTCCCCAGCAGGGTCGGGGGCAGAGCCCTTGTGGGGGGTTCAGGGGGGCAATGCCCCCGAAGCAAAACAATTTTGAGCTTTTTCAGGTTCTTCTGTAATGCATTTCAGCAATACAAATTCATGATTTTTTTTTAAAAACTCAGTTTTTCTCTCAATATTTCTAAAAAAGATGATAATACAAATGTAGTTAATACACAGGGATTTTTTGGGCTAATTTTTTAGCCGATAATGGGTCATATTCCCAATTAAAAATAGTATCATTCTTTCCCACTTCACAGACAAAAATTCCCAATTGAAACTTCCAAAAATAACTAAAATCTCTGAAAATGAGAGATCTTTCACTGTAAAAGACATGTAATGAATGAAAGTTCCCATTAAAGTTCCCAATTTGTGTGTGTGTATTTAAAGTTTAACTGTTATTGACCCCAGATGACCCATATTTATACTTATATACCGTTATATCATTAAAACAAACGATTTGACAAAGTTTGGTGAAGATCCAATAATAACTGTGAAATCTACAGTGTTAAGATAAGATTTGACCTAGCGACCTAGTTTTTGACCCAAGATGACCCATGTTCGAACTCGTCCAAGATATTATGAAGACAAACATTCTGACAAGGTTTCATGATCATCCAATCAAAACAGTGACTTCTAGAGTGTTCACAAGGTTTTCCAGCAATTTGCGCTAGTGACCTAGTTTTTCACCGGAAATGACCCATTATCAAACTTGACCTAGATATTATTAAAATAAACATTCTGACAAAGTTTCATGAAGATCCAGTCAAAACAGTGATTTCTAAAGTGTTCACTAGGTTTTCCCTTATTTGGCCCTGGTGACCTAGTTTTTTACCCAAAATGGCCCAATATCGAACTCGTCCGAGATTTTGTTGATATTAACGTTCTGACCCAGTTTTGCTAAAATTGAGCTAAAAATGTGGCCCCTAGTGTGGTCACAACATAAAGTTTGACGACGCACGACGCACACCGCACGACGCCGGACGGAGAGTGATCCTAATAGCTCACTTTGTCACTTTGTTACATGTGAGCTAAAAACGAAAATTGAGCCCAACGAAAATAAATGAAAATACAGTAAGTAACATATCAAAGCAAGAAAAAAAATCGAACAATTAAGAAATACAAAAAAAATTGATTCATTGTATTCAATTTCATACTATCAGGATAATCTCTTGCAAGACGGACAAATTAATTTTAACATCACCACACACAATGAAGATTTACTGTCACTTACATCTCTGGAAATTTGATGCCATTTTCTCGTGCTCTGTTTCTATAAGCCAGACAAGCTAGAAGTATACTTTCAGTACCACCTGACGTTACCTGACAATACAAGTGTCTACAGGTGAGAATCATGTGATAATATAATACAAGATGCCTAACATGATTATGTTCAGTTTATTTCACAGATGTATATTTGGTTAATAATAGGTACAGAATGCATGAATATAAAGTATGTTGTAATATCCTATCTGTAAATATTCTAGAAATGATACTACAATTTAAGCTTAAGCCATTCCGAAACCATAAGTGTGCCGAAAAAATAATTTGTCCAATCATTGGTAATCTACCAACAAAATTTTAGAATGTAAACCATAGCATTCCTCCCTAACTGAACAATACTGATTCACCAAGCAACTTAAATATCTTGTAACTATTCTATTTCCTGGTGTTGAGATTTTTGGAGTCAAAGAAAAAAATAGTCCCTAAGTGGTACCATAGTAAAACATTGTCTAGCCAAACTTAAGTTTCCTTGCCAGTCTAGAACAAGACTAGGAGCATAAAAGTTACTATCAAGTCACAAAAATGTTCTTGACCTAGGTTTACATTAAATACTTGACAAATACTTGATAAAGCAATTATTAAGTATCTGTGTACTAGAGTACACTATTAAAGATATTTATTTTACCTACAGTAAAATACTCTTTAATTAGTCTTTATCTATTTGTGTATATTATATACTAAGCAATGCAATTTTACAATTAGTGTGAAATCACTTTCATAAGTTTACAGATAAAATCAACCTATTTACAGATAATGACATGTCATGAAAGATTGGATTAGCTATATCTAACAAATAGATAGCATAATAGCTTAAACCTCTGATATGTTAACGGTTAAACAAAACTACAAAATTGATATTAACACGGCAGTGATACCAAAATTAACTGATTTAACACAATATAATCAAGAATTCAATCATATCTCAGTGAAGAGATAAAACAAAATAATGTACCAAGCCACATCATGATGGCAAACAGAGGGTGTAGTCACTGCTGGACTTCTGGACATTGAGTTTCACACATTAGTCACACAGGCGGTCAGCATACTATAGTATTAACTACTAAATTACATACTTATGGTTATGAAATGCTTTAAATAAACACTGGATACTCCATTACATGATAACAAGGTTATTAGGTAAACAAAAGCAATCAGTCGCAAGAAATTTTATCTTTATAGATAGTTGTCCACTTACTCGATCTCCAAATATTTTGAAAAAAAATTGAAGTGGACAGACTTTCATTAATTTTTTTTTCAAATTTCTCTGCAGGGTCTATGGACAAACTATGACAGTAACAATGCTAATTTTGGAACTGATGAATTAGGAAAATTGTTGGCTGGAACATGGGCTACATGAAAATATTGAAACATTTAAACTTTTGATGAAAAATACGAACTTGTAGGTGCCGCTATTTTTCCAGACTCAGTGGTGTCAATAAATATCAAAACAATATACCATACATGTGATTATAGGCCGTGATATAAATCTCACTTCTTGTAATAAAACTGGATACTCTCAGAGATGATAATGTTTATCCTAGTTATCTACTAAAACTAAAAGTGCTTGAGCAAAAAAAAAACAATAGTTACTTTTTTGCACCACATCAGTCATACATCTATCATTAAATGAGTCAAGCATTGCATCCGGTATTTTATTTTAATTTTATTCATGATTTATAAATATTACACAAACATGGAATCAACTATTAGCTAGCCATTCTCAGTTTTAAATGGCAATCAAATCATTCTATCAATTTCTTGGCTTTAAATCTGTTCAGGATACTTGTTTTCAATAAACTGTAAAATGTCAATAATGTTTGAAAGCAAGCAAAGATACATACAGTGCCACATGTATTCTCATCTCCATTAAACATAGAACAACACATTCTAACCACTTCAGCTTCCATCTTACGAATATCGGGAAACAAATCTGGATGTAATGGATTAGTCCAGGTGAATTTACCATATGCCTGTTAAATATAAATGAATGTATATAAAAATTCTGGAATTTGAATAAGGCAAATACGCACATAATATAATCTAGTTACCAGGAGACGCAAATAAGATATGGCTGAAATAATGATTGGATAATTGATACAAATTCTAAAGAGTCAGAATCCATATTTAACTAATTTCAATTGGCAAAATACCATCATAAGGACAAAAATGAAAACCATGCTGGATTTAAAAAACGAACAAACTAAAGTGACAAAGTCATGTTTATTGCTTTCCATACTGCACAATTCATGCCAATTGTCAACAGAAAACAAATGTTTAGTTTATAAATAAGTAAATAATTCATTGAAGTTATAATACTTAGAAATTTTAGAATGCATACCTTGACCAGCATTTTCGTAAGTTTCTCCTCTCCACTGTATACAGCACCAGAAACATTACCTTTTGACCAGTCAACTTTAACTGTAAAACATAAAACATTACATATGCATATGTACTTACACTTCTCAAATTCTTGGAACCTCCTTTATTCATCTGGTAGTAATTATTATTTTATTTTTAGAATGTAAATAAAATTATGAAAAAAGTATAAACATACCAAGAGAATGATATCTGTCTAGTTCTTTCATGACGTCATCCTATTAAATGAGAGAATCAAAGAATATTCAATTGAGATCAAGAAACAGTCATCAGTTATTCACATAGTATTAAGTGTCAGTAAAAATAAACACAAAATACTACATATGGAAAAAAGGCTTATATACATATTCTAGACAGCTAACATTCAAAACCTTATATACATGCATAAATACAGGAAGCTAACATTCAATACTTTGCAAATGTTCAGACATCTATGACAACTTAATAAGCTATCTCAGAGGATGCAGTGCCACTGCATCTTCTGAGATACTGTACACTGTGTCTAAATCAGTAGACAGCAATAAAATTAACTGACAAATGGAAATCAATCAGCAATTTTCAGGATTAATTTGTCTTGCATTTAATACCAGTATCTTACCCTATCAATATCTTATGACTGCAGTCACAAGGCTCTAGAGAAGTTAGAATAGAGCAATTTAACCATAAAAGGCAGTTTACATGAATTGCACATGATATTTGATAAAAGTAAGTCTATTAAGATCTATATAAAAAAGTATGACATGGACAGTGAAACACAAGAATCATTTCTAGTGTCCAAATAAAGATAGTTATTATTATATATTCATTCTGTACCTCAGAGAGACCTTTAGCTGGTAACCTTTTCACATATTTCATATTTCCAATTCCTTTCTGAAACTCAGATTCAACTCCTTTGGCATTCTTGTTGATTTCTTCTGCAATCTTGGTGCGAACTATAGGCAACTTTTTCAAAAACTTGAAAAAACTTTTCAAGAATCTTGTCTTTAAACCTGAAATACATACAAAGATTTACATTGCACCAAAAATTGTTACATTTGAATTTCAGTATATTTAACAATTGTGAATGATAAACTGTTAAACATGATCTTTAACTGAGTTTAATCCATATAATAATTAAACAAGAGGGCCATGATGGCCCTATAAATGCTCACCAGGAAAAAAGGTCATTTGGAGACGAACATTGTTAAAATATTTCTACACGAGTCCAAGTAAAATCAAGTGACCCTAAGGTCAGGGCCAATTTTTACCCTAGGGCCATGATATGAACAAATTTGGAAGAGGTCTGCTAGACAATACTACATACAAAATATCTTAACTCTAGGCATTGTGGTTTCGGAAAAGATTTTTTAAATTTTCCTACATAAGTCTATATAAATCAAGTGACCCCCGGGACGGGGCCAATTTTGACCCTAAAGCAATAATTTGAACAAATTTGGTAGAGGTCCACTAGCCAATGCTACATACCAAATATCTTCGCTCTAGGCCTTGTGGTTTAGGAGAAGAAGATTTTTCAAATTTTCCCATATAAAATAGAATAAACCCCAGGGCAGGGCCAATTTTGACCCCGGGGCCATTATTTGAACAAACTTGGTAGAGGTCCACTAGACAATGCCACATACAAAATATCTAAGCTCTAGGCCTTGCGGTTTTGGAAAAGATTTTTTAAATTTTCCTACATAAGTCTATATAAATCAAGTGACCCCCGGGACGGGGCCAATTTTGACCCTAAAGCAATAATTTGAACAAACTTAGTAGAGGTCCACTAGACAATGCTACATACCAAATATCTTCGCTCTAGGCCTTGTGGTTTAGGAGAAGAAGATTTTTCAAATTTTCCCATATAAAATAGAATAAACCCCAGGGCAGGGCCAATTTTGACCCTGGGGCCATAATTTGAACAAACTTGGTAGAGGTCCACTAGACAATGCCACATACAAAATATCTAAGCTCTAGGCCTTGCGGTTTCGGAGAAGATTTTTTAAATTTTCCTATATAACTTATAAGTCTATATAAATCAAGTGACCCTCGGGGCGGGGCCAATTTTGACCCTAGGGCAATAATTTGAACAAACTTGGTAGAGGTCCACTAGACTATGCTACACACCAAATATCAAAGCTCTAGGCACTGTAGTGTTTGACAAGAAGATTTTTTTAATTTCCTATATAAGTCTATGTAAAATCAAGTGACCCCTGGGGCGGGCCAATTTTGACCCTAGGGCAATAATTTGAACAAACTTGGTAGATGACCACTAGACAATGCCATATGTCAAATATCATAGCTCTAGGCCTTGTGGTTTCGGAGAAGAAGATTTTTCAAATTTTCCTATATAAAATAGAATAAACCCCAGGGCAGGGCCAGTTTTGACCCCGGGGCCATACTTTGAACAAACTTGGTAGAGGTCCACTAGAAAATGCCACATACAAAATATTTAAGCTCTAGGCCTTGCGGTTTCGGAGAAGAAGATTTTTTAAACTTTCCTATATAAGTCTATATAAATCAAGTGACCCCCAGGGCTGGGCCAATTTTGACCCTAGGGCAATAATTTGAACAAACTTGGTAGAGGTCCACTAGACTATGCTACACACCAAATATCAAAGCTCTAGGCATTGTAGTTTTTGACAAGAAGATTTTTTTAATTTCCTATATAAGTCTATGTAAAATCAAGTTACCCCCGGGGCGGAGCCAATTTTGACCCCAGGGGAATAATTTGAACAAACTTTGTAGAGTTCCATTAGACAATGCTACATACCAAATATCTCAGCTCTAGGCCCTGTGGTTTCGGACAAGAAGATTTTTTAAGTTTTTTCTATTTGTTGCCATAGCAACCAGTTTTTAATGAAATTTAATTTTTTGAACAATTTTGAAAGGGGACCACCCAAGGATCATTTCAGCAAAGTTTGGTTGCAATCGGAATAGCGGTGTAGGAGGAGATGTTGTTTTAAGTAAAAGTTGACGCCGCTTCACGACGAACGACGGACGATCACAAAAGCTCACCCTGAGCACATTCGTGCTCTGGTGAGCTAAAAAATGTTGGGACTCAATTATGAAGAGATTCATGGTTCTCATTAGACATAAAAAAATGAGGGTCAAAATCAAATATGACACTTGACTAATTATAATTCAAAATCAGCAACCTTTCTTACTATTGTAATAGCAAGTTAAAGTTTCAACTTAAACCCATTTGTACAAATTCTCGAAAGTCAGAGGCCTAATTTTACTAATTTCAAGAGTCAAAATACGATTTTAAGAGTCAAGTGAAAACCCTGAGATTATAGCAATGGAGCAGCACAATTAAAATTTGAAACTAAAAAAACAATCATAATAACAAGAAATAGAGCACTAAAACATGAAACAAAAAGAACAAATTTTAGTGAACCAAATCAGAAATATTTTGCTTACTTTTCTCATGGTCGAACAAGAAGTTATAAATTGATATGAGAATCAGAGTAAAGCCAAATGTGTAAGCAATAATTTGCCATCCTTCCAGCTGATCACAGGCAGCGTTGACTTTCAAACGTGCATCTTCAACATATGGGGCTACAGTTTTAAGAACGTCCTACAATATATATATATTTTTAATGATGAAAAATAACTAACATTCCATAGGTATTATTATATATTTCATTCGCCAACTGGTTTCGTCATTTGACTCATCAGGGCATTAATAATAAAATGGCGTCAAAATTTACGTAGTTACATAGCAACGTCACATATATATATATTTTTAATATATTTATTCTGAATTAGTTTTATTCAGTATTTAATTATTTTCAGTTCTTGCAAACAGAATGATGTGCAACCAAATCATTCAATTTGTTAATAAATCTATAGGGAGGACTAATATGCAGTGAATTATGCATAGTTAGTAACTGAGCATGTTATCTTCAATAATTAGCCACATTTGTCAAAATTTGTAAAAAAAAATAAAGAAAGAAAAGTAATTCACTAATTGCAGACTATAATTATGGTAAAATAGGCAACCTAGATCTATTCTATGTACGATAACAAAGCACACCAATAAGTTATTTGATATGAACGTAGTAAAAAATGATAGCACAATTAACCATATTGATTTATTGAAAAAATATGATGCATGGACAAAGTAACAAAAGATATTGTAATGATTGTATCGCTTAGTAACTGTCCAGATGAACAACCTAGTTTTTGACCTTTGATTGTGTTATGAAACAAATTACTAATCATTGTATCTTTTTTTCATAAGCACCTCTAAGAAATAAATTATGTCTCAAGAAACATCAGCAACATAAATGAAACACAGTAGAGTCTATCAGTTAACTGTTTAAATATAATCAAGGACATGAAGTATATCGTTAATTAATGTTTTGTAAACAAAAACTTACATCGATATCACGGTAAACGATGTACATGCTAAACAAAGTAAGAAATAAGAAGTATACAAAGTAAATATATCTATCGGCAGTACTGGACGCAAATCATATAATATAAGATTCAACCAAGCGCTCATCACAATTTAAAGTAAAATTTAACAAATTTACCCTAGCGATTCTCGTGACGTCCTCCATTTTGTATAGTCTGGCTGTATCTCGCGAATTCTCGCGGTGAATAGCATACTTTGAGTCAGGTCACATGATTACCTTCGAGATTATCAACAGGAAGTGAGTCTGGCTATCGATGAATAATAAATTCCGTAAATATTCTGTAAATTCTGGACTCAACTGTAAGTATAACTCTCCTGCTGGCTTTGAGATGTGTTTGCTGTGGTATTCTTTATATGCTATGCTGGGTTATTTCTCGTGTGTTGTCATACTTTTTCTTGTAGCATAAAATGAAATTCACAAATTATGAACTAGTATTTAGAAACTGATGATCCCATGTTTGGTGAGTTATTCACTGAATGACAGTCCCATTGGAAAGTTCTTTGAACCATGTTTTATAGGTAGGTCATTGTTTAGATAAGTTTTTCAGCTATGTTCAGAATGAATCGGGATGCAGTACTTCTTATTTCATTCAATACAGTAATACAGATAGAGTGAGTTATGATAATTCTGCTGGATAATTCATCTTGTAGTAAGTTGTACCCTCCCCATACCATTTGAATGCATTTCTGTCGCAACCCTATCACTGTATGTCTTTGTGTGGTAGAGCGTCAAGTTCCTGAGTGATGAAATGATCATCCATTCATATACAATCATTACAATGATACAGTACTGCAGGATTGGTTGAGATTCTTTTTTTGATTTGCACTAGTGTTGTTCCGATTGTCGCTATGTTGACAACATCAGTCAGATAAAGCAAGGGCACCAATTAATTGATAAAAAAATTTTTGTTTCGCAACATCGCGTTTTTATACTATGCCCAAGGGAGGTAATCCTTAACATAGCGATGGCAGGCAACAAATTCAGAAGATGAGACGTTCAAGGCCCATTGGTTTCCCATCCTGGGAAGAGAACCAAATCCCTAGCATGGGATTTCATTAAGTTTAGAAAAAGAAGGGATGAAACATTGAACAACTAAGTTGCCATTATGCAGCATATTTGTCACAGAAAGGGGTACTTTGTTTTAAATGTTTTTGAATGCCATTTAATTCGGATAGTTGGAAAATCATTCTAAGGGCATTGATCGTGAGCGATTTAAAAAAACAATAGTAAAACCTCAATCCCTGCTTCTTTGTTTTCTCAGTTTACCCTCTTGAGTGAGATCGACATTGATTGATAAGTTGACATGACATAGAAATTGAATTGTACATTTTCAGTTTTCATTGCTGTTGTTTTTCCCCTGTATAGATCGATCTCTACATGTCTCCAGGTTTTTAGTCAAAATCAGTGAGTTCTTCCATTTTATTCAGCTGATACATGTGATTTAGTTGGTCTCAGCACCTCAGTGGTAAACCGGATGCAAAGGTTCTATAAGTTAAATGAGTCTGTTTCATTTTGGTGTACCTTTTCTAATTTATTAGTCATTTAACAAGTTTCTAGTCAGTTAAACTTTTTTTCTTGTTAGCCAAATAACCTGTCCTAACTAGTTGTTGCATCAACCACAAGGATCATGAAGAAGAAGACAAAGCATTCAAGGTTGTGTCTTTACTCTTTAGCAGGTGTTCAATGAATATAGCAAGAGCTATTTATTGTAAATTTTTCCTTGTTGTCATTTCATAATACTACTCCGAGTTCAGCCAATTATTAATCAGAAAGTTATCGATTGTACCCCAAATGACTGAACCAATAATCAATTGTGAAAAATCTCAATCAATTCCCATCACTAGTTTGCACCATCCAAGCTAATGATACGGTAATCATGAATTTGTCATGTTTGTCTTTAAAAAAAATTATAACGTGTGTATATATCCCGGTACAACCAGTTTCCGGCAATCTTACGGTAAATTGATTGCAAAACTCGAAAATACATGTGAGAAAATACTACTGCCATTTAATATTACCTAAAAGATTTCCAGCTTCTTTATTAAATAAATAAAATTTAGTTATCTCGTCTTTTGTTTTAAATATGCGCTTCAAATATGGCCGACCTAATTTGCATCCAAGGGAGGTTATCCAACCTATTTCCGGCAACTGTAGTAAAAGTACACTGGTAAAAAAAATGTGCGGTGCATTTATACTGGAGCAGTTTTAAATAATGTTACCTAAATTTTCAACTGTTTCTAACACTTTTAACTACGAATAATGTATATACATTATTTTTATAGTGGTCAAACGTTTAAGGGGTGTCTTTACTACAGTAAACGGAAACAAATGTGTCGTCTGTTATGATAACACTAACAATAGTGCAGAAAGCCAAGTTGATCCAGCTTTGACATGTATCGCAACATGCACAGTTTACTATACTGATCTACATGAACCTCTTTCATGTAAATGTCTCTGATAAATATACACAAAACCTATGCAACTGTAACATCAACAAGTCAATTATGATCCAATTAGTTACGATGTTTTCAAAAACATTGACAAGGCACCAGTCCTAATTCACCTCGTTATATTTTCTGACAAGTATACAAGAGAAATTATTCAAGTAGGCGGGATTTGCATATTGACCTACTTTACCAGACAAACATGCGTGGAATCGTGTGCGTTCAATTTTTACATAAAAATATTGAACTTTATAAGAGCAAAATTTGGGAATAGTAAAAGCAGAGAAAAAATAACATATTGTTCGTATATTTTTAATAGCAGTAACGTTTCAAATCTCAATTTCGGCAAATGGAGGTTTCGTGATTTACAGTACAATTTGTAAACAAAACGCGCGCACTTGGCCCGGATATGACGTAAGGATTGTGAAAAACTAAAACATTTCCAGGGCTGCCGGAAACAGGTTAGTGCCGAAAACTGGTTGTGTCGGGATATATCCTATATACTTTTGATAGCACATCAAACTCTATAATGTCTGAAGTACTTCAACCTAGGGGTACTATAATAGTTATTATACTTAATGATGAGAATACCTGGTATAATCACCCCCAATGATTTGAAAAATTAACCTCTTTAAATAGTTTATGCTTCTCTCATATCTTAGTTATCAGTTTTTGTCAGATTGCTTTAATCTCCCTTATTCATGCTATTGATTCCTAGTCCTGTCTTAATGGTCTTTATAGTTCTTGAAGATGATAATTATATATTTTGTTTTTTATGCATATCATTTTTGGTCTGTCTGTCTGTCAAACCTTTTAGGATACTACTCCAACTTTTCTCATGGGATTTTGACAAAACTTTTACATATTTGTTGTTACCAAGAACCCCAGCACATATGATCCGTTTCTTTGTGATTCGATCATTTTTTACGGAATTATGCCCTTTGCTTATTTTGTGCATATATATATGTAATAGAGAAATACTCTTCTGTGCACAACTCCTACATTTCTCAAGGGATTCTTACCAAACTTTGATAGAACTATTGTCACCAAGTTCCCCAGCACATATTGTCAGGGTTTTGTGATTCAATTTCAATTTTAGCAGATTTATGACCCTTCGTTTGTCTGTACCAATCTTAATCTTGCCTATATAAAATCAAAAGGCTTCTACCTACAATCATCAAACTTCATAACTATGTTGGTTCATAGTGACAATCTCTACAGGACCTGTGCACTATCAGGTCAAAGGTCACCTGGAGGGGGCATTTTTTGTATGTACTATTATGTACGTAATATTATGCATTGTATTTACTTTGTACACATCCCATGGACAAAATCAGATTCTTCTTTTCAAAAAAGAACAGTGTCAGATTGCTGCCACTGTAAATACTGGTACATACATAATTTTGTATTCTTGTTCTTGGTTTGTTTGACTGCTTGATACATCTGCTTTTCCCAGTTAACTAGTTCCCTTGAAATATTTGTAGCTTTAGAAAATTAACTAATCTGTGGGAATAATTTAATTATACTTGCGCTAATCTCTTTGTATATTCATACAAACTCCACTGATAATATTTAATTGTGGTTACATTTTGTATATCCAATGATTCAACTGATGATATACTTCTGGTAGTTAATTACATATTATGGATACTTGGTGTATATTAGTACTGTATGTATCTATTATTTGTTTCATCTATTGTTCTTAATTTTCCTGTTTTGTGTAACACATGAATAATAAATCCTGAGTGAGTTCAATTCCGTTTCTATCTATCTTCTGTTGAGATCAAACCCCTCGCGGGACATAGACCTTGCACGCGTCAACCAACAAAAGAAAATTAGTAAGAATAGGAAAGAAAATAAAGAGGTTTAAAAACAAGGACATGAAAGTTGGTTAAAATATAGTTAAAAACAGGGCAGGTGGTTTTTACGGTGAGACATGTTTAATCTAGCTTACAGCCTGAATATACTGACAAGTTGACAATGCCTGGTGGAAGAACATTCCAGTGTACGATGGTGTGGGAATAAAAGTCCTGAGTATTTATGGTAGTCAGCAGAAGATGGAATTATCTAGAATGCTTGAGAATCAGTGTGTCTAGATGGTTTGGATGGAGTGGAATAGGGTTGGCAACCTGGTTATGTGGGATATTATGAAACATATAAACCAGGCACTGATCACAGAGGCGAAGGTCAAGATGTCTCCAGTTTCGGGTGTGTGCCTTGTTATATCTCTGACAGAGTAAAGGTGAAAAGACTGCAATTTTTGTCAAATAGAGACCTTGTAGAGCTGGCTGAGCGATATTCAATACAATTGTCATGTTCATTCGGGTTTGTAATACAATCGTCATGTTCATTCGGGTTTGTAATATATAATATGTTGGTTTAGATTCATGCAGTTTTAAGTCCTCTGAGTTTTTTTTATTGCAACTAGTGTATATGATTTATTTTCTACTATTTGGTGCAACACAGCAAAAATGATCATAAGTCTCATAAAGTTTCAACATTCTTGTATATATATCAGATTGTTCAAAGTGCATGTAATTCCTGTTCCTGAATTATTTACCCCATATTTTTATAGAGACTTTTAATCTAATGTGTTTGTACACACGCACAAGTCATGAATATATGAATGTTATTATTTTTCTGGTACATTTGGTAAATGTCTGTTGACAGAACACATTAAAAGTGTGTTGGAGTTTCATATTACTTCCAGTTGCTGTTTTCGTTTAGATGATTCTGTTCCTTGCTCTAGAAAGTCTTGGTATTTACGAGGGCCTTTTTTCCAAAAAATGGGAAGTTGCAACATTTCATTAATTAATGATGGTAGAAAGGTGGGGACTATTAATTAATGAATGCACAATTATTGATAACATGGCAATCTTGTCATTTTGACTTCCCATTCTAATGCTGGGTTATTATCTGAGGGAGTAATCATGGTTTCTAATTGGCACGTAATGACTATTGATTGGAACTGCTATTCTTTCTTGGTTTTGTAAATCCAATTAAAGGAAACTTGTAGTGATTTCATTGTTAAACAATTCCTATAACTTGTGTCAAAGATTTTCTTAGCAGGATTACCAATGTATTCAAGATGTGTGGTGTCTTGAAAGATATGATTATCACCAGTCACTTATTATATTGACAGAGTCTTTCTTTCAAGTTGTTGATAGTTCTTATAGTATTAAAAGAGCAGTTGTAGTGTGTGTTAACTTTGAAGTTGTGTGTTTTTGATCAAGTGGTTGTAACCAGCTGTTAGTGCTCATACATGTATTTGTTTATGATTTTTACAGTGTAATGAAAATACAGGTAAGTTTCCTGGTAGATATATTGAAGTATCTACATATTGATAAGTTTCAAGTTAACTCCATTCAAACTTGAAGACCAGTTATCAGCCAGTAACAAGATGTATGGTGGATTTGCCGTATCTATTATTCCTTGAAATTACACTATAAACAAAAATCCTTGCTTCAGGACTTAGTCAGTTAATTGCTGTAAGAATCTGGTATGATTTAAATCTATGTTGTGTAAGTTCCAAGTACTTAATGGACTGTATTTGTATGTGTTGCATTCTTTATACCATGTGGCCTCATACTTTTTTATACAGATTAATTGTTACTGCATTGTCTTAAGCTAATTACTAAGGACGTAATTTGCTGGATAAACCTATGATTTTTTCGTTTTACATAGTAAAACTCAATTAATTATTAGTGGGTGTTCTTTAGGAGTGTGCAAATTATATCAGAAAATTTATTTAAATTCAAACTTTGAAGCAATCTCAGAAAAGTATTTTCAAGATATCATTATGACTTTTTATGAGTAATCATTCTGGACATATTGAGAACATTCGGACATGTTTGGACAAGGTTATTTATGTGGTCAAATTTTGAGGTTAGGTGCCTTTATTGATCTTCTGTTCGTACAAAATTATGAACTAAGGAATAGATACATTGTCCAGCTAAGTCTTCTACTGAGTCATGGGTATCTGTTATCTATTACATCATGTTTTGATTATAGTATTGTAACAACACACACAGTTATTTTCTCTTATTGACTTCCTGCTGATTTTATGAACATTAATGCATTTAGTTCAATTAATACAATTGGCATGTTCTAGTTTATCTAAAATGTAGATGACTTATCGACTTTTGAATTGAATGCTTTGTTTGAATATATATATATATATTATTATTATCTATGTAAGTTCATGATGTCAACATGCATGTTGAGCTTGTTGTTATTGGTAGTTGATAGATTGTTATGGAGATTATTTGGTATATTATAGTATGGTATATGATTATAGACAAGTGCCTTTTTGTTTCAAAATCTATTAAACAAATATTGATTTCTATTCAGATTTTTCAGACAAAATAATGTATGTTTTGTTTGGTTAGAACTTAGAAATCTGCTTGATCCTCTGCTTAATTTAAACATTTTTCTACTGAAATTTGAATCTCACCAACTGCTTGGCAACTGTAGAATTAATTAGACGCAATATTTACATAGCTCTCCATAATCAAAATTTGATATGCACCAATGACTTGACATGCAATTTCCTTCATTTATTGTGAAAAAAAATTGTCGGCTTTGAAAATTGATCAAAGGTTCCAGAGACATAAATATGGAAATACTGTAAATGGTGGTTTACACTAATTATTAGGGCTTGGTATTGTCCAGACATTTTTGTTACACTACATACTGTGATACTGACCAACGATACACAATATATATGTATTGCTGATACAATAGTATACAATAAGAATTCCATATTGGGATACATCTTACAGTACTTACCGGTAGATAATATTAGAGACCAATGGATCAATTAGATAATATCTTTACAGATGCATATAATGCTTGTTTGTTGTTCTACCAAAACTTACTACTTCAACCTTGCAAAGGGCCTTTGAGTTGTATCATTTATTTGTGAGAAAACTCCTGTGCCAACATTTTCAGTTCAGTATTTTAGTGTAATCAGGACTCTTCTTTGACTCTTAAAATGGCATTTTGACTCTTGAAATTTAATTAGCAAAATAAGTTTTTTGACTCTTGAGAATTGGAACCAACGGGCAATGGATCAAATTTACTATTACTTACATTTTTTGTAGTAGAAAATTTTGTTGACTCTTTAAATTTATATCGGCTTTGGGTCATTTTGACCCCTAACTTTTGAAGTCTAGGGAGCACCCTGGTAATATTAGGGGCTTTGTTATTTTTGCATTGAATAGGGGACTGTGGTTATCTCCCTTCATATCTGTACAGCTAAAACCCTCAACAGGATTATATTGACAGATGTAAAACTGGTGTAAACCTATTTACTGATATAGATCCAATCTTACTGAAAAAGTCAATTATCATAGAAAAGGAAACCTATGTCACGTGAGTATTTGTTTCTTGTGAGATTGTTCAGATAGATGTGATAACTGAAGTAAGTCATAAACACTATTTGTATATATTAGTATTAATGAAAGAGATAGAAAAGTTAACTTGTGCTGGGACCATAAAGCCATGTATAATGTCTTAATATAGCGACATCCATTTGTTTATGTCCATTAATGACGTATTATACTGGAACATGTAACAACCCACTATTCCTCAGGGTGTGTTGGGTATTCTACAGACCCACACCCCTGTGTGCCCTAACAGACTATAACTGATAAAAAGAACTTGATTACTGTAAACAATGGTATAAAAAATGCATGCATTGTGGCAGCCAGTTTTATAATCCTCTGTCGGGTGCACATATCAATTTCAACATCACAAAATCATGCTTTTGAAATCTTATTTCAATAAGTCTTTGCCTTGCTAGCTAGTATATGATATTTTATGTGCCTTTTTGATAAACTCAGTTTATTTTGAGAGCTGTTATCTGATTACACTCAAATCTATAATCAATATCAAAGTTTGCTGAAACCTCCAGGTGAAGCGTAGACTTCTTGTTAACACACAGCTGAATATTGAAACCTATAATAAAGTATCATTTGTTATTCTGCAGTTTATTACTCTTATAATTTTATATTGTCTTAGGTACATCAATAAAAGAAATGCTTCAAGTGATTGAACCTAGATAATGTATTTCAGTGTCGATTTTGTGAACACTAATAACAGTATGGATATAAATCTTTTTTGTGAATGTGTTTTCTAAGTACCGGTACATATGTATTTTATGGTGGTCAGTTTGGATGAATTAGAGTTTGTGTTATACAATGTAGGTATAAGAAATTTTTACTTAAATTCACTGAAATCTGATTCAAATTTTCTGTATACCCAGTGAAACTAGTAATGCATAGTTTATTTACAGAATTGCTTTTTTACACATACTTTTCATTTAGTAATGTCAACACTATATGCATAAACATTTCTGCATTTGATGTAAATACATTTCTGAACACGCTTTCAAGCTTATCTCAGACCAGAGTCTTGTCTTGATTGTTTCCATGGTTTCATTTAAAAGTTTGCCTTTAGTCCTTTCACCAATCTATCCATTTGTCCTGTATTTAAAAAAAATACAAATAACCGTGGATACCTCAATTTTTACTTTGCCATTGGTGGATAAATGTATGGCAGATTACGTGTAGCTATTCCCAACAAAATCATAATGTATGGTAGACTAGTTTGTTCTCAGTAAAATACTGAAATCTTGCTGTAAATTGCATATTTACACTGGTGTGATCACAATGGATTCGTCTACAGTTAGGTACATCTTCATGAATTTATTATGGTTGTCTTATAGTAAAGTACATTATACTAACGTTTCTTGGCTGAAATGATTTTCAAGCTAACGCAAGTTGCTTTTAAGAGCTGTTTGTTCAGACTGTATAATCTGTATTGCACTGATTTAAGATCTGCTGTATACAGTACCAGAAACTTTGGAGGGAACTGTGCTAAAAAAGAACCACAAAGTCTCCCTGCAAATCATTTAAGAATTTATCATCTATGAATTTATATGTCTCCATGTTACCTGGGTCCAAATTCAGTAAATTGATTGGAGGATTTTTTGCTTTTCGACTGTCTGTTGCGGTTGCTTACTGGAAGTATATCTCTAGATTAACCATTAATTATCTCTGTCCTCTTCTACTCTGATATATTGAATGCTGACTTTAATGGGATGTTCAATTAATTGATGTCATGAAGACAATGTAAATTAATGTATCACTAACATTGTGTTACATGTGCGTGACTCCCTGTAATCCCCGGGATCCTCTTGATACCCCGACAGACCAGTGTTCACATCTGACAACTGGCTTCATCACAAAGGCTCCTGTCGCTGTGTATGATAAATAGAATCAATACATTAACATCTCTGTGAAATGAGGCTTTAAATGTCCATCAAGTAATCAGGCATTTACATCAGTCTGACAATCATCTATATATGATCTTACTTATCTTGCATAATGTAAAAAAATAATTTTCCCTTTAATGTAGGATGTATACCAGTTGATGTAGAATTGTGTTAGGCCATTGTGAAGTATTCCAGATGACTGGATGGTGTATTGTTAGATTTTTATCTGGGAGTTGAATAATGTCAAATCCTGATGGTGATATCTTGTTTACATTGTGACTGCTGGAGCATTAGTACTGTAATGTGATAGATACTGTAGTTACACTTAGTTGTCTTCATAAAGGGATGGATATTCATGGATGTTTTGTTTCTGTTTTTGTTCCCCCTCTCTGAAAGATAGGGGACAATTTTCTGTCTGTCCGTCCAAAAATCTTGTGTCATGCACTCATATCTCTGAAAGTATTAGGAGCAGAGTTGTGAAATTATACAGAAATGTTTCTCAGCATATGAAGTTGTGCTAAAGGGCTTTAACTCTGTCAACGACTGAAGACTCTGGAGTTATCTGCCCTTGAATTTGTATTTTGGTATTACATAGATGAAACTCTTGTGTCACACAGAAAGTGTACCATGACCAGAATATTAGGGTTGGGGCATTTGTATCCTATGGACACATTTATAGCTTTTTAAAGTATTGTTGAGTACCTGATAATTCAACAATGAAAGACCTGTTGTGAGTGATTTGTTCTTTGCTTAAAGAATATAAGCTATTTATAGCATGATAACAATGTGTCTTGTTTCTAGAATAATATTGGTAATGTTCTTTGATACATACAATTACCTGTCTGGTTAGGTCTATTAGTGTAGGACTCAGACTACTTACCTGAAGCTTCTGTTACAAAGCATTGACTTAGTACCTTGTCTGTGATTATAAACATCTAAAAGGTTATTTGATGCTAAACCTTTACATCCCAGGTATGAAACTCAGGTAACATTCTCTTTGTTAGATGGTTCCTATGTAACTCAGAAAATTAAGTATTGATAAAATGAAAAATGTTTTCTAGCCAAACCTAACCAATTAAAATTAAAAGATTTTACTTATAAACTATATTATCACAATAAAGATTCACATGAAACTGTAGCATTCAGTGCATCAATTAGTTGCCTTTGTTTTATGTAGCATCTCTTTCATTTGTTGCTTGTGCATTGTAGGAAATGATTAACTGTTCTCTCAAAACCTGTGGTTTGTATTTTATGTACATGTTACAACATTATTACAAGTTTAGATGGATTGGTGTTTATCTTATATCTAGTGCATTGCATGTTTTTGATTAATTATAATCCATTCTTTAACACTCCTAACAAGAGATGACTCCAGTTCCTTCAGTGAACATAATTTAGTAATTCATACTAAGTTAAGTTTTATAATTATCGCATGAAATGATGAATATTCATACAGTATATGTGAGGGTTATCTCTTATCTGTCAAAGGAGCAGCTTCTGTGTCAGTTATCAATGTCAAAAAGTCAAGACTTCACAGGGCCTTGGATGTGCTCAAGTGGTTAGTACACTTGACTTGTTACCAGGCCGTCCAAGTACAAAATTTGTCCAAAATATTGATTTTCCTCTATATACTCATGCAGAGAAGTTGTTCGTTCCTTGCGGAAGGATAAGTTAGAACTGGTTAGAATACGATCCAGGAAAACAGTGGTTTGGTGAACTGGCTGTTGTATATAACTGAGATATCATTGAAAAACAATGTCTAAGCTAATGAAACAAATAAACAATAGTCATTATAGTAGTGTACTGTTTCTTTACATTAGAACTTCTTGTCTATTGTTTTGCCTTGTTAGTCATTTAGTCATGTAATGGTATATAACTCTCTGCCTTGCATTGTTTTAAATATGCTATTTGATATTCGTGAGTTGATGGTACATGCTTGTATTAACATCCTCGTGAGATTGTCTAATTCATCCTTCTTTAAAGATTTTATTGTTACAGTTAGGGTAATTAACTTTTAATTCACTTATTTGTCAAGTATGCAATAATTGACTTGGATCTTTCTCCACCATTTAAGTAAAGTTGCAAAATGACTCTGACAGTTGGTGCAGTGTTATGAAAGCCCTGATGAAAAAATGATTTACTTTACCACAGGTATTGTTTTGTTTTGAACAGATTTTTGTGTAGTGATTTTAAGGGAGTATGAATTTTGTTCAGTACTATTAGTGTGGTTAAACTTGATGGATTTATTGCAGTAACTATGGTACTTTGATAGTCTCAGATAAGTAAATTTTCAACTTCATCTGATCAGTATTTTATGTACTAAGTCTTCAATACTGGTAAATTTTATGAGGAGTCTGCTGTAAAAGAAATGTAGTTCAGGCAAATATTTTGTTTGTGGTAATGCTACCTACACACCAAAAACTTTTTGGGACCTCTCGAGTAAAAATATTTCACAACAAAAAAAACAGCATTCTGACATACTAGTATATTTTGGGTTCAATATGAAAATCAAATAGTAAAAAAATATTTCCTGAAAATTCTCTGGGTAGGGTTACTGCAAACAGACCTTATTTTCATGATGGTCTCATTTTTTCTTTCCCTCAGTCTTTTCAAATCATTTTGAGAATTGGGTATTGTACAGTATACTGTATACATCCATGATTTGTGAGTTGGTTAGATGATTATTTCGGTGATAGCAAATACGATAGACATTATTGATCCAAGACTGTTAACGAGATGACCAATTATATGCCAAATCTGAAATTGAACTAATTTGTACAAGTCAGTGACAACTTCCTTTCAGGAGAAGTTGAGGATTTATTTTTGGTCATAATCTATAATGAAGACTGCTAACGGAATAATATCATGAAGTCTGGCTACATAATAACCAGAATATAATCTTTCTGTGTTCCTCTCATATTTCCCGTCTGTTTTAAATGTTACTGTTTGGTTTTAATTTGCAATTCAATTATTAATCAAGTAGATATTTATAGCTGTTTAATACAGTAGTCCATTGTACACATATTTGGTATCTAGATATCAGACACAGGTTATGTTAGTTATAAAGTCAGGATATTTAATATTCCTGTTAATAATCTATAAGGATTTTTAATGTTTAAGTAAACACTTGTAAGCACATTATTGTTTGCATGTAAACCACAATACAAAAAATGGCAAACACAATGTTCAGTCTTTATGTAAATATATGAAAGTTCATGTTTACTGTTCATCATACAGATCAGCGTAAAAACTCTCCAAAAAATACAGTTGTAGGTTGATTAATAAACTGATTAAGCATATGATGATGTAAGCCTAAATGAATTTATTCATTATTATCAATTCTGAGTCAAGATTTGAACCCACAACCTTCTGATAAGTAGTCCAGTACATCACCACTAGACCACCACTGATCCAGCCCTCATTCTTACTGATGCTTTGTGCTATTTGTAAATGTTTTGTACTAATGATTAATCATTCGTTCTCAGGCACGATGGTATAAATTGTTATCACATAAGTAATGATATTTATGAGTATTTGTATTGGCTATAGTTATCTATGGTTGAAAACATTGTGCCAAGCCACCTCTTTGATGTTTGTGTATTCAGTATGTTGTGATTTCATGTACCAGGTATTATGTTGTTCAGTCCAGGTTGGAATATTTGTATTTCAGTCATTTATTATAGTAATTTTTTGTTGTCTTTCAGGATTATGATGACAGATGTATGACCGATCATAATGTAAAGGAATTCTGTTGTGGTGAGAATTTTTTTCTTCTGAAAGTTGAATTAAGTAAAATCCTGATTGTGATTTTGTGGAAACTATATTTGTGTAAAATGAGCAATGTACAGAAATAGAGAATGTGCACATAAATTACCTTGTGGACATTAGTTGATGATATTTTTGCTTATAATGTTCATCTGAATAATTATCATGTGTGATTCTTATATAATTATGTGACTCCTAATACATGTCTAAGTACAACCATTAACAGTCTTTTGATACTGTTGTATGAAGGTCCAGTGTTGAATATAAATTACACTAGCATGTCAGTCATTAGGTCCAATATTTGATATTGTATTTACTACTTATACAATGATAACATATTATTTTCTGATGTATTTTCAGAACTGTGTACAGCATGAGGATGAAAGCCGAGGGGACGACCAGGTATCATCATATCATCAATATGCACTAACAAAACTATCCACCTTATATTTATAACAAAATCGTTCCTTATTCCAATCATGGTGGACCGTGCCACACACAGTTCTTCACATATTCCTATCCCAATATCAAATTCCCCTAAATCAGTTCATAATGGAAAGTTTGGAAATGAAATTGTCCAAGTACTCACTTCTGAGAGTAAACCAAAGGATTCTAATGGTTTTGAAAATGGTGTTAAGTCTGTTGCCAAAGCTGTTAGTCCATCTCCTAAATTTTCAAAAGTGCCAAAAATAGCTGCTCCCAAAGAACTGTTGATAGATAAGGTTAAGGCAGGTAAAACCCCGCCAGAGAAAGGCTTTGAAACATTTCTTATGACAGGTGATATGATCATTAAAACTAATCCCTCATTGAAGATTAATAAATTTGATGGAAGTGGTTTAGAACGTCATCATTCTGATAGTACGCCGTGTGACTATAAAATAGAGAAGAGGACCTTTAAAAGATCAGCCTCTTCTCCTGATCAAACAACATTTACTGGTGCTACTGTTGTGTTAGCTAATGATAATGTTACAATGGATAATATTACGAAAGCCTTAAATAATGAGGATGATAATTCAATGAACAGAAAAGAATCTGCAGAGTCTGGTTTCGATGAACAGGCAATTCATTCAGATACTGGTACTCTTGAAAAAATTGAGAAACTTCCAAATGATCCAACCAGTGTTTCTGACTTGTCTGAAGTAGATTCGGATGATTTACTTGGAAATGGTATCATGGTTGGATCTCAGTCTTCAGCTACATGTGATGTTTCAACTGTCTCAACACCGTCTGATCTAAGATCAGATATATCAGTTAACACAGTTTTACAGCAGGAAGTTGAACCACTTCTTAAAGATGACAGTTCAAGTTCTAGCAGTATTGATATCTCATCAACTGAGAGTTTTTCAGGGGAGTTAACTCCAGAGATGGTGTTTGAACGAAGTTTATCTGACTCTGGTGGTATGTCTCCTGTTTACAATCAACATGATGTTGCTAAGAGTTTGATTAGTAGTAAAAGCGCAGAAAAAATCATTCTTCAGAGACAATTAAGACAGAACATTCAAGACTCGCAAGGTGTTAGAGCAAGTAAAAGTCATGAACAGTATGTTGGTGAAGATTTAACTTTTGTAAGCATTGATATTGAAGACACAGCATATTCATTAGATCAGATTCCTCAACCTGCTGATCAAACACCAACAACAGACAATGTTGATTCCCCTGTGGCATTCGATTTTGAGCCAGCAAGCACGTCTCAGTCAGCTCGGGAGCCTGATCCAAATGATGATAGAATATTCATGCCAGCTTTTGTTAAGCTGGACAAATCAGTGCATGAAAATCTGGATAATTCCAAGGAGAAGGATGAGTGTAGTGATCAGTTTGAATCTGTTATGAATAGATTGGAATACACTGGGGTTGAAAGTGATACTATCAGTGATGATGATGCTCAAACTAGAACTCAGGAGTTTGATGTTGATACTGGTGCTTTGTCAAATGACACTAAAAATATATCTTACAATGGTGATCATGAGGAATTTGATGAGAGAGGTGTGGTAACGAACCAGGATGATTTATTTGCTCTTCCCCCTGCCAAAAGCGTTGATCACCCCTCAGCAATGAGACTGGCAAAACGTCTATACAATCTTGATGGATTTCGGAAATCTGATGTATCTCGACATCTCAGTAAAAAGTAAGCAATTATCAAAGCTGGCTTGTCTATCTCTGCGTGGTGTGTTTAGCTTGTATAGCAAAATATTTCCTATAGATGCATTGATAACATTCTAAACATGCTCATACTTGGTTCTATATTTTTCTGTCCAGTTTTGAGAAAAAAAATATTAATGCCAAATATTACTCTCTACCTTATACTATTAAATCCCTTGGTACTGTCATATTTCATGTCCCCATTTTCCTGTTCAATAAGCTTTATCTGTTCTTCAGTTCAACAAGTATTACTTGATTTCTTTCCAATTCATGGGCATGTTTCTAGTAGTTGCTTGTATACATTTACTGTGGTTAGGCTTTGTGTTCACTCTCTGACCCTCAATTTGTTTGTTTTACTGACATGTGTGATTTTCTGCTCACTCCACCCATTTACCAGTTATATATATGTAAGGTTCCCCATCTCACCTGTATGTGTGTACATAAAAACATCCTAATTCCTTAATTATTTTTACTGGTATATATTAATATAGTGCTCCCTCTTTGTCCCTTATGTAATAGTATAGAGCTCCTTCCTTGGTATATATTTATGAAGAGATCCTTCCTGATGTCCCTTGTAAATATATATAGAGCTCCTGCTTCAACCTTTATATATACATGTATGTGTAAAATGCCACTCCTCATCCTTTGTATATTTATATAAAGCTCCATCCCTCACTCTTAATGTTTGCAGATAGAGCTTGCCCCATGTTACATCATATATATGTGTATACAACTAACCTACAGCATTCTTTTTATTTTGAAATTCATTCTTTTCTTTATTACTTATCATTAAGTAGCATCATTTGTAAGTTAAGGGGCATCATGCAGCTCCCTTGTTGTTGTTGTTGTCTGCATGAAGTTTTTTATTTCATTCTACATCTGTAATAAAGAGGTATTATGTTATTGTTATCTAGATCTTATGCCGTCCCCTCTATATGATTGAAAAACAAGTTTTGAATGTTGATTTGAATGATAGCGTACAATTTTATCAAATATTTCACTATGATAGATAAAGAATCATGTACCAATGTTTACCCTAATTTACCCCAACATGCACTCAATGACTTATTTGCTCAGTGCGTCTCTTTAGGGTACCAGTATTTTTTAAATGTCAACCTCATAGCTATTGTCTTTGATTTGATTAAAGACGACAAAGTGGTTTTGAGTATGATTGAATTTATTTAATCTTCAATTTTCTGATCTCATGGGAAATAATGTCTTCCGTAACAACGTGTGGGGGATGTCGTTGGTTGATAATTCTAAATTAATCAGACGTGTATTCACCCTGTTCAGTTTTTATTTCATTTACAAGTTTGTTTGAATGTGTGTTTTGTTTGTCAATAAATTTATCCTGAGGTAGGACTGGTGTCTCTTATTATATCCCAGTCAACTTGATGCAAGTACATGTCATGTAATACAGTATACTGAAACTTCTGAAAATCAATTGAAGTCTATGCTACAAAAAATATATAATTATTTTACAGTCTATGCTTCTTTTCTACGCCATTGTGATCACAATATTTACTATAATCAGTAGCGACAGTTAAATCATAGAAATATAATCAATATGAGAGCCATATATTACCATCATTAGACTTAATTAGACGTTATATGCCTCAGTGCCTGATTGATATGTGTCTGTGAGTGTGAGACAGTTTGCTGTTAGCTAGTATTGTTCTTTTGTAGGCTTTTCTAATCACTAATTTTAATCATCCACATGATGTTTGGTTGATATTTGCATTATTAGTTGCTCAAGTTGATTAGATGATTAAGCAAAAATAGAAAAATCATTTATTTCACGATATTCAGTACACTAGGCTGTTCTTCAAAATATTTGTTGGCCTCTGAGGTATTTTACTTTCAATAATCTGGCATATATTTTGGGTTCAGTATAGAAATAAATGGTATAAAAAATCATCTCCACCTACTGTAACTACCTGCTGTAAAATTCTCTGGGTAAGGTTACAGCAAATAAACATTTTGTTAAGGATGCCCCTGAAGAATGCAATACAAGTAAGGTCTATTTTTTTGAAAATCTGACTCCATATTTATAATCTTGCACTATGAATTACTGGTAATCAGAATGCTTGTTTCTGAGAATATATTTATTCATCTTTCCATCCAGAGGTTGTTCTAAAAATGATTTTTAATTGTCTATCAGTTAAGGTAGAACCTTCAGTGAGGCACTATAAATACCATAAAAATGATCGTTTTGACGTCGAAAACGATGTTATTTCAATCGTTTGGTTCCACCTTAAATGTGAAGTTTGAACTTTGAAGAAATCATGATTGATTATTGTTAATGATATATTTCGTCACTTCACAGTACCTTTCAGCTGATTGTAGCATGTGACATTTTGTTTTAATATAACTCTTACCTGTAGCTGTTTTTTTTGTTCTTGTTCATGTGTGTATGAAATTTCTGCGTGTTTTTTGTGTGTGTTTGAATATTGCAAGTAATGAGGACTAGTTAATGTAGCATGCCATTGATCATGACTGTGTTTTGTTAAAGTATTCATGATTTTAACAGATGGATTGATCATCCTACTTTTTCACATGTTTTTATTTCTTACTCTTGTGTTTATGATCAAATGTGAGTGTTTAAATTCTTATTTGACATGGTAGCTATATGTGTTTTTCTGATATTTAATTGAATAATTCTGACAGAACAAGTGTCCACATATGGCAGTCAGTATTTCACTTTAGGCTAGTTCATGGTGTTTTATGGTATTAACATATGTCACTCTGTCACAATGATGTAACACTGTAGAAAAACCTGGAACTGACTTTTATTTAATTGTTTAATATTTCTGACATTCTATTTGCTAATAATTTTTACTTTATGTTTAATCTTATGATTACTATTAAACATAGATCGTAGATGAGCCTTAAAAAATAATTATAGTTCTCCATATTCCATCTGTTAATTCAAAAGCTTCCTTAATTAATATATTCTCCTTGATGTTTTAGTATTGAGGTAAGCATGGTGTTTGGTCATACTTTGATAAGAGTGCCTGGTTCTCCTGTATCTTCTCCTATCTCTAGGATACCTGTTACGTGTAGAATGGGCCTAGAAAAAACAGATAAACAAACATACTTCAATGTTTTTTTCAACTTTCCGTGGTTAAGTCATAATTATATTAGTCACATTTATGACACATCTGTCTGTAATGGGAGGTTATGTTGATGCCTACCTGTTGCCTAATGTTTCTCTATCAACACTCCACTTTTTTATACATTATCAGGAAGGATTTTCCGTCTGATTTATTATCTATGAAGGTTCATTTTGTAGACCAATCTGTTAACTTCTCACACCTGGTAAATTATTGGGAACTATTAAATATATATGAATTCTGTTAGTGATTACCTCCTGGCAATTTTTCATTATCAAGTAACTCATCAGTACCTATAGCAAAATCTGAAATATTGCCTAAAATCTGATAGCACCAAATATGAGTGCAATCATATGGATGGATCATATGTATGGATGGAGGTTTTCCAGAAAATGCCGCCATTTTTTCATAGGTCGAGACACGCAGTACTGACTGCACATTGAGGTTAAGATTTCTGGGAGGGGGGTCTTTTTGAAAAGTATGTTACATTGTACCTAAGTAAAGAGACTGATCTTATGTATCTGTATTCTACTTTTCTTTAGAATGGGCAAATGAAAAAATGATTTTTTTTCTTTCAACAAATCATGTTTTCATGAAAGTGAGTATGACATATCTAGTCTTTGAAAAAAATGAACTGAAAAAATAATTAATTAATCTGATTTTGAATCAAGCTTGCATCATTATGAATATGGTGTTTAGTAAAGATCAACTTTATTACCTGTAAATATGTAATCTGTAACCCTGCTGGACCACTATTACTTTGTATTAGATCAATGTGTCTGACATGACTGATAGACAGTTGATGAATTGCATGGAACCCATTGCAGATTAGCCAACATAAATAATCTATTTTTAGTTTTTATAATTACTTTTTCCACCAAGCTTTGGAAAGCTTAGGGAAATGATAGGACATATCATTAAATCTTAATTAGTGAGCTGATTAGCGGTCAGACATATTGTCCATCATTTGTTAGAAGTATAGATATAAATGTACTGTGTGTATTTTAAGTTGGTCAGATATATCATACTGTGTGTATAGATGGTAAAAAATTTGACAACTGTCAATTTTTCCATATGTCACGTGGAGAAGTTGCCAGTTCTTTATGGAAGGGTAGGTTACTACTGGTAAGAATACAGTACATGAAAACTGGTTTGGTGAAATGGCTGCCAGAATCCTCGTCAGACATATTGTATTGTGTGTATAGATGGTCAGACATATTGTATTGTGTGTATAGATGGTCAGACATATTGTATTGTGTGTATAGATGGTCAGACATATTATATAGTGTCAATAGATGGTCAGATATTTTGTATTGTGTGTACAGATGGTCAGACATATTGTATTGTGTGTATAGATGGTCAGACATATTGTATTGTGTGAATAGATGGTCAGACGTATTATATTTTTGGGTACAGATGGTCAGACATATTGTATTGTGCGTACAGATGGTCAGACATATTGTATTGTGTGTATAGATGGTCAGACATATTGTATTGTGCGTACAGATGGTCAGACATATTGTATTGTGTGTATAGATGGTCAGACATATTGTATTGTGTGTATAGATGGTCAGACATATTGTATTGTGCGTACAGATGGTCAGACATATTGTATTGTGCGTACAGATGGTCAGACATATTGTATTGTGTGTATAGATGGTCAGACATATTGTATTGTGTGTATAGATGGTCAGACATATTGTATTGTGTGTACAGATGGTCAGACATATTGTATTGTGCGTACAGATGGTCAGACATATTGTATTGTGCGTACAGATGGTCAGACATATTGTTTTGTGTGTATAGATGGTCAGACATATTGTATTGTGCGTACAGATGGTCAGACATATTGTATTGTGCGTACAGATGGGCAGACATATTGTATTGTGTGTATAGATGGTCAGACATATTGTATTGTGCGTACAGATGGTCAGACATATTGTATTGTGTGTATAGACGATCAGACATATTGTATTGTGTGTACAGATGGTCAGACATATTGTATTGTGTGTACAAATGGTCAGACATATTGTATTGTGTGTACAGATGATCAGATATATTGTATTGTGTGTACAGATGGTCAGACATGTTGTATTGTGTGTACAGATGGTCAGACATGTATTTCCAATATTCAAGTTTTTTGCAGGGTGGTTCATCAATCTGTTTACTGATAAATCTGTAAAGAAAATTATAATGTCAGATAAAGATCTTCAAATAGCATTAACTGCATTTATATTTCCTCCAGTTTAGCTGAACTAAAAACATATGCTCTATCCACATATATTTGATATAAATGGTAGATAATGGCCTTCCTTTGACAAAATATAATTATATTACTGGTTTATACAAAGAGCAAGGCTTAGCTACTACAGTCCTGTATTACTCGTTTGTTTCGTTTCTATAGGTTTAAAACCATATTTTGATGATATTTTAGTTAGCCAGTGCTAACTTATCTTTCTACAAGGATTGACAACTTCTCTAATTAAGGAGGAAAATTGACATTTTCTAAAATTTTCATAGAAGGGCATGATCTTCTGAGACCAGGATTTAAAGGGGCATGCCCAGGAACTGCCGTGTCTTTTTTTTCGTACACCAAAAATGCGTTTATCACTTGTAAAAACAATTATTACCGAAAAGTCAAAGAAGAATGTGCCTTCAAAAATGGCCCTATAACGCACGCGTGGGTATTTGTATGTCGGTTTAAATAAAAGGCTTACAAGCCTTTTATTGACGACAACGATATTTCCGATTCGTCTGAGAATTTAACTTAGCGTGCGGGCTGCCTTTCAAGCAGCAAAACAATGATATTTACCTATAATTGATCGATAGATCAGCTTTATGTCGCAAACAATGAACATGACATGAGCAATACTTACCATTTCACAGTTTGTTGACATTTTTTTCCGCTTTTGACAGATCCCGAAAGGGTCGAGTTATGAAAATGACGAATATTTTCTAAGGCGTAATCGGCAGGTTTGGTAAATCTTGAAATGTGTATTTTGAGTCAAATAGCGGGACATTTCATAAATATTTTACAGGACTTTCATTAATTGATTTAGGCATTCAAATGATACCAATTTGATTTATATTCGAGACGCTTCAGTTCCAGGGCATGCCCCTTTAAACAGGAGATTGCAAGTCCAGCATACACCACACAACAGAGCTCTGTGGCTACACTGTTTTACTTGGGCTTAAAAATGCTTGTTTCTGGTTTCCCGATTGACCCTAATTTTTCGCTGCGATCCTAAACTTTTTTAGGCCTGAGGAATGAAAAATCAGCGGTCTCATTTTTTTAACCTTTCAAAAGCAAAAAAAATCCCTGAACCCTATTTTCAGTGAGCATGTAATTGGAAACAAACATTTTTTAGGCTTACAAACAGCTCAGTGACTGTAAAATCAGATTTTTTTCACAGCAATGTGATCAATTTTCTTGTTGACTACCTAATCCATATATCACTACAATATTTACTCATTTGATTTTATTACTAAATAGTTCTCTTGTAATCATTGTGTTTAATTACAGACAAATTCAGAATGGATCAAAATTTTCCTCATTTGATGGACAAATTTGATAAAAAATTTAACTACGAGGGGGAATAATCTTTAAGCAAATGTTTGATAAAGTAAAAATACAGCCAAATTTATTAAAATTGATTCTTCCGTCCTGAAACATGTCTCGAGGTTAGAAAGTTAACTATTTAACATATTGCTAACAAAGTTCCATACATTGACAAATATGACCTAGATTCTAGGAAATTGTAAAAGAGTAAAAATGCTTCATTTTGTAACATTTTATACAATAATTAGACGACACTTGCCAACATAAAGCTGCTTAATCAGCTCTTTGGCATTAGGCGTGACATTTATTTCATGTAGACGTAGTAGTGGGTTTCTGTATAAACATTCCAACTTAAAAATATTATAAGACAGAGTTATTTGACTCCTATTTCTTGTTAACACATCTTCTAGGGTACATGACCAAAGCTTACACAGTTTGTAGGAAAACTGGTAACAACATTGTTGGTTTCCCGAAAGATCTGGTTCAGTTAACTTTTCTGTCAAAAATAAATTTGTAAATGATCTTATACTCCATACAAATAAGCTGTACAAAGCCGGTTTTATACCTACATCATGAAATATGAAATCAAATGTTCATTGATGCATAAATTTGTAAAAGTGTTACATTAATTTACCATACACATGGAGTGATTGTCTGGATTATTACATAGATGTATGATTAGTTGCATATTTTATTTTTATATTTTTTCTGTAATATGATCTTCAGAAGTTTATAATTCTTATCTAAAAAAGGGTTTGCATTAATAACATTAGACTCAATACCATAGTAATGATTGCTGACTCAATTCTAAGTGTTGCAATGTGATGATAAACACATTTTTAAAGTACAAATGTTAGCACGTTCACATTTTAGTGATTTTAATGAAAAAAGTATCGTTTGATTGGTGATTAATATTGATGTTGGCACTTGACAGATGTCTGTAGTGTGGACCATGATTCAAAAAGTACTCTGAAATAACACATTTACCCTTAATTATTGTGAAAACAGTAAATTGATGACTGGTTCAATGACTGTAAAGTTACTTATTTTAGCTTTTAACATGATATTTGTGATAACTGATATTGCATTGATATTATGTTTGAGTAAGGTAGATGAAATTGCTGCGGCTGTGTACCAGTGGTAAGTGCACCGGATTTGTACCCCAGTGATTTGGGTTCGATTCCAGGTCGCAGCATGTCATACACTTTCATGAAAATTTGACATAAATGTTGATTTTTACTCCACATATGGAGAAGTTGCCAGTTCCTTGTGGAAAGATAAGTTAGTACTGGTAAGAATACTTATCAGGAAAACTTGTTAGATAAAGCAGCTCCTGTATATAAGTGAAAAATGTTGAAAAACAGCATAAAACCAAAACAAATGAATTAATAAATTCCTAAATTTGTCAAAACAAGCTCCATAACTCACGTCTTGTCTGTAGTTGCCTGTCTATGATCAAGTCTCTGATAATTAGTTGATTTTTCTCATATTCAAACCTTCACTACATAAATCATGAATGGAATATACCTGTGATTGTACGGACTACCAGTAATATGAATTACATTCATGGAAATCATATCATGAAGATTCTCACAGTTTGTTACAATAAAAACAACTCATGTTACTGCATTACTGTCTGCTGCGGTAAATGGTCTACTACATTTGTTAGATATTCATTCATGATAAATATCTGGGCTCCCACTGATGAAAGCATGGAAATTGAATTAATACTGAGTTATTATTATGTGCCTTGTAATAAAAGGCTGTAATGAGGAAGTTAAAGTTTATTACAGCTTCAGTTAAGTGGAATTAGGTTAATGTATAATACTCCATGTTATTGTACATTAATGCTACACAATTGAATATAGGCTACCTAATGAATTCATTATATAGAATATACTAAGACTGCCTTATGAAATCATTATATAGAATGTAGACTGTGCCTTATGATATAATTCATGTTGAATTTTCCATTCTAAAACCCTCACTTAATAATGCCACCCCACACTTTTAGTTTTAATAGCATGCTTTGAATAAAAATACTAGTTAATTGTTTTAGATTATTTTATGTTATAAGCCATGAAAATCTGTGAAAAATAATCCAGATACCTGCCTCACTTAACTGACTTGTTTACTTATTATGCTTATTATAATAATTATTATGTCAGTTGTTTAATATGATCATGACGTCACAAGCTTTAGATCAAGCCAAAATATGTACGCCAGTGATGTGGTGATGGTAATCTGCAGTTTGAACCAACACATTAAGAAAAAATCCACTTAGATCTTAATTCTTAATTGGTTCTACACTTGCCAGAAATACACTATAATTGCCCTTAAATTCTATCCGCCATAGATTAAGGAAGAGGAAAACCTAATAAAATAAGACTTGTGTTTTGTTTATATCTTGTGTATTACTTAGGAAATTGAATGTAACTTTCTCTGTACTATGCTTTCCAGTGCTTTCTGGAGATGATAGTTTGTCTAAGAATTTGTTGATTTTAGGATTATTTTAAGTGAAAGAAGTGCTATAGGTGTATTGGACTTAACTTATCTTTACCAGATGTAGGTAAATCTGAAATGTTCTTATATATGTACTCCTCTCTTCTTGTTTTAGAAATGAACCATTTTTAACCATCTGTATTATAAATAACATAAAATGATCTCTGTTCCTGTAAGGTTTTAAATTTGTTAAACTGGAGCAATCAGTCTGTCTTGTAATGATATATTTTGGCTTGAGGTAAGAAGTGTAGGTTCTAACTGAATAAAATACTGTTGTTATTTCTAGAGGGATGCCTGTGTAATTATCTGAATATATGTATGAAGTTAACTGTTTTTATTACGAACTGTACCCAGTTTGATGACTGTTACCTTGACTCATTAGTTCTTTATGATAAACGCACCTTTAGCTCTTGGCTTTTGTAGCATTCTTTAAACATATCAGATCGTAATTTCCTCATGTATTATCAGGGATGTGTTTTCCGTTGATTGAAGTACAGGAGGAATTGCATAAGGTGGCCCTGGATTTCCTGGCCAATATATTTCAGCCCTTTAACTTCAACCTCAATCACATCCCTGGTTATAAGTCTTGATGAATACTTGTACTCTATGTGACCATACATTATACTAACACCATGTACAGTGCAGCCTCTCCAGAGATGCCCTCTCTTAAGCAACAATCTCCTTTCAACAACAGCATGATTTTTCCTACTTTTTTTATGATTTAACTATTAATTTAACAACACAAGAGCAATGACCTCTCAACAACAACATAATTTTGCTTCTCCCAAGGGGTGGTGCTTTGGAGAGGTTGCACTGTATGACAAATTTTACAACACTATGGGTTGTTAACTGCTGCAGCTTGTTCAGAAATATAATTCTCTAAGACTCTCAGACATTTAAAGTTCCATTTGGAGTTTTGATCATTCATCACAAATGTTTAAGTATTTAAGTATTTAATGCTCAATTGAAGACAGTAAGCTGAAGTAGATGAAGCTTGAACCAGATACATTTCTGATTTGTATCTGTTCTATGGCCTTGAGAAACTTAAATGAAGTAAGAGCTTCTTTTAGATCATGTGTTTATACTCCAATGTTTACAGTGCATTGTTTTAACTGCTGTTACACATACTAAACAATAGACCAGATGTTTTTATATCATTCAGATTAGTACTGTAGTTCATGACTTAACATAATTGATACAGTGAATAAGACCTATATTGTGATACTTTCTCTTCCTGATGCCCTGAGTTCTTTGACAATTTGTGTTGCTATTTTGTTCCCATTGTTCAAGTTGGTTCCCAATAGCTCAGTTAGTTCCCAATATATCAGACTTCATACTTGGTTCCCAGTTTATAGTCAAAGTCCCGGAGACCTCTGTATTATTTACTTTTAGCTCACATGTCACAAAGTGACAGGGTGAGCTTTTAGGATCAGTCTCCGTCTGGCGTCCGGCGTCATGTACAAATATGGGTCATCTGGGGTCAATAACTAGGTCACCAGGTCAAATCTTAGGAAAACTTTGTTAACACTGTAGATGTCACAGTTTTGATTGGATCTTCACCAAACCTTGTCAACATGTTTGCCTCAATGATATGTGGGTCAAAGTTGATTATGGGTCAGCCGGGGTCAAAAACTGGGTCACCAGGTCAAATTTTAGGTAAAGATCTTGCAAAAACCTCTTAATTGCATGGTTTTAATTGAATTTTGGCCAAACCTTGTCTGATTGTTCATCTCAATGATATTAAAGATAAGCTCAAATATTGCTCATCTAGGGTCAAAAACTAGGTCACGAGGTCAAATCTTAGGAAAAACTTTTTAATACTGTAGATGTCAAATTTTGATTGTATTTTTTACCAGAATGTTTGTCTTATTTATATGTAGGACAAGTTCGAACATGGGTCATCTGGTGTCAAAAATTAGGTCACTGGTTCAAAACAAAGTTTTAATGAGTGAACAGTGATTGTCATGTGAGCGATATAGGGCCATCTTGGCCCTCTTGTTATAAGTCATACAGTGGTTCTTCTTTCCATAACAGCATCATTATAAGATCTTCCAAGTTTTCAGGCCTTTGTGTCTATGTTTTTGTACCTCGTTATTTTGTCTCCTTCATTAATTAACTGTATTCATAGTTTGGCTAGCTGCATGATGTGTGTTTTATAGATTTACCTACTTATGTACTTTGTACCCTCCTTGAAATTTCTGTTACCTGTGTTTTACTGTATCTTTTTTCTTTCCTCTGGAAACCTTGGGGAAGAGCATGAATGTATAAGTGTCAGGAATTTATTATCTTATTTCCTTCACAGCTTTGAGAAATATAGTTCAAAATCAAGCGATTATTTACGATGATACATACTCTTGGATTTTTCAGTTTTGAAGTTCTGACATGTATTTATACACATCTTCTTGTGAATATTTTATCTAACGTGTACATGAGCAGTTACTCATTTCTGTATAACAATAATGTTACAATGTATTTATTTGAAAGCTTTAATTTATTGTATGCTATAGATGATTGTCTTTGGAGTAATCTTGAAATTATCTTTGAAATTTGTGTAGAAAACTTCCTTGATTCACTGGTACACAAGTTTCCTTGTGTTCGATGTAGTTCATTTCATATTTTATGGATTTAAACATTGAAAAAGAATATGAGGAAAGCTTTTTATGTATTTATGTACAAGTGACTTTAAGTTTCATGGATTTTATCAGAATGTAAAAGATTTTGAATTATCAAGCATAAAGTTGATACAAAATTGATTTCATTCTCTACCAAATGTGTGTACATATGTATCATGTTTATTCTATATCATATTAATTTAATCTGTATTATTTTTTACATTTTCCCAGGAATGACTTTAACATATGCGTGGCTGAAGAATACCTCAAGTTCTTTGATTTTAAAGGTGATACTCTCGATGTGGCCTTACGGAAGTTTCTTAAACAGTTCTCACTTATTGGTGAGACGCAGGAGAGGGAACGGGTTCTCGCCCACTTCTCACGACACTATCTCCAGAGTAACCCTGGAACTTACAATTCTGAAGGTAAACTTTTGTGACCTTTTTACTACAGAATTTTGTCTCTGACATTATTTTAGTAATATTTCAGAGAAATCATTTTAAATTACAGAACTATTTATATTGTGTAAAAATCAAGCTATTTTATTATGACAAATCTGTTCAAGGTCTAAAATTAGGTATTTGCGTCTTTCAGTTTCAAAACTCATCTTAAATATATGTACTGTGAGGACAAAAGATAGATGTCTCATAAGCCAACTTGGCTGGCCCTTTCAATAGGGGTGACACTATAATAAACAAAATCTTTTATATGTAACTTGTGTGAATTCAAGAAATGAAAACCAAATGTTAAATAAGGACCAAAAAGAAAAATTAATTCTGTAATGTTCTGTAGTTTCACACATTTTTGTTAGAGATTCAATTTCATGAATTTACTGGGTGTGCATGACCACGAAATCAAATATGCTGAGTGAGATATCAGTCAACCATCCGAAAATTGGTGATATCCGAAATTTAGCTTCTTTAAAAAAAAACTGCCTGTATGTTCCAAAAAAGGAGAATCTTGATCTCCATTAAATTTTTACAAGAATTCTGATTGTTAGACCAAATACTTATTTGATGAATAAAAATTATACTATTTTGTAAAAATCACAAAAATTGAGACCAATGAAAATAAATAATACCACAGTATATGCTAAGATAAGTTGAGGCTTGACTCTATTGCAGTTTACTTTATCTAGGAGACTTAATTTTTTTATTGAAGCTTATTAATTTACACAAAAAGATTGAGATTCTTGACAAAAGCTGTCAATTTCAAGATAGAAAGTGTTAATTATATGCCTTACTTTCTCAGAAAATGGTTGAGGTTAATTCTGTAATTCATTTAAAGATTGTATTTTAAAAGCCAAGCAATCTCCATTTTACCAAGTTAAGGATGAGCTTTCAGCCTTTTATATGATTGATAGCTCACTGTGAAGATGAAAACTGTTGAATAACTTGGTTTCGGTAGAATTTCTGGGATTTTTAGCTTTTGTTTTCTGACTAATAATTCATGGAATTGTTATCCATGACATAGAAACTGTATTCTGTCTCCCTCATGATGGTTGTAAAGTCTACTGAGTGATGTCTGGGGAAATATTCTGGTTTGATTATTTGTAGTCTGTCTTCAGTATTTAGATATTATTACAGCATGGCAATGTTTTCTATATTTAGTGATAACCAATATTACAAATAAGAACTACCATTATATGCTAGTGTAGTGGCTATGTAGTCATGGACAGCTGCTCATGGTCTGAGTCCCTAATATAAAGGTTTCAACCACAATACACCAATACTGGTTAATACTGGTTGACCTAGAAGCTGACAAAATGATTATTCAAATAAGTGCAATGTTTTCATCACAATTTTAATTGAATTCTAAAAGCTGATATAGAGTTTTGAGAACTTATAATGGGTGATTGTGTGGTATTTTCCACAATATAGTGTATATAAGGTATAAGTTGCTTGTTCATTCATCCTATTTGACATGTTCATGTTTTTATGCCCCCCCCCCCCTTTCCCCCAACAACAACAAATGAGACAGGGGCATATAGTGATTGCCTTGTCCTTCCATATGTACAAATTGATGTCAAGCATGTGTGTTGATTGAACACAACGTCTTATTCTTATTAGATTAATTTGAAAATGCTGTCTGACCTGTTTATGAAAGTCATCATTGGAAGGGAAGTAAATGTGCTTAAAAATGAATTGTCCTTTTTCCCGGTATATCTATGAATATACACTGAATCATAGTTGTCATTTTTTGTATGGTGTTTTCTATTCAGTAGTGTCTATAGTGTATGGTTTGATTGTACAAAATTGATCGTGCAGTTAGTTGGTTTTCATTATAAACTTCTTATCTTCCCTGTTCGGTATGTTCTTCATGTCCATTATGTTTCTAGACATTTGACAACATTGGCTAAGTCTGAGTGAACAAATTTAATGATTGAGATAATTCTGGGTTCTCTTTAAGTTACATAACATTTATTATCAGACTAATGAAAGAGTCTGGAATTGTGCTGTAAAATACTGTATATAAATGAACAGAATTGATGAATATGTCATAGAATGTTACCATTTTATCACATTACAGAGCATGTATCATGTACATCTTGTCTTGTACTCCAATCTTAATCCTGCTATTACTATAAGGAGTGGTGTCATTATATAGTAATTATGCATGGACTCCTTATTCTTCAAGAATTCTTGTAGGTGTAGGTTTTAACATCCCAACCCTGGATTTCTGTTTGATCCCTCCAAGTCTTGGTAAGCCTTCAATATAGAAAAGAATATATGTGATTTTTAATCTGTTAAGACCTTGTTTCTGAAACAATATAGACAAAAACTTTTTTCTCTAAACATATATAAATGGCATAGTTAAACCAGGTGCACTAAAACTAATTAAGGCAGATTGATGTACATGTAATTTTACTTCTTCCTATCAGTGATGTTACTTTAAATTAATTGTTAATTCAGAAGTTTATTATCTTACTATTGCTAATTTTATAGTACAATATAATTATGGATTTCCATACTCTTGTATCTTAATGTACTAATTAACACTTTTTGGCTTATAAGTGTTGCACTTACGTCTTACTATTTACAGATGATCTTTGACTTCTTGATCATTATTTTTAAAAGTATTAGTCCTGTATCATGGAATCCTTATTATATTTGGAGTATATGATGATTCTTCAATAAAGCAAACAGTTGTCGATGACATACCTCCATTCACTGGCTTATATAAGTGTTGAGGACATTCCCCCAATATTTATACATGATTTTGTGACAGTGCCAAATAAGATGTTAGCTGGCTATTGTTAGATAATGGCTAGAATATAAGGTAGTCATGTGACCATTTTTCTCTCCTTATATGGTCATAAAGATTACAAATAGTGTGATGATAGAAATGTGTTTCTTGGAATAGATTGTGTCTGGTAGTGGATGTTGACAAACTGGTTCTTACAATGAGCTGCTCACCAGATCGTATAGTGCTTAGAAGTGATCCATTCTGACAGACTTGTCACTTAATTGTCATTTGTTTGTCAATATCATAAACTTTGTCAAACAAGGTCCTGTGTGTCTATTTGTGTACTAGGCTTTATGTCAATGAATTCGGTAATGAATATGTATTAACTACAATGACTGGGTTATCAAAAGATAGAAGCCTTCAGAATCAATTAAGTTAACAATTTTGTTCTTTGGTAAAACTTAAGAATCCCTAATTCTTGACCAGTCATCACGATAATTACCTGGTTCTCTCATGCTTGTTCTAGTTTGAAACTGTTTAAGCCTCTGTACTTATAAAACTCCATCACCAATCTTACAAACTCATAATTTATACCATTTTGTGTTATAGAACTTCTAGTTGTACTGCAAGTTACTGAGCTATGATTACTCTGGTGGGTAATACTAAGTCATATTGAACCTTTTATTTATAAATTACCATTTCTGTAAATCCTACATTTGCAGTCACCTTGAAAAGGAATAGTTATATTTCTAAATAAACTTCAAACATACTCATGGCTTCCATAGAATAAATGTTTGCCAAGCAGCTGTGATGTATTTAGATAGCATTGGTTAAACAGTTTAACCATTTAAACTTAAGTGTCTAGATGCTGTTTAAACTTTCCATTCCTTTGTCTGCACTGTACTCTGTCCTTACTTTTCCTGTGTTTAACAGACTGGATTTATTTGGAGTGTTGTGTTGAAAGCTTGGTATTTACAGGAATCGGAACCATTCATAAGATATTGATTGTTACTCTGAATGTCTGAAGCAAACTGTCTCCTATCTCAGTATTACAAAACTGTTAAAATGACAGATGATTCTGATGTGTTTCTCTCTTCATTTTATGATGTACGCTAAACTTGTTTGGCTTTTCATTCAATTATCTAATCCACATATCTATCAGAAAGTTGTCGATATCTCCTTCTAATGATGTGTCAGAAATTTTTTGGCGCACAATAGTTCTGAAAGCAGTGGTGGTAGAGAAATCTTTGAAGACAGTTTGAATTATAAATTGTCTCTTCTAATGACTTAATACTATTGTGATAACAAAATGTTCACAGTCATATTGATAAAAGTTCAGATTTGACTGCAAAATAACAATATCATTCCGTCTATTTTCAGATGCGTGTCATACATTAGTTTGTGCAATAATGTTGTTGAACACTGATCTTCATGGACAGGTATGTGTGTGGTTTTATATATAGTTAGGAAATATCAGTATTTTTATGCAACTGAAACACCTCCGTGGTCTGGTTGTTTTAATAGAGATTTAATCATTTATACATAAGCCATGTGACAATATTTCAGTTATTGCATTTTACTGTAGGCGACCCCCCTATCAAATTGTTAGCAATACTTCACAAACTATTCTTGCATTATACAAGAAAGATCATGAAAAGTTCATGACTTCCATGTGAAAACCTATTACATTTTTTTTTCTGAAAGGAGACCCGCCTCCGTGGTTGAGTGGTTAAAGTCGCTAACTTCAAATCACCGTAACCTCTCATTGATACAAGGTTGTAGGTTTGAGCCCAGCTACCGACCATGTATCTTTATGTGAGAAAGTAGACAGTTGCTTATGGAGGATGGGAGTCTAGTACTGGTTCTTCCTAGGAATGATGCTTTGGTGAACTGTCCGCCTCATATGACCATTGAAAAGAGGTGTAAAACTCGATCAAACAAACAAATTTGAATGAAAGGGTTTAAAACAAAATCATTCATTCACTGACTTAATTTACTGAAATTGTTAAGAAACCAAAAAAATGACCACTTTATTGAAATAAGTAATTGGCTAATAAACTCAGTCAGACAATTGTTAGAACAAGATGTTCAGTTTGCCATATTTGATAGCCGGATCTTACATTTAAATCAGATTCTTAGAAATCTATCGAATGGAATGATTTTATTACTGGACAACCCATATAATTGCTGTCAATTTTGTCTTAGTTCTCATACATTCATTAATGACATGAACTTGGTGTTACTTTCAGGCTGTTGGCAGGAAGATGGCTTGTAATGAGTTTATAGAAAACCTTGCTGAACTCAATGATGGAGATAATTTTCCTAAAGATGTCCTGAAATCTCTGTATCATGCAATCAAAGCCGAACCTATTGAATGGGCTCCGTAAGTTTGGAACACGTTTTTCATTACGTACCTGAATTTCTTAAGCTCAGTGGTTAGAGCGTTTGTCTACTGTGTAGTGAGTTCGAACCGCGGGCAAGGCTCACACTGTATGGAAGAATTTGACAAAAGATATTACAACCTAGTATGTTAAATAAATCCTCCACCTCTAAATTATGTGGGGTAGCTTGATAGCAGCTTGGTAGTAGAAGGAATGTGGTTAGTACTGATTAAGACCTAAATGAAGTCCAGGGAAGCTGGTTAGGATAACTGCCTGCCATGATATAACTGAAATAATGTTGAAAATGGTGTTAAAACTGATGAAATAAATGAGTTTCTTAGGTCATCGTTAAGATGAAATGTTCATGTATGGAATACACTAATTCAATTTATTATTCATCAACATGGTCCATTATTGATAATTCGAGAACAGGACTGTCACATACTTATTTAAGCGTATGATCTCATATTAATCCACAGTAAGCTTCATTTATTCTTATTTTGAATGGCATTTTCATCTTTTCCCTTTTCAAGTTATTCATTAAGCTAATGATTATCTTAATTGAATGATTGTGTCATGTATTTATAAAATATTTTAAAATCTCGGTGACCAATTATAAAGGTTGAGCAGTGGATCTTCATGAATATTTTCATAATAACTTTGTCTTAAATTAAAAAAGTGTCTCATGATACAGCTGATGTTACCATGGGATTCATAATAAATTTATTTTTTTGTATGAATTTCATTGAAATATATCAATCACAAATTTGTTTACTAAATTTACATGTGTAGCTGTTTTCATAGGAACTTTACGTCAAATTGTATGAGGTTGAGAGAATTTTGTTCAAAAAATTTAAGAGGTGAATAAACTCATTGGAAACTGTACATCTTACGTTTAACTACAAAAATTAGTGATTTTGAACATATCAGTCTTTAAGGACTTTGTTTGTGGGAGCGTTAATGTAGGCCTTGTTTGTACTGGTTTTATTTCAGAGATAATAGTATACATAACTACAGATCTGTTAGGTTTTGTGATTTGTTGTAAAGAAAGTTTAATGTACAGATTGGACTGTAATGTAAAACCTTGCTGGAAGTTTAATTGTTACATATTATAATGTTGTAGTGATGAGGAGCTACAAGAAGCTGTGCAGAATTCATCTGATGATCCAAAGAATGTTCAACAAACACTTGCACCTAATCTTCCAATCCTTCCTCCAGTCATTGGACGTAACCCATTTTTAGATGTAAGTAAAACATACGCATTTTGTTAAATTGTACAGAAGTATTTCAAAACAATGGGTTCTTCTGTTCTCTAGTGAATTAAAGATGTATTGTAGAATTAATGATTAAACAAAGTCTAACATCAATAAAAGCCAATGAAATGTTGTATAGTTATCTTATTGAAAGTCTACTGCTGGATTCTAACTGTCCTTATATCCATCTTTCTTTCTGATTGTCATAAAGGCTGTCATGAGGTCAGTGTAGAAATGTTTGAGTAGAAATAATTATTAATCAAATCTATAGGGTACCTTTAATGTCAACATCTATGTTTCTAACGTACTGCATTTAATGACTTGTCAGGTTATCAAAGATAATTATACGAGTGAGGTTGTATCCTTGAATCTTTATTGCTTATCAATGTCATTGTTATATTCTTCATTCTCAAGGCCATGAACCTCTCCCTATGTTATATAGTATCATATATGGATGCTTCGATTCTAGACTGCATATCAGATTCTATTGGTGATCTGGTATATCAAGTGTGATTATTGTGTACCAGTCTGGGTATTAAGTTTTTGTATCGGTTCAACTCTAAGATAATATAAACTTGCCATGAACAAACCTACATAGTGTTTGTACATTAGTATTATTTCCTTGACACACATTTGTAGAACTTTATTGATGCTGACTTTTCTTGTAATTACTATTTGACCTTTCTATGAGATTTTCTCCGACAAACTCCTGTAAGGAAAAAACAAATTAATGTCATACTATCATAAAATGGTGATGCTATCAGATTGCCGGAGATTTACTGTCTGTGATACATGTACATATATAATCTATAGATGAACTTTTGTACTAGTTTCATTGTCTGCTCTTTGATGCAGTAAATTTGTTATGACCAGAAGTTAATAACACCTGGCTATTACAACCACAAATTTTATATTTTATTTCCTGTCCAAGCTATTTCGTGATAATGCCAACCTAAAAAGAAAGATAACCATGTTCTTTTTTCCCAAAGTTGATAGGCAGGTTTGACTGTTCGTACAAAACTAAAACTAACATATTTATCAGTCCCTGCTTGCTTATTGATCAAATCTATAAACCTAAATCTGTTACATAACTTTGATTATAACAGCTTTTTATATTTCTCTAACTCAGTGTTTATAATGAAATGAACTGCACTGACAATTAACTATAAATGCTGTTATTTCCATCATGATGGAATACAAATGTATTGCTGTGTCATTCTATTTGCATATTAATCAGTGTTTTAATTGCACACCCACCTCCGTGGTCGAGTGGTTATATGACTTTATATCATTGTAACCTCTCATTGATAGAGGGTTGAGAGAAAGTAGGCAGTTGCTTACAGAGGATGGGAGTCTAGTACTAGTTCGTCTCAGGAGTGATGGTTAGGTGAACTGTCCGCCTCATATGACTCTTACTGTTGAAAAGGGGTTGTAAAACTCAAACTTTAATTGCAAAGATTTAGTTTAAGAACATCAATTGTTAAACAGTCTAGAATAGGAAATTCATGTTTCATCCTTAATGATGTATTGACTTGGTAACATTTTAAGTTATTTAAAATGAGGATTGCTCATGATTTGTTTGACATGGAAAAATGTCAAAGTAGTCATTATCTGTCCTTCAAATCAGATCTAAGGAGGGGGCGACTATATGTGGCTGTACATGTATTATCAATTACTCCCTATTAAATACCATTTCCTTCGCTTTGAGAATAAAGAAAACCAAATGAGTGTAAATATTGTTAAAACAATAACTTGTTAAATCAATAGGTTTGTGTAAAATTATAATACCTTTTGAAGCATTCATGCAAAAGTAGTTGGTATGAAGTTCATTTACTCTCTGTCCTTTCGTTTGCTTGAATTTTGGTTTCCGAGCAATAACTCAATATGTATTTCATGGATTGGTTTCATATTTGACATGAAGGTGTATAATAAGACAATACAGTTCAAGTTCGATTTCCGTTAAAATGCAAACATTTTATCAGGAGTTATTGGCCCCTTTTTGACTTAGCTCTCAGTGGTGGCATATATGTCCTCTGGACACATTTCTAGTTATCAAATATTTATTACCTAAATCCTTTCTGCTTGATGATAGTTCAGGATATATAATATTAGAGTTAAGTAAAATTTCCTATTTGCTTCAAAACTGATAAAATACTTCTTGAATACATTTTTCAAGTTTTGGTTTTCAATGGATTTGTGATGGGCTTTGACATGTTAAGCATTTGGATGAATTTCTGACTTTCAGAAAGTTAATAGGCAATATCCTTACATTAAGGATGACTTATGTAAAACCTATATCGGTAAGACCAAAATCTACATTGATATGTATCTCTGACATTTCTGTATTAATACAAGTTACTGAGCACTGTTTTAATATCATTGCAGGTCCCAGACCCAAGTCAAACCACAGAGTACAAGAAAGGTTATATCATGAGAAAATGTTGTGTGGACCCAGATGGCAGGAAAAGTAAATGTTATAGTTACTTCCTTACAGATTCTTTTTAAATCAAGATGTTGTGCTGTACTGCCTTATATGGTAGTGAATATGACAATTGAACCTAGTGAATTATGATTTATTGGATAGGTTAAGTGTGGTCTCTGTTTTGCCAGATTAACACAGTTTATTTGTATGATGACCCTATATAAATTAGTTATTTTGTGAGTCATTTATCTAAACAAACAAGATGTTGTAAAACCGTGTGCATTGCTGTACTTTTACATTTATTATTTCTTGTGTTGCAAAATGTTTCTGAATTCTTTTTTTGAGACTGAACCAATACAGTCAAACTTGTGTTTGCAGTCTATTCCAAATAAAGGCCTCCCAGTGAATAAAGGCCATTCTTTGATTAGTGAGAACAAACTGACCTCCCAATTAAGGCCACCTGTCAGTGAAGACCACACTTTGTCAAAGATTAGCCTTTGTTCACAGGTTTGACTGTGATAGGATGAATAAATATGATCCTTGTGAAGTTTTAATGGACAAGTAATGGATTTCCACAATGCATAATGGTCAACATGAATTTGTCATTGTCTGTGTTTCAATTATAGTAATGATATGAGATAATGGGTGCAGCAAAATTGTAAGCATCTCAAAGACTCTGATCAGTGTGATTAGATTAATGATTTTTCCCTGAAGCATTGATTCTCTTGTAATGAGTTTTTCTTATTCAATTATGATTGAGTTATTTCCCTTTTATATGTCTGCTTCTAAAAACTTGTATTGAATCGAAAAGTAAGCACAATTACACTGCAGTGAATAACTTACGTTATACTGACTGTTCAAAGTGCCTTAAGTGTAACACAGTTGCAGAAATGGGTGTGTTAAAGATGAATTTGTTACAATTAGAACTATTTACCCGGTGTAACAGGCCATTCTTTCCCCCTGGCCATTTTGAAAAAGTGGCCAAGAGGGTAAAGAGTGACCAAGAATCATAATTCAGTACTGTTATTATTAGGGGGGGGGGGGGGGGGGGGGAAGTGACCTAGGACGGAAGAAATGGCCTAGATTCATAATGCAGTACTATTATTATAATGGGGGAAAAAGTGGACCAGGGGGGGCAAGAAATGGCCTAGAATCATAATGCAGTACTATTATTATAATGGGGGGTGGAAATGGCCTAGAATCATAATGCAGTACTGTTATTATTAGTGGGGAAAAGTTGCCCAGGGGGGGGAGAAATGGACTAGGCCAATCTTTCCCACAGGGGAAAAAATAGACTGCTACACCAGTACTTGCCTTGTTTGTTAATTGAACTCAATGCATGACTCTTAAATTGGATAGAGTGGGTTTGATTCTTCGGCTTGATGTATCATGATAAGTTTTGCCGGAGGTTTTCATAGTTACTTGGCTGATGTTGTTAAAGGCCTTCGATTTGGAGAGTTTAATTTGTTTAAAATGTTTTTTCCTTGATCACAAATAAAAGACAAGACTGGTAGTTGCTCTGTGTAAATATTATTGAAGTTGGAAGATTTGAATTAAAGATTTATTCTATCTTTTGTCTTCTTATTTCAGCTGCTGTTGGAAAGAGAGGTTGGAGAATGTTTTATGTAGTTTTAAGAGACATGATATTATATCTATATAAGGATGAACAAGCATTAAAGAAATCAGGAGTGTCAGGATCTCATAATGCTATACGTGTACATCATTGTTTGGCATCTAAAGCAACAGACTACACAAAAAAGCAGCATGTGATCAGATTACAGACTGCTGATTGGGCAGAATATTTATTTCAAACTTCAAATACTAAAGAATGTGAAGAATGGATTAATACATTAAACTATGTAGCAGCAAGTTTTTCAGCACCGCCTCTACCTGGAGGTGTCGGGTCACAAAAGAAGTTTCAGCGACCTCTTCTACCAGCATCATATACACGCCTTAATTTGGTAATTATTACATGTTTTATACATTTGTTTCACTGTTTTAAGATTGTTCAATAGGTAAGCTATTTTTTATGGTTTTTTCTCCTATCATTATTTTACATTCTATGATTATGCAGATAACTACTGGGCCATGTAGTTTTAAACTTCTCACAAGAAACGTTTACCCTACCGAGGGTCTTTAACTCAAATACACTCTTTGTTATAATCATGCCCCCATGTTACTTAAATTCATCACTTATCATTCATAATATGTCTCTTATAGAACATGTAGTATATGAGAAATTAAGATTGTGCAAATCTCAAACATATATTACAACCTACATCTACCTGTGTCTTGTGTAATATATATTCTGTAAAATTCTGATGGCAGCTAACTCTGTAGAGTATCTGGCTAATGGTCCAGAAGTAGAAACTCTGACAGAGATGGAAGGCATATTATTCTTCCATGCCTAATATTTTGAAGAGTTACTATTTATAGTCATTTCTATCACTCATTCACTGTTATAATAGCAGTTTTAGTAGAGTATACCAGTACTACAGGAGTTATTAATAGCAGACAGTACAAGCTCAATCAAAATAGCAGTATCAAAGACACTCTCATAACACTAACCTCAGAGTAGAGGCTTCAGTTCAAATCAAAGTACTGAAAGTACTCATGGAAACTGAACTTGCACTGCAACATGGAATGAGAACTAGTTTAACAATTGCATGGCGGGTGTAGCAAAACTTAGTACTTTGATATGCATCAAAATTCATGCGCGCTGAGCAAGTGACGGCTATGGAAAGCTGAACTATTGTTCAGTTCCCAAAAAAGACAGCAAAGCAAATTTAATGAGTTATCTGTACTTACATTTGTTTGTTTATATGTTTCCAGCAAGATCAGCTACGTAATTTTGAAGACAGACTAGTTCTGATGGATACTGATCTTCAAGAACATCGACAGTTTCCTCCAGAAAAAGGCTCTAAATCTAGTGTTATCCATCATTTCTTAGAAAAAGAAAATTATCTAATATATGAGGTAGTGTATTGTTTTCACACAGTAAACCTGAGTAATATCTGCCTGTGATGGCCACTATAGGAATAACTATTAATCTTTAGGGCAAATATATTGATATGATACTGTAATATATAATACTGTTTATATAAAGACCAACAGTGCATGAAGACCATTTCTTCTGCGTAATGTTGTCGTTATTCTTAGGTGTGACTTTACCATACTGTTTATATTGGTTCATGTATGTGGTTGCTGTATAAGATTAAAACTTCAGTTACATGAAAAACTGACACAACAAATACTTCAAATTTGAATTTACAAGCGAAAAAGTTACTGTTTCAATTAATGACCTTCATTTCCTATCTAATGAAATTTTAATTGATGATTAAGTTTAGTTTTAGATAGTTAATTATATCATAATGGAAAATTAACTGAAGCTAATTCAGGTTGAAAGCTAAAGTTGTATTATTTTTCTTGATTTACTGACATACAGTAAAACCTCGATTATCCGAACACCGATTATCCGAATACCCGGTATTATCCGAATAAAATCTACGGTCCCGATTACGTCTCTATATATTTCAAGTACAACGAAACCCCGGTTATACAAATCGGATTTTACAAATACCTGGTGTAATCCGAATGCATAATTTGGTCCCTAAAGTTACAAATGCGCGTATTTTCACACCTATTATTCGAAGTCGTCAATTTAACAATGGCCGATTGAGAATCAAATGTTGTGTGACAAACAATGTGTCACATCAATTCATACACGAAGCGTGTCAACAGTTTAATTATCGTTAAGTTGACCATATTGTTTGTTACGCTTTTATACTATAAATCGCGACGAATATTACACTATGATCTCGGGTATAATAAGTTAATATGCGTACGTACCTGCATGGTGATCTGTATTAACTTATTAGCATTTCAGCGTCAATAAAAATTTAAAAACAGATTCGAACACAGTTAAACAAAGCTAACTAGAATATGATGATTTAATGAAAAAACGTACCAAACCTAAAAACATTACGTCTTCGATTCTTTAATTGTCTTAGAATGTTACGATACCGATGTCTAGTCGATCGTTAGTAAGTGAAGTGAGAATGACATATTATTGTGTCGGATTGTGTTCCGCATAATCCATAAATGCGCGGGTATTTACTTAACAAGAATTATTGTTTCATTGGTTAACTCATATACATTCATAAAACAATGATAAATAATAAGTGTTTGTTGTACATTTTATTTTATTCTTATTATCACTCAAATAAATAACGTCATGTTTACATACGAGAGTTAACTCCCTTGCAATATACGGACAGTACGGAATTTATCGTTTCCAACCAATACATTATATGAAATGGATTATTTGAAACCATGGATTATCCGAATGATTTTTCAGGTCCCAATGACATTCGGATAATCGGGGTTTTACTGTACATATATCTAGTCTTCAAAAATTTAATAATCATGGAATAGATATGTTATATGTTTAACTTCTATAATTGTTGTAGTAGTCATGTCATGAAGGGGCTTAGAAGTTGTTGTGTGTAGGTGATTAGGTGACTTATACATACTGTGCCAATGTTTTCAGGTTGATAGGCTTACTACGTACGTACGACTTCTTAAAACACAACTAGCAACTCATCCTGAGTTAGAACCATCCCTTGTAGAGACTACAATCGGTGAAGATGAAGAAGGTATCAAGGAAACTAACCCAGGAATGAATCATGCCACACATACGCCAGTCCAGAAAAAACCTGGAGTACAATCAAGCATAGATAGGTACAGTTATAGGGCTGCTATATTTCAAAATGATAGACTGGATCTAGATTTAATATGAATTGACTTGTTCTGTTATTTTCAAATAAAAGTAAACCAGACTATGTTTTAAAAAAATGGACTGGTTATTCCATAATTTTGGCTATAGCATTGAGCACAATATGTTTGTATGTTCAAGCGGGGTGATGGTTCAGTACGTATAAAGGCTGACGGTCATATATATCACTAACATATTCAACTATTGGGCACGTTTCAATTTGAGACTGGTTTAGTAAAACATTAAAATATTGGTGCAGGAAAATTGGAGATACAGTCTACAAGTATTACAAATATGTTCTTTTGTTGTATAAAGATACATGTATATAAATATATAGGGGCTTCCAGCCTGTCTTCTAGACATAAATATATTTGTATATGACTGTAGATTGTATTATAGAATTATATTGTATAAAACATGTGGTTTTTTTTTTAAAAAGCTGAAAATCTGGCTTTAAAGAATCTCTCGTTTGTACAGATCTGTATTTTTGGCAGATCATTAATAAATGTGATCATGTGATTATTGCTTGAACATCTATTTCATCTCATTTCTAGTCATTGTAGTTGTTAATCATTTTTCATGAACATTCTTAGCGCTATTCTATTTTCCATTTATACCTAGATTTATGCATTCTGGTTGACAATCACAGTTTCTACTGTTACGTAATTTTGGATTGAATTCTAATCTGTATCTTCTTTATTATCTTTAAATATGTTTCACTGTACAAGCACTGAGTTAGTGGTAGTTTTTTTTATAATTTTCTGTTTGAATTAAATCTTCTGACTACACCTTGTCGTTTAGCTTCTGTGTTATCTATATTAAATCTGTTTCTTTAATTTATATTCCTATACTTATCCTGAGATACAACAATACTGCAGTTGTAGGATATTATGGACTCATATAGATACATTGATCTTTTCCAACATGTACATGTATAAGATGTCATATGATACTATAAATCATTTCATTCATTCATTCATTTTTGTCTCATTTTCTATTAATCAGTGTATAAAGGGTTATTCAAAATAGTAGAAGTTTATATAACATTTCTAGGTACACAAACAGTCAAAAAAACTACAATTACTTATTTATGCAAATTATTTTATCTTAAAAAGAATTAGTTGCCGTTTAAGCTCACCTGATTGATCAGGTGAGCTTTTAGGAACGATGAATGTCCGGAGTCTGGCATCCATCCACAATTAGTTTGTTTACATTCTAGCATCCACAACTCCTTGTCACAATGTATATGGCCACAATGTCTCGGTTAAGTTCGATTATGGGCAAAATCGGACTGGGACTTCAAGAGTTATGTGCCCTTGACTTAGAAAATTTGCTATATTTAGCTTGTTAACACTCCAGCGCCTTCATTTATTGAATGTGTATGACTAAAAGATCTTGGACAAGTTCGATTATGGGAAGAATCAGATCAGAACTTCTAAAGTTATGGGCCCTTGACTTTGAAAATTTGCTATTTGAGTTTGTTTACACTCTAGCGCCTTCATTTATTCACCTAACCTAATCATATTTTCAGTGAATGTGTATGACCTAAAGGTCTAGAACAAGTTCAATTATGGGAGAAATCGGACTTTGACTCCCAAGAGTTATGGGCCCCTGACTTAGAAATTTGGCAATATTTTAGCTTGTTTACACTCTAGCGCCTTCATTCATTGACCGATCCTAATCATATATACAATGAATGTGTATGACCTTAATGTCTTGGACAAGTTCAATTATGGATGAAATCGGACCACAACTTCAAGAGTTATGGGCCCTTGGAATAGAAAATTTGCTGTATTTCAGCTTGTTTAGACTCTAGCGCCTTCAATTCTTCACCAGTCCTGAACATGTAATCATATCTTATTTACACAGAATGTACAATTCACTGCATCCAGTATTCATGAAAATTAGAGTGGTCTTGATCAAAATATATGTAAACACGGGTTATACGAGATGAAGACTATATTACATGGTCATTAATTATAGTGTCCTTGTTCTCAGGTGAGCGATCTAGGGCCATCTTGGCCCTCTTGTTTACATTGTTTTTCTTTTTATACAGTAATTGCATTAATGTTGGTTCTTGGGTATATTTTTTGGTTGTTAGGGTAACAGACATCAGTGTCTCATTTGTTATTATAATATTATTGACCCATTTATATTACCATATTATTCATTTTTATGTACAGTCATAACTGTCCTTTAAGTGCTATTGGAGAATTAAAAGGTTGTCTTAATTATAGATGGTCTTTGAATATATATAAATTACTGAAGTTATAAAACTTTAAAGATCGGTCTCCAAGCTCAAAATCTTGTCCTTTTATGATTCTAAGTTAGTTATTATCAGTCAATATTGATGCATTAGCCTTACAGCATAATTGATCTTAATAAGTATTTTTAAACATTAATCAGCTCTATTTTTTCAAGCATAATACTTTGAGAAAGGAAATAAGATTAGAGCTCGGAAATTGTTCACAAGTTTTATAACCTTGGGGCCTGGTCTTTTCAGACACATGGTCGCTATTAACTGTTACTCTGCAGTACAGATATGACTGTATCTAGATATTTTACCATTGTCCCATTTGTATACAGCTATTGCATAGTGATAAATTATTTATTTGTTCTAAGATACGTGTCATGATGTATATACAGCCTGATGTGTTGTAGGATTCTAAAACAAATCTAAGAATGTCTATTTCTGTGTGGTAACAAATGAATGCTATTGTTTCTTTGGTCAGTATGGACAACTAGTAGTGGTGTAAATTTCTATTTGATGCAATGATTGCATTAATCAACTCTAACCCTATTTTGTTCATTAAACACAGCTTTATTTCATAAGAAATTTTCATTTATTTTTATATGCCCGTTTGAAAAAAACGGGGCATATTATGGGAACACCCACAGGCAAGTGGGTTGGCAGATGGCGTCCACAACGGTGTCTGCTCTCTAATTCAAACAGTTAATTTTGATCCTCACCAAACTTTATGGAAATATTTATGGCCATGAGACCTTGGTCAAGTTCGATAACCAGCCCGATCGGCCCAGGCACTTCTGACTTATGGCCCTTGACGGGCATATTTTTTAACCAGGCACTCCAATTATGTGATGTGAAGTACAGAAAAATGGAAGCTTGTTAGTTGCTGAAGTGATGGATCTTTGTGTTATTAAATTTCTCGTTGGCAGATTTCATAAAAATTAGTTTAATTATAAAGGAATCAATCTAAGGTATCCAATATTAAATGACGTAATGCTGTCATTATCTATTGATTACTTCTGATTTTCTATACACTGCCCCTGCTCAAAGAAATTCTGCTCTGAAATCCAATTCTAATACTTTTCTTTGAGTGATAATTGTTCTTATTTTGTAGTTATTTGATTTATGTTAAATGTTTGTGTTTTTTTTTTTAAGATTTCAGTTTATTATCTGAGATATATGTATTGCAATGGGTGCCAGTAACATCTTATTCTTTCGTTTCCATCTCATCTGTATCTGCACGTCTTACTATTACTTGTATGATGTATTATATTAAGTATCATATTTATGTGACAACATGCTTATTTATTCAGTGAGACAGGGTAAAAAATAACTTTTATATATTGATGCAAGTTTTATGTTTCTTCGACAGACAAAAATTATGATAAGCTCGGAATGTTTTATTTTTATTGCAATCCTTTTTTTTTAGTCAAGTGTTTCATTCTGCTGCATGTGTATTATGTACAGTACAACCTCTGTAGAGCAACACCCTGTGGGAGCTGCAAATATTGGCCATTGTTTAGAGGTTGTTGCTCTACAGAGGTTAAATTTATAGTAAATATCAGCTTTGGGAAATTTTGAAGGTGTTGTTATAAAGAGGTTGTTGCTCTACAGAGGGTCGCTCTGGAGAGGTTGTACTGTATCATATAATATACCTGATTTACATGTGTCTACTATCCTGCTGATTTACAGGTGACATTTAGTTTATACTTCAAAGCATCCACTAGAAAGTCTCAATATATGAAATAATAAAATACTAGTAACTAATTCTGCAGTAAGATATTTGATTTACATGATTTATTTACTGGATGTCATTTAGTTTTAGAACTACAGTAAAACCTCTCTAGAGCGGCCCTCTGTAGAGCAACAACCTCTCTATAACAACGCCTTCAAAATTTCCTTAAAGTGATATTTACTCTAAATCTAACATCTGTAGAGCAACAACCTCTAAACAATGGCCAATATTTGAAGCTCCCACAGAGTGTTGCTCTACAGAGGTTGTACTGTAATGTCTTTTAGAAGTATTTACTGGTCAAGAGATGTCTTAAGTAACATTTACCAGTCATTTTTGGTGTGTATATTGTGTTTTGAGCACTTTCAGTTGAAGTAGCTAATGTCATTTTTCCACCAGTAATGAAATGAATTATACTGATAGAAACAAGGTGTGTCGCTTGAACCCTTTAATGCTCACAAACCTTATTGAAAGTTCCCTTATTTTGCTCTGTACAAACATGTAGTGCTGATAATTTCTTTTAGCTTTTTGACTTATTTCATAGGAATAAATACGAATAATTTTGTGTGTTTTATTCTAAGCCAGATCCTTTATTTTATATCATTATGTATTATCCTGTGTTTAGTGTATGTGTTCTTGTATAGTGTGTATTGTACTTACATTTGTATTTGTGATATTTAAACCCACATATCAGATGTATGTGAAAAGGTCAGACTTAGTGCCATGTTTTGTCTCTCTTTATCCTCATGGAATCCCATGTATGCATATTTGTATTGTCTATAAAAAAATACAAATAATTTTTGTTTAGTTTCAACGTAAATGTTATATTTCAGTCTGCTGATTTTGCTTGCACTTTTTTAGCGTCGTTTTGAGAAGCTGTTTTATGATTTTCTCCATGGCAGTGATCTTCACACTGCATTTAATTCTTATATTCTATTCATCTGAAATTTTGGTCTAATTCTATTATTTGTTTGTTGCTGAATTATTCTAGATATGAAGGATGACCACAGTTACCTCCCTTGTCCTTTATAGTGATTAACATGAGATACTATGTGCACTCAAATGTGTTTATTTTGGTATCCACTCTGACTTACTTATGTCCCCATTCAAATAAGTGGGGGTATATTGCTTTGCACATGTCAGTCCGTCTGTCTGTTCATTCATCTGTAACCAAACCTTGACCGACCAATAACTAGAGTATGATTGGCTTAAGGTCCTCAGACTTGGTTGAGTGGTTGGTCATCACATGTAGATGTCCCCTATTGATTGTGAGGTCAGTACATCAAAGGCAAGGTCACAGTGACCTTCAACATGAAACCCTAGACTATGCATAATCCTCATATTTGATTGGGAGGTTGGTCATCAGATGTTGATCACCCCTATTGATTTTGAGATCAGTAGGTCTCGGTTACTCTCTGGGTAAAATCCTTGTCAGATCAATAACAGGAAGTAACTATCCATTTGGCGCTCAGGGGGCATTCATGTTTGATAAACACCTATTTTTTAATTACTCCATTGCTGTAAACAGTTAATTTTATGGACATAAAGATTTACTGCCAGAGGGTCTTCCTCAATATTTACCACATGATGATGTTCGATAAATACATTTTGTCCAAATAAAGTTATTGACTTCAAGTTTATGAAACCACATGTTTCTGCTGAATTATGCTGTGGTAATGTCTGTGGTATGTCTTATTTGTATACTTGATGTTCCTCATGTTCTATTGGCATGAATGACTAAGCTTATAGTTTGCTGTGTGTCATAGTTTGATAATTTACATATTTTAAATACAAAATGAAATAATGTAATGATTAAAGGCGTATTGATGCAATAAATATATATATTCCCTACTACATCATGTACAAACTGTTATATTTTTTCTATTACTTTTCTCTACTGGGTTGTTGTTGAAGTCTTGCCGACATTTTGAATTTGAATGTTTCAAATACAAATTACAATAATCTGTTTGACTATTTGCTGCTAATTAACAATCAATTTAACTATTTCTTTTGTTCATATATAGAATGAACAAAGAAGTCTCTCTCCAGTCTGGCTAAAAACAAAGTAGAGTCCAATATGTTGTTTCTGTCAAGGTCATGTGGAACTCTGTTGGCAAGCTTGGTTCGTCATCTTATTTTGATGGTTTTGTTTGGCTCTGAGATAAAGTTATTTGGTTTATTGTAATGTATTTTATTATTGTTTATTGTCTGGAAGTTCAATTCGTTTCTCTATTTGTTCTGTATCTATGACCAGTATAGGGCTACACATGTATTATAATTACAGTAAGCTCGCAAGTTTTCTGATGTTCAGTGTTAACATGTCTGTTATAAATAAGTAGTTGATTTATTATATCAGTGGTATGTTAGCCTAAGGTTATGGCTACATGTATAATTATATACCTACCAAAGTTGTAAATACTGTACATAACAACTTTCTTCCAAGTCAAATCTAAAGATCGGGTTTTAGTTGTTTTAATATTTTGTCAAATATGACATTACATACCGGTACATGTATTAAATAAAAGAGATCCACTGGTCAGAAATGCTAATTTTACAAACCAAAATTAATGTATAATTGGCAAACACATGACTTTTCGTTTTTACCAAAATACTTCGAAATTTTGAATGATAATACATACAAGCCACTGGGTATTTCTCCAGGGAACCGAGTGTCAGTCATAGACAAATACAAGTGTACATATTGCTAAGTTTCTCTATATATTAGACTCCAGAAGGAAAAACATTTGTTTTTCTTGTCTTATTTACTTTATATTAATGTCCTGTGTTTATGAGTACTGTGTACTTAAACTTTCATCCTTTGCTTCTATTTGTATTCATGTTAATGAAGAGGTCACTGTTATGATAGACCTGTCTCCATGGTCCAGTGACCTCATATCACTGTAACCTCTCATTGATAGAGGGTCGTTGGATCGAGCCCAGCTACCAACCATGACTATTTATTTGAGAAAGTGGGCAGTTACGGAGGACAAGAGTCCAGTACTGGTTCTTCCCAAAGGGATTCGGCACATAAATTTTGACCAAAAAAATCACATTACACTATAATTATACCGGTATATATTACCAAGGGAAGTAACATTAAACAGCCCAAGAAACTAACCAGGTCCGCTTTTCCACGACGCATTTGTTTAGAATAAAAGCAATCCTAAAACAATGAAAATCATTGTGTAGCTAACACATTTTCCTTCAAGAATATATATAGTTTCCCTATATAAAATGCAGCCTACTCTCCACAATCGTCAGAAATTTTCAACGGAATTTGCCAAAATGTCTCAGGTTGGACAATTTTGGGAACACGGCACTTGCAAGAGCTTGATTTTTAGTTATTTGCACAAGTATTGCATCTGTTCAACACTTGTACGGAAAAAATTGAACACTTAGCTAACCTGCAGTCCTGACTATGTACTGAACACATGTTTATTTGCTTACTTTCAGTTTCTTCATGTACAGTTTCATCAGCTGTCATATATGGTCACGTGACTTAGTTTAGGTACTGTCCTAGATTATGTTTACGGTTTATGAAGAAAATGAACGTTTTGTTGAACCGATGCGATAATTGAGCAAATAACTTAAAATCAAGCCCTTTCATGCTTTTGTACCGCAAGTGTGGGGTTCCCAAATTCATGAAGTATGAATCAATGTTTTACAGGGGTCAGGCTTCTTTCATTCAAATCTTCGTTGTATACATTTACTGGCTATTTATATACGACCAATTTTTTGTTTTTCTGACGAGTGACCGATCCTTAGATTTTTGTACCTATGTTGATTCTCAGTGAGATACAAGGTATTATTCCAACTTGTTTCATTAGCTTGTATATCTAGCGTATGTGTATTATGTTAGATTCATCTGTTACATCCAGTCATGTTGTATTTGGTGTTTTATCTCAACTATAGAGTTTCTTGAGCTCTTCTACATTGATTTCCTTATTTTGTTGATAATTTACATTCTTTTTTACATTATTCTTAACTGTTTTATTTAGCGTTTTATATCAACACATACTATTCAAATGACTCGTGCGCCGCATAGCGCTACTGGTTGTCATGGAAACATTAATATGTGCACTTTAAAGCGAAACATACCGGTAGTCTAAAATTGCAAAACCACAAAGTAGAATATGAATAGTAGTTTGTCTATGCAAAGTTTCATTCAGTTATCCTAAAGGACTTCGGAGTTATGAGAAAAGTCTACATACTTAATGGACAACCCTTGTACATGTATGTTTGTCATAATCAATTCGATACCATGTCAGATAAATTTTCTGATTTCTCCATAAATCAGTCAATGTTTTAATATGCATTTTTGCTAGAGAACTTGTATTTCAATTAACCTTTTATATATTCCAGAATGTCAGAATTTAGATATATCCAAGTTTAGTTAGAATGTTGGTTAAAAGCTCTGTCTTTAACATAGACAGGAAGAAAATTATCATAGTTGTGTAATTAAAATACTAATTATTTACGAGATGTAATATTATCAGCTTTACTATCCTCAAGGTTACATTGTTTTCTCTCCTGTCTCCAATTTTTATCAAACTTATCAAGTAAAACTTTCAGTTTTAAACACAGATATTCTTATGTGACATGATTTGTATTTCTTCCAAGAATGAAGTATTGGTCAGAATTGTATATTTTAAAAGCATAAAGCTGTTCTTTGTTTTAGTTTAATTAACCTATTTTTGAAGAAAATTTAATTGCATTGTGAAATTAGGTCCTATTGTTATGACTTGATTTTTCAAATTACACATATATGATAGTGTACTCAATGGAAGACAATCAATAGATTTTATGATTTGATAAAATAACATACATGGTACAGCATAATTAGTTTTATATTATTTAAATATTTGTTTTTATGATACTAGGTCACTTCGGAGAATAGATTGTTATCCAACGTCATCTGCACTCAGTACTTTAGTGTGACCAATGATATTGTCTGTTACATGAATATGCTGGGGTAAGATTTGAAACAGATGCTGTGATTGGATGATCAGTCCCTTTCTTACAGTTTTATTCCTTTTTGCACTTTTCTCCACCACATGAATTATATTTAGACTACTAACAGTCTGGTGTGTGTTTAAAAATTATGACTAGTTTTGTTTGAATTATTACTTTGTTTATGATGTGTTGGAAAAGATTATTACCATATATTAAAGCAGATAGTTTGAATTGCATTTACTGGATGGCATTTTATTTGTTCTAATGTTTGATAGTCTTAATGTTCAAAAACAAGTCTCCATTTTAAGTGTCTGTTCACTGTAATATATTAGTAATAATTGTTATTTTATGCAAAAAGGTTGGGAGTCGAAATTCCTGACCAAATATTATTAATATTGATTTTGCTGCCTTGTTAGAACTATTTCATTAATCTAAGAACACTTACCTATAAATGCATGTATCCAGCCTATGTCAATGTATGACCTAGTTTGTTCGAGGATTCTTGAACCTTAAATTTCTTATTTATTATTCGTTTACAGAATAAATTCAATTCTACATGATGACATGGTGTAATGTTTGACCTGCTTGGTTTTTCTCTTCGTGGGATAGTTAGTTATTTTCTTCATACTGCATTCAAATGTGTTTTGCCCATGATTTATAACTTGTAACAGTTTTTAATGTACAATAATGTGCTATACTTACTGAGTTGGTGTGCCATAAGATGTACTAGCTTTATAGCTTACATTCCTAGGTTTCAACGCAAGAGTGTTGTAACTCATATTGAAATAAGAACAAGTTACGATAGTGTTGCGCTCAGCCCTCTATTCGTATTTTGGACAGTTGACTTACAAGTGGCATAATTGAGCCCTTTGGCAAGCCTAACTAACATTTGATAGCAATGAGGTTTTTTTGCCTTTTTCAACAATTTCTTTTTTTATTATTGCTTGAGTTTCACTGAAATGTAGTTTGTAGCTTTATTTCACAGTTTTTTTTATTGAGGGAAAAATAACATCACCAGATGTTATCATTTTAATGTATTTTATAATTATATATTGAAAATATTGAATCGTTTAATCTGATACTGTTCTAACATAATCACCGCCCACGTTGAGTGGCTAAGGACACTGACTTCCAATCACTTTAACCTCTCACTGAAAGAGGGTCGTGGGTTCGAGCCCAACTACCGACCATGTCTCTTTATGTGAGAAAGTAGGCAGTTGCTTACAGTGGATGGGAGTCTAGTACTGGTTCTTCACAGGAACGATGGTTAGGTGAACTGTCTGCCTCATATGCCTCTGACTGTTGAAAAGGGTGTAAAACTCACACAAACATAGAACCTAATCATTTCATTCAGCTCACTCACAAAGGGCTGCACTGATAGTGAATCTAATAATTTGTTATTCTAGACTTAAATTGATTTTCTCAAAAATTTAAAAACAATCTGAACAGGATTATAAGCTTCTGTTCTCTGACCTTTTTCTCTTGATGTTAGCTTTTGTCCTTTATTTTTAGTACTGTTAGAGATCTACCTACTTTTATTTTCAAATGTGGTCTCTTGAAAGTTATTACAATTGAGCAATGATAAAATCGTTGTCGATATATTAGAGATGTATTTCCTTGAAAGGATATGAATCAGGCATATATTCAATGCTCTTTGGTGATCGTTTATTTTTCCTATAGATGTATATATTCTATTATGTATTGCTTCTTTTACTAATGCTATACATTGTTAATTACTTTTTATACAGTTATTTTACATTACTTAAATCTGTATCATAATCCAATCATAATTTAAAGTCCCACAAGCTTATAAATGTATCGGTCCTAATAGTTTCTGTTTGTTCTATAATGGAGGAATTCGGTGTGTTTTCCTCCTGTGCATACTTTATAGCAAAAAAAAATGTTTCCGAAGCCACTATCGTATTTTTTTCAATATCATTGAAATAAATACTATAAATAGAACAGCTGTGATGCTATGCATGCTTAATAAAGTGACGTCACACGCTCTACATATTTCAAGTTTACAAAAGCAAAAAAACACAGTGAAATGAGTGTTTTCAGACGAAAAAGGGCTTGTTCTGCAGTAATAATTATCTTGGGATAATATCAACAATTAAATGTTTTTGCATATTTTTTTCTACATCAAAAAGCTAATGGGGCTTTAACTTTCATACTAAATCTTTCCTGAAAACCCTCAACTTTCCTTTTTTACAGATTTTGTATGACATGGCAGAAGGGCATTAAGGGTTACACCCCTGTCCATCCCTCCATTCAAATTTTGGTTTCCAGGCGATTACACAAGAAAAATTTCATGGATTTGTTTAGTATTTTACATGAAGGTGTATAATAATAAAAAATTGATTTCCTTTAAAATCCAAACATTTTCCCAGGATTTAATGTCTCCTTTTTGACTTAGTGTTTAGTTGTTGAGTATTGATATAGCTTTTTTTAGGGACTATTTTAGTTAATGACCCTACATTTTTGTCTCACTATGATATGATAGATATTTAAGATAGATATATAAAATACCATAACATGCCTGTTGTCAACTGGCTGTTTGTGTCATCTGCCACGTGGCAGTTAATTTACATTTTATGCACTGAAATGAATTCCACTTTGTGGTAAAACTTCTTGCTTCAGGGTGAAATTTAAGATATTTTCGTCTTTTCTGTCTGTGTTTAATATGTCCTCGGGGGGGGGGGGGGCAAAATATTGATTAGTGACTCATGTATTGATGTGTGTATGTTGTTGGAGTGTGAAAGATAACTTACCTATCACTTTCCACTTTGTAAATGCATCAAGTACAAATATCTGAGTAAGTGTTGGTGCTAATGACATCTACAATGTCAAAAAATTGTATAGACAATATCTATGGTGGACTGTGACTGACGCATGTGATACCATAACAAACACACTAAATGTTCAGTTTACTTCAACTTCAGAAAATCTATCTAATTTACATAATTCTGTATGCATTATCTGTATATCATGCCTGTGTTTGCTAATTATGTCTTCTATTGATAATAATGTGTTTTTTTACTTCTTTGTATGGTGTTTAATGCAGGATAAGTTTAAGACTGTTATGTTATAAATCTACAGTTTTACCTGAACTGTATTTTTATCTGTAGAATCTTCTTGTGTTGAATGTTTCTCAGTGTTTGATTCTTATTCTATTATGTGCAATCATTCTTTGTTTGATTCTGTTTATGATGATCATGATCCATGTAATTATGAAACAATACTATGAAATATATGTATGTCCTAACTATATATCTTGTTATTATTTATTTCCCTCAACATAGACAGTAGCATATCAGATATAGATATATATATTTACAGTGCAACTTCTCCAAAGCAACACCCTTTGGGAGTAGCAAACTTATTGTTGTTGAAAGCTTTTGTTCTAGAGAGATTAAACTCCTAGTAAAATAGTGCAGTGGGAAAAAATAACGCTTTTGTGGAAGGGCGGTTGTTGCTCTTGAGAGGTTGTACTAAATATAAGTGTATAGGAATCTATCTCACTCTCATATTTAACCAACAATGGAGCGCATTTAGACAAGTTTGATGAGAACCAGACCAGAACCTATCTATCAGACTGATTACTTGTATGTTCAAGTAGAACAACTTGTGTTTCCCTAATCCTGTTGACCTAATAATACAGGTTAGGGGTTTTCTTTCTTCTATAGTTGTAGCCTGTAGAGGATGTCTTCCACTTTGAAATCATGCAATTTTTCCCAAATTTCCAATTAACTCCTTCAAATTTCATTCCCTAAACTGGTGTCAGACAAGAATTTTTCTCTAAAAGAGGCTTCTATTTTATCCCCATATTAAGGACTAAGGCACCTTCCCCAAAACATAAAGAAAACCCCTGCAGATACAGTTTTGTATGAAATGAACCTGGTTTATCTACATATACATGTTTATTTTATATATAAAATGCTCTGGGTCTACTACATCTGGAATTAAAACCATCAGAAAAACTGTTCAAGAATTATGAAAGCATACAGTTGACAATTGGAATCTATGGAACCTTGTAGACAAGTGGCTTCAGGCGACCTATGTTTATCTGTCATTGTATTCTCTGATTGATCTAAATTTTATGTCTCTTTAACCTTCTGTGTAAAGTTCTGTACATGTACCTAGAGTGGAGAGAATCTTGGAACACCAGTTTGTCGGTAAATAAATATTTCCACATCACAACCTGTTGAAACTTGTGTGTGATATGACATCAGACTTCAAGTTATGTTTTTTACAGCTTTGACAACACAGAAATGGTAACATGTTTGTGTATAATACACTGGATATTGTTTTTAATTTATGTTGTGTTTTCATAAAATAATGACAGTATGTAATATTTTTTGTATGTACCATTTTTTGTATGTGAATGTATGGAATATCTTGGTCTGTAACATGTTTGACATAATTTCAATACATTTAATGTTATTAATGCATGAAAAGTTCACTAAACATCTTAAATTTGGCTAGATTTTATTTCAGTTATTTGAGAATTTCTTTATTCATTTTGTGTTTGTATGTACATGTATGTATGATTAGTCATCCATTAGACATACATGTAAAGCCTTCAGGGTTTAAATAAAAACTGAATGTTCATCGTTCTTTATAAAATTAGACATCAAAACTGTCTTCAAACATTGAGTTATATAGTAGATTGTATTAATATATTTGTATTCTCAGTAAGTCATGTTGTATTCTGTGTTAGAATGAAGTCTTTAATTAAAGCATCCCTCTGCTGTTGCATGTATTGTTTAAAACTGCTGAATACCTGTAAAACTTGCTAATACCATCATCACATTTCTGCGCTTTTTAGTAAAAATGAATGTGTATACTTTGTCAGTTTTTGCATTCTTCATTTATTTTAGTTTAAACCTTAAGAACATGACTTTTTAGTTAACAAACAACTGTCATGAGATATTATACTTGGTCTAGACTTCACAAACCTTGTTCTTATGTTTTTGTGGAAGAATGCATTGGCACTGAAGCATGGCTTTGTTATGTATAGTAACTGTATGCATGACAATATATTGTATACATCTTGCTTCTATATTACGCATATAACTGATGTATGGGTCCTCACACACTCCTTTTTCTCAAGTATTGTACTGATTTTATTCAGTTTCTTGTACAAAATGTTATTTAGTGTATCTTTATATAAATAATATTCCCTAGTATGTCTCTTATTTCTTGCTAATCAGATTTATTTTTCTTACTTAATCACAAGTTTTTCTTTCATTGTGTATGGCTTAGGAACAGTTGTATTACTTTCTTAAGAAATCATGAAATTAGATTCTTTTAATCTTCAGCCACTTCTTTGTCCCCGTTTATTCTTTTCTAATCCCTACTAAAATTCTCTACTTTTCTAACTTCAGTGGGAGTCCTTGTGAGAGCCCATCATCAATTGTAGGTCCTGCCGTTAAAATGGCAGACGACAAAGCTCCAGTTGTTGAATCTGAGATTAGTTTAAATATTGACAATAATGATGACGAAAATGATGATTCAGATGCTGGGAAACATAAAGATGCAACCAAGGATAATACCCTAGTACGCAACACAGCTGGTGAGCTCGTTAATGCTGTGTCACAGACCACTCAACTTTAGAAGAAAATCTATTAATAAGTATTATGCAGCTATATGAAGAAGTCATTTCATATCAGATGTAAATGTGAAATTTTATATTTTGAAAGTACAGTAACTGTTAGGTCTCTTGATACAACATCAATTTGTGTTCATATTTTAGGCAAATTTTTTAAATATGTTGACATGTTGAAATATTCACAAATTGCTTGATTTTATTTTTAATGCCTCTGAGCAATAAGTGCTTGAGGAGTGGTTTTGTCATCCCTCTTTCTTGTCTTTCGTCAATAGGACAATAGGACTGTTGATACAAATTTGATCTAAATGCTTGTTCATGTATTACTAAAATGTCAGTCAAATCTATGGTGTAAAAGTATTGTTAGCAGTTACATCACATCATAAAAATACAATGCAGCTGTACCTTATCTTAAAACTTGTCTTAATAAGTTTGATCAAGAGTCATTTGAGGCAAAAAAAATAGGATCAAGTGATACTGAAACTATGTACAAATGTTTTCACTGTCATCTTTACAACATACTGCATCATCTAGGATCAAAGTATGCATTCTGTCTTGTTGTTTTCATCACTTCATTTTTCTTAAGACAAAGCCTAACAAAATAAGTTTTTTTGTGAAATCATTTCTTCTAACATGATATTCAAGTGAGGTTCACCAAGCATCCATGCTCCTTTTGTTAACATTTTTATAATAATATTTAAGTTCTAAATAAAACTTAATTGCTTTAACGATAATAACCGGTGAACTTAATTGCACCATGTGTTTTTTAGCTCACCAGAGCACGAATGTGCTCAGGGTGAGCTTTTGTGATCGCCCTGCGTCCATCGTGCGTCTTGCGGTGTTCGTCGTGAAGTGGCGTCAATATTTACTTAAAACAACATCTCCTCCTACACCACTATTCCGATTGCAACCAAACTTTGCTGAAATGATCCTTGGGTGGTCCCCTTTCAAAGTTGTTCAAAAAATTAAATTTCATTAAAACTCTGGTTGCTATGGCAACAAATAGAAAAAACTTAAAAAATCTTCTTGTCCAAAACCACAGGGCCTAGAGCTGAGATATTTGGTATGTAGCATTGTCTAATGGAACTCTACAAAGTTTGTTCAAATTATTCCCCTGGGGTCAAAATTGGCTCCGCCCCAGGGGTAACTTGATTTTACATAGACTTATATAGGAAATTTAAAAAATCTTCTTGTCAAAAACTATAATACCTAGAGCTTTGATATTTGGTGTGTAGCATAGTCTAGTGGACCTCTACCAAGTTTGTTCAAATTATTGCCCTAGGGTCAAAATTGGCCCCGCCCCGGGGGTCACTTGATTTATATAGACTTATATAGGAAAATTTAAAAAATCTTCTTCTCCGAAACCACAAGGCCTAGAGCTTAGATATTTTGTATATTGCATTGTCTAGTGGACCTCTACCAAGTTTGTTCAAATTATTACCCTAGGGTCAAAATTGGCCCTGTCCTGGGGTTTATTCTATTTTTTATAGGAAAATTTGAAAAATCTTCTTCTCCGAAACCGCAAGGCCTAAAGCTAAGATATTTGGCATATAACATTGTCTAGTGGACCTCTACAAAGTTTGTTCAAATTATTGCCCTAGGGTCAAAATTGGCCCCGCCCCGGGGGTCACTTGATTTATATAGACTTACATAGGAAAATTTTAAAAATCTTTTTCTCTGAAACCGCATGGTGTAGAGCTAAGATATTTGGCATATAGTATAGTCTAGTGGACCTCTACCAAGTTTGTTCAAATCATGGCCCCGGGGTCAAAATTGGCCCTGCCCTGGGGTTTATTCTTTTTTATATAGGAAAATTTGAAAAGTCTTCTTCTACAAAACCACAAGGCCTAGAGCTAAGATATTTGGCATATAGCATTGTCTAGTGGACCTCTACCAAGTTTGTTCAAATTATTGCACTAGGGTCAAAATTGGCCCCGCCCAGGGGGTCACTTGATTTATATAGACTTACATAGGAAAATTTAAAAAATCTTTTTCTCTGAAACTGCATGGTGTAGAGCTAAGATATTTTGTATATTGCATTGTCTAGTGGACCTCTACCAAGTTTGTTCAAATTATTACCCTAGGGTCAAAATTGGCCCTGTCCTGGGGTTTATTCTATTTTTTATAGGAAAATTTGAAAAATCTTCTTCTCCGAAACCGCAAGGCCTAGAGCTAAGATATTTGGCATATAACATTGTCTAGTGGACCTCTACAAAGTTTGTTCAAATTATTGCCCTAGGGTCAAAATTGGCCCCGCCCCGGGGGTCACTTGATTTATATAGACTTACATAGGAAAATTTTAAAAATCTTCTTCTCTGAAACCGCATGGTGTAGAGCTAAGATATTTGGCATATAGTATAGTCTAGTGGACCTCTACCAAGTTTGTTCAAATTATGGCCCCGGGGTCAAAATTGGCCCTGCCCTGGGGTTTATTCTATTTTATATGGGAAAATTTGAAAAATCTTCTTCTCCTAAACCACAAGGCCTAGAGCTAAGATATTTGGTATGTAGCATTGTATAGTAGACCTCTACCAAGTTTGTTCAAATTATTGCTTTAGGGTCAAAATTGGCCCCGCCCAGGCGTCACTTGATTTATATAGACTTATATAGGAAAATTTAAAAAATCTTCTCCAAAACCACAAGGCCTAGAGTTAAGATATTTTGTATGTAGTATTGTCTAGCAGACCTCTTCCAAATTTGTCTATATTATGGCCCCGGGGTCAAAATTGGCCCTGACCTTAGGGTCACTTGATTTTACTTGGACTCGTTTAGAAATATTTTAACAATGTTCGTCTCCAAATGACCTTTATTCCTGGTGAGCATTGATAGGGCCATCATGGCCCTCTTGTTATATCAAAATGTTACATTTTACCAAATAAGTGAACTAAAATCCTTTGGATTGCAGGCACATGGTCATGCAGCCTATGGGTATTCATGGCTCTCTTGTTTTTGCTTACCCTCCAGTTGAGTGCCAAAGATCTGTTGATTTGTTGCTAAATTGAGCCAGAATTAAATTCCATCAAACTCTTGTTTCTGTGATATTTTCTATAAAATTTATGTAAAGATATTTCGAATGATGCTCAACTTTACTCAGTATGAAACTGTTAGAAATGTGTAAAAAATTCTATTCAGGAATATCTTCTGATCAAAATCCTATATGCATCAACCGATGCTCTTTTTAGCTCACATGTCACAAAGTGACAGGGTGAGCTTTTAGGATCAGTCTTCGTCAAGTACAAATATGGGTCATCTGGGGTCAATAACCAGGTCACCATGTCAAATCTTAGGAAAACTTTGTTAACACTGTAGATGTCACAGTTCTAATTCGATCTTCACCAAACCTTGTCAGAATGTTTGCCTCAATGATATGTGGGTTAAGGTTGAACATGGGTCAGCCGTGGTCAAAAACTTGGTCACAAGGTCAAATCTTAGGTAAAAATCTTGTAAAAGCTCTTAATGTCATGGTTTTAATTGGATCTTTGCCAAACCAGGTCAGATTGTTTGTCTTACTGATATTAAGGACAAGTTTGAATTTTGTTCACCTATGGTCAAAAACTAGGTCACGAGGTCAAAAAACCTTATTAACACTGTAGTTGTCAAATTTTGATTGTATCTTCACCAAACCTTGTCAGAATGTTTGTCTTAATGATATGTAAGACAAATTCGAACATAGGTCATCTGGGGTCAAAAACTAGGTCACAAGGTCAAATCTTAGGAAAACCTTGTCTATGCTGTAGTTTTATGGTTTTGATTGGATCTTCACCAAATTGTGTCAGAATGTTTGTCTTAATTATATGAAGGACAAGTTCTAATATGGGTCATCTGGGGTCAAAAACTAGGTCATCAGTTCAAAACAATATTTTAATGAGTGAACAGTGATTGTCATGTGAGCGATATAGGGCCATCTTGGCCCTCTTGTTTAATTACTTACGTTGTTGTTCCAACAGTTTTACATGTTGTGTCAATTTATATTTTGTGTTAGATGACAAATACTTTTGTCAGTCAAATCAGCATGTTTCTTGTTTTGTTGTTTTAGGCCATGCCTGTATGTTGCCATTGTTTATAGCCTGTATAAATTCAGTTTATTTAGTTATTTTGATCTGTGTGTTGTTTTTATGCCCCTGTTTCTATAGATTGGGGGCATATTGTTTTTGGTCTCTCTATTTGTCTGTTTGTACCCAACTTTGACCTTGCCTAAAAAATCAAAACGCTTGAACCTACATTTATCAAACTTCATAAATTATGTAGGTTCCTCATGACAATCTCCACATGACCTGTGCATTTTCAGGTCAGTAGGTCAAAGGTCATGGGGTCATTGTGTTAAAAAAATTTCCTACATTTCTTTTAGAATACTACTCCTACATTTTTCATGGGATTTTGACAAAGCTTTCACAAACTTGTTGTTGCCAAGAAGCCCTGCACATCTTTTCTGGGTTTTGTGATTCGATCATTTTTGACGGAATTATGGCCCTTTGTTTATTTTGTGCAATTGTTATAATGAAATACTCTTGTTTTCTTCTTTTCTCAAGGGATTTTGATAAAACTTTCATTGAACTATTGTTATCAAGATACCCAATACATGGTGTAAAGATTTTATGATTCGATAATTTTTTATGGAATTATGGCCCTTTGTTCATTTTGTGCAGAATTATGTAATATATACAGAAATACTCTGTTGTTCGAAACTTCTTCTATATTTCTCAAGGGATTTTGACCAAACTTCGATAGAACTATTGTCACAGTTTCCCCAACTCATATTATGAGGGTTTTGTGATTCGATCATTTTTTTAATATTTATGGCCCTTAGTTTATTTTGTGTCCTAAATTTCTTCTATGACACTCCTCCTAAATTTCTCAATTGAATTTGATGAAACTTTCACAGACTCATTGCCAACAAGAAACACAGCACATATATTCCAGGTTTTGTGATTGGATTGTTTTGGGCGGATTTATGGCCCTTTGTTCATTTTGTGCGTATGTAGTATAGAAATACTCTTCTGTGCACAACTCACTCCTCCTATGTTTCTCAAGGGATTTTTACCAAACTTTGATAGAACTATCGTCACCAAGTTCCCCAGCATGTATTGTCAGGGTTTAATGATTTGATCATTTTTAACAGATTTATGGCCCTTTGTTTGTCTGTACCAAACTTTGAAATTGTCTATTAAATCAAAAGGCTACTGCCTACAATCATCAAACTTCATATCTTGGTTCATCATGACAATCTGTACAGGACCTGTGCATTTTCAAGTTAAAGGGCACCCGGAGGGGGCATTATGTTTTTGAAACACATCTTGTTTTGTCTTATAATACATGTCATGTATAAGATTTGAATACTTACCAAAGTTGTCCTTCAATTTAATTTGTTAAGTCTGATTAGTTGTTCTCCAAATTATTGCTGTCAAATGTGATGTAATATTGAAAAGCGCTGAATGGCCAATTACAATTAACTTAGGGTATACTCCTTACTCTGCTTTACTCTGCTGTCTTAGGTTTCATAATCATTTATTTGAAGATTATGATTCCCTCCCCTGCTCATAATAACGGGAGTATTGTAGTTATGGCTTTTTTATAATGTATTTATGTTGTTCTGTGAATATTATTCAATGCGCTTAATTTGTAGGTTTTATTGTGTTTTGAACAAGGCTAAGACTTACGTTTTAGAAATAAAAGAAATGTTGAATAAAGAAGTACTCTATTGTTCATTTGTACATTATAATATTAACAAAGTGATTTCTGGTATTGCATGATCTAATGTTATTTGTGAGGGTTGCCTAGATTATTCAAGGGAATTAATACACATACAAGAACTGGTCAATGTAAATGTTTCAGTGTTCATGTATAACTGTGAAAACAGACAATGAATTTATAACCATAAAAATAGACATGATATACATATGTTACAAATGGAAACAGACATAATATACAAGTGTTACAAATGGAGACAGACATAATATACATGTGTTACAAATGGAAACAGACATAATAAACATGTGTTACAAATGGAAGCAGACATCATGTAGGTGTTACAAATGGAAACAGACATAATGTGTATGTGTTACAAAGGGATACAAACACAATGTTTACATGTTACAAATGAAAATAGACATAGTGTATGTGTTACAAATGAAAATAGACATAGTGTATGTGTTACAAATGAAAATAGACATAGTGTATGTGTTACAAATGGAAACAAACACAATGTTTACATGTTACAAATGAAAATAGACATAGTGTATGTGTTACAAATGAGGGCAAACACAGTGTTTACATGTAACAAATGAAAACAGACATAATGTATGTGTTACAAATGGAAGCAAACACAATGTTTACATGTAACAAATGAAAACAGACATAATGTATGTGTTACAAATGGAAGCAAACACAATGTTTACATGTAACAAATGAAAACAGACATAATGTATGTGTCCGCATGATAGGGGGCTAGCACGTTGCTTGGATTACAGTATAATTATAATGGTTATTAATGGGCTATAAGGCCTAAAATGGTAACAGAAACCAAAAAATACCTGCAAATACCTATGCTGGTGTCAAAATGCCATTAGCAGAAATAGAGTTAAAAAGTCATTTTGAGGTTTAAAATGCTTTAAAATTTGTTTTATCTAAAGAAAATAACATGAAATGTTTATAATTCAATCAAAAGTATGTTGATTTTCTCTGAAAAAACTGGATTTGTTTCACTGCCATCTGTGATTTGAATGATGGTGCTTGTTTTTAGCTCACATGTCACAAAGTGACAGGGTGAGCTTTTAGGATCAGTCTTCGTCCGGAGTCCAGCATCATGCGTCGTCAAACTTTATGTTGTGAATGCACTAGGGGCCACATTTCTAGCTCATTTTTAGCAAAACTGGGTCAGAACGTTAATATCGACAAAATCTCATAAGAGTTCGATATTGGGCCATTTGCGGTCAAAAACTTGATCAACAGGGCCAAATAAGGGAAAACCTTGTGAACACTAGAAATCACTGTTTTGATTGGATCTTCATGAATCTTTGTCAGAATGTTTATTTTATTAATATGTAGGTCAAGGTTGATAATGGGTCATTTCTGGTCAAAAACTAGGTCACTAGGGCAAATTGCTGGAAAACCTTGTGAACACTCTAGAAGTCACTGTTTTGATTGGATCATCATGAAACCTTGTCAGAATGTTTGTCTTCATAATATATTGGACGAGTTCAAAAATGGGTTATCTTGGGTAAAAAACTAGGTCGCTTATGTTGACTAAACTTGGTATTTAGCATCCTTGAATCAAAACCTGGCTTGGGATTGTATTTGGGATCTGTGGGGTCAAGGTCACCGTTACTAAAATTGAAAATCTGTGTCCGGTCAATAACTTAAGTTTGGAATGACCAATGTTGACTAAACTTGGTATTTAGCATCCTTGAGTCAAAACCTGGCTTGGGATTGTATTTGGGGTCTGTGGGGTCAAGGTCACTATTACTAAAAATGGAAATTCAGTTTTCGGTGAATAACTTAATCATGGATTAAGATATTGCGATGAACTTTTGTGTGTAGTTAGCTTACATGCAGTCCATGCTTTTGAATTGCATCAAGGTCCAGTAGAGTCAAGGTTACTGTTACTAAATATAGAAATCAGTTTCCAGTTAATTACTTAAGTTTGGAATTACTAATCTTGACTAAACTGGGTATTTAACAACCTTGCATGAAAGCTTAGCATGAACTTGTATTTGGGGTCAGTTTGGTCAGTGTGCGGTGAATAACTTAATTTAGGATTAAGGCATTGCGATGAAATTTTGTGTGTAGCTTACATAGAAACCAAGCTTGGGATTGTATTCTATGCCAATAGGGTAAAGGTCACTGTTAACTTTTTAGTTGCACTGGAAACTGAACCACTGATGAAACCTTAGCGAATAATTCTAGAGTACTGTGGCATTAAAGCCTTGGAAAACCTGGTTTCATGGCATTGTCGCGTTTCTTGTTTTGTCTTATATACATGTCATGTATGAGATTTGAATACTTACCAAAGTTGTCCTTCAATTTAATTTGTTAAGTTTGATTAGTTGTTTTCGAAATTAATGCTGTCATAATATCAAACATGAAGTAATATTGAAAAGCGCTGAATGGCCAATTACAATTTTATGGTATAAATGCATACCAATGGTAAAACATCTATTTTCAATGAAATATGACTGCAAGCTGTTCTTGAAAGAATGTCCTCCAACATTTTTTCCCAAGTTCATTTACACGTACATTTCATATATGTTCAGAAGATGTTTTTTTTTCAGTTTTAAAGCAATTGCTTTACTCTGCTGTCTTAGGTTTCATTATCATTTATTTGAAGATTATGATTCCCTACCCTGCTCATAATAATGGAGTATTGTAGTTAAGGCTTTTATTATGTCTTTCTATGGTAATGTGAATACAGGTATTATTAAATGTGCGTAATGTGTAGTTTTTTGTGTTTCGAACAAGACTATGACTTAATGTTGTATACGTATTTGTGTGTTGTATAATTAATCAAGTACGTAATTACAGCTAAGTAATAAGAACACAACAAGTGTTCTGTACAAGATGTTAATTTATGCTGGTGCCGTGAACAGGCGTCTTAGGTTAATACATGTTTCATTCATTGAGCATGCGCAGAGTGATAAAGGTGAATCAGGGTTCAACCTGATATCATAACATTCCCCTTGTTTAAAAACAAACAAAATCACATATTAAAGCATCTAAGTTTCTATTTTTTTCCATATATACTAGTTACAAATATTATTTTCAATTATACAGTTTACAAAGCTTTAAACTTCTGTGATCGCCTGCTATTGTTCATTGACTGTAGTCTATTATCAACATGATCAAAATATTTATTTGCTCCATTCCTCATTATTGTACAGTTTATTAGGTTTTACATATCGTCCACTGCGCGTCTTATAGCCTAAAACTGACCTTGATTTCGGGGGTAATGTGGTTTTGATTTGTCTGAGTATTTTGATTGTTTATCTCCGTATTATTACTTGGATTTTTCTCTGGGGTAATTTTACCTTGCTTGGGAGTGTTTTGACGGAAGTTATTGAATGGAATAATTTTCGGAATCTTGTCTATGAAGCATTTTTAGCTCACCGGATCGTTGAATGTCCGGTGTTCGTCGTACGTCCACAATTAAATTGTTTACACTCTAGCAACCGCAGCTCTTAACAAATCGTGATTAAACTTGCTCACAATGTATATGGCCACAATGTCTCGGCTAAGGTCGATTATGGGCAAAATCGGACCAGAACTTAGAGTTATTGGCCCTTGATTTACAAAATTTGCTATATTTTAGCTTGTTTACACTCTAGCACCTTCATTTATTCACCGATCCTAATAATATTTTCAGCAAATGAGTGTAACCAAATGATATTGGACAAGGTCGATTATGGGCGGAATCGACTACATCTTCATGAGTTATGGGCCCTTGACTTAGAAAAATTGCTATATTTAGCTTGTTTACACTCTAGCGCCTCATTTATTCACCGATCTACATAAGAATGAGTTTTACGAGATGGAAACTATATTACCTGGTCATTAATTATTGGCCTTCGTTCTCAGGTGAGCGATAAAGGGCCATCGTTGCCCTCTTGTATTTTATTACCTCCCTGCTATGTTTTCTAAAATTATAGCTGGTTTCCATAATTTACCGAATTGGACCATGCATGAGTCACCTTCACTGAGTATGGGTAGTGGTCTAGAACTTTTATCGTAAAACTTCTTTTGCGTAATTTGTTTTTCTTGCAGAGATTTCCTAACCAATTTATGATTGATGGGGTTTGTTTTTCTTATTTTTTTTATATTTTCACTACTGAAACATTTACCATTAAATCATCATGATTACACTTAGGCGTGAAAAAATATTTTTCTTTTCTTATTAAAAGTCGGTTAGTAGGTATGGACTTTATTTGGCTTTGGAAGCATATGGGAAAGTAAACAGGAGAAAGAGGACTTTCCATTCAACGGATAAAATCATGAAAATGTCTAGGGTCGCGGGATAAAATTAATTAGGGTCGATCGAGTAACCAGAAATTTTGCACTATGTCACACGTCTTGTAGGTCAATGATTATAAATGAAATTACTTCCAAATCCATTACATCCTTCAATAACTGTTGCAGATTTTCTGCAATTTTATGGCAATTTCCATCCGTCTTAATTGAAATGATATCCAACAAATATAACTCGCCGTGCCCAATTTTTTGTAAATGTGAGATGCGTATAAAAATCAATAATCAGGTAAAGTTAGCAACCATATAAAGGGATCTCAAAAATATGAATTTATTATCCGTCCTTTGTTTACACATCATTGAAAAAATAAATATACAAAGTAGTTAATCTATATTATTTTATGATATGTTTTTATAAGTGACATGTGGACGTATGCCAAAATGATATATTTAGCATATAATTATATTATCAAAAATGTATTAATAATAAATTTCATTTAATGAAATATCATCGTCTATTTAAGGCCTATTAGAACAAGTTAACCGTAACTCTGCCTAACGGATAGATATAAAGTACGGAATGCACTCGATCTTGCGGAATGAATTTCTTGTTTGTATAATACATCTTTTATAAAAACATCTTCAACATAAAACTTAAAATAAATTAACACCCAACATTATCGCTAAAGAGTTAACCCTAATGAAGGAAAAACTAACTCTGTTATTACATATAATAACGAAGTTTTAAGAGTCAGGCGTGTTTTACAGTGAACAGGAAGTGAAGGTATGAGTTTACTATCAATTTTAACAGAATTGGGAACATGACAAGTGAACCTCTACCAAAACGTCTTCATTTCACTGAACCAAAACTGATTACTTTGAGGAAATTATTAGTCCAAACAATATATACATTTTGAGTTTGAAAAATGGTGCCTAGAGTTGGTTGAGCTTTTTGGTATTATCTAATGCACATCTACCAGATATTATTAATTACATTTTAACTTTTGCTTCTGACAGTACACTCAGTGCTTTGATTTCAGTTGGGGTCTACGGTTCGGGGGGCTAATGTCCTACACTCTTTCATAACTCATCCTCGACAACGAAACAAAACTATGTGATTTTAAATGTTCTTTTATTTTGATAAATAGTGACAGTACAATATTAGTTTGTTTGGTGAAATTATTTGTCAAATTCGTACTATTCGTGGACTTTCAGTGAAAACATTAAATGTTTACAGAGAAAGTATGCATTTATCGTAGTCACGGAAGGGAATCAAACTATCTCCGATGTATTCTTCAACACATTCCTTCATTTGCGCAGGTGAATGAAATACTGAAATATAATCGTTATTCGGATTTAGTGTCGGCATAAATTGATTGAAGGTCTAATAACCCAGTTTCCCTCTTCAAAAAGCAACATTGTACATGACATTTATATACATTGTGTCGCTTGGGAAAGACTATTTTTGCATGATCTGGTCCTCTGTAAACGGATATCCAAATATATACAGTGACCTGATTTGTTAAATTTGTTCCTCAAGATGCATGACAGGAATATTCAGTTTTCATAAAAAAGGTTCAAAATATAATTATGAATTAGGATTGATTTAACACCGAAACCAATCATTTCAGTCTGCAGCCATGTTTTTAGTGGGACGAGGAAAACATTAGATTTCAAGTTAAATGACATATGAACAGACTCTTTTCAGAGGATAGTTTTGGTTTTAATAAACAATTTAAGTTTCGTCTTACCATTTCTTCTGCTTGCAATGTTAACGACATCCACTGAAAAAAGAAGATTACTTTAGGAAACGCAGTACTTTGATTCCACTTCTGATTCAGTCATTCATAACAGAAAAGCGAACTACATGGTGTATGTTATATGATGGTATTGAATTGTGAGCTTATTCGCAAACATTGCTATAGAGAACAGGACTGATGGGAAAATTCAATGAAATGTTTGCATCGTCCTTGGTGGCCTACATTCTCTACTCGAAATGTATTCATTTATTTTTACTTTCCGAAAATGTAATTTTTTAGATAACATACATCTACAACACTGGAAAACATCATCTGAACGGTATGACAGACACGAGTCATAGTCGTCGGAATCTTCTTCAAAGATAATACCGCACAAACATTTTGTGATAGCTGGCGAGTCACATGCTGCAATAGATAAAGTACTAAATTAATGAAAACATATTTTTTACATTGTGTCAATCATACCACTAGTATACCACTAGTTCATAAAGAAAGTTTACTTTTATGATTCCCATAACAATCATATCTTTTATCCGAACAATTATAAAACAATCTTAAATTACATACATCAATCAATTCAGTGTATTCATACTTGCACAAGTGCAAAATATTTTGTGACTTTTAACGTTGTGATTAATTAACGAATATTTGTATATTTCTGTTATTTTATAAGTATGAGTTTTAGTTTATGATACACTGTATTTTGTATGCTCTTTTACTTTACTTGTAAAAGCAACAACACACCCAGACCCCATCACCAACGCAAGAAACCTTGTATAAGTACAAGTGTGATTTTTACTACCAAATAATAAATTTAACGATATAATGACCTAAATAAAGTGATGTGAACTACCGAATTTACATGTAAATTTATTACCATTTTATATTTATGCACATACAATATATTCCATATTTATATTCAGGAATTGATAAATTATACAACAGAAGATTCTTGTTTAATGTCAACGTTATATTAAGTTTGTTTTATTGAATAATGTTTATAGATGTTCGTTGAAATTCATCGGTCAAAGACCTGCATATTGATGTAAACTACATGTATATACATGTGTTGCTCAACGGTTGAATTACAATATGATATGGCGGCATATTCGACAATGAAGCAATTTCAGAATTTGATTAGTTGCCTGTAACTTAGCTATCAACTTACGACAAGCTTGTTCGTCTGATTTATCCTCGCACTGGATTTTTCCGTCACATGGTTTACCACAGCCGTCGCTAGCACCACACATCAGTTCTCCCTTACCACATTCTTGTACTACAATGCAGCGAATAATCGTATTAATTTAAATGATACATATTAATTGCTTCGAAATCGTAACTACTCGGGCATTTCCGTAACTAAGAAATACGCACTTTTCTTTAGACAAACGCCGATTGATATTGCTTTTTGCTGTGTGACATCAGAGATTTCCTAGAAAAACGTTATCAGAAACACATATACAACAATATTTCCAAAATACAAAATGTAAATGAAACAGAAACATCTGGAATCAGGATCTGTTTATATCATTTGAGAGTCAATATGTGGTTAGGGTAAGGTTTTCAATGTGATCATGTAAAATTGATATACGATTCTATAATTTGCCGGTAAAACTCGAATCTTCTAGAAAGCGGTCCCGCCAAACATTTTTTTATTCATATCAAAACAGATGCAACTTCACGAAAATACGAATATGATCTGTATTTTTCAAATAAACATTAGAATCTGGAGCATTTGGGTGTAACTTATTTGATACCATCTTCCTAATTGCGATGAAATTGGGTTTGAATTTGCGAGTTAATTCAGGTTCTAAATAATGTTCAAAGTTCTTACAGCACATGGGCTCATCTTCAGCGCTCTTACACTCCTCTTTCCCGTCGCATACACTTGCGCATGTTGTTTTATCCGGACATAGCAGCTCATCTTTATCTTTGCAGTCTGGTAAGACCTCACACTGATCTTTACAGCGTTTCTCATCTTCTCCGTGCGGACATTCTTTAATTCCATTGCACGGCACTGCACATTGGCCATTGTTACACACGATACCCCCGTAGCATTCTTACAAATAGATATTAATAAAATTAATAAGTCACTAACTGTTAGGGCCTGTTAATGTTCAAGCCAATCGGATGGGTCAAATATTCATTTTTTCTCGTTCCTATTACATGAAGAAAAATAGCACAAAACAGAATATTTGAATTTGTACGTTAGTTGGCATACATCATTTGTGTATATGATACAAGTATACAATAAGTCACGTTGTATATGGTTGCACAACTACAAAAGGAAGTTTTATGTTCAGTTACACATACCGACGCCTTTTTAAATTGACATATTATATGTATTAAAGAGCGGTGTTCGATGTTCGCGTACTGATTACTTAGTAATAAAATATTTTCTTAACAAACTCAAAGCTATACTTGGTGTCGATTTATTCCAATTGGAAATAAGTCAATTTACAAACATGCCAAAGTTAATATTTTGTAAGACTTTGTAAATCAGTTATAATTTATTTCTGTCATGAATTTTCGGCACGATATACAAAGGCTATATATTAATTGCAGAATATAGTTTTTTTCCTTTCACTGCGAAGTTCGCATTCTCGAAACTGACACCCACCATGAATCTACTGATTATCCAAACAATGTATATTGAGTATATTTCAAGCATGTACATCTTCTCATTCTTCAAAGAAAATCCTATTTAAAGATTTGTACTTCTTAAAAACAGACGATCAAATACAAAAAGTAACTTCATGATAGATGTTAAAATACAAAAACGTTCCGTACCTATCTTGTGAGTTTTTCGTTGTTTAACAATAGGCTGTATAACGACAGGTCGGTTTTTAGACCCGGGTTGTTGGGATTTGTACCCGCCACGATCAGGTAGCCCGTTGGATATTCCAACAAGAAAAATCACAAACGCGAGAACCTGTGAATAAAAGTTTCCATTCAAGTATACGTACGAATGTTATAAGTTAGAAAATATAGAATTTATTTGACACGTTGATCAGGGTCACTCAAATGGATTTCATTTGAAAGACCATGGTTAATATCAGGAATTTTCAATATTGTTCAATTATTTATATTTTAGTAGCGATATTTCGCTGATAACTTGCTTAAATAAGTGTTTCACGGCTATTTTATTTTACTGTGCTTCTATGAAATATCACTCGGAAATAGTTCATGCTATTCAGGAGCGCCTGTGATATTTGCTTTCCTTCCGATTGAACTGTTACATATTATGTATATTCAAAATCGGTTTGGATACAAGGATTGTTAAAATTATTAACAACTTAAAACACAGTCATTTCTGAAGTGATTTTACCTTCATTATATTGAATTACGTTTTACGAATTTAATTAAGTTTTTTTCTTTTGTACTATTTCACTACCCCCGATTCCAAAGAAAGAAAGAAGTAACAATGAATATATCATTTTTTTCATTTGTTTAAGATTAGCACACTGTCTTTTTTGTGTAAAACATACAAAATGACTTACTGCAGTAGTTATTGCTCCCATGATTTTCATCAAATGAATGGTTCAATATTTGATTTTCAAATAAGGAAGCGAGATGACTTGCCGAAAGCAACTTGATACTTTTTTGTGTTTCGCGTTATATTTTGGAATGTGATTTAAACTTTTAAAAACATTTAGTATATACATGATATGACTTCAGGCATCACTCCTCCGATATCACTGTAATAAAATATGTATCATCAACTTGAAATAACTGTATGTATCATCACAACGTATCACTGTAAGTATTTTCATCTAGACATCACTGTTTGTATCATGGACAAGATATCACTGTTTGCATCATCGCTCTGATATCACCGTATGTATGATCACTCCGATATCACCGTATGTATGATCACTCCGATATCATTGTATTATCATCACTGTGATATCACTGTATGTATCATCACTGTTTGTATCATCGCTCTGATACCACTGTGTGTATCATCACTCCGATATCACTGTATGTACCGTCACTTAGATATCACTGTATGTACCATCACTTAGATATCACTGCATGTACCGTCATTTAGATATCGCTGTATGTGTCCTTCACTTAAGTATCACTGTATGTACCATCATTTAGGTATCACTGTATGTACCATCACTTAGATATCACTGTATGTACCATCACTTAGATATCACTGCATGTACCGTCATTTAGATATCGCTGTATGTGTCCTTCACTTAAGTATCACTGTATGTACCATCATTTAGGTATCACTGTATGTACCATCACTTAGACATCACTGTATGTACCATCACTTAGACATCACTGTATGTACCATCATTTAGGTATCACTGTATGTACCATCACTAAGATATCACTGTATGTACCATCACTTAGATATCACTGAATGTACAATCAATTAGATATCACTGAATGTACCATCACTTAGATATCATTGTATGTGTCTTTAGTTAAATATCACTATGATAATTATATGACAGCTGGTGAGGGGACTTTGACAACGTTATCATTCCACCTATAAGTAAGTTAGTGAGCAAGCAAACATTTGAGTAAATTGCCCATTATAGTGACTTGTATATTCAAATTACAGACAATAGTCTATATATACATGTATAATAAAAAATAATCAACATGCCATAGGTATTATATAATAGCCGACCGGTTCCGTCATTAGACTCATCAGGTCAATAATACCTATGGAATGTTGATTATTTTTCATTATTAATTTACTTGACTCGGATATTTAAATAGAAAATCAGTGTCCGGTCAATAACTTAAGTTTGGAATGACCAATGTTGACTTAACTTGGTATTTAGCATCCTTGAATGAAAACCTAGCTTGGGGTTGTATACGGGTCAGTGGGGTCAAGGTCACTGTTCTAAAAATAGAAAATCAGCTTTCAGTGAATAACTTAATCAAATCTTAAGATACTGCAATGAAATTTTGTCTGTAGGTAGCTTAATTACATGCAGTCCATGCTTTTGAATTGCATCTAGGTTCAGTAAGGTCAAGGTCACTGTTACTAAAAATAGAAAATCAGTTTCTGGGAGATATTGCGATGCAACTTTGTTTGTTGGTAGCTTACATCCAATCCATGCTTTTGTATTGAATTAAGGGCCAGTAGGGTCAAGGTCACTGTTACTAAATATAGAAATAAGTTTACTTAAGTTTGGAATGACTAATCTTGACTCAACTGGGTATTTAACAACCTTGCATGAAAGCTTAGCTTGGAATTGTATTTGGGGTCAGTTTGGTCATGCATGGTCACTGTGTCTAAAGATAGAAAATCAGTTTCTGCAGAATAACTTAATTAAGGATTTAGACATTGCGATGAAATTTTGTGTGGAGGTAGCTTACATAGAAACCAAGCTTGGGATTGCATTCTATGACAGTAGGTTAAAGGTCTATGCTAACTTATTAGTAGCACTGGAAACTGAACCACTGATGAAGATTAGCGAAGAATTCTAGAGTACTGTGGTATTAAAGCCTTGGAAAACCTGGTTTCATGGCACTGCCGCGTTTCTTGTTTTAAATTAAGTCTGGATAACATGACGTGATTGTTAATCGAATGTATAATAGGCAGGGAACCAGACTGGACTATGATAGACAGGGAACCAGACTGGACTATGATAGACAGGGAACCAGACTGGATTATGATAGACAGGGAATCAGACTGGACTATGATAGACAGGGAACCAGACTGGACTAGAATAGTCGGGGAACCAGACTGGACTATAATAGACAGGGAACCAGACTATTCTAAATTGTGCAAATAGTGGTCTTCCATACCTTTAAAGTTCAAACACAAATTTTGCGTTAAATACTTCTTCTGAAAAGGTGACTGTCAATAATGACAAATCTTGAGCAAACTTGGTACATGTATGTAGGATCCTTGAATGAAAACCTAGCCTATGTTGTATTTGGGGTATGTGTGGTCAAGGTCACAGTTACTAAAATAGAAAATCAGTGTCCGGTCAATAACTTACGTTTGGAATGACCAATGTTTATTGAACTTGGTATTTAGCATCATTGAATCATGTGAATAACTTAATCATGGAATAAGATATTGCGATGAACTTTGGTGTGTAGTTAGCTTACATGCAGTCCATGCTTTTGAATTGCACCAAGGTCCGGTAGGGTCAATGTTACTGTTACTAAAAAAAATAGAAATTCAGTTTTCGGTGAATAACTTAAGTAAGGATTCAGATATTGTAATGAAAGTTTGTGTGTATGTCGCTTACATCCAGTCCATGCTTTTGTATTGAATCAAGGGCCAGTAGGGTCAATGTCACTGTTACTAAATATAGAAATCAGTTTCCGATCAATTACTTAAGTTTGGAATGACTAATCTTGACTAAACTGGGTATTTAACAACCTTGCATGAAAGCTTAGCATGGAATTGTATTTGGGATCAGTTTTCATTTGGTCAGTTTCCGTTGAATAACTTAATTATTATTATAAGGATTAAGGCATTGCGATGAAATTTTGTGTGTAGCTTACATAGAAACCAAGCTTGGGATTGCATTCTATAACAATAGGGTAAATTCACTGTTAACATTTTAGTCGCACTGGAAACTGAACCACTGATGAAACCTTAGCAAATAATTCTAGAGCACTGTGGCATTAAAGCCTTGGAAAACCTGGTTTCATGGCATTGTCGCGTTTCTTGTTTTGTCTTATATACATGTCATGTATGAGATTTGAATACTTACCAAAGTTGTCCTTCAATTTAATTTGTTAAGTTTGATTAGTTGTTTTCGAAATTATTGCTGTCATAATATCAAACATGATTTAATATTGCAAAGCGCTGAATGGCCAATTACAATTTTATGGTATAAATGCATACCAATGGTAAAACATCTATTTTCAATGAAATATGACTGCAAGCTGTTCTTGAAAGAATGTCCTCCAACATTTTTTCCCAAGTTCATTTACACGTACATTTCATATGTGTTCGGAAGATGTTTTTTTCAGTTTTAAAGCAATTGCTTTACTCTGCTGTCTTAGGTTTCATTATCATTTATTTGAAGATTATGATTCCCTCCCCTGCTCATAATAATGGATTTTTTGTAGTTAAGGCTTTTATTATGTCTTTCTATGGTAATGTGAATACAGGTATTATTCAATGTGCGTAATGTGTAGTTTTTTGTGTTACGAACAAGACTATGACTTATTGTTGTATTTGTTTGTTGTATAATTAATCAAGTACGTAATTACCGCTAAGTAATAAGAACACAACAAGACTTAGTGTTCTGTACAAGATGTTGCCGTGAACAGGCGGCAAAGGTTAATACATGTTTCACTCATTGAACATGCGCAGAGTGATAAAGGTGAATCAGGGTTCAACCTGATATCATAACATTCCCCTTGTTTAAAAACAAACAAAATCACATATTAAAGCATCTAAGTTTCATATTTTTTTGTCCATATATACTTGTTACATATATTATTTTCAATTATACAGTTTACAAAGCTTTAAACTTCTGTGATCGTCTGCTATTGTTCATTGACTGTAGTCTATTATCAACATGATCAAAATATTTATTTGCTCCATTCCTCATTATTGTACAGTTTATTAGGTTTTACATATCGTCCACTGCGCGTATTAAAGCCTTGATTTCGGGGTTTTGATTTTTCTGAGTATTTTGATTGTTTATCTCCGTATTATTACTTGGAATTTTCTCTGGGGTAATTTGACCTTGCTTGAGAGTGTTTTGACGGAAGTTATTGAATGGATTAATTTTCGAAAGCGACGGTTCCGGCGGTAAATCACGCCGTCCTTAGTTTGCACTTTGTATTTGACCTCCCTGCTTTGTTTTCTAGAATTATAGCTTGTTTCCAAATTTTACCGAATTGGACCATGCATGATTCACCTTCACAGAGTATGGCCAGTGGTCTAGAACTGTTATCGTAAAACTTCTTTCGCGTAATTTGTTTTTCTTGCAGAGATTTCCTAACCAATTTATGATTGATGGGGATTGTTTGAAGCTGTTCATTAGTTGTAGGTAAGATATAGACCTTCTTCCGAACATTATTTGGGCGCTATAATAGCCATGACCTGTCATAGACATGTTTCTCTGTTCCAAGAACGATTCAAATATGGTTCTGTTTTGCTTTCTAGCTTTAGCTTGAATAATGAGTCTCTTTACAATGGATACCATTTTTTCAATAATTAAGACTTATGTTTATGAAATAAAAGAAATGTTCAATATAGAAGTACTCTATTGTTCATTTGTACATTATAATATTAGCAATATTAGTGATTTCTGGTATTGCATGATCTAAAGTTGTTTGGCATTTCTAGCTTGTTCAAGGGAATACACAAAAAGAAATGGTCAATGCAAATGTTTGTATGTACATGTCATGGTGTTTAGCATCGTCTAGTCATCATCGGATACACATGGTCGGTGCCTCTGCTCCGTACATCTCGAGATGATGATGCATCTAGTGGACCTCTACCAAGTTAGTTATTTTATATCGCTAATTTTTTAAAATCTTCTTGACCGAAACCACAAGATCTAGAGCTAAGCTATTTGGTAACATTGTCTAGTGGACCACTACCAAGTTTGTTCAAATTATGGCCCTTGGGTAAAAATGGGCCCCGCCCAGGGGTCACTTGATCTATATAGGCTTATATAGGGAAATTCTCAAAATCTTTTCAGAAAATACTCTGCCTACACTTTAGATATTTGGTTTGTAGCATCATCTAGTGGACAACTACCAAGATTTTTCAAGTTGTGGCCCCAAATTGGCTCCGCTCCGGGGTTTACTTGAATTTACATGGGCTTATAATTTTAATTTTCTTCTCAGAATCTCTTACGCTTAGAGTTTAGATATTTCTGATTTAGCATTGTGGACCACTGCCAAGTTTGTTTAGATGATGGCCCCGTGGTCGAAAATGACTCTGTCCGGGAAGTAACTTGATTTGACAAAGGCTCTTGTAGGAAATTTAAAAATTCTTCTTGTCGGAAACCACAAGTCCTTCAGCTATCATATTTCGTGTAATTTTGTCTAGTAGAGTCTACAAAATTGTCCAAATCAACCAAGTATAGTTAAACCACTGCTATTTAATGATGTCATGTGACTGTAGTTGATCACTGGTAAGTTTTTATAGTATATTGGAGGAAAGAAAGATGGTGGCCGGCTACATTGTATATATATTGATGGCAGCACTAGATTAGTACAGATTCTTAATATTTGACAGTTGACCTTTAGGAGATATGTACATATAAATCACTAATTTCATTAGTGAGTTATTTTCTGTGTTCATTTTCCTGTTTAAAAATTTAGCGTCACCGGTATTTAGTACCAACAGAATATATATATATATATATAATGAACAACCCTCGTAAATAATTACATCATGTACTATGAGTAATAATATAATAAGTACTTAAGTGCATTCAGGGATGCTGGTGCATTGTGACTGGCATTTTCATAACGGGATACGGACATCAGCCCGCTAGACATTTGCCCCTTAATGGAAAATGGTCATGAGGACATTTGCCCCCCCCCCCGTGCTTATTTCTTAGTGGAGGTATGCCCCCAATACTTATTTTTCAAGAGTACACTTGCCCCCCCCCCCCCCCCCCCCCAGAAAACATTACATTGGTTTTAAAAAAATACATAAAATAATCACTGGGGTCATATATGTCCACTTAGAACACTTAGAAATAAGCAGTGGGGCTAAAATGTCCACATTACCATTTTTCAGTTGGGGTCAACTGTCCGGGGGGGGGTTAATGTCCTTCACTCTTTCATAAACGAAACAAAACTATGTGATTTTAAATGTCCTTTTATTTTGATAAATAAAGACAGTACAATTAGTTTGTCTGGTGAAATTATTTGTCAAATTTGCAGATTCGTACAATTCGTGGACTTTCAGTGAAAACATTCAATGTTTACAGAGAAAGTATACATTTATCGTAGTCACGGAAGAGAATCAATTGATCTGTGATGTAGTCTTCAACACATTCCTTCATTTGCGCAGGTGAATGAAATACTGAAATATAATCGTTATTCGGATTTAGTGTCAGCATGAATTGATTGAAGGTCTGATAACCCAGTTTCCTTCTTCAAAAAGCAACATTGTACATGACATTTATATACATTGTATTGCTTGGGAAAGACTATTTTTGCATGATCTGACCCTCTGTAAATATGGGTAGATATTGCTGTGACTTGCGGATATCCGAATATATACAGTGACCTGATTTGTTTAGTGATGTTTTTAGTGGGACGAGGAAAACATCATTAGATTTCAAGTTAAATAACATATGAACAGACTCTTTTCAGGCAGAGGATTGTTTTGATTATAGTAAAAAATTTAAGTTTCGTCTTACCATTTCTTCTGCTTGCAATGTTAACGACATCCACTGAAAAAAGAAGATTACTTTAGGAAACGCAGTACTTTGATTCCACTTCTGATTCAGTCATTCATAACAGAAAAGCGAACTACATGGTGTATGTTATATGATGGTATTGAATTGTGAGCTTATTCGCAAACATTGCTATAGAGAACAGGACTGATGGGAAAATTCAATGAAATGTTTGCATCGTCCTTGGTGGCCTACATTCTCTACTCGAAATGTATTCATTTATTTTTACTTTCCGAAAATGTAATTTTTTAGATAACATACATCTACAACACCGGAAAACATCATCTGAACGGACTGCCAGACACTCGTCATAGTCGTCGGAATCTACTTCATAGATAATACCGCACAAACAGTTTGTGATAGCTGGCGAGTCACATGCTGCAATAGATAAAGTACTAAATTAATAAAGACATATTTTTACATTGTGTCAATCATACCACTAGTTCATAAATATGATTCTCATAACAATCATATCTTTTATCCGAACAATTATAAAACTATCTTAAATTACATACATCAATCAATTCAGCGTATTCGTACTTGCACAAGTGCAAAATATTTTGTGACTTTTAACGTTGTGATTAAATAACGAATATTTGTATATTTCTATTATTTTATTTTCTTCAGTCATGCAGCTATTTCGGAAAGGAATAATTTAATTTTTTTCCTGTTTTCTTTTTTATGATGAATTTTAAATAATTATATTACTAAGTATGTGTATAGTTTATGATACACAGTATTTTGTATGCTCTTTTACTTTACTTGTAACACACCCAGACCCCATCACCAACGCAAGAAACTTTGAATAAAACAAAGTTACCATTCAAGTACAAGTGTGAGTTTTACTACCAAATAATAAATTTAACTATATAATGACCTAAATAAAGTGATGTGAACTACCGAATTTACATGTAAATATATTACCATTTTATATTTTTGCATATACAATATATTCCATATTTATATTCAGGAATTGATGTCAACGTTTTATTTAGTGTGTTTTATTGAATAATGTTTATACATGTTCGTTGAAATTCATCGGTCAAAGACATGTATATTGATATAAACTACATGTATATACATGTGTTGCTCAACGGTTGAATTACAATATGATATGCCGGCATATTCGACTATGAAGCAATTTCAGAATTTGATTAGTTGCCTGTAGCTTAGCTATCAACTTACGACAAGCTTGTTCGTCCGATTTATCCTCGCACTGGATTTTTCTGTCACACGGTTTACCACAGCCGTCGCTAGCACCACACATCAGTTCTCCCTTACCACATTCTTGTACTACAATGCAGCGAATAATCGTATTAATTTAAATGATACATATTAATTGCTTTGAAATCGTAACTACTCGGGCATTTCCGTAACTGAGAAATACGCACTTTTCTTTAGACAAACGCCGATTGATATTGCTTTTTGCTGTGTGACATCAGAGATTTCCTAGACTTGAAAACGTAGTCAGAAACACATATACAACAATATTTCCAAAAAAACAAATGTAAATGAAACAGAAACATCTGGAATCAGGATCTGTTTATATCATTTGAGAGTCAATATGTGGTTAGGGTAAGGTTTTCAATGTGATCATGTACAATTGATATACGATTTTATAATTTGCCGGTAAAACTCGAATCTTCCAGAAAGCGGTCCCGCCAAACATTTTTTTATTCATATCAAAACAGATGCAACTTCACGAAAATACGAATATGATCTGTATTTTTCAAATAAACAATAGAATCTGGAGCATTTGGGTGTAACTTATTTGATACCATCTTCCTAATTGCGATGAAATTTGGTTTGAATTTGCGAGTTAATTCAGGTTCTAAATAATGTTCAAAGTTCTTACAGCACATGGGCTCATCTTCAGCGCTCTTACACTCCTCTTTCCCGTCGCATACACTTGCGCATGTTGTTTTATCCGGACATAGCAGCTCATCTTTGTTTTTGCAGTCTGGTAAGACCTCACACTGATCTTTACAGCGTTTCTCATCTTCTCCGTGCGGACATTCTTTAATTCCATTGCACGGCACTGCACATTGGTCATTGTTACACATGATACCCCCGTAGCATTCTTACAAATAGATATTAATAAAAATAATAAGTCACTAACTGTTAGGGCCTGTTAATGTTCAAGCCAATCGGATGGGTCTAATATTCATTTTTTCTCGTTCCTATTACATGAAGAAAAATAGCACAAAACAGAATATTTGAATTTGTACGTTAGTTTGCATACATCATTTATGTATATGATACAAGTATACAATAAGTCACGTTGTATATGGTTACACAACTACAAAAGGAAGTTTTATGTTCAGCTACACATACCGACGTCTTTTTAAATTGACATATTATATGTATTAAAGAGCGGTGTTCGATGTTCGCGTACTGATTACTTAGTAATAAAATATTTTCTTAACAAACTGAAAGCTATACTTGGTGTCGATTTATTCCAATTGGAAATAAGTCAATTTACAAACATGCCAAAGTTAATATTTTGTAAGACTATGTAAATCAGTTACAATTTATTTCTGTCATGAATTTTCGGCACGATATACAAAGGCTATAAATTAATTGCAGAATATAGTTTTTTTCCTTTCACTGCGAAGTTCCATTCTCGAAACTGACACCCAGAGCGGTGTTCGGTCCAGTCCTAATTTAAGCCGAGTAGGGTTAACAAACGGTTCGCGTAGATTACTTAGTTATAAAATATTTTCTAAATAAACTCAAACTTAATTAAACTTGGTGTCGATTTATTCCAATTGAAAATAAGCATATTTACAAACAGGCTAAGGTTAAAATTTTATGAGACCTGACTTGAAAATCATGAATTCATGTAAATCAGTTACAATTTATTTCTGTCATGAATTTTCGGCACGATATACAAAGGCTATAAATTAATTGCAGAATATAGTTTTTTTTTCCTTTCACTGCGAAGTTCGCATTCTCGAAACTGACACCCACCATGTTTCTACTGATTATCCAAACAATGTAGATTGAGTATATTTCAAGCATGTACATCTTCTCATTCTTCAAAGAAAATCCTATTTAAAGATTTGTACTTCTTAAAAACAGACGATCAAATACAAAAAGTAACTTCATGATAGATCTTAAAATACACAAACGTTCCGTACCTATCATGTGAGTTTTTCGTTGTTTAACAATAGGCTGTATAACGACAGGTCGGTTTTTAGACCCGGGTTGTTGGGAGTTATACCCGTCACGACCAGGTAGCCCGTTGGATACTCCAACGAGAAAAATCACCAACGCGAGAACCTGTGAATAAAAGTTTCCATTCAAGTATATGTACGAATGTTATAAGTTAGAAAATATAGAATTTATTTGACACGTTGATCAGGGTCATTCAAATGGATTTCATTTGAAAGACCATGGTTAATATCAGGAATTTTCAATATTGTTCAATTATTTATATTTTAGTAGCAATATTTCGCTGATAACTTGCTTAAATAAGTCACGGCTATTTTATTTTACTGTGCTTCTATGAAATATCACTCGGAAATATTTCATGCTATTCAGGAGCGCCTGTGATATTTGCTTTCCTGCCGATTGAACTATTACATATTATGTATATTCAAAATCGATTTGGATACAAGGATTGTTAAAATTATTAACAACTTAAAACACAGTCATTTCTTAAGTGTTTTTTATTTTCATTATATTGAATTACGTTTTACGATTTTTAAGTAAATTTTTCTTTTTGCACTATTTCACTACCGCCTATTCCAAAGAAAGAAAGAAGTAACAATGAATGTATCATTTTTTTCATTTGTTTCAGATTAGCACACTGTCTTTCTTATGTAAAACATACAAAATGACTTACTGCAGTCGTTATTGCTCCCATGATTTTCATCAAATGAATGGTTCAATATTTGATTTTGAAATAAGAAAGCCACATGATTTGCCGACAGCCTTCCAACGAAAATGGAAGCAATAAGTTCACATACCACATTAATAAAAATTATATTGAAATAAAGTGCAGAGAATGAAGATTACTTCACGAGGTTATAAAATGTTCTCATTTAATGTTATAAACAAGTTATTAGTGTTAAACCATACAGCTCCTATATAAATCTATAGTAAATCAGTTTATCGATAAACGTTATCGGAGTGATCGATAAGACGTTTTCAAGGGAGACAACTTTGCCGATAAGACCGGCCAAGTTACAGAAATGTTCCGCATGGCAACTTGACACTTTTTGTGTTTCGCATTATATTGTTGCGCGCTACGCTGTGTGGTCTTAAACTGGTACCTTCTGTATCTGTTGTCAATATAAATCTGATGGCAGCTTTTGGACTCCAACGGGTTATATTTAAACTAAATCAAATTTCTATAATCAATAATCAAATAAAACAAACTGTAAAATAGGGTGTCAATCAATAATCAAATAAAACAAACTGTAAAATAGGGTGTCAATCAATAATCAAATAAAACAAACTGTAAAATATGGTGTCAATCAATAATCAAATCAAACAAACTGTAAAATAGGGTGTCAATCAATAATCAAATAAAACAAACTGTAAAATAGGGTGTCAATCAATAATCAAATAAAACAAACTGTAAAATAGGGTGTCAATCAATAATTCATTTGCTTGTCCTTTACTGGAAAATTGTCAATTTATTTATACATGTTTACCAAATAAAACACATATAACAATCAGAAACAACCAACATTACTTATAAACTAAGAGTTATCAGGGTGTTCAACCATAACATGTTTACACAAAGCCAATAACAGACGACAACGATGAATAAGCGTGTCTGAGAATTATTAAGTATTAATCATAGTAATGAATGTGCTCCGCTAAAACAAATGCGGTCAACACACGCATTAAGTAATCAAAGTACTGAAAGTACTGTCGGAATTTGATTTTTTTCATATGAGACAAGTCACTGGTGTTACTCGCAACACAACAATGACTGTTAGGTGAAATCCTAAATTAGGAACTGTACAGTTGATGGATATTCATGCTTAGGACTTAACATACACCATCTCAATATTGCCATCTATTTATGTACATATTCATGTGCTAAATTCCATCAACCTAGCATGATGGTTATCTAAGTTATCAGATGTTTCGAGCTTTTTATGTAGCCCATTATCCAGCCTATAATTTTCCGAATCCATCGGTACCAAAATAAGCATTGTTGCTGTCGTATTTACTGATTTAGTAAATACCGAAAAGCTCTTCAAAACGCTCCATTTTAATAATATATCTTGATTATGACCACATGTCACTTTAATTGCACACTACAGTGTTAGAAACGAATTAAAATCGACCTACATAATTCATTAGTGATAATCTGGTTTAGAAGAGTTTTTCGATTGTCCATGTTTTTAGTTCCATACTCGCAAAATTGCTATCGAAATGAACCGACATAAACCCGGCACTATCGATTGATTAATCGTAGTTTAAGATTTTTTTCAGAAAATCTATATAATTGGTATGTGAATGATATTCAAACTTAATATCATGATGTTGGACTATATGACAGGTTTTGAAGTGAAAGTAAAAGTTTATTGTAAAAATTAAAGCTATTCGGAAACGAGCCGTTATACGGCGATATTTGCCGATCTCGCTACGGAATATATCGACATCGCACGATTTCAATAGTTCCATTACGATCATGGCTTTCTGTCTTAATACCAAAATACCCTTCACACACTGTGAACCAAAATGATAATTGCAAACTTCACAATAACTGTTATTTCTTCGCAAATTTATGTGTACCGCCATTCTGTTCTCTGCACTTCGACGGGAAAATCTCATTCTATTTTTAGAATTTATCCAACTATATAGTATCGATCGATACGCGTTACGGATATAAACCTTAACACTGATTTACATGTCAAAAAGTCACATATAAGACATACATCAATAGTAGATTAATGTAATTACATGCATACTTCTGTAGAGAAATTACTGACCTACTGAACGAAAGCCGAAAGTAGAACTATTTTATGCTAAACTAGTTGGTTTCCGTCCACAATCTTACATCACACATTAAAGTGAGAGTAGGAACGGGAACCATGACAGTTATGGAGCTCACGGCATTTTAGTAAGTCAACGATAGCAAAGGAATATGATTGAAAATCAAATTCCAAAAATGATCGAACTTAAGTTTGAAAAATAAGAATTATGTTACAATTAGTCCTTAAGTCTTAATCAAATATAAAATGAAATAGTATTCGCACCGGAATAATTAATCTCTGGGATTAAACAAAAGAAAGATTTTCTAATAAATTCTAAACACAGTGGATGCAAAACGGAAGTGTTGGAGTCCCCAAAGTGCGTTGCACACGGTATTTATACCCCTGGACAGTGCACACTGTGTAATTCACACATTGTGCACACATTGTGAATGCCACAATGCACACAGTGTCACACCACAAAAGCATACATTGTGGAATACACGAAACATTTGGTGACAGCAGGTGCTCTTACTAGAATAATGAATTGTACGTTGAAAGTTACATGTATGGAAAAAATGACACTTATGTGATGCATTGGTTTCAGCAACATTATGGTACTTATTACATGCATGCTCAATATGTGAACAAATGTGGACAAAAGTGTTTTGCTCAACGTAACTCTAGACCAGAAGGTCATGTGCAGACGTTTGTATCATAGTATCATACATAGAAACACAACTCTTTATGGTGATCTTTAAATGTTTCATGCAGTTCCTTGTTACTGTTTCTTGTTACTGTTTCTTGTTACTGTCACAAAAAAAAAGTTTAGAAAACTGAATCTATGCGTCTGTTGTCTTTTTTTATCATAAATTCTTTTTAAGTTCATAAAATTATCAATCAAGCACATGTCTGTGCGGTACATCGTGACGTCATCCAGCGATATGACGTCATCCAACCACGAGAGTGGGCGGAGCTTCACCAGTACAATGCTCCGTCTTACAACACAATGCCTCATTTCATTCTGAGAACTCAAACGCTCAAGATGGAGACTTTATTAAATGAACTCAAAACAGCAAAACAACTTACTGAAAAACAGAATAGGGTATGGCGTTCAATCAGTCGCTTAGCTGCTAGCATTGTTAGAAAAAGGGAACGAGATCTTCGAACCATTGGTGAGACTTTGAATACCATTGAATCAAATCGGTTTCATCATAGAGAAGAACTATCTCAAATGCGAGAGCATTTTCGAGATCAAGCCAAAGAAAGGCAGCGAGATGCCAGGGAACGGACTGTCAATAGACAAAGGGAACAGACACAACAAGAAGAAGAGCATTGGCGTATTATCACTACCGCTCAAGTTGAGTACACGGAACAACCACCAGTACCAGAACAGGAATGGTCCTGTGGGGATCTAACATGCTGGCTCTGCTATCCCCCACCAGACTGCCAATGCGAACTATGTACCCAACCAGATCAGTCAGCATAGACAACCAACTATCAACGGCCCTTTTCATGGCCACAAACGGTTTTAAAAAACCACCAACGGCCCTTTTCAGGGCCACCATGTCTTTTCGAAAGAAAATTCTCCAATTGTCTTAGTCTATCCTCGTCTACTGATGATTCGCGGATATAAGAAATGATCGAACTGTTACATCATAAAATCTAATTTTTTAACCAAATTTTTTAATAACCTGGCAAAACAAATCTATTTCCTTCAAATATTGACCACGCACAGTTTAAATCACTTCCTCGAAATACTACATTAGCCCCCTTTATTATTATACTGTATAGAGGCCGCCATTTTGTTTCTACTGTCATAGATTCGCTGATGCCATTTTATCCCATGATGCAAAGCGCTAGCAGTCGAATTAGGTCACACTATTGTTAATTGTTAGGTTTCTGATAAAAAAATGTCTAAATATGAAAATGTCTTGCATTATTTGAACATGCTTAATAATGATAGAATCTTCAAGTTGATGAACTAAGGTGCCGAACCCATTACAAAAGTTTCAGGGTCAGCTTTACTCAGAACTCTATCCCTAGAAGAGTATTTTCAAGAACCAATACAGTTTATAGGTCTTGAGCACTGACAATTCATTATATTTCGGAAATGTACACGTTTATGTATGCATTCGTCATGTTAGATGGTAAATATAGCCCGTATTGATAATTGTATGGCTTTGAAATAGCCTTAACCATAAAAAAGAAATCAGCAGCTAACAACAGTGGGATGTAAACCCTACGAAAAAATCAACTTTGCCTAATGATTTGGGACATGCAGTTTTCGTAGCCATCTATTGGAATGTTAACAAAGTAGGCGTAAAATAAAATTTCAACATAAACGTTATTTTGAGTCATTTTTTAGTTGCAAATTTTGGGAATAGTGAAAAATGACAAAATTTCATACAAATATTAAAATATAAGCATTTAGCCGTTTAAATCTATTTTTGGTGAATGCAAGAACTATTTCTCGACAGAGTGAGCATGTGACGAAAATTTCCCACGTTCGCGCGTGCGTTGCGGTAAATGACGTTACAGCAAGCATGTAAACAAAAATGGCAGCGAATCAATGATATCCGCGAACAGATGGTAGTCGACGATATACACACACAACAACAATGGTGCCAGAAGTTTCCTTAAATCCATTTCATACTATTTTGGGTACCCAATTTCATTTCCAATGGATTCCAATTTGTCATAATTTTGTTTTCTTCTGGTACCGACCTCCTCTATATTCTATATGACCCTGGTACCAGGGTTACGCCCAATACTACTCATGTCATGGTGTTTAGCATCGTCTAGTCATCATCGGATACACATGGTCGCTGCCTCTGCTCCGTACATCTCGAGATGATGATGCATCTAGTGGACCTCTACCAAGTTAGTTATTTTATATCGCAAATTTTTTTAAATCTTCTTGACCGAAACCACAAGATCTAGAGCTAAGCTATTTGGTAACATTGTCTAGTGGACCACTACCAAGTTTGTTCAAATTATGGCCCTAGGGTAAAAATGGGCCCCGCTCAGGGGTCACTTGATTTATATAGGCTTATATAGGGAAATTCTCAAAATCTTGTCAGAAAATACTTTGCCTAGACTTTAGATATTTGGTTTGTAGCATCATCTAGTGGACAACTACCAAGATTTTTCAAGTTGTGGCCCCAAATTGGCTCCGCTCCGGGGTTTACTTGAATTTACATGGGCTTATAATTTTAATTTTCTTCTCAGAATCTCTTATGCTTAGAGTTTAGATATTTCTGATTTAGCATTGTCAAGTGGACCACTGCCAAGTTTGTTTAAATGATGGCCCCGTGGTCTAAAATGAATCTGTCCCGGAAGTAAAGTTCTTGATTTGACAAAGGCTCTTGTAGGAAATTTAAAAATTCTTCTTGTCGGAAACCACAAGTCCTTCAGCTATCATATTTCGTGTAATTTTGTCTAGTAGAGTCTACAAAATTGTCCAAATCAACCAAGTATAGTTAAACCACTGCTATTTAATGATGTCATGTGACTGTAGTTGATCACGGGTAAGTTTTTATAGTATATTGGAGGAAAGAAAGATGGTGGCCGGCTACATTGTATATATTGATAGCCAGCACTAGATTAGTACAGATTCTTAATATTTGACAGTTGACCTTTAGGAGATATGTACATATAAATCACTAATTTCATTAGTGAATTATTTTCTGTGTTCATTTTCCTGTTTAAAAATTTAGCGTCACCGGTATTTAGCACCAACAGAATATATATATAATGAACAACCCTCGTAAATAATTACATCATGTACTATGAGTAATAATATAATAAGTACTTAAGTGCATTCAGGGATGCTGGTGCATTGTGACTGGCATTTTCATGACGGGATACGGACATCAGCCCGCTAGACATTTGCCCCTTAATGGAAAATGGTCATGAGGACATTTGCCCCCCCCCCGTGCTTATTTCTTAGTGGAGGTATGCCCCCAATACTTATTTTTCAAGAGTACACTTGCCCCCCCCCCCCCCCCAGAAAACATTACATTGGTTTTAAAAAAATACATAAAATAATCACTGGGGTCATATATGTCCACTTAGAACACTTAGAAATAAGCAGTGGGGCTAAAATGTCCACATTACCATTTTTCAGTTGGGGTCAACTGTCCGGGGGGGGGGGGGGGGTTAATGTCCTTCACTCTTTCATAAACGAAACAAAACTATGTGATTTTAAATGTCCTTTTATTTTGATAAATAAAGACAGTACAATTAGTTTGTCTGGTGAAATTATTTGTCAAATTTGCAGATTCGTACAATTCGTGGACTTTCAGTGAAAACATTCAATGTTTACAGAGAAAGTATACATTTATCGTAGTCACGGAAGGGAATCAAACTATCTCCGATGTATTCTTCAACACATTCCTTCATTTGCGCAGGTGAATGAAATACTGAAATATAATCGTTATTCGGATTTAGTGTCAGCATGAATTGATTGAAGGTCTGATAACCCAGTTTCCTTCTTCAAAAAGCAACATTGTACATGACATTTATATACATTGTATTGCTTGGGAAAGACTATTTTTGCATGATCTGACCCTCTGTAAATATGGGTAGATATTGCTGTGACTTGCGGATATCCGAATATATACAGTGACCTGATTTGTTTAGTGATGTTTTTAGTGGGACGAGGAAAACATCATTAGATTTCAAGTTAAATAACATATGAACAGACTCTTTTCAGGCAGAGGATTGTTTTGATTATAGTAAACAATTTAAGTTTCGTCTTACCATTTCTTCTGCTTGCAATGTTAACGACATCCACTGAAAAAAGAAGATTACTTTAGGAAACGCAGTACTTTGATTCCACTTCTGATTCAGTCATTCATAACAGAAAAGCGAACTACATGGTGTATGTTATATGATGGTATTGAATTGTGAGCTTATTCGCAACCTTGCTATAGAGAACAGGACTGATGGGCAAATTCAATGAAATGTTTGCATCGTCCTTGGTGGCCTACATTCTCTACTCGAAATGTATTCATTTATTTTTACTTTCCGAAAATGTAATTTTTTTGATAACATACATCTACAACACTGGAAAACATCATCTGAACGGACTGCCAGACACTCGTCATAGTCGTCGGAATCTACTTCATAGATAATACCGCACAAACAGTTTGTGATAGCTGGCGAGTCACATGCTGCAATAGATAAAGTACTAAATTAATAAAGACATATTTTTACATTGTGTCAATCATACCACTAGTTCATAAATATGATTCTCATAACAATCATATCTTTTATCCGAACAATTATAAAACAATCTTAAATTACATACATCAATCAATTCAGCGTATTCGTACTTGCACAAGTGCAAAATATTTTGTGACTTTTAACGTTGTGATTAAATAACGAATATTTGTATATTTCTATTATTTTATTTTCTTCAGTCATGTAGCTATTTCGGAAAGGAATAATTACCCTGTTTAATTTTTTTCCTGTTTTCTTTTTTATGATGTATTTTAAATGATTATATTACTAAGTATGTGTATAGTTTATGATACACAGTATTTTGTATGCTCTTTTACTTTACTTGTAACACACCCAGACCCCATCACCAACGCAAGAAACTTTGAATAAAACAAAGTTACCATTCAAGTACAAGTGTGAGTTTTACTACCAAATAATAAATTTAACTATATAATGACCTGAATAAAGTGATGTGAACTACCGAATTTACATATAAATATATTACCATTTTATATTTATGCATATACAATATATTCCATATTTATATTCAGGAATTGATGTCAACGTTTTATTTAGTGTGTTTTATTGAATAATGTTTATAGATGTTCGTTGAAATTCATCAGTCAAAGACCTGTATATTGATATAAACTACATGTATATACATGTGTTGCTCAACGGTTGAATTACAATATGATATGCCGGCATATTCGACAATGAAGCAATTTCAGAATTTGATTAGTTGTCTGTAGCTTAGCTATCAACTTACGACAAGCTTGTTCGTCCGATTTATCCTCGCACTGGATTTTTCCGTCACACGGTTTACCACAGCCGTCGCTAGCACCACACATCAGTTCTCCCTTACCACATTCTTGTACTACAATGCAGCGAATAATCGTATTAATTTAAATGATACATATTAAGTTGCTAATCGTAACTACTCGGGCATTTCCGTAACTGAGAAATACGCACTTTTCTTTAGACAAACGCCGATTGATATTGCTTTTTGTTGTGTGACATCAGAGATTTCCTAGATTTGAAAACGTAATCAGAAACACATATACAACAATATTTCCAAAAAACAAAATGTAAATGAAACAGAAACATCTGAAATCAGGATCTGTTTATATCATTTGAGAGTCAATATGTGGTTAGGGTAAGGTTTTCAATGTGATCATGTACAATTGATATACGATTTTATAATTTGCCGGTAAAACTCGAATCTTCTAGAAAGCGGTCCCGCCAAACATTTTTTTATTCATATCAAAACAGATGCAACTTCACGAAAATACGAATATGATCTGTATTTTTCAAATAAACATTAGAATCTGGAGCATTTGGGTGTAACTTATTTGATACCATCTTCCTAATTGCGATGAAATTTGGTTTGAATTTGCGAGTTAATTCAGGTTCTAAATAATGTTCAAAGTTCTTACAGCACATGGGCTCATCTTCAGCGCTCTTACACTCCTCTTTCCCGTCGCATACACTTGCGCATGTTGTTTTATCCGGACATAGCAGCTCATCTTTATCTTTGCAGTCTGGTAAGACCTCACACTGATCTTTACAGCGTTTCTCATCTTCTCCGTGCGGACATTCTTTAATTCCATTGCACGGCACTGCACATTGGTCATTGTTACACACGATACCCCCGTAGCATTCTTACAAATAGATATTAATAAAAATAATAAGTCACTAACTGTTAGGGCCTGTTAATGTTCAAGCCAATCGGATGGGTCTAATATTCATTTTTTCTCGTTCCTATTACATAAAGAAAAATAGCACAAACAGAATATTTGAATTTGTACGTTAGTTGGCATACATCATTTGTGTATATGATACAAGTATACAATAAGTCACGTTGTATATGGTTACACAACTACAAAAGGAAGTTTTATGTTCAGTTACACATACCGACGTCTTTTTAAATTGACATAGTATATGTATTAAAGAGCGGTGTTCGATGTTCGCGTACTGATTACTTAGTAATAAAATATTTTCTTAACAAACTCAAAGCTATACTTGGTGTCGATTTATTCCAATTGGAAATAAGTCAATTTACAAACATGCCGAAATTAATATTTTGTAAGACTATGTAAATCAGTTACAATTTATTTCTGTCATGAATTTTCGGCACGATATACAAAGGCTATAAATTAATTGCAGAATATAGTTTTTTTCCTTTCACTGCGAAGTTCCATTCTCGAAACTGACACCCAGAGCGGTGTTCGGTCCAGTCCTAATTTAAGCCGAGTAGGGTTAACAAACGGTTCGCGTAGATTACTTAGTTATAAAATATTTTCTAAATAAACTCAAACTTAATTAAACTTGGTGTCGATTTATTCCAATTGAAAATAAGCATATTTACAAACAGGCTAAGGTTAAAATTCTATGAGACCTGACTTGAAAATCATGAATTCATGTAAATCAGTTACAATTTATTTCTGTCAGGCTATAAATTAATTGCAGAATATAGTTTTTTTTCCTTTCACTGCGAAGTTCGCATTCTCGAAACTGACACCCACCATGTTTCCACTGATTATCCAAACAATGTAGATTGAGTATATTTCAAGCATGTACATCTTCTCATTCTTCAAAGAAAATCCTATTTAAAGATTTGTACTTCTTAAAAACAGACGATCAAATACAAAAAGTAACTTCATGATAGATCTTAAAATACAAAAACGTTCCGTACCTATCATGTGAGTTTTTCGTTGTTTAACAATAGGCTGTATAACGACAGGTCGGTTTTTAGACCCGGGTTGTTGGGATTTATACCCGTCACGACCAGGTAGCCCGTTAGATATTCCAACGAGAAAAATCACCAACGCGAGAACCTGTGGATAAAAGTTTCCATTCAAGTATATGTACGAATGTTATAAGTTAGAAAATATAGAATTTATTTGACACGTTGATCAGGGTCATTCAAATGGATTTCATTTGAAAGACCATGGTTAATATCAGGAATTTTCAATATTGTTCAATTATTTATATTTTAGTAGCAATATTTTGCTGATGACTTGCTTAAATAAGTGTTTCACGGCTATTTTATTTTACTGTGCTTCTATGAAATATCACTCGGAAATATTTCATGCTATTCAGGAGCGCCTGTGATATTTCCTTTCCCGCCGATTGAACTATTACATAATTATTATGTATATTCAAAATCGATTTGGATACAAGGATTGTTAAAATTATTAACAACTTAAAACACAGTCATTTCTTAAGTGATTTTTATTTTCATTATATTGAATTACGTTTTACGAGTTTAATTAAGTAAATTTTTCTTTTGCACTATTTCACTACCGCCTATTCCAAAGAAAGAAAGAAGTCACAATGAATGTATCATTTTTTTTTATTTGTTTCAGATTAGCACACTGTCTTTCTTATGTAAAACATACAAAATGACTTACTGCAGTCGTTATTGCTCCCATGATTTTCATCAAATGAATGGTTCAATATTTGATTTTCAAATAAGAAAGCCACATGATTTGCCGACAGCCTTCAAAGGAAAATGGAAGCAATAAGTTCACATACCACATTAATAAAAATTATATTGAAATAAAGTGCAGAGAATGAAGATTACTTTACGAGGTTATAACATTTTCTCATTTAATGTTATAAACAAGTTATTAGTGTTAAACCATACAGCTCCTATATAAATCTATAGTAAATCAGTTTATCGATAAACGTTATCGGAGTGATCGATAAGACGTTTTCAAGGGAGACAACTTTGCCGATAAGACCGGCCAAGTTACAGAAATGTTCCGCATGGCAACTTGACACTTTTTGTGTTTCGCATTATATTGTTGCGCGCTACGCTGTGTGGTTTTAAACTGGTACCTTCTGTATCTGTTGTCAGTATAAATCTGATGGCAGCTTTTGGACTCCAACGGGTTATATTTAAACTTAATCAAATTTCTATAATCAATAATCAAATAAAACAAACTGTAAAATAGGGTGTCAATCAATAATCAAATAAAACAAACTGTAAAATAGGGTGTCAATCAATAATCAAATAAAATAAACTGTAAAATAGGGTGTCAATCAATAATCAAATAAAACAAACTGTAAAACAGGGTGTCAATCAATAATCAAATAAAACAAACTATAAAATAGGGTGTCAATCAATAATCAAATAAAACAAACTGTAAAATAGGGTGTCAATCAATAATCAAATAAAACAAACTGTAAAATAATTCATTTGCTTGTCCTGGAAAATTGCCAATTTATTTATACATGTTTACCAAATAAAACACATATAACAATCAGGACCAACCAGCATTACTTGTAAACTAAGAGTTATCAGGGTGTTCAATCATAACATGTTTACACAAAGCCAATAACAGACGATAACGATGAATAAGCGTGTCTGAGAATTATTAAGTATTAATCATAGTAATGAATGTGCTCCGCTAAAACAAATGCGGTCAACACACGCATTAAGTAATCAAAGTACTGAAAGTACTGTCGGAATTTGAATTTTTTCATATGAGACAAGTCACTGGTGTTGCTCGCAACACAACAATGACTGTTAGGAGAAATCCTAAATTAGGAACTGTACAGTTGATGGATATTCATGCTTAGGACTTAACATACACCATCCCAATATTGCCATCTATTTATGTACATATTCATGTGCTAAATTCCATCAACCTAGCATGATGGTTATCTAAGTTATCAGATGTTTCGAGTTTTTTATGTAGCCCATTATCCAGCCTATAATTTTCCGAATCCATCGGTACCAAAATAAGCATTGTTGCTGTCGTATTTACTGATTTAGTAAATACCGAAAAGCTCTTCAAAACGCTCCATTTTAGTGATATATCTTGATTATGACCACATGTCACTTTAATTGCACACTACAGTGTTAGAAACGAATTAAAATCGACCTACATAATTCTTTTAGTGATAATCTGGTTTCGAAGAGTTTTTCGATTGTCCATGTTTTTAGTTCCATACTCGCAAAATTGCTATCGAAATGAACCGACATAAACCCGGCACTATCGATTGATTAATCGTAGTTTAAGATTTTTTTCAGAAAATCTATATAATTGGTATGTGAATGATATTCAAACTTAATATCATGATGTTGGACTATATGACAGGTTTTGAAGTGAAAGTAAAAGTTTATTGTAAAAATTAAAGCTACTCGGAAACGAGCCGTTATACGGCGATATTTGCCGATCTCGCTACGGAATATACCGACATTGCACGATTTCATTAGTTCCATTACGATCATGGCTTTCTGTCTTAATACCAAAATACCCTTCACACACTGTGAACCAACATGATAATTGCGAACTTCACAATAACTGTTATTTCTTCGCAAATTTATGTGTTCTCTGCACTTCGACGGGAAAACCCCATTCTATTTTTTGAATTTATCAAACTATATATGTTATATTATTTAAATTACACGCGAAATGTCCATCGATAACGCAAAGTCTCGTGAAATCCCCCGGGCAGAATTCTGTGCGGATTCCAATCAAATTGACCAATCAGCGTCCTGGAAATTTTAGGCCGTACCTGTTGACACACAAGTCAACGGGAACCAGTTTAGGGAACCAGACTGGACTATAATAAACAGGGAATCAAACTGGACTATAATAAACAGGGAATCAAACTGGACTATAATAGACAGGGAACCAGGCAATTCTAAATTGAGCCAATAGTGGTCTTCCATACCTTTTTTAAAGTTCAAACACAAATTTTGTGTAAACCAAACGTCGTTAAATACTTTATCTGAAAAGGTGAATATCAATAAATTATTGACATTTATTTCTCAGGGCTATATAACATTACTGACATGTCGTGAGTCGTGAATAAGATGTGTACGTATTGACTTATCATATATACTTGTATAACCCATCAAGTAACTATAGAAAATAAAAACACATGGTGAAGGTAGAAATGATATGATATCGAATAAAACATTTTAATTCGAAGTTGATAATGAAAGTAATACTATTATGACACTAAATACGATGAAAAACAAAGATAAATAATTATGTAAGCGTAATTATTTTTAAAAAATGCATAATTAGCAATTTATAACTAGCAAGTGGTCTTAGTGCTCGTGTCACATTCTTAAGTATCAAATAACACTCAATTGCACAACTTTAAGAATATTCTTGGTATAGTTGAACTTTCACAGGAATGAAGAATCAGGGTTAACCTAAACATTTGGTTATTGCACTATAAAAAATAAGTAAAGTACATGTACTTATTTATATATTGACCAATAGTCATTTCATATATTTCATATAAAGTATTGTGAATGAATGTTTTCTAATAACAAAGTTTCTAATAACAAAGTATTATCTTACGGTTTTATAATTATATCGAGTATACAGGATTTATAACGCACTTTTCAGAAAAGGTCGTGGGTTCGATTTTGGGCTCCGCCTTTCGAATTTCTCAGTGACGGCTTTTCAGTGTCCCAATCCCCATTATGCTTTACACAACTATTCGAAAAGAGTAAGGAGATAAATGCCCGGTTCTCCTGCATCTTCTCTCCCCTTTCTCTGAAGCGACTTTGAAATGACCATTGTTGTCGAATGGGCCATTTAAAACAACAGATAAATAAACATACTTTTTCTGAGTCAAAGTTACTATAATACGCGCGCTTTTTGTTGGATTGATAAAAGACTCATATACAAATATTGAAATAAAGTTTATTTATTTCATATGTTGGAATATTTAAACGGCATATTTAGACATTACTGAGGTTGTCCACGAACTTTTGGATAGCCCCTCTAAAATACTGAATCCGGGAGTGAAATCCTGATAATACCTGCAATAAAGCATGTAAATAAAATCATCTGTTTGTTTCAATGAGTCCAGTAGTACAAAGAAGTATAACTCACGGAAGCAGCGGTTTTAAACTGCTACCTTGATTATTTCCCTTGAATGATGTGTTCTAGGGCATTTATACAACCGTAGAAAATTCCTGATCTTGGGATTCTAGAAACACCCTGATCGTTACGCGCCCTCAGTGTCCATGTAAATCCCATGACCAAGGGCCCGTTTTATCAACATGTCTTACGACAATTTTAGCCGATTTTGTCGTAAGTTAAAACATGTCGTAGCTACGACATGTTAATAAAACGAGCCCCCATCGCAGATAGACCTCGTACTCGGTCGATATTCTATACCTATGTACAGTTAGAGTTGACACACAATGGTCTAAGTAGAGTATTTCATTGAGTAAAGATTACCATTGTTAAGCCAAGTGCACAAAAACAGCGTTTAGAACATGCCGAAGCTACAGTATACCACTGTCCCGACACATGAACTTAAAAGCTTGCAACACCTAGTTAGATATACCTGCTTTACAACAAAGGTTCGTTTTATGTATGTATCCTTCAACTTAAATTACGTACTTCATAATTTTCGAACTTTTCATTTACATGTATATTTTTATTTTAAATGATTAAAACACGGTTGTTTTACCTTCTTGCAGGTACAATGTAGTATTATAGCATTGTTTATTTTATTCAGTCAGACTTGTCGAAATGACATAATTATATGTTTTAAGGTTATTGTCAAAGTTCAATGTCCGATTTTTAAAAAAAGGTGAAAATTCCAAGCTTCAGTTTATAGACCAGTCTCACTAACTTGTATAGCTTGCAATTTATTGTAGCACAATCTTGGATCACTTAAATAAGTTTAATATCCTGGTGGACAACCAGAATGGATTTTGTGCCCAGTGGTCTTGCGAAACCCAATTTGTAGGCTTTATTCATGACTTAGCTAAATCAGTACAGATGATGTCTTTTAACGTATGCGGATGTCACACCATGCATGTTTCTAGGTCCAGAAAACCAGTGAATACTGTTTATACCTTACATGATCAGTCTCTGTCTGTCGTCAGTCAAGTCACCTACTTGTGTATAGGAGTAACATCTAACTTATCTTGGTCCCTTCATATCAACAAAATATCAAGTAAAGCAAGTCAAAGTATTGGTTTCTTAAAGCTTAATACACATTCTGCTAAGAATTGTACCAAGACAAGCTGCTTATAATACCATTGTTAGACCAACAGTAGAGTATTGTTCTAGTGTATGGGACCCTTACCATGAGTAGAGTATTGTTCTAGTGTATGGGACCCTTACCATGAGTAGAGTATTGTTCTAATGTATGGGACCCTTACCAACCGTAGTATTGTTCTAGTGTATGGGACCCTTACCATCAGTAGAGTATTGTTCTAGTGTATGGGACCCTTACCATCAGTAGAGTATTGTTCTAATGTATGGGACCCTTACCAACCGTAGTATTGTTCTAGTGTATGGGACCCTTACCATCAGTAGAGTATTGTTCTAGTGTATGGGACCTTTACCAACAGTAGAGTATTGTTCTAGTGTATGGGACCCTTACCATCAGTAGAGTATTGTTCTAGTGTATGGGACCCTTACCATCAGTAGAGTATTGTTCTAGCGTATGGGACCCTTACCATCAGTAGAGTATTGTTCTAGCGTATGGGACCCTTACCATCAGTAGAGTATTGTTCTAGCGTATGGGACCCTTACCAACAGTAGAGTATTGTTCTAGTGTATGGGACCTTTACCAACAGTAGAGTATTGTTCTAGTGTATGGGACCCTTACCAACAGTAGAGTATTGTTATAGCGTATGGGACCCTTACCAACAGTAGAGTATTGTTCTAGTGTATGGGACCCTTACCAACAGTAGAGTATTGTTCTAGTGTATGGGACCCTTACCAACAGTAGAGTATTGTTCTAGTGTATGGGATCCTTACCATTAGAAGGATATACTAGTAGATAGATTAGAAAACATTCAGAGGCAAGCTGCCAGATTTGTAGTAAATAATCATAGCAAGACCCCGGGCACAGTCACAAATACCTTAACAATTGGAATTGCTTTCAGACCAGACGACAATATAGTAGGTTAGTTCATATATTAATGGTATATAATCATGTAGATATCAATCCTAAACAATCTAAACATCATCATCATTTGGCTTTTCAAATACCTTCTACTACAGTTTGATACTTCAAATACTGATTATTCCCCAGAACTATGGTAGAACGGAACATCTTACCATCTCGTGTAATCAGTGCTGAAAAAGTCCTCGACTGGCTGAATCGATGTTCCATCTGTAATTACATGTACTACATGTACATATTATATTTGCTTTTGTGTCCTGTTTTAAACCTGCTAATATGACCAAAATGTATCAATTTTGAACGTCGCCATTATCATAAAAGAAGAAGATTATATCATAAGGCTTATTTTTTACAAATTAATGCGCATAAACCCTTTAAGTACAACAGTACCAATATGAACTCATTGCAGGCAGACTCTGATTTTGGCGTAAAACGTTTAAGGTAGTCTTATTTCATTTAAGTGTAGGCAACTGATATTTTACACCACATCTGAGGAACAGTGGACTCATTTATTATAGCCCAGCTTTGATGAAAACAGTCTGATATAAAAAAACACCGTTCTCACAGAAGCTATCTGTACGGAACCACTTAGAAAACGAATTTAATCGTCAACTGACACGCTATGTCTTTATTTGACTATGATTGCCGAATTTATTTTTATAAGTTCACTTTTCAAAGAAATTAAAATGACCTGATCCCGCGTTCATTATATATAATACATATTCACGTTAATACTTTGATCAAATACACTCATTTCAGTAGATTTCTCTCCTGTCATTTGATCGACTTAATTACACTTTCAGTGATACACTGTGGATAAATCCGCCTTAAAATAGGCTTAACATGTATTTAACCTTAGCTTTGAATAAGGCTTATCTTGCGGTATATTGAAAGTTGAAAGTTGTTCAAACAAGGGATTAAGTACTGTGGTATTTTGGTGTTAAGTTTTTTTTGTGAGCGAGGTTTACATGGGAAAAAATGAGAGCCGTGAACACAGCATAACAAAAATCATTTGTTTGTACTTTTAATGTATGTCTCTGATATTCGATAAGATTAGAACAAATAACTTGTAGTACTAACTACTGGCAGCAGTCCTTTGCTTTCACTGTAAGTCAATAAGTATTCTATAAATTTCTGAAACAAGTCCAAATTTCTGAATGATATACGAACTAAGGAGACGCCTCACTTTGCTTTACCGTGCTTTCGCTCGGATTTTGAACATTGGCGCCCTTTCTTCCCCGATCCGGGCGATTTAGGGTTTTTTCTGCCGCCCTTTTTCTTTCCGAAAAGTATCGCCAATGTCGAACGTTTTGTTTCTGCTGTTTGATCATCATGCTTTAGTTGCAGTGGTGGAACAGAACGCCGAAATGACCTTGAATGTTGTATTGCTAAATAGTCCATCATTGTTGCTAAATCCCCCACAATGTGTTTAAACTCTTCAACCTTGCTAGCGTCTAGTTCCGAGGAACGAAATTGTTTTGGAGCAATACCTCGCTTCGTTTCTCGCATTTGAATCAACGACATAGTGTTTAAAGGCGATGTTCCGTCCGGACTGTCATAAAACGGTCTGTCATACCTTGAAAATCGACGTTTTGAGCCAGTGTACGAACTTACATTAGACCTGGGTGATAGAATACGGACAGATTTATTCGTATCCCTCTCCAAACCGTCTACATCGCTCGTTGAATATGATTTGTTACTTTCTAACGTTCTCTTTCGTTGTTTAGGAGTTGGTATGGAGATGATTTCGTAGCCTGGACCTTCAAACTCCATTAACATCCTGGCACTTCCTGCAATGGCTGCCTGTTCATACTGACTATCTCTTCGTTTCCGCACTTCTTCATTTCTCTCCTTGATACCTATATCTCTCCATTCGTCTGCTCTCTTAAACGAATACATGTCCCCTTGACCTTCACAAGCCCCACCCTCCACTTTTAAGATATCAGCAATTAGACCATAACCGAGTCTTTTAGCGTGTAGATATGGCGTTAATCCCATATTGTCAGGTACGTCCACAGTCGTTCCGTACTTGGTCATTTCTCGGACCAATGATTTTACTATTTCAGTATGTCCACCTTGGGTGGCAAGATGTATGGCTGTCATACCTTCTTTATCTTTTTCATGCAAGTTAAATTCCCCCATATAACAGTCCAGAAGCATATCTGCTTGCTCAGAACGACCAAGTACTGCTGCCCAGGACAAAGCATTTCTTTTATGTTTAGGGTCTTTCAGCATCGGGTCCGCATCATTTTCTAACAAGAAATCGAACATTCGACGCCGTTTAGAATCATTGTCGATGTGCAAGGCAGCAACTAACACTCCATACCCGTAATCATTCTTCGCATTAATATTTAATCCAGTCTTCAGCAGGAATTGAACTTTCTTTAATCGACCTTTGTACACATTATGGAAGAGACCGCTTGCTACACATGACTTTGTTTGGCGGGTAACGGGAACTTTTGGCTGAACTGGATTTTCTTGCGCAGATGAAACAGATGTACGCAATATCTCGGCATCTAAAACTTCGGAATTTTTCCGTGGCTCTTTCTCCAACTTATCCACAAGTGACCTAACTTGTAAAATGGTCTCTTCACGAAACACCATCTTCGTTTGTGCTTTGTACTAGACGGGGGGTATAACTGTAATAAATGAAAACAAATCATAAAATTAATCATCAAAATTACGACCGTAAGTTACCAAACAATTCCTTGGTTCATAGGTAAGGTAAATAACAAAATGAAGTATATTTGATCACATTCTGAGTACATGTAATCAAAATAATTATATTGTACACGGTATGACAAAGTTTCTCTATTTAATTGATAGCATGAACGGCTATTGAAGTACTATAATCAATAATTACCATAAAATCTTATACATGTATTGTGATTAATATTTGTTTTACAGGAAGTTTACTATTTGCGCAACGTCTTAAAACTGCCAATTTATCGCACTTAAGTTTGAACAACAAATCTGAAGAAATTGTTATTTCACGTGGTATTTACTGTAGACAATTTTGAACTATACATATACGTGCGATGAGTTCATTTGCCAGAATATAACACATTTGTTGAATTTGGAAACCAGATTAATTTCTTTGGAATATGCATCATAATGCGCAACATTCATACAATACTTAGTACATGTATTCCGAGAAACGAATCCCGAAGAACATAAAACATCTTTTATGACATATTGTATTTTTTTGAAGACCCAGCAGGTACTGAAATTTTATCTCATTCCTACACGACATAAATATTCTGCTTTTGATAGGGTTTGTCGGCCGTTAATTAATATACCTCGAAGTACATGTACCTGATAGAGATAACGTTGCGGATTTATTAGCTGTTTGCTTGGGTTTAGCGCCGTTTTTTAACAATTTTCTGTCAGTATATACGGCGACCGATTCATCGAACACATTTTCTTGGATGGTATTCTAACTAGTTGCTAATTTACCCTTCCACAAGGCATCGACAAATTCTTCACACGTGGAGCCGGACATTTTTTGTTAGATTTTCATGGAAGGGGATAACCTGCTGTGACCGGGAACCAATCTAGGATTTCCGGGTTACAAATTCAACGCACTTGCCACTGGAGTACTGTCGCGGCTGCTACTCATTATAATCGCGTCTATTTTGAACAAATGTCTATAATTTATTAATAAAATATCTAGCTTTTCGTCTTTAATCAATATTTCAAACAAATTTTATCAGAATTACAGACTGTTCATGCCTAAATCCATATTATCTTAGTGATAAGAATTATGGTTAGATATATTGATAAATTTATCAAATATATTTTCATTCACAATAAATTTATTGGACGATTCGGACTACCGATATAACCGAAGTATAACAACAAAATTGATATTTATTGGAATGAATTCCTTTTTATTAGATCGCATGCAAAGAAGTGATTTAAAGTATTAAGCTACAATTGCTTTCTAATCACGAACAGCCTTATAAGGAACTGTATATAGACTACAGATAAAAAATAGAGGTCGTGAGAAACTGACATAATCTGAACAAAATTTAATATAATGAACATTCAAATAATTGAGTGATTATGAATCTTCTACGCTCATTGGTTAACTGATTAGCTACTTACATGACATAAAACAGAACATTTAACAACCATATGTACTCCTTTTCAAAATTTGATACTGAAAAAGTTTTGTTTTTTGAAATATAGAAACTGCATGTACCTTATTCAAATCCTTTCCGTAAGTATACGTGTATTCAATAATATTAATGTATATCCTCTGGTCAATACAAACAAATGTCATTCTAATTTAATAAATGAATGTACATGTATATACGTCCATTAATGATTTCGTCGACAGATAGATTTCACATAAAACCAATTGATTGAATCAAACATAAAATATTATTAAAATCCTGTTGTTGAAGACAGACATAAAAGTCTCACATTGACGCACCTAAGGTCTTCATTTTACGTACAACATACTTACTTGTTTATTTATTTTACCGCCTACAATAGAATATTATAATCCGGTTTTCTCAAAATATCAGCCATATATCTCAAGTACGTATTCTTCTGTTAAATATCTTTTAAATATTTTTTTTAAAGAAAGACATATAAAACTTTGAACTTCAATGACAACGGACAGCCGTCTTATAAATCTCTGTACGATTTCACGAAACCTTACAAGCAATAAATCCGTTTGAACTATTTCTACTGGCTCAATAAACTATTAGCGACCAAGCTACGTACATATAAGAAATAAATTAATTACGATATACCTTATAACGTCACGTCCTTGATACGCTGAAGATAAATTAGAGAATGGAGACACGACCACAAGATATGATATAGGTCCGGTAGTAATAAATAAACAGATAACACCGCTTTCACACAATGTCCGCCATTGAAAATGAAAAAGAATTGCTTATTGATTCGAACGTCAGTGGAACTGATTAAGAAGTAATATCATTAAAATTGTATTTGCTCGGGGACCGGCAATACTTTCGTTGGCCACGAGGTAATTTGGCAATCAAATAACTAACCTGGATTGATTTTCAAATAAGGACTACTAAATCGGTTAAGTACTTATAAATGTCTGTGTTCAGCTTTCAATAATAGTTGCTCATTGAAGCCTTCAATTTATAATTATCGTGCCAAATTACATTGTGCATTTAGAAAATCTTATGAATACTAAATCGAAATAAAATATATTTAATCACATAGTTCGACGAACAATTTGTAATATTTGTAACTTAAAATGAATAAAAAGTCGGAAGCATCCAGACAAAAAGTGTAAATAGATTTTATCCGAATCATTCCGAAATAATCAATGAAAAGATAAATGAATTTTATAAGTAGCATATCAGGCTTGTAGGAAGCAACTGTTCCGGATGGGGGTTTCTAGATTTTGTCTGAATACGGGGGTGGGGTCAGTTTCGGCCCCTTTTAGTTACCATAACAGCTAAAATTATTGGGGTGGGAGTAAGTCGCCCCCCCCCCCCCCCTTCCGTTTTATAACTTGATGATAATTAACGTACACCTATTGTTTCTGGATCATTCTTCTAAAGTTTCTGATGCACATACTTGTTAATGCTAGTCCAGTCTGATTAAAACGACAACTCAATAAAATATTCATAACTATGCAATGCGAGGTTCATGATTCCGCGAGTATCATAATTATATACATAATTAAACAAGCAATAGAGAGTCCAATTACACATGTAATCAAACATTAGTACTCACAATAATGTAACACTGTTCTCATGTAGGTATCTTCTTATCTATAGACATATATGTTTTAAGTATTACTTAATATGTATTATGAATAAGCACAAGTGTCAATACCTATATACCTAACATTTTTACATGAGTTTATTCAAGCGGCTAAGTCATATGCGTGATCTCTTTTACCTGAAGAAAAAGATACATGAAAATTAGATATGGATAGACCTAAATCTGCGCGTCTGGTAAAATCACACAAGAAACAGTTTTCATTTCCATAATAAGCGTACTTAATGAACCATGTTTGCATAGAATTCCCACCGGGGATGTGCGTCACATATCAACAAATATATTAAAATTACCGTGTGTTCTAGTTGATAAATTTCATTCCGATAATTTGATATTTTTTGTTTAGGCCACTACTATTATCTGTTTGCTTTCTAAATAGCAAATTTCAATACAAACGTAAGTAGATTTGCGAGAGCTCTATTCATTTTGTTGTAATTATTGAAAAAAAATCATATAAACAGACTATCAAGTTTTTGTGTAATTTTTCATCTGACACGTAGTGTTATTTTCTCCTTGGTGAGCACCAATTACCAAAACAAAAAAGACGAAATTAAACCAATTAAAATTGCTGATAAAACTTTCAAAAATATATAAATAAGGCATATAGTACCTATGTTTACTATATGCATTGAGCATACTCGTATGCTATTCATCCCCACATGGCTAAGTTGATATCAATTCTATTATAAGTATTTAAAATAAGTGGCGTGCATATCGTCAATATAAGCTACCAAACGTCAAGGGGTCTATTAAAACATCAATATCTTAAATAAATTCCTTACTTAGCACACGGTTGGCTAGCCCCTGCGATGCCTGATATAAGTCAGGCTTGTGTACTAGTTAAACAATGATTAAAATACAAGTTCTGAAATAAAATTATATATACACTCTCCACTTGAAAATACGAGAGTACCAAAAAAGAATCCCTGTGTAAATAGTTCAGTTGCACATCATCATAATCTCGGACACTTAAACATGATTAAATAAATTGAACTGAGATCTACTTCATATATATATACGTACGAGTACATGTAAATGATTTATGATATACAAAATTAATGTTGTCTCGAAATATTTGAGCTGTTATCCACCAATGTACTACATGTAATATAAGTTTAATTGAAATTAATTAAGGAACATTCCTGTAACCAATATATGACCCGAAAAGGTACCAAGTATAATACACTGGTGTAGCAAATTTAATTATTTATATACATCATTTTCCCCATCAATTCATTCAAATCATCCTCACATACTTTATCATTCAAGATCCGCCTTTACAGATTATTATCATTATTTATCGAGAATTGCTATACTATGCTTTGTTCATTTATATTTTATATATATCAGTTATACAAGTACAAGTATATATACATGCATGTAATGGATTTGTATGTCATTGATATGCAATTGGTTTGCCTTATGTTTGAAATAAATATCTATCTATACGAACAAAGTTTTTGTAAAGCAGTTAAATTATTCACATAAAAGCAGTATTGGTAAAACTTGAACACATTTCAGATACTTTTTGTCTGGAAGTGTCTGTGACGGATGAAAGAAGTAAATCACAGGGTAACAAAAGTTAGCTCTGTAAAATTACTAATGACATACTCTGTGCAGTGTGTAAAATGGAATTATTTCATTAAGTGCATACATATAAATCTGTCAGAATTAGTAGGTGTATAATGTACATGTACTTTTAAAAGTTATAATTAATATTAGGATACTTCTCTTGATACCGGGTATCAGGTTTTATATGTGTGTTATCGCGTACACAATTTAACACAAACATCGACATTACTAAAAGTAATTATTAGTCACGCTCATTCAAGGTATACACATGTAGTTTATTTCAAGATAATTTCACAAGATAACAGCATTTTATATCAACCAGCGATTAAATAATGACAGAAATCGATTCACGTGTTCTTCATAGAAAATGGCATTGATAAATATATAATTATTGATAAATTAAAGATGAAAAGGGTTAAGGAAATGTATTTATTACACCGCAAGACAACCTATGTCATCTACATCTTGTCATTGATTTAACACGTGCATTATGAACCAGTATCTATTCTTGGTAGGTAGGTATATTTTGGGTTGAAAATTCAATTTTCTCTGTGGTAGTGTATCCGGCTTCTGGTGGCTTCGCCCCCCAATACCCCACATGAGGGGCAAACACACCCATCGACCCCTAATCACACGCTTGCACTTTCCAGACCCTTGACAGCTATGAACATTTCTTCCAAATATTTCAGAAATCCATCCATGCTATAATGCGAAAAAGTCGACTTTGTCGCGTTTTCTCCACGAAAAAGCAAAGACACATCATATGTTATGCGAAAAGACAACACATTTTTGGGTTCGTATTGTCGCTTAAATTTCGCCACGGCTATGCGAAAACCGTTGACGACAAATTGACTTTGTTGTGGCGAAATTGCGAGAATAAGACTTAAATCAGCCACCATAATTATGTAGTTATGCCATATCGTTGCACCCATATTAATGAGACTGAAAGGCACATGACACCACAGACACTTGTTTAGAAAAAATTACCCCACCCACCACGTTCACTCTTATGACTACCAGTGCATATAAATACCACAGACTACTGGCGTGTGAAGCCCCCCCCCCCCACAGACCCTCTACTACCCAGGAATTCTTTTTACACTCTGGAACACTGTCAAATAGTATGTTTATAACATGTTTTATAACAACAAAATAAAGTTAAAAAAAAACCAGAGGGCCATGATGGTCCTGTATCGCTCACCAGGAAAAAAGACTTTAGAAAGAACATTTTTCACCTTTTTCTATATACGAGCCTATATAAATTAAGTGACCCCGGCCCTGGCCAATCTGGACCCCGGGCCATCAATTCAACAAACTTGGCAGAGGTTCACTAGACAATGCCACATCCGAAATATCTAAGCTCTAGGCACTGTAGTTTCTGATACATAAGAAGATTTTTTTTAGTTTTCCTATATAAGCCTTAGTAAATTCAAGTAAACCCCGGGGCGGAGCCAATTTTGATTCCGGGGCAACAACTTGAAAATCTTGTTAGAGGTCCACTAGACAATGCTACACAGCGAATATCTAAGGTGTGGGCAATGTAGTTTCTGACTAGAAGACTTTTTTAATTTTCCTGTATAAACCTATATAAATCCAGTGACCCCCCGGGCGGGGCCAATTTTGACCCCGGGCAATAATTTTAACAAACTTGACAGAGGTCTGCAAGACAATGCTACATCCGAAATATCTAGGCCCAGTGGTTTTGGACAAGAATATTTTTTTTCCTATATAAATTAGAGTAAACCCCGGGGTCGGGCCAATTTTGACCCTAGGGCCATAATTTGAACAAACTTGGAACCAAACTTGTAATAAAAACCAAACTTGTGATTATTATTACAAGTTTGGTTTTTATTACAAGTTTGGTTGCAACAGAGGTCCACTACAAAATACAAAAGTTCTAGGCCTAGTGGTTTTGTAGAAGATTTTCCTATATATAAGCCTGTATAAATCAATTGATCCCCGGGGCAGGGATACTTTTGATCCTAGGGCAATAATTTGAACAAACTTGGTAGAGGTCCTCTAACACTAACTGACACTAAATATCTAAACTCTAGGCATTGTAGTTTTAGACAAAAAAATTTTTTTTTAATTTTCCTATATAACTCTATGTAAAATCAAGTTACCCCTTGGAATGAGCCAATTTTTACCCCAGTGGAATTATTTGAACAAACATGGAAGAGTTCCATTAGACAATACTACACACCAAATATCTAAGACCCGTGGTTTTGGACAAAAAAATATTTTAAAAGATTTTCCCTTTTCATCCATGTGAAGTATCGCAGAAATAGGCCAACTGGTTAAGAAGATGTTGTTTAAAGCAATTGTTGACGCACTGACAGACGGACGCACGGACGGACAACACGTGATCGCAATAGCTCATCTTGAGCTCTGCTGAGCTAAAAGTTTTTTTTCACAGTATATATGTTATATAGTAAAGGTATAGTCTGGTTCCCGTCGTACTATGCTACGTAATAATCACGTAGTGTAAGGGGCAGGTAATCCAGGCTAAGTAAAGGTATTGAACTACTGGGCTCAGGAACCACACCGGTCGTGTTCATCAAGGTCATGTGGTTTGCATAAACATAAACTTAAGTAGCAGCTGTAAGATACAAAATGCAGAGGCAAAACTATGGCACAATATACGTACGTATGTCCTGTTCATAAAATGTGATCCTGTTCGCAGATGCCACATTTCACTAGTATACAATATACAGTTAATATCCATTTGTAAACGTGTTTGTATTATGGACACAACTTTAATGTGACTAAAACATTGATCTGCACGAAGAATGCAGAAAATGTTTCTACGGAGAACCAGGGACTCAACATTATGTAACATAGTTCTTGTTTATACATGCAGTCCATCGAAATTGGAGCACTTTCCTTGTATGTCAGATAATACAGTACACGAAGTCATTGGAAATTTTAAAGAACGTATACAAACTACATGGGAGACCATTGCGTACTTACTAATTTAAATTTACAGGAGTGTTCTCCCCTCTTCAGTTTTATTACTCCAGCACATTCGAATATTAAGGGATCTTAGTTTATTTCCAGTTTGATGCCCCTTTATGAACAGTCAGTCATATGTAGCGGTTTTCACCAAACCGTCGTTCCTTACTAGACTCCCATTCTCCGTACGCAACAGGCATGGGGTAATGCAAATATGTAATTGTAATGCATTGCAATGCATTGCAGTTTCTCCAAGTAATTCAATGTAATGTGCAGGTTTTGCATTACATGTAATTTAATGCATTACACCTTCAAAAACAGGTGTAATGCAGGTTCATTATATTGAATTACATCAGTAAAAAAGGACATGTACTGATTTTTCCTTAAGCGCACATCTTTTATGCTGTAACAACGAGATGCGATGTTCCACATTGTTTGCCATATAGACATATAGCAGGCTTTTTACCTTGATAGTATATATAAGATCAGTGACGGGAATGTTTTGTTCATCATTTTATTTGTGGACCAAACACTGATACTGCGACCTGTGTATACAGGTATATCATTGTGTCCAAATAGAGCTTACAATTCATTTGATCTTGAAATGTAATTGTGAAATGTGATGGCAAACTTAGTATATAAGTTAAACCATCTCTGTGGTACCGACTATATAAAGACATGATAAATTTATTAATAACTTATGTGCATGCTGTAAGTGTTCACTATAATTTCTGACATACATTCTGTATGAATTCAGGTTGGAACTGTATTATGATTATGAACCGTTATGTATATATTTATGCATTATGGTGATTAAAATTTTCAAAATGGAGCAAAATGTAATTTAATGCATTGCAATGACTAGAGTAATTGTAATGTAATGCATTTCATGATAAAATCCATGTATTTGTAATTTAATGCACTGTTTCAGCAATGTAGTGCATTGAATTCTCAAGTAATTCACCCCATGTCTGGTGTGCAACTGCCTACTTTCTCACATAAGAGACCATGAGTAGCAGGGCTCGAACCCATCACCCTCAATCAGTGGGTTCCTGAATATGCATTTAGCTTAAAATCCCATCTTGAACACTATTTCTTTATACACAGTTCCCATATCTACAATATTTACCTCCCTTGGCAGCCATCTTAGTTGGCAAATTACTTATATGCTTAATAGAAAAAATAAGAAAATAGATTATTAAACAACTCAATTTATAAAAGATAACTTAATAATGAAGTTGTAAAGGCCATAAGCACATCAGGTTTAAGAAAATGTAGTTGTCACATATAAATATCCTGTATTTAGAATTATCAAAACAAAAACAAATATCTTCTATCAATGCTTGTTGAATTTGCCAACATGGCCACCAAGGGAGATAAATATTGTAGATGTGGGAACTATGTATACCAACTTGAGACTTTCATCTTTCAAGTACAAAAAAAACATTATCCAGGTTCCAGACCAAGGTTATAAAAATTGAGATCCGAAGAGCTGATTAATGTTTGCAAGCTTGTTCTGACAGACTAATAATATCAGTACCATTATTCAATATTGCCCGATTATAACTAACTTGATACCGAGTCGAGACTGACATAAACTTCATAACCCTCAGGCTTAATTCCTGTTTAATCTGTGATCCTCGTCTTTCAGCTTCACATGACTTGTCTTGCATTTTACTGTATGTGTAGTATGATTCAACCTATAATCTGATTTGGTGTGCAATACAATGTCATGCCGATAGCAACTGTGTGATAGTTTAGGCAATAAAATACATGGGTTTAATTCTTACTACCTGTTACATTCAAAACATTTTAAAATATTCCAAGACCAATAAAAACAATATTTGAAGGTTTTTTTATTTATTTATTTCCTTATTCAGTCCAGTCAATACATTGAAGTGCCAAGAACTTTATGCAGTAGCCTCGGCCTTGACGGTATCTTTCTTCAGAGGACCCTGGAATAGTAATAAAGATAGAATTATACACAGTTTAGTTTAGATGTATTACTGCTCTTTAGGTAGACAGGAGACTTCTTTGAGTTGAGACTTTCAGGTATAATATTATAAATATAATTTTCCAAAAACTCAATTTATCTGATCATCTTGTCCAAAAATAATTACAAAATTGTTAACTAATAAAAATCGTATGCAAGTATTTTGCTTATTATTAGATTTGTGAAACTGCAATTCACAAACTTACACATTGCTGTTGTTAAATATCAGTTCTTTGCAGTTGAATAATACATTTACAAATAAAGTAAAATATACTAAGACACACTATCCGAGTATCAATTCAATAACTGACAAATGGACTCGCAGTATATCTATATAAACAAAGCTCACCATAAAGTTCTTCTTCTCTTCGATGGTTTGGAAGCGACCATGACCAAACTTGCTTGATGTATCAATGAACTTAAGAGTGATCTTCTCCATCTGTCTTCTCTTGTGAGATTTCAGTAGAGACTGGAATAACAAAATTTATTATTAAATCACCACACACAAAAACAGTATTTCCAAGCACAACTCAATTGAATAATTCAGGGATAGGTTTCAAGTGTAATATATTGGTGGAACATATCTACCATCAGAAGGAAGGCAGCATGGTTGTTTAATCAGTAACAATCATGTGTCCCCTGGCAGGGGGACAATCCATGTATTTCATCATACAGTTTAAATATGTCCATCAATCAATTAGTACAGCTTCAAACACAATGACAATAACGTCATTTGTCAAATAACTTATTTTGCACAGTAACCATAGCTCATTCATGGCAGATAAATCCGGAATTCCAGATATATCTGGAATATTGTCACCTGTATTATTGATAAACTAAAACATACAACACTAAATCATTTTCAATATGAAACAAAATGAGATATTACAATATGTAGCTAGACTAAAGAAGAAACATGTGTCACATAACTCAGAAGGAAGGCAGCATGGTTGTTTAATCAGCAACAATCATGTGTCCCCTGGCAGGGGGACAATCCATGTACTTCATCACATGTTTTTTATGACAAGTCGTACATTAAAATGATGAAATTTTAAGAAAATCAAGAATATCTAGTCAGATTTACCTTTCTCAAAGTGAGAACACGTTTCTTAGGACCTACACAACATCCCCTGATCATAAGGAAGTCATTGTTTACTTCACCATAATGAGGGAAGCCACCTAATGGTGTGATGGTCTTGTCAGTAGGATCATACTCTGTAGCAGCATTGTTCTTGATAACCTTGCTATCCTTGGTGTGGATACCATCTCCGATTCTGTAGATCTTTTTGTTGATCTCTGTACGATGATGGTAACCCTTTTGACCAGCACGAGCTACAGTGTATTGTACTCGACTAGGATGCCAGGCACCAATACAGGCAACCTTACGCAAACCTTTGTGCGTCTTCCTGGGTAATTTCTTACAATTCCATCTGGATGTAACACCTGAAATAAAAAATATTAATCCATAAAATCTATACCGAGCTGTTTACACATAATTCCATGTCAATAAACACCATTTCTGGATGTGATTGTGAAGGATCAAATGATGTCATTTTCCTAAGTAATATAAATATCAAGTGAGTAGTAGTTGAAACATAAATAAGTTTGCTGTTACACTGTACACCAAAAACACTGTACACTGATTATCTTACCCTTGAATCCCTTTCCCTTGGTTACACCAATGATGTCAATATTCTCATCCTGGGCAAACACACTCTTGACAGCAACAGGTTTCTCCATGTGTTCACGAACCCAGTCAACCTTCTCAGAAATGGAACCTCCATTCACCTGGATCTCCATAATGTGAGCCTTCTTTTGGCGTTTCTTCAACAGTTTGGTCTGTAATAAAATGCCAAGGAGAAAATGAGAACTTAACACTAATACCTTTCTTCGGAAGATTCAGACTGAAAACATTTGTCTCTAGATCATTATTTTCTACATACTTTAGGAGGGGGGTTCAATTTACATCCATTCATAATTAATCTTAAACACTAGAACAAGAACTGTACCATGAAAAACATGGAAATCAATGTTGTGAAATATCTTGCATCCAAATGAAATGATCATTAAACAAATTGTGACTAACCTGGGTGTGACAGATAGCTCTGATGCAGGTGCAGTATTTCTTCATCTTATTGAAGTCCCTCTCTATTTCTTTCTTGCCAGAGTCATCATTCCACTTCTGGGAAGCCTTGGTGAATGCCTTTTTCTTGGATCGGTACCTTTAGGGATGGGGGGAGATAAGTCAAAATCTCATCACATAAATGCGAGAGGAGATTAAGACATAAGGCTCTTAGTCATCCAAGCAGATGACAAATTGGAGCCAACAATTACACTCAACAGTTCAGAAAACTGGAGGAGCACAGATATAATGTAAGGCAGAGCTTCACAGACAAATGTCAGTTGGAAGCAAGTCACAAGGACCCTGAAGATTGTATTAGCATGTGCAGTTATTTTTTTTTTTTTATAGAAAAGCACTTTCACATTTAACATTATAAAAAATCATGAGCAACTTGAAACATGGAAAATTGCTGTAATAAAAATCTTACAAGCATGAATTAACCACATCATGAACTCAGAAGTTTTTTTTATGAAATTACTTTTCATTTAAGATAATAGTATAAACCATTAATGTATATACCAATTCTTGTAGAATCTTCTTCTGCATTCTTCACTCAAGTGCTCGGCCCAAATGGTCTTGAATGATCTTGGACCACTTGGTGTCTCAATGTAACCTGTGCAGCCAACAACCATCATTGGAGGAGCTTCAATAATAGTGACAGCTTCAACAACTTCCTTCTTGTTTGACTCTAAAAAGATGAACATTGTTATTTTATCAATAAAAATGCACAACTGCATTTAGTTGCACTTTCAACATAATCGAGCAGAAAACGACACTGTGCTTATTTGGTAGTAGGTTACTGGTTATTACTTAAATAATGCTTAAACGTGTTATTATAGAATAATACATGGAACCATCTTACATGAATAAATTGACACTATATAGTACAGAACTAGAGCCAAAATATTTTTGAACAAGAACTTGGTATAATTTTAGATCAAGATGATATGCAACAGTTACATAGCATGGTTTATGCTTTACCATCATAGAAAGCCAAGCATTGGATGCTGGGCTTGAAATCAACGACCAGATTGCAAGCTCTACAGTCTACTAATTGAGCAAATCAGGGTGCTTAATATCACAAATGATTTATTTACATGTACACATATTTACTATAAGTACAGTTCAGAGTATCTCAAGTATAAGTAATATACTATGTACTTACTGGAACCAGGTCTGTCTACTTCTCTCAGAATGTGGGTCATACCAGCTTTGTACCCAATGAAAGCAGTAAGATGGACTGGGTTGGACTGAACATCTTTAGGGAAAGCCTTCACCTTACCACGGTGCCTCTTGGACCTCTTCTTAGGGAGAAATCCCTTGGATCCGTGACGAGGGGCAGAAAATTTTCTGTGCGACTAAAATAGAATAATTAAAACATAAAACAATAATACAAGATGTAATGAGGCATGTCAGTAAATTTCTAGTATCGATTTAATGAGAAAACAGCGGATTCGCCGCGATTTAATTTGAGCCTCCAAAAATACACGTCTTACCATTGCGACAGTACGGTCGGAAAAGGATGTATCACGTGATGTAAAATTACGACATACAAAATATCAAAAAAAATAATTTCTTATTTATCGTCTTTTTCGTACTTTAATGAATCAATTTGTATGATGCTTCTAATAATCATACATTTCAAAAGATGAATTGACATTGTAAATTAATGTCGTAAAAATGACCCCACGACTCACTTGCGGTCATACGACCGACCTTGGCTTCAGTCTTCGGACACAACATTGTAAAAATGCCGGAGAAATCGTACGAAGTACCCCCCGAGTTCGTTCCGGGGTTTATTTCTGGACCGGCAAAATATATACGAGGTATAAATAAGCGATGAGGCGTCATTTTTTTTTCAGACCGGACTTGTATTTACAGCCGTGTGAACGTCTCCACTCTCGTTATTGACTTGTTGCTGTACAAGTTGTATGCAGTTATCAACGTTCATACTTTGCTAAATAACGAATTCATGTCATTTAGTTTGTTGACTTGCGAATTATTCACAAGCTATACGCACTTAATTTCCTTGGGCAAATTCCTTACTTTGTCTGTTATACTACTGTAATTAGACAGCTTTGTGACAGCGAGACATTTTTCGACTTGGCTCCGTCCCGCACAGTCCAACAAAGATCTGCATATTTGTGTGCGGAAAATCCCCAATTAAAATTGGTTGGGCCCGATAACTACAATATCTGTGACCAAAGTCACCATTCGGTAGGTAGAAATAAGGGTGTAACAAAAATACGGTGGGATGGTTCTATCTCGGTACGGTTCACGATACAATGCCTTGTCTGTACGGTATGGAACGGTACGGTCCAGCATAGGAGTATTCTTCCTAACAAGAATGGGTGAGGTTGATTGCCTCCAGTGTGTTATGAATATAAAATATGGAAGCATTTTGGGTTCTAGGTAAAAGAAAAAGATGGAAAGAAGTCTGCCCTTTTTGAAACCACTACAATGTCATGTCAACACTGTTTTGTTAATGTCTCGTACAAATTGGGCAAAACGACCAATATGGCAACTCACATGAAAAGATACCATCCAAATTTGGTTCACCTGACTATTCTCGAGCTACTAAGAAAATGAAAATAGAAAATAAAGCAGAGTTGTCCCCTGCATTAGGCTAATGCAGGGGACGACTGTGCTTTATTTCCTATATAATATATTCATTTTCTTGTTGATATTTTTGAAAAAGTACTTAAGGTATCGGGAGTGGATGTCTAGTCATATCAAGTTTTACCAATTTATAGATTTAAATTATATACTGAAATAAACCCACTGAATAAAGTCCATAGCAAGTGTTTTAGAAAATAATACAATATCGCTCGTAATTTACAAATTTTTTAACAACGACTCTGTATATTGGAATATATAACTAAAATAGCCTTAAAATAACTATAAATGTATAAAGCAGGTAATCGTGCCTCAGATTTTTTATAACGTCCTCTGTTCGTTAGATACTTTTAAGAAATTTTGTACACTGAACCCCGCTGTTTATTACGTAATACACCATGAATAAAAAATGAAAACTGGTATCAAATATGTACATGTATATACAATGTATATAAGTCATTGGTATTGTGATATGTATTGTATTGTAAACCCTGTACCACCGTATGTGTCGTGAGGTGAGCGTATCATTACACCCTTAAGTAGCAATAAAACATTTCAATGACAAAGTCTACAATGACTGGGGTACTCCCAACAAAATAATTCTTTTCATAAATGGGGGGGGACATAGAATTATAGAATTGTACTTGTAACAGTATGCAGGGATTTTTTGGGGCCGATTTTATAGCCGAAATTCGGTCATATTCCCAATCTAAAATAGTATCTTTTTTTCCCAATTCACAGACAAAAATTCCCAATCCCCCAAAAAAAAAAAATATATATAAGTTATAAGAAATTATAAGTTCATTAACATCACTATTGGTAGTAAATACCTTAATCTGCTACTGTTTTATGTGTAAATAAGTAGAATAAGTTGAACATTGCAAAAATTGTAGTTATGCATTTTTTCCCAATTTTGATTAAAGCACCGCGAAAATTCCCAATCCCAAGGGTATGGATCATATTCCCAAAATACCGAGAAAAAACCCTGGTATGAAAAATATGGTATTTCAATGTACAGTGCTCCAGATAAGACATGTATTTGCATTTGCAACGTAATATTTTTTCGGAAAAAAAAGCATTAAAAATGAAATTCAAGAGTGAAAAAATGCATTCTTAAATGCTAATCTGCATTATTATTTGAATGTCTGTGCATTCGCATTATATTGTAAACAAAGAATTTCGTTCTGATATAGTGGGCCTTCAATGGCACTCAAGACAGTTATTGTGAGGACAAAAAGTTAAACGCTGAAAAAGTCAGGGTACCATTCACTAGAATGCAGTATGTAGGCACTTGTGATAAAAATGTCTGGCCATGTGACTAAATCATGATGATTGAAAAGTAAACCATTGGAAGATCCGATAAGCTTTTTGAAGTTCTTCAACAGTGACAATAAATCATCAACTCGATTGGGTAAGCCGATAAAAAGTTACAAAACATGTCGGGCTACACAATAGGAATTTTTAGTAGCCCTGTTATGGGCATTTTATAACAGCCTTGTGCTATCAAGCTATCATTAATGTTACACACTTTTTGTTGATATCAGCAGTGACAACATTCCGGATGTATCTTGAATTCAAGATTGATCTGTCCTGAATGATTTCTGAGCATGATAAAAGTTATTTGATGAAAATATCTCAAGAAATAATAAAGACTTGGGCCTTATGGAGGCAACGCAGTAAGGCATGGAACAAATCTTCCTTGCGAGCCTCTTAATGTGTAACATTTCATACATACAACAATATTTACAATAATAATAATGAAAAAACAACCCAAAAAAACATGAAACAAATACATAGAATGGCAAAGTTATGGCCAATTTATTCTGTTCTGATGGATTTTGTTTAATACAAACCTAGTTAAATATGGAAACAATGTGGTTGAAGGCCTCCTGTTTGGCAAAAATGGTCGGCTTCATACGATTTTCAGGATTTTAATTTGGCTCTATTGATACACCTGTGATATCGACACTTAGGACATTGACATTTATTAATCATAAAAGATTTTCATGGTAACAGATTGATCACTGGATATGTGTGAATGATTGTGTGGGATATTTGTGTTTGTTAATGAAATTATATATGTTAAAAACTTTTGAATAAATACAGTAGCAGCATTAGAAACCAGTATACTTCATTTTTATGTTTAATTAAATATAATGCAAATGTGAATCCTAATTTTGGAGTTGGCCAGAATAAGGTGGAACAAAAGTAATTAAACCAGAGAATTTTCATTTCTTACAGAAAAGTTTGTATTGCCATTTCGTCCAAAGGAACCTCCAGTGTACTATCACAGACGTTTTGAGCGTGTACCAACTATTGACCAATGTGAGATAGGAGATCCGCTTTGTAGATATGAGGCACAAGAGCAGTTCCTTAGAGACAAGTTAGTATTTCTTTACATTCTCTTTTACTTCTTAGTTGATGAATATGATTCCTAAATGAAGTTTATTGTCTTCACATAGGCCTGCAAAATATCACTGTGCTTAAATGAAATTTGTGGCCATGAATTGGCAAAGCCAATTATGAGATGGTTGTAAACATTTTTTTATCTGGTAAACTGATTCTTAGAATTTTTATATGCATCCTTACCGTATATTGTGTTATTTATTTTGTAGGGCCGTTGACATGATGATAGTAAAAATATTAACTAGGAGATTGAATCAATGTTGTATATACTGGGGAGAGAGTAGCTCTGTCAGAAATTGTCAGAAAGAGAAGAATGATAAGGAGCAGTCAATGATTAATTATGCGACTAAATGTAAGTTCTGTTCTTTTAAAAAACTTACAGTACCATCCTTTGATTGTCTTGTCAATGTCAACTTGTTCAATAATCAATGCTGATAATATGATATTTCTGTCAATAGAAAGAAATGAATTTATTCTATTTTAGATTAAGATTTACTAATAATTGGGAAAATTGAGATTTTTATGCCCCCCCATATCAATACACATGTAGATCAGTAGCATATTGTTTTTTTTCGTTTCTTTGTTTGTTTGTTTGTTTGTACCAATGCCCCCTCTGGGTGATATTTGACCTACTGACCTGGAAATGCACAGGCATGTAAAGGTTGTCATGAAGGAACCAAAATATTTTGAAGTTTTGTGATTGTAGGTGGAAGCATTTTGATTTTAGTTTCGTACAAACAGACCCAAAACAATTATTTTATGTTCCTGAATCCCTGATCTATCGATACGGGAGCATACATGTAGAAAGGGAGCTATCAACACCTAGACATCGGTTGCCGATCACATACAATGTACATATTTTCAAGTTTCATTTGAGTTTAAAGCCAGCTTTTTGAGATTTTACATTTATACTGTGTACGCTTATAAGATTTTTTATTGTGCTCTTCTATTCTAGATGGTGATGTGTCAACTAATGGTGATGTGGTTGATTATTTCATGAAACAAAAACACAGAATGATCTGGTTGAGACGAAGGATAGAAAGTGGTGAAACAGATGCTCAGTATAATGACTAATATACGTTTGGGTTCATAAAAAGTGTCGCTGAGATAAACTTTGCATGTTTATTACAACTGCAAACTTGCAAATATTGCTGGATAGAGTGATCAGTAGGACATAAATGAACACTTGAATCAGTTTGGAGATCGTTTTATTGTGATGATAGACTATACACTAGTATTAGTTTTCTCTGACATATGCTTGACTGCTTGAATGAATGAGCCTTTTAAAGTAATTTCTGATGTATAAATTAAAGACATCTTGTTGTTAAATATTTTGTTATTTTTTATTTGATTGGTTGTTGAGTTGAGTAGACATAGGTCATATTGTATCAATTAAGATAGAAATGAAATTGACGTGCCAAGTACAATCTCGGTGGTTAGGGGTAAAGAAATAGATCAAATATATTTTACACTGTAAAGTATCTTAAAATTACTTTTCTTTATTCAATTAAGTAGACTGTAAAAGTTATGAAATTTGAAACATACAACATACATGTGTATTATGTAGATGCTACATTATCATATGATAAAATAGTCACATGTCACAAAATTTGTTCTTAGATATATTCTTGAATAAGCTACAACTATTTGGTTTTACCTCACACAACCAAATAGATATTTATTTGAATTTATCACATTTGTACAGATTTTTCTAGGTGGACTGTTGGTATTTATACTTTTTACCTAGCGAACTTCAAAATTACAAATAACTAATGGTAGACACCAAATTTTAATGGAAAAGAATTTAATGTATGAATTCAGAAAAAAATTGTTAACTTGAGCATGTTTTAATTTTAATAATTTAACAAGAAACAAATGAAGTAACATGAAAGAAATGATATTTTGGATAATACAGATAGAAAATCCATCTTTTTATTAGCCATTGAATCATAGCATGTTTTGGTTTATTCTTAGGACATATTACAGTTATCTACCTTTGTACATTTCTAATATGAAATCCTCCATTAGTTAAAAGCATACATATTGAATGTACATGTATTAGGATGATGTACATAATTCTGCTAAGAATAGTTGTTTTAACATTTTACAAATGAAACAGAGGATACAAAATACTTAAAGACTTCTAAAAATAATTTCCTAAAATGTGGTCTGTTCTGCTCTAAATAGGCTTAAAGACATTGAACCAGGAATGCGAGGCATGTGGCTTATGGACCAGAAAGTCCACAGTAGGGGGTACTAAAACAGACAGGGTCATTGATAGACTAGCACTTGTTTACATAATATGTTACTCTATGCTTATAAAAACAAAAGCAATTTAGTCATAAACTTATTATCACTGTAAATCAATAAAATTTATTACCCCACTTTTTGACTAGGTGTCAAGTCTACAGACCGTGACCAGACTGGTTTTATCTGATTAGGGGCAATAAAACAATTAAGAGATTAGACCACATGTGGATTTTGGGGGGGGGTCACTTATATAGTAGCTGTTCAATGTCTTCAGTCCTAAATGGAGGATTTTACTTTTTGTTCTACCTTACAACAGTGGAAATGAATTGGTAAACATTCTATAGTAATTGTAACTGATGCACATATTTCCAACTTGGGTAAATTACTACCTTATTTGTAGTTTTTATAGAGCCGCCATGTGATGCGCTGGACATAGTCGCCACAATGGTGGTTGGTTTGGTGTATGCAAAACCTTGGCCAGCTGTCTGGATTAGGTTGTCATTAGGTTGGGATTTTGAAGTATTTTGGCACTAATGTTCAATGTAGCTAATGTAGCTCATGGTCACACTTTAAGGTCAAATGTGAATCAAAGTACTGCAAGTACCCATGGAAACTGAACTAACAGATTTGTACTGCAACATTGAACGGGAACTAATTTAACAATTGCATGGTGGATGTAGAAAAACGTAAACAGTAGTTCTTTGATCCGCATAAAAATTCATGTGTGCAGAGCGAGTGATGGCTGAAAATTAGTCTGAAACAGCTTATTGGAACCATGTCTGTCATGGGAATGATTGAAATAACTTGACCTTTGTTGGCTGTCAGTCAGGATTATGCTTGCCTGTCACTATATGGAAATTTTGAAATATTTTTTAACTAACGTACAACATGATGCCAATAAGATCTGTATCTGTAACTCAAAGGTCAAGGTCATGCACTCAAGGACAAAAGTGAGTAGTTCTGGACCCTAATTGTGTACTCCGATAATTTTTTTACCTTAGAATGTGTTAACCCTTATCAATGTACATAGATCTCACCGTATCTGAATAAGTGATTTTGTGTTTTTAGCTCACCTGATTCATCACAATTAAATTGTTTACACTCTAGCAACCGCAGCTCTTAACAAATCGAGATTAAACTTGCTCACAATGTATATGTCCACAATTTCTCGGCTAAGGTCGATTATGGGCAAAATTGGACCATAACTTCTAGAGTTATGGGCCCTTGAATTACATAATTTGCTATATTTTAGCTTGTTTACACTCTAGCACCTTCATTTATTCACCGATCCTAATAATATTTTCAGTAAATGAGTATAACCAAATGATATTGGACAAGTTCGATTATGGGCGGAATCGGACCACATCTTCAAGAGTTATGGGCCCTTGACTTAGAAAAATTGCTATATTTGAGTTTGTTTACACTCTAGCGCATTCATTTATTCACCAATCCTAATCATATTTTCAGTAAATGTGTATAACCAAAAGATCTTGGACAAGTTCGATTATAGGCGGAATCGAACCAGACATTCAAGAGTTATGGACCCTTGACTTTGAAAATTTGCTATATTTTAGCTTGTTTACACTCTAGCACCTTCATTTATTCACCGATCCTAATCATATTTACGATGAATGTGTATGACCTTATGGTCTTTGACCAATTCAGTTATGGGTGGAATCAAATCACAACTTCAAGAGTTATGGGCCCTTGGATTAGAAAATTTGCTATGTTTTAGCTTGTTTAACAGTATTATACATGTACCTTCATTGTTGGTTTTGAACTCAAAATCTATGTAAAAATGAGTTTTACGAGATGGAAACTATATTACCTGGTCATTGATTATTGTGCCTTTGTTCTCAGGTGAGCGATAAAGGGCCATCTTGGCCCTCTTGTGTTAAGTACTAAGAAAATCACCCAATGATCTTTAACCAATGAGATTACAGACTAATATATTCTAAACCAGACTATTGTAAGAGGTTGTAACTTGAAAGTTCAGACAAATGTCTCTAAACATTTCATTTATCCTCCACCTGTGCTACACATTTCATATAAAAATGTTATTTATTTAACTGAGTAATTGGGTTGTAGGGGCACTAATTAGCAATCATAGAGCAGGAATGTAGCTAGCTTTGAATAAATGTTACACATACAACCCTCCTGCTTCTTGTGTGCCATTTTTGTTCACATTAATATTTTCACTTTCCAAATTGATGTTACACATGTGCATAAGTGTGTACACCTGGCTACACTCCCGCAAGAGCCCTAGTAATTTAACTGTCTTGGAGCTGTCACTCACATACTGTCAAGGACTTATATACATACATGGTGTGTATATAAGTCCTTGATACTGTCAACTACATTTAAACCAATCTTGAGCCAGACAAAAAATCTTACAGTTCATCCAACTTAAATCAGGATGGTGCTTACCTAAAAGCATTATAACTGTAAACAATTAAGTATCAATTGCATTTTTCAAGTCCATCAATAAACTCTCTAGAGATAAAGATCGACATGATGGGTTCAGAAATATTTATTGATTATATTATCGTATTTAATTGTCTATTAATTTTGTCTCCTACTTAATGGCATTGATGATTATTGGTCAATATTGCAGAATTAATTGTTGTAAAAGTAAACAATGATCGTCTGTCACATGTTCCTATGAATTAAGTTAACATGTTGAGCTGTTATTATGTAAATCTAAGCCTCAGATGTGTTATATTGGAAATGAAGTGGGGTGATACTACAAGTACTGAACAATTTGCCTGTTATAATTTCCGAGCAGGAAACATGATTTAGCTGTATGCCATAGTCAGGAGTTTATTTGAATTTCTGAAAAAAGGTAAAGTATACAAGACATTTTTGTTTTGTCTTTTTGTTTTGTCACAAATTGTGCACTACACAAATGTTAAATAATGGTTCTATTGAAAAAAAGAATAAGTGTGAAAAATATTAAGGAAAGAGATACAACATTACATTAGATCCATATGTTCTTAAGCAATAATCATATTCATTAATAATGCTTATTTTAGAAAAAATACCATTATCATGTTTGAAATCATTGCACAGGACTGACAAACGGTGGTTAAGTAGCTGAAAGCAGAGACAGTGTTTAAACGAGAAAAATGTGCTGAAATCCTGCTTTTGCTCTCAAAATATATAAGTAATGACCCTTGCTGATTTTTTAAAATTATTTTTTAAAATTATTATTTGGAAGGTCAGGTAATTTTCTTGGTATTGGGAATATACTTGAAAAAATACTGAATTTGCATGTATTCTTAGATAGCTAACAATTTCCCAATAATAATTATATCTAGGAGTCATAACTCATAACTACAAGTATAATGCCTAAGGCTGTATTTTATTTCCATTGAGACAAACTATGGTGAAATGCACAATGCTTATACAGAGATGCAAATAGTTTAAATTAATGATATCAATTAGTAATATTAATATAATCTGTGTCTAAACCAAATGATGAATTCATTTATCAGTTGATTTGCTTGTTCATTTCTGTTATTATTATTTGTATGTAGTTCTGCAATAAGTAAATTGTTAGTGACTTTTATACTAATTTCTGATTCGTAATTTTTCTTTTGAAGACAGTTTTTATTACAACTTATTAAATTACTTATGTCTATTTTGAATGGAATCCTTAGAATTTATTATTTGTATGTAATTATAACAAGCTCCATATTAAGTCAACTTCTGTGTCACTAGATATTTGAAATAAATGGATTAGAAAAATATGGAATGAAGTCTTTCGGCAAAGTGACCCCTGAATTTTCGAGGTCAGTGTCTGGTACTGGAGAAAACAGTAACGAGGCTTGGAATAATTCTGATATGTGGGAACTGGAATCATTCGGTCCTGATATTGATGTTCTTGAGAACAAATCAAAGGTCAAACAGGATTTTGAGTCTGCATGCGCAGATGGAAAACTTTGTGGAAGGCCGTCTGTGTCATCAACTTCTCGAAGTATCTACATGGTTGTCAATGATGACTCTCCATACACTGAAAAACACACTACCATGACAATAATACAGGTATGTACATGTATTACAATTACTCTGAGGTCTATATTCTTCGCAATAAGTTATATTTTTGTATGGAATTCACTTGATATTATTCATACTTTTAGTGTTTTCTTTTCAGCACTATAGTTAGGCATCAAAAACGTATCTGATAATCTCACCTGTCCTGCTTATACCATCAACCCTAGACTTCATGTTAGGCCCAAGTAATGATTCATCCAATATCTCACTTTTAACCTTTCCAATAGCTTTCAAGAATAATAAAAAATAAAATTTTCTTTACCCACCTACCCTAGTTTTAATAAATAAAAAAACAAAAACTTTTTAAGCCTTTATATACTTGGGTTTTATCAGAAAGGATATAAATTATAGTCACTTTCATCAGAAGGTGGACCTGTGTGTTAAAGAGCATTTTTGTCTTAGTTGGAATCTGTATAATAATGTAATAACCTTATAGTTCTTACTGGAATGTTTGCCATTGACATAATGTTGGCATTGTTTGTGACTTAATAGTAATTATAAACTTAGGTATTGGTGTGTTCTAAATAGAATGTGATCATGCCTATACCTGAAGACCATTTATAGCTTGGATAAGTTCATGTGATATACATAATTATAGTATTGTGATTATGGGTACGAATCATGCTATTGGTAAATTAATTATAAGTGAATCTCATTCCATCATTTGAGAGAAACAAACTGGACATGTCGCGTGATAAAATCTATGCAGAAATCCTCAGTGGGATAATGTCCTGACATGTCAGTAGATATCATGGTGAAATTGTCAACATGAACAATGCACTACTATTCAACTATCACACACATTGTTGATATGTACACATTGTGATGGTGATGTTAAAATTGAATGCTCAAAATTTGTCTAATTATTTCAACTGTTGATATTATCAGTTAAAGTAAATTATGCATGTATCATAATTATATACACCTTGACAAAACAATAGTACATACTGACATAAAGATGAGAGAAACATATATAGAGTTCTGTTCGATTCTAATCATGATATTTTATTTACATATACAGTCATGTTGTTGATTTTTTAATCTGTTTTTTTTTTACATGTTTATTTGGTTTCTATACCATACTGATGTGTATAATGATACTGTCATGATGCATATTTTTGCGCTTTTGTTTCATTGCAAAATTACTCACATTGTTAGGTAAAATGTATTTTGATATAAATGACTTTAACTTAAAAGGACATAGAAACTCAATCCATCAAAGTGCCAAATCATTCAAATCACAAGACTCCCATCATTACCAACACAATATATCTTGCACAATACCATTTTAGAAACTGTCTTGGTGCCAATATTTCAAGCAATCTTACAGTCACATTGAAAACATCACGAAAAAGGCAAATCAAACTCTAGGATTCCTCAGAACACTTGTATGTCCCCATCTTGAGTACAGCTCCAGTGTCTGATATCCATATACTGGTGCTCTCATGGACCAGTTAGAGTATGTACAGCTCCGAGCTGCCCACTGGGTCAAGAGGGGCCATCATCAATTGGAATGCCTTGTCCCAAGATATTGGCCAAATCAAGTCTGGCTGTAAGCCGGATTCAACATGTTTCACCTTTAAACATATCAGCTTTTAATCTGTTCTTTCTTTTATCTAATTTTACTCCTTATTAGTTGACACGCAAAGCCTAAGTCCCCAGCTGGGGTTTGACTAAATGTAAGATAGATAAGTAATGATTCTTCTTTATAATGCACTGGAATGCTTTTGTTGTGTCATTGTCAATCTAGTTTGTGTGCTTCACCATATGTCAGTTTATCATTTAGTTCAATGTTTGTGACACTTCAGTTGGCTAAGACATAATTATATCCTTTCAAGTGATTGATTGATTTCCAAGCCATTTGTGTTGTTGTTTGTTATTGATAATCTGATAATTAATCCTCAATGTTAAGGTCATAATCTTTTTAGGTAAAATACCTGTGAAATTGTAGGTTTTTTAAGAAGTTTTAAGGTGTCAAAGTGCAATATCAAGTCAATGATAATCAGTTAATAAAATATGTTCTTTTTAATAAAAAGACCAAGCCTTCAACAGAAAGGCCCTATAAATACTAGCTAGGGTAGTAAAGTAGAGAAAAAGATATAAGTTAATAATTTATTTTAAAATTGTCTTTGTGACAAGAAAATAAGTTTTGTCTTTGTGATACGTTTTTGGGATATTGTCTATGTGACATTTACTAAACTTAGTGTTTACTGAATATTTTGGACTTGGATTCATACTTTGTGTGATCAAATTTAAACTACATGAATTGAACACAAATATCTGTTGTTATTGGTTAAAAAGATTATATACAAGTATATAAGGAAACATAGATTATCACAACTGCTGACTTGAGTACTCAATACGATCTTACGAATCTTCACCACACTGCTTCACTGATGGCATTCTGATTGAGAATACCTATACACACATATTTTTAGATCATAATGATACCATAAACTTAATTCAGTGATTAACTGTTAAAATGAAATGTAATGTTCTATATATGAAGGATTTGTCTCAGCAATTATTTTTACCTTCAATTATATGGTAAATCACCCCCTCTGCATGATACCTACCACATAGTTCAGCAAATAGTGTTAATCCTATGAGAAATCTATCAAATAACCAGCCACTGGCTATTGTCAGCTATTCACTGATTTACTGACCATAATGAAATGCAAATGGTCATGACAATTTGTGTGGCAGATTTACAAAGATTAAAGTATACGGCAACATGTCTGAGCTATTAGTAAATGTGACATTTCAATAACTGATATCTTTCAATTATGATAAGTTAATAAGTGATTGATTTATGTGAACATACAACCTTATACTGAATGTATTACTGTGTGAGTCAAACTGGTGTATATTAAGACATGATACCTAATATTGTGACTTGATGTATACTTAGGTATACAAGTTTCAGTTCAGATAAGAGATACAGACAGGAAACATTCATGTTACGATTCCAGGTGGATTCCCAATTGTAAAAAAAGGAAATGCTACAGAATTAGATATTTTTGTTTCCTATTGCTTGTTATTGATAACTTATTTAGGATTAGTGTTTAACCATGATTGGAAAGGTGAGTTTTTTTTATTAAAATACAAATTATCTTATCAAATTAATATAATATTAAAATTTATTATTTTTAAATGTTAATTAATCATTTGTTACAAGAACATTTTGTTCTTTTTAACGGCAATAAAAATTGTGACAATTTAAAATCTGCATGTTCTTAAAAAGATCATATTTATTGAATGATGGATAAAAGGTGTTTTTTTTATAATTTTTGGATCTGGTTTGTCTTTAAAATATGCATATTCATATGCTGAAAAGGGTGACGTTTATATATTTGATAATTATGTTTTTTTATCTTCAATATTTGAGAGTAGTAAGTATTTCTAGTAATTAGACCATGCATGATCATTATGCCTGGATGTAATCATCTTTTAAAATGATTAAAACTCTAGTGTCCCTTCTAATTGAACACAGTGAATTCTTTCTGGAATATCATGAGCATAGCATGGTTACGTTCTTTCCAATGGATATAGTTGTGCTTCTTTTTTAGAGTAAAGCTGCACTGGTAAATAATATCTAGAAGCATAACATTTTATAAGATTTTCAGTTTATTGTTGTCTGATTCCTGTTAGATTATAATCATACTTGTATTTCCATTTTTTACTTATTTTTGGATTTTAAAAATGTTTTGGTGACTGTAAAGTCATATTTTTACTGTTATTGTAATGATTTATTTGGTATGGTACCCTTTTCACTTCAACATTTTTAGATTTACAAAAATGTAATATGTTTTATATCAGCGCCAACTAATGTTGCTCTTTGATTTTAGCATCACAGGTGTCCATAATGGGCATGAAACATGATAAGTATGATCTGTAAAATAATAAGTTAATGATGTAGTTATTTCAGTTTCCACACCAACTGTTGTAGCCATAAGCTGGCACATCGCTGCTGGCCATTGTGGCAAATACACTGTCATATTGTTAAGTTGTAAAAATGATGACATGTCAAAAAAAAAATACATCAGATACAACATGTTAGCCAATTTATTTAGTTTCCCAAAACTGGCATGAACAGTACACATTTTGACACTATTAAAAATAACTCTCCATGCAATAACAATTGAAGATCAAGTTTGTCTAAAAACCTCAAAATGTCATTTTCTTATATGCTGTATATTTCCTAATAAATGCTCTTCCCTAAGTTACTTCCCCCTACAAACAAAGTAAAAAAATCATTATATAAATCCAAATAACATTCATTGTGTCCCCACATCATTCGGTCAATTACAAGAAGATTAAAACTAATCTGTTGAATGTAACACACTCAGAACATTAATTATGGTATATTTGGTATAATATTAAGATTTTTTGCTGTCAACATTTAGGGTGGTATTTCATTTAGCTAGGTGTCAAAGTTGATGAAACATGAGCAGCTCAGTTTTTTGACATGCATTGATGTATTGATTATGTTTTATTTACAAACTGTTGATGTACACTGACAGAATATTTTCAAACTGAATTCATCCCAAACATTCATAGAGGTCCATTTTGTTTTCAAATTATCAAACTCTGTTGTATGAAGACATTGTTATTCAGTTAACAATAAGTTATTGTTATTGTTTTTTGTTGTATTTAAAGGTCACTCATTGTTTTCTATTGGTAGTTTGATTTGTACTCAATATGAAATCAAAAATACATTAGACAAAGTCCTGATATGTTTTTGGTCACTTACCTTGAAATATGTCAAGAGTGAATGGTGAAGGTCATGCAGTTAATAGTAAAGTTGGACTTGTTTGTGGCTGTGACCCAATGGTTAGTGTGCTGGACGTGTAACCAGGCAATCTAGGTTCAAATCTCAGATGTGGCAGATCATACCATTCTATGAAATTTGACAAAAATGTTGATTTTGTTCCATATGTGGAGAAATTGCCAGCTGTTTTGTGTGTAAAGATAAATTAATATTGATTAGAATACAGTCCAGGAAAACTGCTAAGGTGAACTGGTCGCCGTATGTAACTGAAAATTGTTGAAAAATGGCATTTTGTACAAGTATTAATCAATTCCAACAGGTTTGACATCCTAATTGCATGTACATGTATTTATCAAAATGACCAATTAGTATATGTACTGTCAATTATGTTGATTTATTCGTATGGTTGACAGTTCATGAATATCTAATGATCTCTTTATTTGATGGATACTTATTTTGATCATTCCATCATTTAGCTTAGAAATAACGCACAACATAACTTTAGATGTTGCATCATTTCATGTTGAGACAATAACTGATCATTTTCTATGCCCCATGGCAGCATCAAATGATCACATAGTAATTGCCTTGATTGTCTGTCCGTCTGTCAGTACAAGGTTAAGCCAACCAATTAAGCTGCCACTTGGGGGGGGGGATTTCAATGAATTGCTTTGTGCTAAACATTCCACTTTGACTATCTATGAAGACTTATCACATATTGCACTGTATGAAACTCCTTTGTACTGATGTACTGATTCACTTAGCATTGATAACATTGTATGATAAGACAGGAATCATATCATTTATCTAACTGTCACATTCACTTAGTCATTATCTATATCACATAGATTCACTTTTTTTACTTCACATTAGACGGAACTATGTAGATTTATAGTAGTAGCCCCTTCCCCTTCAATTTCAACTGTAATGGCAATCAAAAGAGGCTATATCCCCCCCCCCATTGTTAGCCAAAATCTAATACTGTATTTTCATTGGGCTCAATTTTTGTGGTTTTTACTAAAATGGTTATTTCATGGGGACATAAATTAGTGGATTTTGATTTTTGAAAAAAAATGCCTTATCTCTTCATTCAAATTCGTGGGCATCTGATTTTGTGGATGAGCCGACCCAAGAAATCCACCAAATTAAATCCCCAATGAAAATTAAAGATTCCACAGTATTAGCCCCCCAATCTGAAATTGCTTCTTACAGGGCTGGTGAATGTAATAATATACCATTACACTGGCCTTGTGGTGAATTGTCATTCTTATCTTTAAGGTTCTTTTTGATATTTGCATCTCCATAATAAAGCAACATGAAGTTCTTTGAAAGTACATATTACTTGATATGTGGATAATGTCTGACTAAAACCTGCATTTCCATGTAAGAATCACCTAGAAATTACAAATTCATTCCTGCTACCTCCTCATCTATCACTGTCTCAAGACATTACATGATTACTTTAGGCAGTAATTTACCTTTCAGATTATACGTGATGACTTGGTGTCAGAGCTCAGGCACCAACTCAAATTGAATCCGAGTCGGATCAACATGACTGATAATGCTGGAAATACACCCATACATATTGCAGCCAAATACAACAGATTGAGGTCATTGGTTGTTTTGTTGGAATTTGAAGCAGGTTTGTTTTAGCATGCCAAAAGTATTTTAACACTTTCCATTATGTTGTCATAGCAACAAGAGTTTTAAACATAATCTATTTTACTAAAGAAATATTTCAGGTGTTGTATTAGTATCTTTTTGTATAGTTTCTAGTATAGGGGGCGGAAGGGATGGGGGTGGGGCTAAGCATGGTAAAGGGTGATTTAATGGCCTAAATTAGCTTTCAACACTTAAAAGTATCCAAGACATCGTTCACCATGCTAGCCCTCTCTGCTTCCTAGTCTACACTGCTTATATTGTTACTTAAGTACGAAATTCTACAGGTGTAATGTAATCAGAAAACAGCAGGGTTTTTTCCAAGTTTACAACTATATAATTTAGAAATCTAGCTGTAACTTCTACACAGAAGTTCTATAAGTTACTCCTGGAAAAGGTATGTAACTTGTAAATGAACAGGAATTTGCAATCAAAATTATCCGACCATAAAAAAAATAACACCTGTATAAAATTGGAGAGCAAAATAACAACTTTAAGATTTTACAAACTTAATTTGGAATTAACAGTTGTAATTTAGACACAAAATATAGAATTAACAGGCATTACTGGTGTTGTTATAATGTATGTAGATGGGTTTCTGTATCATGTAAGAAGAATCCTTCAGGCCTGTAGGTAATAAAGTGTTAAATAATGTATCAAATATGATGGTCATCTGTGTTTTATGACTATACAGTGGTTAGCTGCTTGAGATTTGTATGATAAACTTCATACATAAGTTCTTTTATTGAGTTTTTATTGAGTCTTGATAAGAACTACATGTTTTTATTGCATGCCAGCCAAACAAGTTTATGGAATAAATTGACTTTCAAAAATTGACAATTATTTGAATGAATTGTTGCAGAATTGCAAAACCTGAATAAAGTGTAAATAAAACATTGAATAATGGAATCTGAACAGTTTATCTATCATACATTCAGAGTCTCTTTAGGAGAGTTCCCATTAGCAAACATTTTATAATAATGGCCATTTAGTAATTAGATAAAAAAAGGAAAGTAATGAGTTGCTTCTGGTTGAAATTGATATCTAATTTATTTCTTCTGTAAACTTGATTTAAGTGATGAGATATTATCCAACAGTGCAATCATTACTTCAAATAAATTATAATCCACTAATGACTATTTTATAATACAGTGCTTCCTCTCAAAAGCAACACCCTTTGGGAGTAGCAAAATTGTTGTTGTTGAGGTTGTTGTTCTAGAGATGTTAAATAAAAGTTAATTTATACAGTGGGAAAAAATCATGCTGTTGACTTGTTATAGGGAGGTTGTTGCTCAAGAGAGGACCGCTCTAGAGAGGTTGTACTGTAGTTAATGTGTGAGATGCTGATTTGTTTTGTTTAGACCCAAACATTGCTGGACCATATGAGATGTATCCACTTCATCTAGCAGCCAAATATAACAGCTTTGATGTGGCCAAATACCTGTTGAAACATGGGGCTGACATATTATGTCGTGATTGTAAAAAGAAGACTCCCCTACATCATGCTGCTCGTAAGGGCCACCTTGCAATGGTTGAGGTGAGTAAGGCCTTAGTCACTAGGATCTAGATCTTTTGTGAGATAAATACTTGATGATTTTACTTGTTTTTGCATGTATTGAGCAAAATACTTAACTTGTTGAAAACATGCTTTCTAGATTAGCTGTTGCTCATTTTGCTTCCACACCTTTAGAAAAAGTAAAAATAAATTCTGGAATGTAACCTGTTTAAAAACACTGCTTAGGCCTTCTTCATTATAATTGATGTGGAGACAAATGACTGAAGTGATTGACATATCTATAGTTTACATTACTTTGTTGGCTATGTATTGTAGATGTTGTTGGCTTCTGAGGGTTGTATTATGGATTGTAAAGATGAAGATAGATTAACACCACTACATGAAGCCTGTCAACTCAAACAATCTAATGTTGCCAGATGTCTGGTAAGTTGATCAAGTCTGTAGTATGTACTCTTGTCATTAGTTCTATGCATGTAATACAGTTATGCTAAAGATTTCCTTATAACATGGTATTATACAAGGATTTCAGTATTTGATCTTTTAACTGAATTGTTAACAGAACAACAATGCTTGTATTACTTGTTTAAATCAATTTCAGTAATGCATGCTCTGTTTTTGGAATATTTGATCTAAAAGTCAATTCTTCAGTAGTTCATTCAAGGACTTAAAAAATCAAAATCAATGACTTGATTTAGGGCTAATTTTTGTTTCTTATAACTGCCCATTCCAACATGTATGTACTGCTATTATTACAAATAAGCCTTGTTGTTTTATAGATACGCTGTGGAGCAGACATAGATTCACGTGATATATCTGATGGTACACCTTTATTGTTTGCATCTGCAGAAGGCTTAACAGATATCATGCAGATTCTGTTAGACAAAGGTAAGACTATATTCCTTCTAAACTGAACCCTTTTATGTCTTAAAATCAAGTCAATTTTATTAAATATGTACTATGTTCAAGTTTGGTTCTTATCAGAGGTATATACTTGGTGTTATGATGTGTAACTTGGTGCTATGATGTGTAACTTGTGCATATCATAACACCAAGTTACACATCATAGCACCAAGTTACACATCATAACACCAAGTTACACATCATAGCACCAAGTTATACATCATAGCACCAAGTTACACATCATAGCACCAAGTTACACATCATAGCACCAAGTCACACATCGTAGCACCAAGTTACACATCATAGCAACAAATTACACATTGTAGCACCAAGTTACACATCATAACAACAAGATCACATTACGGTACCAAGGTGCACATATCCCCTTGCTTGTTAACCTTCTGTACTCAGTGATGTCAGCAACCTCATTTTACTGTTTTGCTTATATTTTAGCCCAGAAGTGGCGAGGTGTTGCAGGTAAAATTGCTGCAGTAAATCATGTAGACAATGAAGGTACAAGTGCTCTTCATCTAGCTGTTCAGAATAATCAGATGGAGGTGAGATATTAGTACTGGTTATTCATGTCTGATGTAATAAGTTTGTGATATTTAATTATTGTCATCACTAACTAATCAGGAGACCAGGTTAGATCTGTCTGGTTCCTATGCGTATCTGAAATATTGTTGGTAAATGGCACAAAACTAAACTTAAGCACAAACTGACCATTTTAGTGCAGTTTAACCTTAGTTATTATAATCAAAGTACTGAAAGTACTCATGGAAACTGTACTTGCATAGACTTGCATTGCAATATGGAATGGAAACTAGTTTAACAATTGCATAGCCCAAGTAGAAAAACGTAGTACAATATACTTTGGTCCACAAAATGGTTCATACGCACTGAGCGAGTGACTACTATGGAATGCTTAACTATTGTTCAGTTTCCAAAAATCAAACAACACTTATTACTATGACAACCATTCTGAAATGATTTTTTTACTTTGTTACATATACATGTATTTCCTATTCAGATGTATGTAGTATAGGGCCATCTTGTATAATCGATGATGATTAATGACTTAACATTTTTTAATCCTTTTAATATTCTCTATATAGGTTATTGATTTGCTGATTGAAAATGGTGCTGAAATCAATCTACAGAATGTAAGTAGAATGACCATAGATATTTAGATAGTTACAAATCTTAATGTGTTCTTATTTGTTGTGTGCTTGTATTTCATATACCATAAGTTTATCCTATCATAGTTATCTATGTGCTTGTGTTGTGTGTGCTCTTGACTTCATTGTTGTTGGTCCTCCTACCATTCTTTGTTCAACAAGGCCATGTATCATGTTTGTATAGTCTTTTTGTTTACTCCTCTCTTAATTGGTTAATTCTGTTGTTACTTTTGCAAAGGGGAATTATATATTCTCCAATATAAGATATAATAAATATAAGAAAAAGGGTATTTTCACTCTTGAAATTAGTGAAATAAAGGGTTCTGACTCTTGAGAATGTGTACAAATGGGTCAATTTTGCTGTAACAAGAGTAAGAAATGTTGCTAATTTTAAATGATAATCAGCTGAGGGTCAAATTTGACTCTCAGCTTTTGACATCTAATGAGAACTCTGCTGATCCCTGACATATATTTTTTCTTCATAATGGTTGCATTCCAAGAAATGAATTATGATAACTGACCATTTTGTGTCATAGAAAGATATGTCTCTATCTGTCTTGATTGTTTTCCCAGTAATCAGTATATTATCCAGACTTAAGTTAATGTCTTCTATGCTTCTTGCATCAATACTTCATTTAAAACCTGTTTCCATTTACAAGTAGTGAACCATACTGATGGCATTTTACATGAATTATAGATTGATTAAAAATATGGGAAATTCAATAAAGACTAAGCCCTCATGCATGATATTTTAAACACTAACATAAACATTCTTCTGGGGTTTAATTTTGTGTTTAGATATATGTTTCTAAAGTCATTAGGTTTATAGTTATAATAATTCATTAAGTACTTGTAGTATTCATTTTATTTCATCAACAAAGTACTAACTGGGGATTGATTCTTATTTATCTTGTATTTGATGTGATGTTTCGGGTTATCAGTTTTCCATTAGCTGAATTTGTGTAATGTACGTGATCCATTAGTGCTTATAAATCTTAACTATTCCATGTTAAAGTGATATAATTATCAGCTGGGTTTAATAGTTCAAGTACTTTATTGTCTCCATTGGCTCATTTTTCTAGAGATGAGTGTTGTCAATAATTTTGTATCAAATATTTATATTTTTAGGGATAATTCCATAGGAGGCTTAGTGAGCATGTTCAATGGATGTGGTATATAATGGTGTATAATGGCCACACTACCCAAAAACATACATTACAAGTCTGTGTTACTATTTTAGGCCTCATGATATTATTATATACCACCCCTTGAATGTACTAACCTCCTATGATTTAACTTAAAAGATATAGTGTTTGTTTGTGTGATCTTTATTAGAAATTACTGCTCAGTGTATTTTTATCAAATACCCGTTATATAATTTTATCATACTTGTACACTATGAAGTAATGTCTATGTAGTTTGAATGTTAAGTTTCTGTTTAATGGTATAAAGTGTGGTAACTATGGAACAGGTGGCTTGGTTTTGTTACAGCATGAATTTACCTGAGAAAATCATGTTCAATTCCAAAAACTATCTGAGTTGCTGAGAGCATATCAAAATGCAATGATGTGTTTATATGATATTATATTTGTTATATTGTTCAAAAACATTGTATTCAATTAATGTACTGTATTTATAGTTCATGTTGACTATTTTGTTGACATGGATAATCGTTGTTGTGAGTGCTGTAAACACAATAGCAATATAATGTAAAGAATTATTCTGCAATCTTAATTCATTCTGACAGCCTTATTACATAGTAATCATTTTATTTGTGTACACTGTTATTCAGCTGTATAAAAAGAGTAACATGATTAAAAAGATGGATTCTAAAAAGCAGTTATGGTTTTAATAACCAATGGTTATAATTTAGCACAGTCTCATTGCTGAAGGCTCATTTATAATCACATAATGGATTTAGGGGAAATAGTACCTTTTTAATTGTTTTGGTTAATATTCAAAATTTATTGCATCATGTTATTGCACCAATTATGGTAACATGAAAATCTTATAGCTGTGGACTAATATGTTGTCTAGGAAATTTGAACTTCAAAATGTTTATGCTTTAATCAAATTTACCTTGTTACCTCATTTTAGTTTCAGAATTTTTTATTTTCTTGAAGTAAATGATGACTGGGTATTTTCAATTAATTTCATATGATTTAATCTAATTTTATCACATGAATATACAGTCAAATCTGTAAACAAAGGCCATCCTTGGGAAAGACAAAATGTGGCCTTTATTGACAGGTGACCTTTATTTGGGGGGTCATTTTGTTCTAAATAATAAAGACTGTTTTTAAAGAATGGCCTTAATTCAAATGTTGGCCTTTATTTGGAGGTGGCCGATAATACAGGTTTGAATGCACTAGTATGATAAGAAAATTTATGTTGATATAAATGTATTTTAATTAATTATCTATCATATTTCTTACAGCCTGTATTGCAGGTAATATTTTATATTAACGGTGAAGGTGGTTATAGATCAGACTGTCTGAGAATGTTTTTAATTAACCTTTTCAACTGTTAATTATGTTATACATCACTAATCAATTAAAGTGTTGTAGTATCTTGTCAAATATAATGATTTAGATATCAAATCAATGTTACACTGAAAGTATCTAACCAATATTCTGTTATATTATGTAATATACAGTACAACCTCTGTAGAGCAACACCCTGTGGGAGCTGCAGATATTGACCATTGTTTAGAGGTTGTTGCTCTACAGAGGTAAATTTATGGTAAATAGCAGCTGAGGGAAATTTTGAAGGTGTTGTTATAGAGAGGTTGTTGTTCTTCAGAGGGCCGCTCTGGTGAGGTTGTACTGTAAATACATTTTTCCCAGGGGTATAACATTGAACCAATATCCAGGGTAATTTTGTCAAGTTTTCCAATTTTAAAGTTGGAAGAAGACCCCATTGGTAAATCCACTGTCCTTCTGTTTGCTAGCTAGAGAGCTTCCTCAAGTATGGAATTTAGTCATGTATGGGATTCAAATTCACAGAGATTAGGGTGTGTGTAAACACATGGAATGTTCAATTTACGTATACTCTGTTGTTATTTGTGTTTAATGATTCTGGGAACAGAGTAATTCTATGTGTTAAGTATTCTTCAGAAATATATTTTATAAAAAATTAAGTTTCAACTTTTGACCTTTTAATAGTTATCCAATGATACAAAATAATACAGGTATGTGTGTAGTAGAATCATTTGGAAAAAATGGTCACATCACCATAATATAATTATGTGACTCAATACTATATCATATATTGACCTGAGTAATTCTGTGTGTATTTCATGGATAAACTAGTTACAGTTATTTAATTGCCGTGATGTATTCATTAATAACATTAACACAAACAACTCATTTGTTGTAGAATTCACCAGAACCATACAATCAATTCAGTGAAATAGTTTTAAAGGTTTCTATCCAAATATTGTTACTGGCTTTGGTATTACATATCCCTCCCTGAGTCTCTTCACTGTACTATATGCATGACATGTAAATAACAACTAGGTATTTATTAAATTATGATATTGCTATATACAAATATATTTGTAGAAATAGCACATATTCTGTATATGTATGCATGTAAAAGTATATTTGGAAGATCATAATGTTTTGGACCTTTGAATGACATCTGTTATATTCAGTATTAGGTAGATAATACATGTACATTTGTAGTTAACATGCTGTTATATATAAATTTCAAAAACTTTCTATTATTGTTCTATTTTTCTACATGGAACTAATTAGGGCGAGGGTTGAAATCTAGTTCAGTCCACATTATTACTGTCTATCATTAAGTCTCCTGTGAATTCTGTATAAATATATTTGTTTACTTTTACTAATATTTCTTCCTATAAATGTATTGATAAATTTGTGTTCACGTCATGTATCATAATTGTCCATTATATCAATATTGTAAATTAGTCACTTTCTGATTGATTTGATGACACCGTTAATTATGTTGATTATCATGTTACTTCAATTAACTGCTCATTTGTAACAATGCCATGTACTGCTGGTAGATATTCATAACAGCTGATAGCTGTATTCATAAACAGCCATTAGCAGGCATATTTATAAACAGCTGATATGTATGTTTATATATGACTGATAGGCATATATTGATGTACAGATGATAGGTACGTTGTATATTCATAAACAGCATATAGGTATATTCACCAGACATGGGGTGAATTACTTGAGAATGTAATGTATTACATTACAATTACATTGCTGAAACAGTGCATTAAATTACAATTAGTTGGACTTTATCATGTAATGCATTACATTACAATTACTTTAGTCATTGTAATGCATTAAATTACATTTTGCTCAATTTTGAAAATCACCGTAATGTTTATATATGTACATAGAAAGCAGTTCATAATCATAATACTGTTACATATAACCTGAACTCATATATAATGTATGTCAGAAATTATAGTGAACAATTACAGCATGCACATAAGTTATTAATATACTAGTATCTGATATAACAGATGGACAGTGTCGGCATTTTGCCTTAAAAGTCTCACTTTTGTCAAATACATTATCTGGAATGATGAACTGATCAAGGCTGTTCATTTTAGCCAAATGAAGTGTTAGCTCTATTTGGACACAATGATATACCTGTATATAAATACTCTCACCTGATTGAAATGTTAACACCTCTCAGCAAACATTTGTGTACTAAGTTTCATATGATAATTTAATTATGATCAAGAGACACTGTCAATAGATGGATTAAGATGAAGACTTAAATTGAATCTTTTGACAATTATGAGTGTCACTATAATAGTACATGTATAAGCAGGTTATTGGTTGACCGATAAACAGATTAGGAAAACATATTCCTCATTCCCAACTGCTATTAGTTTGCTATAGATTCATTATTGTTAAGTTTAATAAATGTATAATACAATCAGTACATGTCCTGTTTTACTATTTTTGAAGGTGTAATGCAAAAAAATTAATTACACATTACATTGAATTACTTGGGAAATTGTAATGCATTACAATGCATTACAATTACATTATTGCATTACCCCATGCCTGATATTCACCAACAGCTGATAGGCATATTCATGTAGTGCTGATAGTTATATTCATGTAGAGCTGATGGGTATATTCTTAAACATCATATACCAGTAGGTATATCCACCAACAGCTGATAGGTATATTCATATAGAGCAGATAGTTATATTTACAAATGGCTAATAGGTGTATTCATAAACAGCAGATAGGTACATGTATATTTACAAATGGCTAATAGATGTATTCATAAACAGCTAATAGGTGTATTCATGTACAAGTGATAGGTATATTTATTATGAATATACATCACTTGTATATGAATACCCCATAGAGCTGACAGGTATGTTCTTATAGAGCTGACAGGTATATTCAAATAGGGTGATAGGGTATGGCTGACCGGTATATTCATCTTTTTAAAATTGATCAGTTGTGTTTTTGTTGATAAAATTGACTGTAAATTTTGTTGTGAACATTACTTTAAGATGTTTCCTTGTATATGTAGAAGTTAAATTATGCTTTTATTGATAAGTAACCAGAGCCAATTAAAGTCTTGTGTTCTGTCTGATTGTGGTATTTTAACATGTTTGTTTACAGTACATAATATTTATCATTTATGCATGATTATACACATTGAAAGAAAAAAAACTGATCCAATCATTGTAAAGTATTCCTATTTATTTTATGTAACATCTACATATATTTCAGAATACTCATTATGCTCCGTTACACATGGCAGTTATAGGGGGCCAAATAGACATTGTAAACCAATTATTGGACAAAGGGGCCAACATGGAGGCACGGGATGGTGATCATATGACCCCTGTTCACAGGTTGCAATTAATTCTTTCTGACATTTGGCTATTAAACATACTCTGTATTATCAAATGTTGTGGAAGTTGTTAAAGCATTGCAAAAAGAATTTGATGATTGCTTAGATTTAAAACAATATTACTTTAATTTATTGACACATCATCAGAACAAATTTTGAACACTTAATATACATCACAGATTTAGAACCAGTGATTGTTCAAGGATCTTATTTTTTCTTCACAGATGTTCAATGTATGGAAAATTAGAAGTTTTACGAGTGTTATTACAAAGGGTAAGTCATAAAATAACTTCTGCTGCTTTGTTTTATAATTGTTTGTCCTTAGTACCCAGCTAACTAATTGGGTCGGCATTGGAACTGATTTTGTTAAAGTTATTATCATGATCTTGCTTCAATCTTATTTAGTATTATAATGTTAATAAGTGAGTGTTTTCATAATGGCCTTGTTATTGGGCTGAAGACTGTCATATTAAACTTAGGCCAAAGGCTAATATGACTGTCTGAAGCCAATAACAAGACCTTCATGAAAACACTTACTTATTGACAATTTTAGTAATTAACTATAGAATATAGCAGCGGTTTCATAATGGCCAGAATGACAGAATCTCATAATAGCCGAGTTTTTTCATGACGGCCATGTTTTTTTTCATAATGGTCAAGTTTTGTGTTCATAATGTCTTGATGAACTTCATATCGGCCCAGTATTTGAAGTAAAAACACGCCTAATATTGAACAGTTAATTAAAAATGTTTTATAATGTTGCTATATGATAACAGGGAGCCAGTGTGAATGCTAGGACAAGTGAGCAGATGACACCATTACTGGTTGCTATATGGAAAGGTCATACTGACCTTGTGGAATATTTACTGAATAATGAGGCTAAGATAACATCCACTGATAGTTGTATGAGAACAGCTCTACACTGGGCTGTAGATCAAAGTCAGTATAATATACTGCAACTACTTTTGAAGGTAATCACCTGTGAAATGTAGTGTCAAGGTTATAAAGTCAAAAGACAAATTATATGTATGACAGTTATTTGATGATACTTAACATATTTTAACATGTTATTTACACTATAAGTCTTAAAAAAGTTGTTAGTTTCTATATACCAGACAAACACTAATTTTCACTGTGACCATAGACTTTTTTATCAGGCCCAAAGAATGTTACATACACTTTTTTACCTTTCCAATTTTTCAAAAACCTGACCAATCTGCCCTATTTTTGATTAGCATGTAAACAAGAACTTATCGTCTGTTATTTTCACCTATACATTTTAAAATAATTCGTTATTTATTTAACATTTTAAGGATACTAAGTTTAACACTCATCTTCATCTGATCTATTTAAGAAATTAATTTCATACATATTTGTAGAATGGGGGAGAGGAATTACTGAGTTCTATGGATCACAGAGATCAAACTGTGGCACATTATGCTGCTAGGACTGGTAATACTATGGTAGGATATGCTTTCTTATTTCTGTACTAATTTACCAGATTTCTACTTTTTCTGACTTTATTATAATAATTTGTGTCAAGTCAAGCCTGTGTTAGCAGCCATCTCTGAATAAAGACCACCCTGCAAAAAGGCTACTCTTAATAAAAGTAATTCATTATTTAAAACAAAATGACCTCAGAATAAGGGCCATCGTTAATAAAAGGATGGCCTTTGTTCAAAGGTTTGACTGTACTTTGATTTAATACTATCTTTATATGAAGTATAGAACCAAATTTAGTATTACATCAACCACACAATTCCCACACATTTCTAACATACTTTTCTTAATTAACTAGTCATTGGTGAATTTGTCTATTGATATGCAACTTTTAAGAACTTTATTTACTATACAAAATGTACTAAATTGTTTATTACATATCTTTAAAAATTTTCATTTACTGTATTAAATTGTTTATTATAATTATATTCATGAGATATATTCATTTCTAACATGATCTGTGTCAGACCACTATATTTTGTATTGTAGATAATGAAATTGTTGATAGATTTTGGTGTGAATCTACAAACTAGAGATCAAGATGGCAAGACACCACTCCATGTGGCTTCTGAGTAAGTAATGATAACAAGAGTGTGTTTTACTGAAGTAAAGTATTAAATGGAGTCACATGGCGCTATAACATACATCATATATTGTATCTAAATATATGTTCTCTTACTAAATGATACAGTATATAGTGTGTACATGGGTTGTTCATGAAGTTTGTAGTTTCTTGCTTGATATTGCCTGATGGCCATAAAACAAAGTATTGTATGTACAATTATCAATACATGTCACTTTTTTCATACAAATATTTACGATAAATCATTCTTAAACATTATCCATTTGAAGAAGAGGGGTATGTTGATTTGCACATGTTGGTTGATTGGTATAGAATACTTTAGCCTATGGTGCTCAGACTTGGTTGCGAGGTTGCTTGTCACATGTATATAACCCTTATTGTTTGAGATCAGTAGGTCAAATGTCCAGGTCACTGAGACTTAAGCTCAAAAGCCTTGTCTGACCAATAACTAGAAAACGATAAGGCCTACGACTTAGTGAGGATAGTAATCACTTGAATATGACCCTTATTGATTTTGAGGTCAAAGGCCAAGGTCACAAGGACTTCACAGTGACCTTCGACTTAACTAGCTAGTGTAGAGATATTTGTACTTTTTCTTCAGATGTGGAAACTTTACAAGTGTTGAGATGCAGATAGATAACAGTAAGACAGAGATAAATGATGAAGATAGTGATGGTAGAACACCACTCATGTTAGCTTGTCTTAGTGGACATTTTAAAGCTTCTAGATCACTTCTAGCATTAGGGGCAGACAACTCTATCAGGTAATGTGAAAATGTTAAATTTGTGTACATTGTTTAAATGAAACTCATTTCACAATAGTTTAAAGCTAGATTCTTTGAATGACTCCAGGTTTGTTTAAAAGTGCAATTATCAAGATATTTCATATTTAAATAAATATTTTTGTGTGACCTTGCCTTTTGATCACACCTAATTCTGTTAAATGTTTATTCAAGATTTTGTATAATTAATCTATCTAAAATCATGATAGAAGCTACAGTTTTTATTGTATACCATGATTTAGTGTTTTTATTATGATGTTTGCAGGTAATATTATAGTTAGAAATGTCCTGTGCTCAACCCTGTTGTTATTCTTTTCAGAGATGAGAATTATTGCACAGCACTAATACTGGCTGCATCCAAAGGTCATGTCAAGGTCATAAACCTACTTATAGATGACCTTGCAGAGGTCAATGTGTGTGACAAATTAAAGGTCAGCATGATTCTGCAAATTTAAAGTAAAATGGAAGGCGATAAAGTTCTATATTAACAATTTACAGTATTTAGCAATTTTCTTGAATCAGCAGATAAATATTTTGTTCCATTACCTAAGTATATGTTTATAAAATTCACACAGTGGAGAACCTTATAACTGACTTTTATCTTAGGCAGTCAATTTTCAAAGGTTAAAATTCATTAATTCATGGATTTAAAAGTTCGGATTACATTGAAAAGGAATGATTATACCACACATTAGGGTAAGGTTCTGTTTCCATTGTGATCTTTGTTACAAGTATGACTGTTCATATATTTTGGATGTCCTTCTTTTTCTATCGTTATGGTATTAATAAATATTCCTATTTTGATACCATATATAATACAATCAACTATTTCAGAACACAGCCCTACATATGAGTGCTGCTGGTGGACACGTGGATGCTGTAAAATTGTTGTTGAATAAAAATGCTTGCCCTTCATTACTAAACAGCTATAAAAGATCCCCTTTAGATATGGCTCTCGATTATGAACAAAATGATGTAGCAGTGACCATGCTTCAACATAAAAAGTGAGTTTAAAAATTGCACATAATGTAAAACAGTGAAGCTTCTCCAAAGTAACACTGACATTAAAAGAATGGCCTTTACTCATATGATGGCCTTTTTAAACTTTGAGATAAATTAGCAAAATTCATTAAATGATCTTAAATGTCAATTTCCAATCTATATTTTGTTCTTTCTTATTGAATGTTTCTGTCAGCTTTTCCAATAATTTCTTGATTTTATCTAGTTCTCATTTAGTAGATTTTCAACATTATTGTCTCTTAGACAGAAACTTGTCAGCAGTATGACATCAACAGAATGTTGTTATAATCATTGTATCAAATAGAAGAATGTTTTTGTTTTTTTTGTCTCAAGATGGAAGGAGGTGATGTCCGTGAGAGATGAGAATGGGTTCACACCAATGAAGAAACTGATACGCAAGGCTCCCGAGGCTGCAATGGTTTGTCATTTCTGTAATGTTATCCCACTGTGCTCTGTTCATTTCATTAAACTGTGATATCCTTGCTTTATTAGATTATAGATTTTTATTAAAGAAACAAATTCTTAGTTTTCACTTGCTACCAAATAAGCATTATAATATAATTATTGATAGTGTTCATTTAAAACTTTATATGAAGTTTGTTTAGGCTTTTATTATTTCATCTCTTTGGGATCTGTTGCTTCATCGGATCAGGAAAGAAATGATACCTGCATGCCTATAATTGCTACTTAGTAATATATTTTCTCCTGCTGAAAGGCGAGCAGGATATTGTAATGGGCTCTGTCTACCCTGACAGAATATCAATTTTGTAGGGGACCTAACTCCAACACCGGAAGATAATTATTCAAACCTTGAAAGAAAATTTGAGGGTAATGAGAAGTGATGCGGAGTACAGGATTCATAACTCTATTGTATCTTTTTTATAGTTATTGCCTTTTGCTTAATTTCAATGATAGTTGTGATATATCCAACAAATGTTATATTTTCAGATAGTAATGGATAGTTGTGATATATCTTACATGTGTTATATTTTCAGATAGTAATGGATAGTTGTGTAACAGAATCAGAGCACAGAAAAGATGACATGAACTATTCAGTAGGTTTAATTCTTTAAGTCACAGAAATTTCATGTTCTTTAGCCTTGACATGACATTTTGTTACCAGGTATAATATGCCATGAGACAAAATGACATTTTTCCCAAAATACAAAATGTAAATAATAATGTTTTCTTATTTTGCCATTCGAAAACATATAAAATGAAAAGTGTGTGAATGCTTTATTTCATCTCAGAAAGTAAAAATTATAACATCTGTATATGATACAATTGTATCTATTATTTCAGTTAATATATGACTATCAGTATGTAGATCCTGGACCAGATGATCCTAGTTGTGAGGATAGAAGATACTTTGCTCTAGATGTAAGTTACCTGTATTCTACCTGACCATGTTTATTGCATAGTATATTGTATAAGTGGTTAAGTTCAGACAGGGGAAATTTTCATAGTTTTTGTATATGGCCTATTTTTACGAATATTTCTGCAAGTGAAAATTTCTTATCACGGAAACAGTGTTTTGTCTATATCATCAACAAATATTACATCTGTATTTCAATTTTCACAAACACTTATTAAGGCGAAATGTATACGGTTACAGTTTTGCTTACATTTCAACACTCTTTAATAATGACTTATACAGTTTACAGAACATATTGTAATTATTAGAATCACTTGTGTCTCTAATATTTGTATCAGTTCTTTATCTAATGAGGATAAATTAGATTATAAAGTTAAACCTGTGAACAAAGGCCTTCCTTGGGAAAAACATAATGTGGCCTATATTGACAGGTGACCTTTATTGGGCAGTCATTCTGTTTGAAATAATTAATGACGGTTTTTAGAACAATGCCCTTTATTCACAGGATGGTCTTAATTCAGAGACGGCTCTAACACAGGTTTGTCTGTTCATATATAAGTGTGTGGCTGCCTGATGTGTGACCACCAAAATGCCTAAATTCTGAGACACACTCATGTCATAACATGTTACCTTTCATACACAGGTCATGTGCATTTTGTTTCAGACAATGATTCAATTTAACAGGGAAGATTTGTTATCTCATCCACTGACTCAAAGTATGTTAATTATGAAATGGTGAGTGTTGTCCTTTTATTATACATAACATCAGGGTTCTTATGTGTAACATCTGCTTCATCATAGAAATGTCCATGCTTCGTGTTTGTTCTGTATCATGCTATGTTTACTGCAAGGAAGTGACAATCTCAAAGTCTATTTCATTTAGCATTCGTTTTAGAAACAAATGCTTTTTAATCATTATTCTCTTATAACATTGTTTATGATTTAAACATTATTACATTAAATAAATGAATAGCTTTACATCTTATTTCAGGAGAAATTTTGCATGTTACATACAAGTATCATATTCAAACTATTTATGTGGTATATTGTTTCAGGAGAAAATTTGGACGTTACATACTGTACTCGAACTTGTTCATTTATGTGGTATATGTTGCAACACTGAATGTATACATGACCCTGGTACCTGCTATGGCTAGTCCTGTATTAGACAATGTCAGACATTGTCCAGTTATTTTTGAAAACCCAGAGGATGCAGAAAATGAGACACTTGTTGAAATTCTAAAAGAGGTAAATTTAGAAGTGCTTCAGGCTTAAGTGTTTAAAATGACTTGCCTGGTAACAGAACATGTTTTTATAGATGTAATATTACTATTTTGAAAACTTGCTATTATTGTAAACTTATATGTATACATTTTGTTTGTGTTTATTGTGATACACAATCAATAGAACCATATAACAGGAATTACCATTTAGACATAATACTAAGTAATTCCAACATCTTCTTATCAATAATACAAGTTGTGTGAAATAACTTCAAATAAGCTTTTTATCATAGAGACAACCTATTTATTATACCCTGATATAGAGTATGTGGTATGAGTATATGGTTTGTTTTATGATTCTAGGAAGCCCGTTTGTCATACCTTGATATAGAGTATGTGGAACTTTTTGCGATGCAGTTGATACTGGAAATATTTATCCTGTTACTGATGTGTAAGGAGCTCTTTTTGTTATGGGGACAAGTAAGTCACATATTTTACCTTTGTCTCCAGCAATATGTTGCACTTTGTTTGCTTTAATTATTTCCTTGTTTGAAGTACAGAAGAACTTTTCAAATCCAGAATTGTTTGGATTGACAAAACTGTTTGATTTAGAGAGGTTTTTGGATTACAAAGCTTTCAAATTACAAAGTTTCTTTAGCATTAAATACATGTTAGAAAATATTGGGACCGGCTGTAGTATTTGGTTGAGAGGTTTCCGGATTAGGAGGTTTGACTGTGTATGCATTTATCATCATTTAGAAACATGTAATGAATACTCTTAGAAATGTAAACTGAAGAAAAATAATATTTTTTATGGTATCTGGTGAAATTACCAATACATGTAATACTTTCTTTTCATTCGCACATTCTAATGAGATTTTACTATGTAACTTCTGAAATATTTTTGATTGATACACTTGATATACTTCTTAATGCTCCATATTTATATCTTTACTTCTTTCTACTAATTAGACATGTATATCAAAACTTGCCCTTATTACACATGGTACCTGTAACAAAGTTTCAACAGATCTTGTGAGAAAACTTCATATTTTTTATGTGCATTTTCTACATTACCTACTTTAATGGTTTGATGTTTCTGTGTGGTATTTGTATGTATTACAATCAAGCCATCCAAGGACAATAGCCTCCTATAGTACTAATTATGAGGAGAAGCTGCCTGTTGTTTGCTGAATGGAGAGTCATAGATCTATCAGTACTGGCAGCACTGGTTAAGTCCTGGCCTACAACCATAATACTGCTCAGAGCACAAAAGTCTACAACAAAGTTTTATTTTTCAAATTTTCATTATAATAACCGTTGTTGTCTGTATGTATTTAAAAAAGAAGTATTTAATTTTCGCTGCTTCACTGTTTGCCTTAGTACTGTTTCTACGTTTGGCTGATTTATGAAACCTTTATAAATATAATTACTGATTTCTTTGTGCATTTTTGTATTTAAGTACTCTGCCCAAAAGGTAATTTTCAATTAGTTTACACGTTGCTAGGATTAATATGTGGCAACTTATTGAGTACCATCTAAAAAATGTTCTCCTTCTGAAATAATATGGTTTGTTATGATTTAAAAGAAAATCTAATGAAACTTTAATATGAAATAAAGAATGTCATGTTAGATAATCCATCATATTACTCATAGCAGCAATTTCCTGCATGTTTCAGTTCTTATAGTAATCACCTTATGTCTGTTACATTGTTTCTTCACTGCTTGTACATACAGTGCAACCTCTTTAAAGCAACACCCTTTGGGAGTAGCAAAATTATGTTGTAATTGAGAGGTTGTTGCTCTAGAGAGGGTGAAGTTATAGTTAATTTGAATAGTGGGAAATAATTATGCTGTTGTTGCAGGGGGATTGTTGCTCACAAGATGGCCGCTCTGGAGAGGTTGTACTGTAGTGTGTTTTTACATTCTTTGACTTAGAGAACTAACATTGACTGTCGCAGCTTGACTGTGAGATCACCGATTGTATTGATGATAAATATTATTCCTTATAAACCCCAATGTTATGACCATGGAATTGCTTTTATCACTTCTTTAATTTATATTGATACTTAATAAGGCAGTTGAAGCTTTCCGCCAGTAACCATAAAAATGATCAAGCAATCTTTGATTCATGCTTCAAATATCTCACAGATCTTAGATTTACTGAAAGATAAATGCACATGGATGTGAGCGTTGAAGACATATCATGGTCTTTGCCTATGTTCATTTTTTTTTTTTGCAATTGGGTTACATTCTTTCATCAACAACATCAACAATGTTTCAGCTTTATTCAGCTGATAGCTGGTTGTTTTAAGCAAAGATTGCACCATGCAGTACTCATTAACATAAAACACCTCAAGCAGATATATAGTGATCAAATGGTCTTGTGTGTAAATTTTATGGTCAAAATGTTACAAATATATGGTACTTGTGTCTGACCTTGACCTCTAGGTTATCTATCTAGGCATAAATGAGCTGAGTTATCTCAATCTGGATTGGATTGGTTGAAGTGTGATCTAGCATAGACAGGATCGAAGGTTCCATATCTAGTTTGTGTTTTGCATGAATTGTGGAATGGTAGTCTTGTATTGCTACAATAGTAGATTTTATCATTGCACATAATATATGTAAATCAAAATACTATTTACTACAAAACTTCTTGTGGTTATTATGTGTCAATCTCATTATGTTATGCTGTCTTATGATATCACTCAATTCTTTTATATTTTATTGGGCATAAAATTGCTTTATTGCCCTAGAATACAGCTGTGTTTAACCATGAAAGTGTAAATTGATAATTTTGTGTATGTTATGTGCTTTTGTTGCCAGTAATTATTTGGTCCTTTGAATGTTTTGTGAATGAACACTTTTTGTTGTTGACTTTCTGAATCCTTGGTAGTGGTAAATATGTTGTATTATCTGTGAAGAACTTTCTTAACAAACACATTCAACCCTTTATTAATATTGTTCTTTATAAAAGTAGCATTCACTACTAATAGAATAATGTCATAACAAAAGTTAATGTTTATGACTGTTTGAGCTGATTTCTCAAAATTGCGTGTTTTGAGCCATCACAATGATAATATATTTGTGCATGTAATTTTTTATTTATTTATTTGACCTTCCACATTATCTTGTCAATGATATTGTGTATGATGTTGTAGAAAGACACAGTGTATAGGTGCTGTAGTAACTAGGATATTGAATACAATGTAGTTGTCTTTATATACAGTCAAACCTGTGAATAAAGGTCACCGGCCCTCGGGAAGGACAAAAAGGGGCCTTTATTGACTGATGGCCTTTATTTGGAGGTCATTTTGTTCTGATAACAATAATGATTTTTAAAAGAATGGCTTTTATTCACTGGTTAGCCTTTACTCAAAGGTGGCAGCTAACACTGGTTTGATTGTATGTATTGTAATAAAACATTGTTATCTTACAGAAGTGGAGATATTTTGTTAGTCCATACACATACTGTAACTGGCTAATGATGGCTTCCACCCTACTGTTCATCAATCCACCAAACAGATATCCATGCGAGTTTAGTTGGAGAGGAGCCTGGGTATCCTCACTGTGTGCATGGTCTTTGTTGATTTCTTATCTGAGAAGGTAAGGGGAGATTACTGTGTCTGTCATTTGGAAACTACATGTATATATTTTCAGATTCACAACAGAAAATATTTTAATATACATGTAGATAAAATTATATTGGTGCTTTAATTTGAGGAAATTATGTATTAACCATATTCTTAACTGAAATCCTTCAGCATCAATTGTTAGTCATCAGAATGTACTAAAGTTGAAAAATGAATTCTGCTAAGCCATCAACTGGTTTTTTTAAATTTCTAAATCTTTGTTGATTCAGGGATATATATATGCAGAGACTATATTGTATATAGTATATATCCCTTGTTGATTCTAGCATTTTTTTACTTACCATAATGCAAACAATGAAATATGATTGTAAACATCACATTGCACAAATTGTTTTACTCATGTGGAAGAAACTCTACCTTAAATATTCATCTTAAGCTTAATCAATTGAATGGATAATGATTTTAACAATACTCTTATTGAAATCATAGTTAAAGTGTTTATTCTCCTTCTTAAAGCAAAATATATCTGCAGATGTTTCTTGATTAATTTCAGGTTGGACGTTGTTGGAATATATTTTGTGATGTTTACTGAAGTTATACAGAGTTTAGCAAAGGTATGCATTAAATTATTATTATAATAGATAAATGTAGAATGGACTTTGTACTTCAGAAATAGTTTTTGAACATGACCTAATGCTGTGGTCTGAGGTGTTTCAACTTTTAAATGTGCCTTTTGTACAAAAGACGTGATATTCTTCTCTTTTCAATGGAAAAGTTCTATTATAAATATTTCTATTTGAATGGGTTGTATTAGAAAGGAAGTTGAAATTCACTATCTTTTTAGAATTCATATTATGTGATTACTGTACACTTTATGGCTCAGGCTAAAAGATGATATGTAGTACTCCCAAAGTCTTCATTGTCCTTGTAATTTATACCATACTTCATGCATGGGTTGCTGCGACATTACAGCAGGACTGTTGATCATGAAGTTTCAGGTCCAAGACTTGGGTACACTACACTTCTCTTCATCTAAAAATGACTGGTTATATTATATATATATACTTGACAAAAAAACATACATGGCCTATGGAGCCAAAATTTGGTTTTGTGTCCATGTGCCTGTGATCACATCCAAGCTCCAACATCTGATACAGCATTGCTATAAGGTTGTAAGTAGCTTTCAGAACATATAAAGCCGAGTCAATAGGTCAGTAATAGTTGAGAATTCTGGTTACCTCAGTCGACTGATATTTTAACTGAACCACTGTTCATATAACATAAAGTTCCAAGTTTTTGTTTCTTCCCATGTAGGTGATGCTGGTACTAGTATTGTTTATTATGGCATTTGCACAAGCTTTTAGTGCTGTCATTGCTCAAGTGGTAAGTAACCATATACTTTTTGATAGTGTGCTGTATTGAAGTTACAGAAAAATGTATATAATTCTGTAAGTAAAGAAAGATATTTTTTGTTATAATTAATATTATGCTTGCTAGCTATCAAAGGGGTTTGTCACGGAAAAATATCTTTTTTTTTTCCATGCAACCCATGTATATACATATGGGTTACATGGATTTTTTTTTCGTGACAAACCCCTTTGCTGTAATAAATTTGTAACTTAATGATGTAACATTAACTTAATGCTTAGTTTAGTCTAAATGTTATGACCTTTGTATACCATGAACTTTTATACAACATTAAATAAGGTGAAACCATTAGGATATTATTAAACAATTACACTGTTTCTTATCTTTATCTGTACAGTTACAATAATATCCTCGTAATATGGAAATTAGTTCCTAACTGTAAATATGAGTACTTCCATTTCTTACATTTCCAGCCTGGATTCCGGGATCAAGATTTTTTCCCTCTTACTGTGCTAGCAATGACTCTTGGTGAAATCAATTTTGTTGACGTTTATGTCGAGAGAGATAACGCTCCATTCGTGGTTGACTCGTACATTATTGTGACCCTGTTCATGATTGTCATGCCTATAGCACTCATGAATTTATTGGTAAGAGAAATTTACATCATAATCTCTATATATTAATGCAGAAAAGATAGGAATGTGTCATTCAGTAAATAAGTAGGCCATCAGACTGTAGAATTTTACTACAAATCTTCATTCCAAGAATTACTTTTTTACCTCAATCTCTGTTTTAAATGTATATGTTTGTGTTTGAATCAATGTTACAACATATTATATTTCACAGATTGGTGTAGCAGTCGGGGACATAGACAAGATACAGAAACAAGCTTACATAAAAAGAATAGCCCTGCAAGTATGTACAATATATCAATAAATCATACAGTACTAGAAAAAATTAAAGTTTAAACTTTAATCTTACCCAAACTACCAGTATAATATTTTTCATGTTAAGTTTCACCAATTTATAGATTTAAAAACTAAACCATAATTATATACTAAAATAAACCCACTGTATAAAGTGCATTTCAAGTGATTTGAGACAAATATTACATTTGATTGGTCTTCTATAAACCAATATCACACGTAATTTACAAATTTTTGAACAACGATAACTACTCTGTATATAGGAATATATTACAACAAATAGCCTTAAAATGACTATAAATGTATAAAGCAGGTCAGATCATTATCGTCTCATGAAGTCAACGAATTTGACGCACCCCATTCAATTTTGATAGCCAATCAAAATCGCTATGTTTACGGTTCAATAATTGAAACCAAGCCCAGGTTTGATGTCTAGTAAGAGATTTTATAACAATTTTTTGTCATTAATGAATTAATAGTATCAAATCGTACCAATACAATGCACATTATGTTAGAGATGTTTAATGCTGATAAGGAAAAGTCGATAAAGGTGTGCAGTATTTATCGCAATAAAACACCATTTTTGAGCGTTCGGTTATATTTTTTGTTGCTTGGTATCAAAGTATGATATTTAATCTTTTAATATCATTTTACGTTATTTTAGTGATTTTAGCCAATGCCGATACGTTAAAGTTATAAATGATGTTATTGATCGACAATGTATTACATAATGTAACTTCTGTTGTACAAAATTGATATACAGAATAAAGCATTCAAGTTACATGGTATGTTTTTCAGTCTGATCAAGTAAATGACAGTGAAAACAGATTTCCTAAGTCATTACAACGTCATGTATATCAGCAATATTATTGTATCAAACCTAATGAAGAAAAAACTACAAGATGGGCAAGAGTAAGTTATACTATTTTTATTTCAACAGGGTTTAATGTTGCATTAACAGTCAGGGTCTTAACGTGTTTTTCAGCTTAAACCATGGAGAATGACCCCAGGCATACACCTGGATTGAACTGTCAACCTTCAGCTGGACAGCTTCCTCAGATGTGAAATCTGATCTTAGGAGGGTTTTGAGCTCATAGTGATGAGCTAGTGATTACTAGTCAGGTGTCATAACCACAAGACGATGGACATCTAGGAATTTAAAATTAGAGGGTCATTTTCCACATATCAGCTCATGACATGTCACCAACAATGAACAAATAGTCCTTCAGTATTCACTGCTAAATACCTGCAGAGACGTTTCTTTAGATGCAATTTCATCCTAAAAATCTAGCAAATGTTAAACAAAGCTTGAACTTAATAGTTTTTCAATAATCTTTATATTATATACATCCTACAACAGTAAGTCTTTTTTATGTTTAATATAGCTAGAACAAAATCTATTGTTTATGTCTGTATTTCATTTCAGTTGAAATATTATTTGTTTGGAATTGTAACATCAGTGGAATTTATAGCACAGTCTGAGAAAGATTTCACAGTAGAAACGTTGCATGATATAAGAAGAAATGTTCACAAGAACAAAGTGCAGTAAGTAAAATACATGTACATGTACCATATTCTGTAGCATAATTTAGGAGTTTTACATCATTTTTAGGAAAGGTTTTATAACATGAAATGTTTCAAATCAGACTTACTGGTACTTAATTTAAACATAGAACATGTGAGAATCCTTGTTGATAATAGGATGATTTCAAGACAACATATGAACTGGGGCTAACTATGTTTGACCAAGAAATATAATCTTTCATGCTTTGGAACATTTCAAGAGAAAACATATGACATTTTATATCTATATATCAGCAGCTCACTGTAGTTTAGTCCATTTTATAATCAGATACTAGTTACTAGTTAGCTACATAAATGTACCTAGCCTTGTGTAAAATAACTGCATCATTTGCCATGAAAAGATTGGTAAAATAAACAATCAGAACATGTGTTACTTTGTTTATATTTCAGTTTATCTGAGGTTTATCAACAAATGAGATTACAACATGATATATTGAAGAACTTGTGTGAACACTTCCATATAGAAGTGAAGCAGGACGTGTATGACAATGCATCAATACTCAGTGACAGAACTGACTTTCCAAATAGATTTGATTTTGTCTGACAAATACGTTCAATCTTAATATAATGATGTGAAGCAGTAGTCATAGTGAATTTGTAGATACATATCTCATTATCTGTCTAGAACATGGAATTTATATGAATACATAAGTCCTCAGATATAATTGTAATACCTGGTATGTTTAATGTGACACACCTGGTACATGTCTACAAACTTGAATAACAACCCTCGTATATGGTAATTGTTGTATATATACATGTTCTTTATGTAAATACATTGAATTGAACATTTTTTTAATTAAACTTTCTTTACTGCCTTGATGTATATAATTATGCATTTCACATGAAATATCAAGCAAGACCAAACATGAAAACTTTGTATTTTCATGAATTCATGAATGTCAATTCTCTTCAGCACTAAATTCAGTCTTCCAAAACATTCTACAGATTAAGCACCACTTTAAAATGCCTCAAACCACAAAAACATTGTTTTGCACATTTTCCAATGTATCCAACAGTTACTTCCCTACTCCTGTCCCTTTTTTCAGCAGGCATTCCAGTCTGCTCCATACTTGACAGTATTTTAGAACTAATGCCATAGTAATACTGTGTCTCCAAAAACTGTTTCTCATAAATCTTCACATATCTTCATTATCTTTAGTCCCGGCATAAAGTCATGAAACTCAGCTCCTACAACAGTTTACTGATATAAATCTCAGCGTGTTATGAATCTGACCAATGCTTATCATTAATCTTCATAAATCCTATTAAATCACAGCTCCTACAACTGTCTATCATAAATCTTCATGAAGCTCAGCTGAATTCCCTGGACAGTTTTTCATAAGATCATCTTCATCTATAAAATAAGAAATATGAGTAAAAGTACATAACTAATTTACAACTGAATCACAAAGTTCTTTATATTACTTGTCATATTTTATAAACAGCCTACCGAATAACGAGAACGCCAAACTCTCACAAATACTCCCATCGTCATTATCTGGAGAAGATTGGATAGATACTACATGACTGAGACTTGACAATGCCCATTTCATCGTCGGGGGGCCGCAATTCATGAGTACCAAGGGGATGAATCTAGCTGGTTATCGATCCTGGCAAAGATATTACGCCCGTTAACTATACACATATATAGAAAGGAAATAAGAAAAGATAAGAAATCAATAAATACAACACTGTCTTTGTGTTATCTTCATGTATTACCTTCATATTTAGTGCCGCACCATATACAGTATTTATGCTTTGTTCGTAGATAAAGAGTCAAAACTTCTAGCTTCTCTTCCAACTGCAATTAATTGTAAGAAATGTCTTCATAATTACATTATACTAATGTATTTGATGATGAATATACCAGCAGAATCTGCACGGCTTGTAAAACACATGAAGTTATCACTGGTGAACAACTTCAAGGTTAGATTAAATTTTTTTTTAAAAGATATGGGAAAATAACCAATTTTGCTCTTATTTTAACATACACACAGGCATAATGTTTCACTGATCAGACCATTATTGGAAACACAGAATAAAATACATCCTTTGTGCATTATTGATTATATTAGATTTACATACATCTTTATATCAATTTGAACAACATGATTTATAATCAATCATAAAGTAAGTGGAGACTCATACACTAAATTCAGTGACTGGTTCTTCATCTTTATCCGTATTGTCATTAAAATCCTCATCATCTGATATATCATCCTGTACAAAGCCACTATAACCAGTCTCTAATCTATCCAGAGATTGTTCTGGAGTAACCAGATTATCATCATTCTCTTGTTTGGGTAACAATGCTTCTGGCCAGAAAAATGATTCATGTGGTGTTGTTACACCCTGAAATAAATACCATTATAACCTGAGTACATTGTAAATGAGATCTGTTCAATTTATCAATGTTATGTATTTTAAATCATTCAAATTAAAGAAAAGTATGAAAGAATAAGCATGTTACCATGTTGATGCAGACTATTTTGTTATTCTGATGAAATATTAGTACAAATTGTACAATGTACATTCATATAATCATATTATTTAAAGAATGATGTCTAAGTTCAGTGATTATCTTACATGTATGTATTCAGTCATTAAGTTGAAAATGAAAATCTTCCCCTAAAACAAACTACCAAGCTATCAATTTATTGATATTTATTATAATATACAAAGCTTCAGAAAAATAGCAGTACTTACAAACTGAGAGTCAAGTTGTTCACAAACTTTCTGACTTTTATACAAATCATTCTCAGCACCTCTATACTTGATTTTCTCATTCATTCTCTTCATAAATGATTGTTTATTGTCAGCTTCCATTTTATGTCTTTTTGCACTCATATGTTTATAATACTGCGTTCTTTCCTCCTTTTTACGTTTCTGATCAGATTCTCGACCAAGTCCACCTCTTCCAGTTTTAACTTCCACAGGCACTGGTTCAGTTCTTCCCACACCTATAAACAAATAAGTAATTATCATTATGTACAACTGGGCATATGAATAAGTAAAATGTCTACAAACATGTTTAAAGTGTACTTCATAATTTTGCAAAGAAATGGATTTCAGTTACAATAATCTCTGTGGATAGGACGCATGTTTACATCCAAAATAAGGTCCAAAAATTGGTAACATCTTATTCATTGACCTGTGTAAGACTTGATGAAAAATTTTCCATGACTAAAATTTGACAAAATTGAAAAATCTTAATTTTTTTTTAATGATTGATAACCATCAAATGATGTATTGAAACAACTAAGGGGAAATAAGTGTCAGTATTTCAAAATATAATTATTTAAAAACTCCTATGTTTCTGGAATGTTCCTGGATTTCGTAGAATATAAACATCTATGCAAATTTAAAAATCAACAACAAATGTTCCGATTGTGCTGCTAATTACGAGAACTTTGAGGTGGTGAGAAGTTTTAATTTGAGTTCAATGGTGTTTTACTGCCAAAGTCATTATTAAGTTTTCATAATACTTAGGCCTAAAAAATGTTTGTTTCTCGTTACATGCTCATTAAAAACAGGGTAGGAAAGTTGGGTCTTTTTTCCTGGCTCATTTTCTCTGCCTAAGATATTTTTATGTTGGACATACCATTAATCATTTATATATTTTTTCTTAGGATTTCTGCTGACTTTTTAACTGCATCTCATACACAAATGATTATTTTTTTAAACAAAATTACAAAGATTCAATGCATCAATAATGAAGTAACAGTGATGACATATATGCTTCATTAGATGTAACATACCAGATTTTCCTAAACCTGCTCCAGGCTTATAGCCCATCTTTTGTAACATAGCAAATCCTTTGTTGTCACTGGATATGCTTGCTTCTAGTCCTTCATCTCGTTTCTCTTTCTCTAACACAGCTCGTGGTTTTTGCCTGTTCCTTTCGTTCGCTTTTTTCTCTTTTTTCTGTATTATATGCCTTCTAACAGCATTCTGTGGAAGAAGCCCAGGTCTTGTATCAGGGCTGAAAATTCAATAGTGAAAATATTTTTCGAAGTTAACCAACCTCAGAAACATTAAAATTAATTCTAACAAGTCAGTTCCCTCATTTCATGATTTCTGGGGCCAAATTTGGCTGCATTCCCCTCCTCAATGAATATACACTTTTCAGCTAATTGCATGTATACTCGCGCTTCGTATTTCCGCGGTACCCATATATCCACGGTATATCATAATTCCGGTATAAACAGAATGATGCTCCACCTGTAGGTCACCTACTTACACGAAGAGGCTACTTTCGTTTTGTTCTTACAGTTTCGGCAATAGTTTTTTTCCGTATAAAGGTATTTGCATAAAAATCAAGATCATATGAATATAAACTTATTTTCAATGCTCATACACAACTGCTAGAGATGGCTTCCTACTTATTGTTATATTCATGTCGTTTTACGAATCACAAATACCGGTCGTCTGCTTGCGTTATTGCATGACGTCACTCCAATATTGATTGACGGTTAAAGGCACTTTATCTTATGCAATTATTTTAGCAATGATTATAATGGCTATTTATGAAGTTGTTACCACGGAAATATGAGAATGTACCTTTAAAATATGGCTGTCGCCATCAGTCGATCCAGAATGTATTTTGGAACATTCACACAAGCGTGAGAAAAATAAGATTATTCCAACAGGCCGTAAGAAATCAAACGAGAGAAATATCAATTGATTAATGCAAGATAAAATTTTTTATTTGTGTTTTCTTCAGTTTAATGATAAGTACCACGGGAATATGAGGCGCCGTATCATCGTCAAAGACCTTTGAAGTTAGACTAACATTTAACCAGTAATCTCAAAATATGTAAACCTCACAGGTAAATTTGAATATACTGTTGAAGTAAACCAACAGAATTGGAATGAACTGAGTCCGAAACCGAGTACAATTCTACACACCCATGCCTGACACACAATCAATTATTTCATAAAATCATATGTAGCATAATACTAATAGCGTTTCAAGTGTGGATATGAAGCCTTAGCCTAGGACGTATGATGATCCTATATGCACCTTTACAATAATCAATGAAACAAATATTGTGTAATATGAACACGTATATTCTAACAAAATGTAAAAGTAACCTACAGTTGCTGCAAAAATGCATCTGACATATAATCATCATCGTCAGACATTTTAGAACCGGAAGTGAAAATATCAACAAAGGGAAGTAACTTTTCCGTATTGTCTGTAATTATCGCCACGAAACCGCTTAAAACTTACAAATGTTTTTCTACATCCGCAAAAAATAAGATAATTACCAAGGACTTAAATTCAGTTTACCAGAGAGTTTAATCTCGTAAAACAAGTAGGAAATCATTAAAAAAAATAAAGACTTTTAAAGTTGATAGACGCCTATCAAAAGCCCAGATTTATACAAAGACCTATACATGTATGAGGGTAGGTCTTTGATTTATAAATGCATTACTGTACAAAGTCTTCCTTCTTGGTTGTGAGAGTAAATAATATCCGATCATTTGTGAATCTTCAAAATCATCCGCAATTGATGATTTGTTGTTTCAATGTGATAACGCGTGCAAATTTTAGCAGGAATATATGCCTATACAGTTTGTATAATCATTTTCAAGTGCATACTGTATTCATGTATTTTTAGTGGAGTTCAATGAACTTTAATAAACCTTGTTACATTAACACCTGTGATATCTAGGTACGTATATATATAGTTGTCTCTTAATTTGAGACTGCTGGTGCTGTTTTCTTGATTAAATCAAAGTACTGAAAGTACTGACGGAAGGTGATTATGCTATAGGCCTACATCTGGTTGTATGAATAATCAATCACGAAGATAAACATATACATATATATATTTTTCCTTATTTATTTAAATAAAATCAATTAATTTTAGCCTAAACCCCAAGCGGTGCACATTAAAAATCAGCAAACAGTACTTTATTCAAACATTTTTTTGGGCTAACTCCTGTTATAACTGACAGGCAAAAGGTGCAACAGTACAACACGTTTATTAAATAACTGCCCAGAGGCGCCGGAGCTGGAACAGTGCCTCAGTGACATTGGGTAGCGAATATGCTATTTTAGTCCTCAACATTAAAGCAGATTGCACTTTTTTATCAAATTAAATTCGGAAACACTATATTGTTTCCTTTTATGTAACAAAATGCTTTTGAAAAAAGATAGTTAATATTTGTTTAAGTGTACATTAATTTTTAAGTCAGTGAAAATGTTAAAGTAAATGTTAGTAACAAAAGTGCATGTATATTTATGATTGTATTAGTAGCTTATTTTACCGAATGTTAGTGTGACAGTTTGAGATTAAAAAAAAAACGTTACATGTAAATGAATAAAATAGATATAAAAATATACAATGGTAAAGGAAAAACGTCATGATAATGTATGTATTACAAATGTTGCTGATCATATGTCAAACTTGTGAATGAATATTATTTTCCATGAACTGTTTATATATTTTGCTAATTGATAGTTTTTACCAGTGTAGTGAACAGATTTATTTGATGACTTCTTGTAGTTGCCTTCGGAGAATTGGAGTCTAGTACTGGTTCTTCCCGGGAACGATCTAATCAGGTGAACTGTCCGCCTCATATGACTCTGACTGTTGAAAAGTGGCGTAAAACTCGGACCAAAAAACATATTCGTGTAAAACATATTTTACTTTATTATCGCAATAAGTTTACATATGTCCTTGACTTAAGCCGGCCATTTGTTCGGTAAGCAATATCGGGTAGTTTTATTTAGGAACTACCTGGTGATATAATCGAACAGTCAGGATGTAATATTTAGAAAAGCATAAACAACAGGTTAGGCATTGAATTTCATCGAAAACTATTATTTGTAAGCTTTTAGGTAGTAATTAAGCCAGTTCTTAATTTCTTAAATGAGCTATTTCATGCAAACAAGTTATTGACCATATTATAACAGAATTATCTGATATAACAGTGTAACCATGTTAACTAATTGATTAATTCCACATCAATCTATATCAATCATTGTGTACCATGATTACATCAATGTAAGCATCATTCTTAATACACATCATTAAAAAATATGTTAATCAATATTATGACATTCATCGTAATTGTAATTATTAACAAGCAATGGTGAAAAGGCTTTCAAATAGTGGTATTGGTTGATTGGTAAATTAATTGTATACAAGTTACGCTTCCCATAATATACTCACGGTAGAAAAGCTATTAATTTTGCTTTTGTAAGGCGGTTCGTGCTGTGTCGATTGGTTAGTTTATCGATACAAGCTGTCGCCGTTCGAAAAAAAAAATATATGTTTACTTCATTTGAAATCTCTGTATTTCGCTCTACGTCGTGTTCTTTTTATTCCAGTTCAATGCACTTTTCATGAAGTAATTTGATTTATATATACACACTACCGGTTAACAAATTCGAGTAACATATTGATGATCATACTTAGAATTATATTGGAATACATACACTAAATGCATGAGGCGGTGACTCACCATAAGTCAGTGCATGTAATCAAATCATGACACAAGATTATTAATTAATAACGACAGTACTTCGATCTTGCTATCATATACGATTTGATATACAAACCAGTGATGCTGAGGAAAGCGACTCGATGAAAATGTTCTCTGAAATTATCCTGACCAAGATAGGGATTGGTGCCTGCGTGATATCTCTGATTTTTCAAATTCTTGGATTTTTGTGTCCAGGTTGGCTTATAGTGACTACGGATTTGTCTGTGGTAGAGGTTATATCAGGAAGTGAACTTGTTAGTCTATGCTGCGAGGTCGAGACCAACTCTGCTGTTTGGTACGCCCGTGTGTGTTTACTTGGAAGAACGGAACGGGAGTGCACGACGTTTGCACCACAAAATGCTTGGCGTATGGGTTTCAAACTCACAACTGCACTCACAGGTTAATATTTTATACCAAGTATTTATTTTGTGTGTGTTACTTTTATCTGGAACTAATATTTGAGTTCGTTTGATAAGAACTATTCAATTAAACTTTAAGATATTGATATCATGTCAGTGCATTTGAAGTCACTAATGTAGTGACTAATACTAGTGTTAAGAACATAATAAAAGTACATGTATTATAATATAATGTTGGAGATTTTCGGCAATTTCAAATTGATCAATTGTATTCAGAAATATTATTCACAATTCATAATTCTTTACATAAATAAAACAAATAACAAAATGAAATATGACGAATCGCTTTGTCAGTATCTCTTTCAAATAATAAAGAAACAATTTCAATGACAATGCCATAATTATATGTACTAGCTAAATAACAATATTGAGCACAACATGATAATATATCCGTGAAAATAATTTTTCTCTAATATAAGTTATACATGAAGTCCACATATTAGAAATTTAATAATGGACCATTTGTGTCATCGACAAATCTTACAAATAAGTATGCTACCTTACACAAGCGTTGAATTTGGTTCATTAACGGAAACACGGTGTACATTAATTACAACAAGGACTTTGTTATAATCATTGGGTTAGGAACCAAAATAAACGCTTTTCAGTTGGTTTTAATGGATAAAGTTAATTTAATTTAATAAAGACTAATACAATGTACACCGGGTAACTCCCAGTCATGCAGTAGAAAAAAAATATTTGTGAAGAATTTTACCAAACGAAGACTGAATATTTCTTTATCTTACTTGAAGTCAGTAAGCAATTCAGCAAAGATACAAATGAGTCATATTATACAAAAATAGTATACTTAGTACTTATCTCGTGGGCCTAGACATCGTGTATTAAACAATTGTTAGTCTCTTTTTTTAATTCCTTTATAGTGGCCCTCCTTGTGTTTTGTTTAACAATGCTTTTTCTGTTTATATTTCCCTGCAGTAAGAACTTGGCCGCAGGAACCAGGGAAAGGCTAAGGAGAGGGCTTAATTGACTGTAATGGTAATGAAAGGGGATAATTATATTTCCCCCGTTGTCGGACAAACTCTGAAATCAGTTCCCCAGTCTGAAATGGTTTCTTATATATGGGTCTGTTTAATAATTTCAATTTCAGATTTGGCCTATCTAAATTGGACAGAGGTCAAGATAGAACTATCCTTAGCTCTAACATTGTGTACAGCTGGACTGATCGCTCTAGTTATATGTATAGTTAATAAACCTCCTGTTGTCGCACGAAAAATTCAGATTGGCATGTCGTCTGTCTGTATGTTTACATCCGGTAAGTCTCTTAGTTTCAATATTTGACTGGTTTGTTTTCTAGACCATCAATATACAGACAGATTTTAAGAAGCCATAATGAATGCATGTAATCTCATGCAGTGGATGGGACCCTAACACTGTATGTTAGGAGTGTTGATGCTATACTCTTTGTTTTCCAAGTATGGGTGATTCATTATAAGTTATAGTATTTTAATTATCAAAAGTCAATCAGTTGTATTGTAATGGTTTCTAAAAACGTCAAGACGGTTGACTTTTCATCAGCTGTATGCGGAAAAGAACTCTTTTGGATGTAATTTATAATGATTATGGCACCTTAGTCAACATTGATGTGTTGATAGGAATTGACGTATTATTAAGATAAAAAATGTACGATGATCGACTCAAATTTTGTAGTTTTGCTCGCGCGTAAAATAGTCAGTTCAACGTTTTATTTAGCTGTCAAGTTTACATTCGTTGGTAAATACATGTAACTCGTTAATATAAAGCCCTCTTCTGTAGAAGTTATTAAGGGCTACCTAGGAAAATAAATCATAAATATAAAGTAACACTTGAAATGAAATTGCTGTATTCGAAGAAATTAGTTTTGTTTCTAACATCCCTGGGATTCCTGTTGTTTAGTAAGTTTTAAATAAATATTGGATACATGTCATTATAGTTTCCTAAATTCTAAGAACTCTACAAATTGCAGGAGCGCTCATCATCCCCGCTGTTGTCAAAGTAGGATTGACCGTACAAAACACAAAGGAGAAAGTTTCAACTTTAAGTCAAGTTATGGACTTAATCAAAATCGAGACGTCATGGGCTCTCGTATTGTCAGTTATTGGACTGTGTGTTGCTGTTGTTGCCGGTTTGATACTTGCAATCGCCACTTTCAAACACGATGTAGCCAAGTCAGTTATCACTCCAGAACAATCACAGGACACAATCACTGCCGTAGCATTCAACACCCGTTTCACTATATATCCTTTCGTTGTAGCTAATTTTTCAGAAAAGGACAAGGAAGGACATTTACCACCAAATTTACACAATGGTTCTTTTAATCCCCCTCGTATTGGCGCCAAAGATGAGGAACCACTGGCTTTCCAAAACGAGGCAATGTCTCGTAAAGACTCGTTTGATCCTTATGTGAAGATTCCTAATCTACTTGAATCGAAAAGGAACAACAGAGAATGCTTTAAAGAGGAAGACGAGGTCGTTGATGATGTTGAAGAGATGAAAGAGGGACGAATTGAAGAAGATAATAGAGATCTTAAAATGGTGTGAAAATAGTTCACAATTGTATTGTACCATTCCTTTAATGGTGAAGACATGAGCACTTCATGAAGCAAACTATTTGAGTAAATAATTTCCTGAATTGCATTTTAAATAACCAAAGATCTTAAACGCTTTCAGTAGATGAATTAGAACGGAACCAAGGTAAGAAAATTCACGTGGAGAGTTTAATCAAGAATAAAGGTAATAAATCTAACTACATTGTGATAAATATAAGTGTGTGTAACATAACGTTAGATATTTAAATACTAGAAGACTTACTTTGAAAATGTTGACACTAAATTTTAACACTGTTTTACTATGTTGTGTATTAATTTCATGACAAGTCAAAACAATGTAATTTGTGACTATCTTTTTAGAAAATGAACGATAGATAGACTTTCCATAGTCGTGACTCGCTCAGCGCGCATGTATTTTTATGCGGACCAAAGTACTACATCTAACTACATCCGCCATGCAATTTTTAAACTAGATCCCGTTTCATGTTGCAGTGCACGACTGTGTAAGTTTGATTTCCCCGAGTACTTGAAGTAATTTGATTATCTAAGTGAATAATTATTTATCGCTGGTTAAATGGCATTTTGTAGATACAGTGTACTTATATATAGGTTATAATACTCTAATATTCATGCAGATACTTAGTAATTAAGAGCAATACCAAATACATGTACATTGTAGTTCTAAAATTTAGAATTCTACGAGCTATTCAAGTACTTCTGATTTCTATTGTTATACAGTTAAACCTGTGTTAGGTGCCACCTCCGAACAAATGTCACCCTGTGAATTAAGGTCATTCTTTAAAAAAACGTCCCTGATTATTTAGAACAAAATAACCTCAAAATAAAGATGATTTGTCAATAAAGGCCACATTTTGTCTTTCCTAAGGGTGGCCTTTGTTCCGGGGTTTGACTGTATGCTATAAATTAATACTAGTATTTAAAATACTTCACATAGGAGCAAATGTTAACAATGAAGGAACTTGTATTGATTAAATCATGGAATTCATATTTGTTCCACTAATAATGAGGTCCTTTCTTATCTTTTTTCTTTCAATTCTCGTCCTTTACTTCATAAGAGACAATTCCCAAACAGAACTGAATTTGTTCTACCTTGTGTTAGCCATATTCAATCTGGTGTAGGAAGCAAAAACAACATTAACACAGTAAAGACAGCGTGTGTTCTATTGTAGTTGCGGACCATTTGAAGTCGTCATATAGTGTTGTACATGTATTACCTCCCCTTTTATTGGAATTCACGATTTTTTCTTGGACTATCGTTGCATTCTTCATGAATAATTCATGAAGGATGAATAACTAACAGAGGCTTTCATCTTCAAATGCATTATTAGTTTAAAAAAACAACTATTACACTTGTTTTACCTTGAATGTTCAATCAAACTTGAATATATATCCAATAAATAAATGTATAAAATAATCACTTATGATGACTTAAAAAACATTTTTCTTTGAACTGTAAGATTTTTCTTGTTTTTTTTATCATGTATATTTTTCATATTTTAAGTGTTTTCTGTCTTTGATTGTAAGAAAATGATATAGTGTATATTCTGTATGTATTGGTGCATTAGAATTATCTTTGTCCTTAATAAATATGTTACATGTTTCATATTTGGTGATTTCTCATTCATCTGCCAATTTCTGCATGGAGTTCATGCCTGTTTTTATTCCCATTCTTTTCATTTGTCGTCCATTTGAAATACTGTAGTTTTACACCCTAGATATGCAATTCTTGAAGTACAATCCATTTCAATTTCTTAAAGGAGCCTCCATGGTCAAGTAGTTATAAACTAGGATAATTAGTATTCACTAACCCCTCGGGCTCACCATTGTGAGGTTGGATCCCATCACATTTGAAATTTGGTTGTGGAGGGTCAGTGGTTTCCAGGGTCTTCTCCTCCACCACTAAAACTGGAAATTGTTGCCAAGTGACCTTTACTGTTGGGACACTGTTCAATCCAGAGAAAAGAAAGTATCTCAACCATAACTTTAGATGGTGGCTTAATATGTTGTCTAATTAACTAGTAGTCAACTTGATTGTATGAAAATGAATTTGGATTTATCTGTGAATTAGGATGCTTTTTTCAACCATTAAAAAGTCATTTTGTATCATTTTAAACTATTTTTCAGGAAAAAGGCGTGTATATATATGAATAACTGTAACTATGTTTTGAAAACAGAATGTCTTTGATAGGACACATATAGTTTTATGCATGGATAAACTTCACCAATTAGTCCTCTGATTTTAAATTCATTTTAATGCTCATTTTTAGGCACACAAACTTCAAAGGCTACACTATGAATTGATACCAGTTTTGTAATTATAAACTCTTTCAGAATAGATTATCAAAATTCATGAGATTGTGACATTGATTTCACCCCATTTTGTATGTCTGTGATATTTGTAAAAGATGACTTTTTTTAAAGAATAAAGTTAAGAACTGAAACTAGTTATATTAAGTTTATTGATACATGACACTATATATCGAAGATAAAAATATAAAAAATGATGCATATAGAATTAACGGTTGACAAAACACAGCACAACAGATAATAAATAATTAAGTATGGTAATTAATGCATAAGCACAGATCCTATTTCCTAAAATGTTAAAAATCGATAAGTATATTATTATAAAAGAAGACTCAATTATCAAAGTCATTCAATGGGAGTATCCTTAAAATGATCAGAATTAATGCATCTGCATATCTATACAGATTACTTATACAAAAGAGAAATCACCCCAAGATGATTAATAAAAGGGTCCATTCTACAAGAATTTAGAAAGTAAAAGACGTAGATTCATAAAACACATCAGTACCTCTATATTACTAATCTATTAAAATCACTGTATCATTTCATGTTTATTAAGAAAATCCCACAAGCAAACTTCTATTTTAGACGCATCTATTAACACAATCTTTACACAAACCAATACTTATATTTACTTTTAAATCAAGCGAATCAAATCAAATTGAATATTGTAACATTCAAAACATGAAGTTAATCTGCCCTTAAAATCAATTGACTACAGACACATAAAAATATTGGCTTACTTAAAATGAAACTCATTTTTGTATGACACTTGTGTGAACTTTCCCAACAATTTGAATAAGTCTGACTGCTTACCTCATATAAATAATTGATCTTTTAATCTCTTGCCATGAGAAATGTAATCTTCAAGCTTTAACACACTGATTGATATCAACTAATATTAACTAATAGAATCATTCAGATGCTAACACGTATAAATAATGCCAAGTACATCTCCAGCAGCTTTGACCCATAACCTACATTAAATCAGTTAAATTTTTAGACATAATAACAAGATTTAATCCAGATGTTTATCCATGAAATGCCACATTGGCCAATGTTGGATAGCACAGTAATACATGTATTGTCATATTAAGCATCTCTTTTACAATACTTTGTATAGTGTAAGATATGTTACTGACTGAACTTAGTAGGAAGTGATGGGCGCCAATATTCTCTGCCAATAGGAATAAGAGCTTGTAGATTGTTATGTAGTTTCCTTTAATCAGATTTTGACAATCTGATGCTACGCAGAGCAAGATAACTCATTTCTCTGTACATAATTCAGCATCTTTTTACATCATAAAATACAAAGTTACTGAGTTTATACATAAAGGACTCCTAGTGACTTTTTCATGGACATAATTGATTTGAAGTCCTTTGAAAATGCTTAGGCCCAATTATGGACATATCTTGGGTGTATTTTATGGCTTAACTACAAGAGATCTATAAGTTTAAATACGTATGAAACTTATATATATATATATATACAGCAATATTTACAAGTCAAGAACAAGGAAATAGTTTACCAGGTAACACTTGATTAATCCCAAAAAGAACTAATAACTAACAAGCTAAGAATTTTAAGGCAAAAACTATACAACAATCTCAAAATGAACATTTGAATGGATCTAAGATCAGTCAAAACAATATGAAGAGAACTTTCATGTAACCTAATTAAGGTAGTAGACATCTAATACTGTACTTTCATGTAACCTAATTAAGGTAGTAGACATCTAATACTGTACTTTCATGTAACCTAATTATCTAATACTGTACTTTCATGTAACCTAATTAAGGTAGTAGACATCTAATACTATACTTTCATGTAAACCTAATTAAGGTAGTAGACATCTAATACTGTACTTTCATGTAACCTAATTAAGGTAGTAGACATCTAATACTGTACTTTCATGTAACCTAATTAAGGCAGTAGACATCTAATACTGTACTTTCATGTAACCTAATTATCTAATACTGTACTTTCATGTAACCTAATTAAGGTAGTAGACATCTAATACTATACTTTCATGTAAACCTAATTAAGGTAGTAGACATCTAATACTGTACTTTCATGTAACCTAATTAAGGTAGTAGACATCCAATACTGTACTTTCATGTAACCTCATTAATGTATCAGACACCTAATACTGTACTTTTCTAATTGATCTGTTCCATGCTATACTAAACTATTAATATTACAAAAATAGTATGGCCCAATTGTCATTCATATTTTTGATTGTTACCTTGGATATTAAAATTTATTTTACGACACATTTTGAAATTTTCGTAAGAGTTATTGCCCTTAATGAAAAATATTGTATTCTTTTTTATATTTCGTGGTGACCTGTATTATTCTTTATCAAATTAGATTGATACAGTGTTATAGCATTTTTTTACCACAAATTTTCATTGAAATTGATGAACGTTTTCTAAAATCATTGCAAATGGGTTACTCCACCAGACTTTAATGCAAATTTAAAAGGAAGATAACTCATAGGAATATCATTGTTTTTGAAAACTCTTCCAGTAAAACATTTTCTATCATAGAAACCTATAAAAAATCGAAATATTTTCAAAATCTGTCGGCCCCATTTTGAGAAAAGAATTTTGGTTGTTAGGATCCTTATATTTTAAACACAATTCATAAAATCAATTTATAGACTTGCCTAATCAAACAGAACTAAATATACACTAGTGAAGTGTATCACAACTAAATATATTGTAGTATAGAACCAACATGACTAGAATCCATTACATATATTATATAAAATAACAACAATTATATGCAAACCCACAACATAACTGAATAGACAACACCACAAATATACTGTAACTTTATCAAGTCCAGAATTTACTTTAATACCAAAGTTTCTTTTCATGACATGATTTCTGAAGGAGTGCAAACCAATATAAAATTTGCACTGGATGATAGGATTTATCTAATTATGTAAATATTTTCATTTTTTTATAAGCAATAAGTGCATTCTACTTTTACAAACCCTCCCATACACAAATTCCAATGAAAAGTAAGATGTGACACATTTACTTAGTGGTCACATTTACCTCAGGCAGAAATATATACTTTAGGGCGAAAGTCTTGTCAAAGTTTCTGTGATTTTTTAAAACCTGCAAAGCTGTTTCCGCGTAATTTTATTTAGCTCACTTTATACTGTCTTTCATTGAAACCAAATGACATGTAGCATCTTCTTTCCTATGATACCATTTTGAATGTATGATTATAAACAAAACAGTTTCCCTCAACTGACATTCGACTTATAATTTCCTCAGACATTTGGCAACACACAGAATAAAGTTGACTTAGTTAGATAGCTGTTTATACACTAGATAGAAGTTTCCACAATCAGTCATTTACACACTGAAGAGTGTACCGGTAAGTCATTACAACAGATTTAACTGTGTACCAGTGGTTACCACAGACAGTTGGTTATACAATTTACTGTGTACCAGAGGTTACCACAAACTGCTGGTTATACACTTAACTGTGTACCATAGGTTGCCACATACAGTTGGTTATACACTTAACTGTGTACCAGTGGTTACCATAGATGGCTGGTTATGCACTTAACTTGTACCATAGGTTACTAAATACAGTTGGTTATACACTTAACTGTGTACCAGAGGTAACCAAAGACAGCTGATTATACACTGAATAGTATAACAGAACAGAGGGACAACAGAGAGCCTGTTATACACTGAGTTGTTGCTTCCATAGACAACTGGTTACACATCAAACAGTATAACATAATCTTCCACAGACAACTCTCATTATAAATTTAACAGGGCAACAGCGGCTTACACAGAAGAATATACACTGATTAGTGTTAAATCAACTTTGATTACAGATAGTACAGAATAACACAGCTTAATTGACAGACAAAAGGTAAGAGTTCATACAACATAGTTAAGAAATATATTTTTATTTCCGTAATTACTTGTCTGTATCATTTATGCAAAGATAACACACAAAACAGAGTGAAACGAATCCATGAAAAGAGAAATGAGAATTTGGCACATACACTTCACATTACAATAATATCAATAAACACAAACAAAACCTAAATTGAACTATCATACAGGTAACACCACATTGTGTAACCATATAAATAAATGATAAAACCACTGTAAATACTGAAAAATCAAATAAAATCACAACACCGCAGAAATGTCACTGTCTTAGGCAAAGTATAAAATGTTCACTTTCAACATACATGGAATGGTGGATTTCTCAACAAAACAAATTATGCATAGCAACGAAATGATATCTAAACTAAAGGCACTGATCAAAAACCAATATAATCTAACACGCAAATGAGTCATAGAAACAGTGAACACAAAAGATTATATACAAATGATTCATACTTAGAATGTTAACCTAGCAATAGACCAGATATAGAATATGTTAGAAAACAAACTAACTCAGCACCTGTACATACCAAAGAAAGTAGCATATTTATCATAAAATATTGTATTCCACATTTTCTAAACCTACTAGTATCCTAAACTAAATCATTTAAAATAACTAACCTACACAATAATGAATTCAGATACTTCTGGTGCATATCATATTCAGCAGTATTGATGGTAGTTAATATTTCCCAGTTAAGATTCGCTAACTTATCTTTCCCAGTTTAAAATAGACCACTACATGTATGCCTTCTTTGTGTGATACACTTATGGAAACTGAAACAAATACTTATTATTTGAATAAGTTTTTCAGGTAAGCATAGTCCATATTGGTGTTAGAACAGAATGATGGTTTATTTTATAAACAAGATCAGCAATGAAAAGCTTAGAAAGTATCATCACTTCTATAAGAAGCATATTATGTACAATTTCAGTCATATACTCTCTAGAGTAATAAAAAAGCACACAAATATGAATCCCTTTGATTAATTGAGTACACATTACATATAGAACATCTATACTGAAAACTGGTTGGTGTTTAGCAAACTAGGGCTGATTACACTAAAAGTTCAAATGAAAATCAGTTAAAATCTACCAATCTTCATTTGCATCTTCAACTTCTATATACATTAATTGATTAACTGACAACAATGGCTTAAAGCTTAAACACTCCAAATATATACTGAACCACAAAGCATGTAACAAAAATTGATAATAATATAAACCACAGAACAATTTTACTATCTTATATATAAGGCCTAAATTAAAAATATGTTTGTTTGCCCTTTACCGACCCTGAATTTTAGAAGAGGGTCGGTAGTAGGAAAAATATTTTATTTCTACATTTTACCTTTACCTAGCATCTAGATGCATTCTATATTCATTTAATGTATTCTGCTACCATACAACCATTTATTGTGTGCTTTAATCAACCATAAACATGTACTCAGCGCCTTAACACTCATTATTGTTTTCCTTCATTTCTTCAAATGATACCTACTTTAAATGTTTATCGAAAGCACTGAGTGTATACCGGTACATGTATATTTTCCCAAGTATAAAAATAAAGTTCTCCCAGATTTTGCAATAAAATTTTTTGAGTCGGCATGATTTTTTCGGGTCGGTCGGTAAAGGGCAAACAAACTTGATTTTAATTTAAGCCTAATTAATGGAAGTTCTAAGTACTCCAACTAATATACTTGGCGGCACTAGAAACTTACCACCCATACATTTGTCTATATTTCCTTAACAAAAATACATATCGATTTGATTTTTTTATACTGCACTCGGTGAAGTGTTGTTAAAATGATAAGCATAGTTTGGTACCCAAGTCATATAAAGTATTGTATAAAGCAGTTTACACAGGATTTTAAAATTTGAAATATATAGGGGTGTGTAGGGTGGTAAGTTTCTAGTGACGCTGAGTATACATTGAGTATTACTATACATGTATTTCATTTCAGAATAAAAATAACTAAATCTAAATCAGGACTGTATAAACTTTAATCATATTAACATGACCACATGACTCTCTTACACAAACATATACCATCATGAGCACATGTTGTTACCTTACCATATGGTTGTCTTCGGAGCTCACTGACACAGAGCATCTGTAATTGGTTAGGAGCTTAATTAGTTACGTTACGCACTGCCTTGTAAAAGAACAATGGCGATTTCTTTTAGCTGCTAAGACATTTGAGCCATTTTGAGATTTTTTGGCCAAGAAATTCAATACACTAACAAAATTTGTTGAAACTGACTATATGGCTCTCTCACATGTGCCCATCCTCCAAAACAAGTTTCTCTAGAACAATTATGTATTCAAATTATGTAAGTAGACGACAGATTGAGTCAATGCATATATTTTTGAAAACAAAATTTTCCTGCAAATTTGAAATTGGGAGTACTTAGAAGTTTCGTTAAGTATATTATAATGAAATATTCCTCATACAGGAGTTTTCTTTATTATATAGCTGTAGCCTGTAAAGGGTACCTTCTCTTCTGAAAATTTCTTTGAAATCATGCAATTTTCCCAAAATTTCCAATTTACTTCTTGAAATTTTGTTCCCCAAATTGGTTTCATGTAATAATTATTTCCCCAAAAGAGACTTCAGTCTGCTATTTAATCCCCATATTAAGGGCTGGGGCGCCTTCCCCGAAACATAAAGAAAACCCCTGACATAACAAGCTATAACAAGTTCTTTCTCATAAATACTTAAAAATCAGAAAATCAATTCTTATTTATCGTATTATGTAATAATTAACACTACAACATAGGTAAACATCAAGGGAGATGACCCAATATTGACTCAAGAATGCTCAATGAAGACCTCAATTTCATGATAATGTCAGAAAGAAGACAGAACAAAAGTTTTTAGGGAAGCACAGATCAATAATTTCGAAATCACCGGCACCATGTTGAAACATAGTCACCAAAGCAGCTACAAAAATTGAGATAATGCAAAATATTTGAACATTTATCACAAAAGCTTTTGGAAACCAATTCCTTTATATGTAGTTTAACATGTATTGCACAGAGTGGAGTTTTAGTTTCCATTTTACTTTGTCTTTGACTTTCCAATGACAGTCTTCTTGAAAATGGATGCCATTTTGTTCAGATATCCCTGAATGACTTTCTGTCGTCTCATTCCAGGCATCAGTAAGATGAGATTGACTGAAATAATTAAATAAGTGATAGTCTATAATTTAAATGATTTTGTTTCATTTAATACTTACACTTTAAACCTTGCTACAGTTTCTACTCTGAAAAAAAAACACCTTAAAAACGACAGCTGTCCAAACACTCTTGAGTGTAAATATATCATAGTATAATTGCATACAAAACTCACTCATATGGTGTAACTAAGTTCCTTCATTAAAAAGCCAGAACAAGCCAGTTTATTTTTATGTATTTATGAAACTGCAATACTTGTGAAAGATTAAATCCATACATACATCAATGTTTCAGGATTAGGAGGAGTAGGTCATGTCAATAATATGAAACATGATTTACAAAATATATAATTATGCATCATTTAAAAGTCTACAAATAAATAAATCACTTACGAATCAGGTATGTCAGGAATAGATTATCGATCTTGCTACCAACCCACGCAAATAATGCCAAGAATCCCATCACTAGTATGAAGTACTACAATGAATTTATAAACATAGTCACATTACAAAAGTATTCTGATACAGTTTCCAAATCCATAAATAGATTTCTCAATAAAGCATTTGAGCTTGATTAATCATTTTAAAACCTTTTAAAAAAATGAAAGAAAAAACTAGAGCTTTGTCACAGAGGTGACTAATACACCCACTGCCGCTTTGACACTAAGAATGCTTTAGTACACTATAGGACTAAGTTCAAGGGGACGTAACTCTGCAATGAGTGGATCACTGGGCATGAAAATTGTGTTTTGCACATCTACATTTCATGGTGATTACATATTTTAAGTTTCATTGCTATCTCTTAAAGAATGTGGAAGAAGTTCGCTCTACAAACTTGTGATATTTTATGCGGACGGACAGACCGCCCATCAACTGCCTGACCAACCGACCGACAGAGTCATTCCAATATAACTTTGTTTGCGGGGGTATAATAAACAAGAGGGCCACATTGGCCCTTTATCGCTCACCTGAGAACCAAGGCCAATAATCAATGACCAGGTAATATAATTTCCATCTTGTAAAACTCATTTTTACGTAGATTTTGAGATCAAAACCAACAATGAAGGTATAATACTGTTAAACAAGCTAAAACGTAGCAAATTTTCTAATCCAAGGGTCCATAACTCTTGAAGTTGTGGTCCAATTCCACCCATAACTTGACATGTCCAAAACCATAAGGTCATACACATTCATTGTAAATATTATTAGGATCAGTGAATAAATGAAGGCGCTAGAGTGTAAACAAGCTAAAATATAGCAAATTTGCTAAGTCAAGGGCCCATAACTCTTGAATATGTGGTCCGATTCCGCCCATAATCGAACTTGTTCGAGAACTTTTGGTTATACTCAATTACTGAAAATATTATTAGGATCGGTGTATAAATGAAGGCGCTAGAGTGTAAACAAGCTAAAATATAGCATATTTTCAAAATGATGAATCAGGTGAGCTAATAAAGCAGAACAACAGTTGTGAATGTAACAGGTTTCACATACCACTACATCATAATTTACAGTTATCAAATTGGGTCTTAAAAGAAAATTACCCATGGTGTACTTACAACCTTCGGCCGATCATTCTTCAAGGTAATCATAGTATCAACTGCATCATGGAAGTGAAAGCGAAAGTTGTGGATCCTAATACAGATTTGTTCATACTGTTTCTCTTGGACCCCAGTCCTAAAACATCAACAATCAATGATGGTAGATAGTTTACACAGTGTATTGCAACTATATACATCATACCAACAAAAATCGTTTAAATATGACATGGAATCATATGTAAATAACTGGTTAGTAAATTTTAATTCTTTGATACATTCAGAATTATCAAAATTTAATTATCAATAAACAAAAGTTTATCTACCATTTACTCCCTCCAAGTACAGTTGGTCCAACCACAGGTACGAGGAAATCTATAAGACTCAATGATAGACCAATCAAGGAGAATGTTGTTAACACTGATGGCTCGAAATACCAGATCATCCTGAAATATAATTTGATATAATTATGCTTTGATTAAGTGACAGATATTACTTGGTACCTAACATACAGCAGTATGATAAAATTAATGTTAAGTATCTAAATGAAAGCAGGAACAGGGTCTTATGAACATCAGTTACATTAGCACGTTTATAGATAACATGTTATCAGTGTTAATGTTAAAATGTTCTTTAAAGCTCTCTGTAACAGCTTTCAAATAATGTTACTTAAACTAATGTAAGATCATAAATAAAAAACAGTTTGGGGTTGCTAGTTATCTATGTCTCTTTTTACATGGAACAAATGCACTCACAATGAGTCAAGCTGAAGCACATACAATTTGGAAGCTCTAAGACTATAGCATCACACATACAGTATATTAATTTCAATGCTCCATTTCACTTACAAGAACATAAATGTGTTGAGTCCAATGATGATTCCAGGGTAGATAGGTTTATCCCAATTCAGTAGATTGTTGAGTGGTAACAACACTTCTCTCCAGCCTTCCAGGTCATTCTTAATCTGAGAAAGTGGATCTGCTGGTTCCTGCAACATGTTATAACAATGTTAAGAAGTTAAACAGTCAAGTATTGACTTCCGTAAGTAAGAACTGACTTCTGGAGTTTATGTCTTGCACATAATAGCAGCATATGTTGAACATGAACTTTACATGATTGTATGATAAGTCCATGGAACTACCAATAAATGAATGATTCAGAACTACTTGAATTGAAGTTGATCACACAGGGAGCTAGAGCCGTGTTTGTATAGTATTTTGGATTGTTTTTAACCTTAACGAAATGACTGTATAACCAGGTAGTTGTATTAATACAACTACCTGGTATAATGTATCCCTCTGGCCCCTTGGCTTGTGCTTCATCAACTCTAGATTCAAATAGTCGAAGGGACTTTGACGATGATACGTTTGCATTGCAGTTCATCGTCAAAGCCACTTGTTCTTTAAAAGCTAACAGGTAAACGACTCAATCTGAGTCTCGTTCGTTTTCCTATTTAACGCTCAAATGTCCGTAAAACGTGTGTACAATTCGATGAAATATAGTATAATCTATCAATATGACCAAAAATATACCTTCAACAGACGAAAGTTATCAAATATTATGATGTTTCATACTACCCTTAATTTCAAAATTTTCCTCGTAAATGCTTTGGATTAAGTCCGTAGCATTCCGGAAAGCATGTAAATTGATCTGATTCAATAGACGCATGAACAAGCGTCTTAAGCTGTTGACTTTGTAAGAGGACAATTCCATAACTAAAATGGTCAACAAGACGAAATAAAAAAGACCAATTTAGTTATGGGACCCAGATCTAGATTCAAAGTGTATTAATATTCTAACACAAAGATATGCACAACTTTAGTGGCCATAGATAAATTAAAATTTATTAACGGACTTAAATGACAATTTATACAAATGTCTAGTGGTTTTTCTTACCATCAACTAAAAAGTAACAGCAACGGAATAATTTTAAATTTATGCGATAACGAAAGTACGAAATTTTCATGAACGAATGAGTAATCAAATATGTATTAGTGCAATATCAATAGTGTCTGATAACTGTATAAATATGTAACTAAGATATTTCTAAGATGAAACATTGTAAGAGATTACAAATAAGAGAAAGCGTTCGCCACCTGGGTTTCTTCAACTGAAGAAGAATTCTCGACCGTTTTGTCGTCCATCTTAAATTCTAATGTAATGGTACCTGCGTTCGTATAAATCAAAATCCAAGAGCGCAAAACCGGGAACCATCTTCATGCTATTCGGAATTTTCGGATATGATCCTTGGTGATTTTTTAAGTGAAACTAGAAAAATACTGCTAATGTTTGTCTGGTTTTGAAATTGTTGGAGAATATTTGAATGGTAAGAATGCTACCATAAAATCTAATACTCTTAAGCTTGAGTTTGGATTCAATAACATGATGTGACATTTGAACTGTTATTATTTCTCTGACACTGAAATTTAGGCGAAATGTTGCTTGATCACTTCCTTGAAGTTGACACTGGAACGTGAAATTTTATCCACAATTGATAGGCGCAAAAAACATAATCCGAGCCTAGTTCATAGACAACTGTATATATAATATAAAAAGTTTTAAAAAAACATGTATATACATGAAGCGGTCCATGAACAAGGCTCGAATTACATTTTTGGGTGTCTGTTGTTATATGGATAAGATTTAAGGTTAATTCCTGCATGTGCTCAGCACAATTGCCAGCGTTTCGGTAGATTTGAGATGGGGTAAATGAATGCATATGTAATCTATGTTTGCTCAGTGCTGACGTTTTAACTGGAATATACCGAAACAATTATATAAATGTGTGAACTGATCCTGAATTGTTAAGTGAATTTCTGCATGCCTTGATCCAGGGACACTATATTATGTATATAATATTACACTTGTATGTCCTTAAATGGAATAAGTACAGGCCTTATTCAGGGACTCTATTATAGAATTGTGTGTCATGATGCTGGTTTATTTCCAACTGTGAAGTGAACTGTTGACACATTTAGATCATTATTCGTGACTGTAGACACTTATTATATATAGCCTTATATCATTGTAGGTGACTGTCAACAATATTAACCTCATATCATTGTTGGTGACTTTTGACACTTTTTAGAATAATATCATTATAGATGACTGCAGACACTGGTAATATGACTACATCTGATGATGTTAAACCAGTACCGGATGAAGAGGATGAAAATCAATGGAGGGAGTTTGCTAAATTTTTGTACGAGTATTTTGAGATTGCACAGAAATGGGAAGAGATTCAGAAGTTTGTTGAAGTTCATCCTGCTATTAGTGTGTACTTGATTGTAACTCTAGGGATGTGTTCAGTACCAGTTGTGGTTTTCAGCTTGTTTGTCATCAGCAGTATTGCATTGTCTATATTTGGGTTCTTTCTATTTGAAGGTGAGAATGTCTATCAGAAAATATGTTCCGCAGAAACTTTCAGCTTAAATATTGCCAATTGTTGATCCTGGATGCTTTTGTATTGCTTAAATAACATAGTTGTAATACATGAGTGCAGTTTTCAAATGTTTTACTTTAACAATTCAATTATTTACTCATCTAGTTCAATCAAGCAATTAACTAACTGGCAAATGTATCTGCTATGATACTTATTAGTACATCAGTAGGTAAGATCATTGACATTCAAAATACTCTTATATACAATGTGTGTATATGATTCTACTTGCATCATAGACCGGTCTCCATGGTGGAGTGGTTAAGGTCGCTGACTTCAAATCACTGTAACCTCTCACTGATAGGGGGTTTTGGGTTTGAGCCCCGCTACCGACCATGTCTCCATATGTGAGAAAGTAGGCAGTTGCTTATGGAGGATCGGTGTCTAGTACTGGTTCATCCCAGGAACATGCTTAAGTGAACTGTCCGCCTCATATGACTCTTGACTGTTAAAAAGGGGCGTAAAACTCTATACAAACAAACAGAACTTGCATAATTAGCTGTTTAATTTGTTTGTATCAGCAGTTATTAAACATAGATTGATAATGTATAACTATTTATGTTAATGCTGAGGGTCTGCCATGTTTAAGACTAAATGAAGCAGCATCATTAACTTCCATTTTAAATTGAAAATTTGATGCCAGGCATGTGCTATCTGAGAAATTTTAGCTCTTTAACTAAGTTGATTTTATTGTATTCCAGGTACACTGGTTGCCATGGCTACATTCGTTCTGATCTGTGTTCTCTTTTTTGTTTGTATGTTTGCCTTTGGCTTCAGTGTTTTCCTTATGTTTGGATATTATATAATGAGATGGATAGGATCTATCATGTCAGGATTCATTCAACGTTATATACCATTCTTTCAAAGATCATCAGTGCAAACATTAGAGGAAAAGGAGGAGTAACAAGTTGTCCATTATATATCCTATAGGTTGTTTCAGCTCAGCAATATCTAATACTATTAAATTATGTCTGTCATTAACATTTGTATAGACTGTTTGAAATTACATGTTCTGTGATATCAAGTATGAAATGCCATTGGAAATTGCCGTGAAGTTACTTCCTGCAACAATTTTGGCAAACGTTACCATACACAATACAATACTACAATACATGATTGTACTGATCATCATAACCACATGAATTGAATCATACAGAGATGGATATACAGATAATGCTTCATTTGTAACTTGCTGGAAAATCTTAAACCACAAATATCCAGTGACTAATAATAGTGCTTATTATATATATCAAAGAATGCTTTACATGTTGTTATGATTGTAATAATCATTGCAATACAATGAGAAACAGTTTAGTACTCATTGTTGATTGTATCCACTTTATAATGTTCTGATGTGAGGCGTTTTATACCAGTGAAACATTTACATCCATATTTTTGTTAAGGATTGTAGTAATGTTAAAATAGAGTGTTAATTTTTCTATAGTATGTGTAGTGTTGTCTTTTCTCCATAAAATGATTCATAATGATTGTCCATTAACCCGTTCATTGCCAATGAGATGGGTATACTACTCTTCCCAAATCTCCACATGTTTGTCTACATGACAGGTATACTGGTATTGGAATTGGTCAAATAAACTTGCATTTCTTAGAAATTGGCAATATACCGGTAATGCAAAATGTAGGCAATATGTGCCTGGCAGCAAAAGGGTTAACATCAATATTTACCAGTACTAGTATTACATTGAAAATCAAGTGTTTATTTTTTCTGAAGTTGCTCTACCTGACAAATACATATGGAGTCTAACCGACTCTCATAACCTAACATTGGTTGTGACAACCTGTTAGTTGAACTATTTAATGATTTTTATATGGATATCACCTGTATAATAAGAGTTGGACTTTTGAGTTGAAGTAGCAAAACAAAAAATGGTTTCCTGTAGACTATATTTTAATGTTTCAATATTTGGTATAAACATGACATAATATTATAATCGTCATCACATAAAATTTAAGCGTCTGTACAGTATTTCAAAATATTGCACCTTCATAATGATGCAACACATTAGTTTGATTAAATTATCAGTAAATATATACAAGGAATATATAGGGGGGATGAAAGAACAATTTCAAAATGAGTCAGTGAAGTTCCACATCTTAATTTTAATCTCTGTCTAGTACTTCTTTAAAAATAACCTAACATGACTATCTTGGATATGGTGTAATGTATGAACGTATGTCCAACAAAAGATGAAAAAGAAAGCTTCTTAAAACCAGACATACAATCAACAAATAGAATGAAGTAAATGTGGTTTGTAGTTAGGCTTAATACCATTGCTACTACTTGCAGATATAATCTACTGAGAGAAATGTAATAACACCACAGCAGTACTTAACACCGGTACTTTAGACATACACCAAATAAAGCCAGCAGAAATCTCATTTGATGTAACTAATGATAAAATGAAATCCATTCAACTGAATGACAAAGACCTTACTATGGCAAAAAAAACAGGGAAAATGTATTTTAACACAAAAGCATCTGATGCTAAAAACATGTTTGCTGTAATTACCTATTAATAAATACATCTTCAATACACAATTTTACAAAATCTGTGTTGGCAAATACCAGTACATTCAAAACATTAGCTCATCTGAAGAAACACAATCAGTGAAGAATTTCTTCAAATGGTCATGAAAAAGCTGAAAATCCACAAATGGAAACAGATAATATACATGTATGCTATTCCTCTATTCCTAAAGTAAGTGTTAACATTACTAAGTAGGATATTCACTCATTAATACATAGCTACAGACAAGAACTATCATGAATAATAACAAAAATGAAATGGCAAGACAGGTTTAATAAACTTTGTTAAAATTGATGTAAAACTAACCATCAATTTCGGTTTATGTACCAGATACGGTTCTTGTGTGTTAACTAACTGTGTAAACCACAAAATGATCCCTCTATCCCCTCTACCCCCCAATATCAATGACATGGTTATGACAAAACAAAACAAGCGAAAAATGGAAAAAGTAACAAAAGTCATTAACAGAACTATTTAAATAATGTCCAATTTTACTTTTACATGCTCAAAGATTACAACTAAACATGGAGTATTACATTCGGCACCATTGTGATAACATTAGTATGTAAATGTATGAATGAAATCATATCAAGTACATATCCAGTCAAGCTCAAGAACATAGTCTAAATAAACATGCATTTCATGAAACCACAAACACAATGGAAGTTTGGTATACTTATTTTGGAACAAAAACTGCTTTAAACTTCATGAATTCAAAACTAAGTATTCCATACAGGAACAATTTCTTAGATAATTAATATCCAATACACATCAAGAAAGATGTCATAATTGCCTTGTAATACTGGAAAACTTGAGAAAGTTGGAAGGACAGATTTTGAAAAATAATTTTTTGAAACGTAAAGGACATGTGGTATTCTGATTTTTTAAAATCTCTTTGTGTAACAGAAAAGTATCCAAACTGACCATAATTTGTTAAAAGTGAACATTCATACTAAAGTCCAAAAATATCATAAAGAATAGATGCCATTGTGTTTCAAAGATTTTACATCCAGAGATCAAGTACCAAACAATAGATTTCATTGAGACAAGATTACCTGTGTAATAAAGATAATAAAGATAACACTGTTCATTTAGCATTCTATGGTTTTACTCAGTGACCAATTCAATACTCTGAATTGAATGGGCCCTTTGACCTTGACATCAAGTTTCATATAGAATAGGCAAACATTGCGACCACGAGTCACCAGGACAGTAAATGACCATGTACACCTTAACACTGGACAAAAGGTGAATGCAATAACTCAACTTGGTCACTTAGTGATGAGAGCTAAATTAACACCTCAATCCCAAAACAGTAGAAGAAGAAGAACAAAAACTAAGAATGTGTTACATTCATCAAAAACCTAAGCAATAAGACCCTTGTAGCAGTACCGCTCACCAAAAAGTAAATGCTAGAAACCACAAGCACTTTAGATGTAGAAATCAAGAAAAAATAAAGCAGGTGCTCATCAAGTATGCAATATAGAATTAATGGGTGGAATGAATAGGTGTACACATGTATACTGTTTCAAACAATGACAATGAAATCAAAAACATAACAAGCTGTAACATTTAACAACAACTAAACACTCACATAATGCAACTGTGGAAAGCCATAAACAATAAATATTCAAAAAACACAACAACATCATCAGAGACATTAGTACTTCACTAATCGACAGCAATTATCAACACATTGTCATATTCACTGAACACTCCTCAATAATCATTGTCCAACATAACTTACTTAGGCCTAAATTTTTGGGTAGGTACATTGTAGGTAAGGAAATATTTTTTATCACTGTATCAACAAGCTTATTGTTAAAACACAGATACCGAAAAAAATATGCAAATCGAAAAATGCCTGTTTGCAATCTCATACAGAAAAAATATTCTAGACATAAAAGTTACAAAAAATCTTTTGGGTTCTGGTCATATTCGGTGTCGGTTGTATTAGAGCAAACATTCAATTTTTATTTTTGGCCTAAACAGACTCACGTTTCCTATATTCAAATGATTTAGGAATGATTACATAAAAACTGTCACATATAATTGACCACTAACTCGATACATACAGAATATTATACCTTAAGACATGCATTGCATGATTCAACTTGTATGTACATTTACAACTTATAACGTGACTTTAATTACACATTAATTGATTATGTTTAGTGTACATAAGATGATAAAAAGCAACAACGACAATTCAAAGACATTGTAATACAAATCACATCAAATTATTATTTATGCACTGACTGAGCAAGTTTAAAGTAATGAAAGATGAAGAAAATCAGTGTTGAATTTTTAAATATTAAAAAACAAAATTCACAAGTATTACTATTTATAACACAAAACAGTTATCAAGAACATGTATAAGTGAACACATATTTTATATGTGAACTTTAGAGTACTTAGTTTTAATCCTTCAAATAATATTTGACGAAAAAACTACTGGTACTTCAAATGCAAGGAAGATACAATTTCATGTATGCCTACAGTTTACAACCTTTATGACACAAAAAACATGTACATTTTAATTTATGGTTAAATCCTTGCTTACTTTTTTAAAACACATGAACACATCCAGACAGATAAAACAATATGTTTACTGCTTTCACAAACATCCCATCATATGAAACTTATTGGACCCAAAATATTATGAACAAATACATAATCCTAGTGTGGTAAGAACAAAGTAAGATAATTGACACTAACGTTTCACAGTATAACCTCAATCAATATGTTGTACAAGGTTGTAACTTTCTGTATGACAGTAAATTAAAATTTGAGGGCTCAGCGCAACACTGTCGTAACTTGTTCTTATTTCAATATGAGTTACGACACTGTTGTGTTGAACCCTCAATGTATAGAACAAATTAAACCCTTTTCCACATATACATTGTAGATCAATATGTATTTTTAATATTCAAATACTGGAAGCCAAATGCCTGTCTCTCTGTCAGTTTATATGCTATACTAAAATTTCAGCAAAAAAAGTATCTGCAATATCTATTATCAGAACATCAGAGCTGCGTAAGACATTTTATCAACCAGACATATTGGTGCGTTCAACATCCAGAACTATAATCATACTGTTGTGTCAGGATTACAATTATCTCATTACAAGGGAGAGAACTTTATTCATCCAAGTTCAAAATTGTTGGAAAAAGAAGATTAACATTTTAAACATAATGAATAGCTAGTAACAATCACTTTCGCCAAGTTTTCAAGAATAATCCTTTAAAGTTTAAATAAATCCGACATAAAATGGTAATTTGATAGTGAAATGCAATAGCATCTGTCCAGGCTAAAATATTTTCACTGATAATATTTAAGCAGTGGTTAATGTCCACACATTTCAATCAGTGATTTTCACTAGTGTTCATAGAACAATTTCCACAATGCACGCACTTCTTCATTTCAAATTGTGGTGACAAGTAATCTATGTTACACAAGGCAAGCCATTATAACAAATCGTTTTGATGTTGACTGCTTCACTCAAGGGTATGAATCATTTAATGTAAGTATAAGGCTGGTCAATGTAAGTCTCAGGATGATATTTAATACTTAAGAAAATTATGGAGTCATGTGACTTTGTCATGTGACTGTCATGTGACTATGACCTATCATCAGTCATCTCCAGAAACTGTGAGTAGACATCTCGTGTACTTTCACCTTTTTGATTGAACACAAATTTATAGTAGCTTCCATCAGCACATACAACTGAAAGTAAACAGAAAATACTGTGTAAATTTAGATATCTTTCTACCTCAGTGTTGACTGATACACTAACAGGGGTTGTCTGTATGTTTCTGGGAAGATGCCCTAGCAGGTTGACAACCACTTTTGGGGAAAAAATTCTCGCCTGAAACCAATTTGAAATTTGGGGAAAAATTGCATGATTTCAAAGAAATTTTCAGAAATGAAGACACCTTTTATAGGCTCCAACCATACAACAGAGAAAATCACTGACTTATGTACAAATAAAACTTATATTATACCTACTTATATTATACCTACTTATATCATAACTATTTATATAAATTTCATAAAATTTACAAACAACAGAATTTACAAAAATCCTAACACAAGAACCGAATAATTTTCAATATATTGCAAGATGAATTTTTAATTAAACAGTCATAGAAACAGTTTTATTTCTTTTTGTGCATAAATAATCAATTTAAAAATTACATATTCATGGAAGTAAATAAATCCAAGGGAAATGTTCATATTACATATTCACATCTGAAGCAACAGAGTTTTCAAAGCAATTTTTTCTCACATAGACAGATAGTTTATTTCAAATTTCAGTAAGTCATAGGCCCATGTGAACATACAAATAACACAATACAATTTTCATATGACAACATTGCAATCTAACAGAAAACTATAGAGGAGAAAGACATAAAGCTAAGAGAGTCAGGTTTTGTTATAACATGATAGTGAAGGTGCAAACCCTTTCCAGGTAAGGTAGAGAATAGACAAAACATCTCAAACAATTCGAGGTTACCTTCCGTTGGACTCTTGCCTACATAAAACTTAATGATAAAGTTATGAGACTGGAGACTCAATTTAAAACACTTTAAAATCAACAAATTTATACATTTTTCAACTTAATTAGTATACTGTGTTTGTTTCAATACTAAATAATGCACCATGTACATTGAGTAAACATGTATATTACTCTATTGTAAACTAACAACCAAATACTAAAAATCCAATTCTTTAAGCAATTATACCATAATTATTATCTGCCAATCAAAATTGCTATATGTTATAACAATTTTTTATTACGTAGTTAAACACTAGTGCAAATGTAAAATATAATGTGAATATAATCATAAAACAGAACTAGATTTGTTAACTATACTTTGTAAATACCAAAAAAACAAACAAGGAATTCAATCTACATGTATTTCATATCATCTTCAAACATCTTATTTCAAAATCCTCCAATTATTGACTAAGTTACAAAGCAGACATGCCAAAAAGACCAAAATTATGACCTTAGAGCTACAGTCATGGGAGTTGCATGTGACACATTGTCTACTAGTGGTTAACATTTGCCGAAAGTTATTTGAAATTCCTCCGATAAATGACGAAGTAACAGAGCAGACATGCCAAAAAAGACTAGAATTATGACCTTTGAACTCTTAGTGTGACTAGATAAGAATCGGGACCGACCTACCTACAGACAGACCATCCGACCCATAAACGAACAGACCGATAGACAAAGTGACTTCAATATAGCTCCCACTTTCTAGTGGGGGTATAACAAGGGATAACAACAATACAGACATATAAAGAGTTAAGAAGCATTCCAATCTGGTAAGACAGAATAAGATTGTAATAAAAGACATATTGATAATCTCTGTCTTACCAACAACTGATTGTTTCTCTGTAAGAAAATGAAACATCATTATACCTCAAGTAAATTACAAATGTTTAATCAATTGTTCATCAGTTTGATTTAACATGAATGTTTTAACATATCTTGTATTTTGTATGTTTAATTCAATTAATTTACACAAGCACAATGAAGACAGATTGGTGTCACTTCTATGAAATAAATTGAACATCTAAAAAAATTAACTGTAAATATCTATTTCTATCATATGATTTTTACTTCAAATTGTGACCTGGTGCCAAATGACCAATCTGTCTCAAATAGCCATAAAACTCAACCTCCCTAACTAACCTGAGGAATGTAGACCAAATTGTCCAATAGTTACTGGCAGACAAAGTTTTTGTGCTGAAGGTTATCGTAACTTTGACCTTTGACCTAAAAATCTATAGGGGTCATTTACATGGGATGACAAACTTCCCTTCCAAGTCTGAAGGTCGTAAGCTAAATTCTTCTCTTGTCAAGGTCAAGTTTTTGTGTTGAAGGTCATTGTGACCTTGAACTATGACCTACTAATCTCAAAATCAATAGGAGTCATCTACATGTAATGACCAACATCAAAACCTAGTATGAAGTGTTTTCTAGTTATAAGTTGAACAAGCTTTGTTTGCAAATGAACAGAATGCATAATGATGATGTACTGACCTATCACAGCATTATTATCAGCACCAAAGGCACACATACAGTGAGCACCACCAGGAACCTGGAACTTGCAGAAACTCCATTTAGAACTGAAGTATTTCGGTAAAAAGCCTGCGCCTGCTAGACTGAAATGTCAATAAAAACTATCAATGTATAATTTTCTTTCAAAAACAGTTCTTAAACACACATATGTACAGTAAACCTGTGAACAAATGTTACCCTTTGAAAAGACATATAATGTAGCCTTCATTGACAGGTGCTCTTTATTAAGAGGTCATTCTGTTTTAAATAATCAATGACAGATTTCAAAAGAATGGTCTTTATTCAAAGGGTGGCCTTGATTAAGAGGTAGCCGCTAATATATGTTTGACTGTAGAGGGTTTCCATTTTATAAAGAGTTCTTATTTCACTAATAACTGTACGGGTACATCATATCTGACAGGCTTACATGTCTATATTCATTCATAAATGTGATATGAAAAGGAACACAAATAATCAACTTTTAATTCACTAAACTTAACAAAGCTTGAGACCAGTATGAAATTGTCATAGCATCAAGTTACTACAGCAACCTAATTTTAATATTTCATAATATACATATATTACTAAACATAACTCACAAATAACATCAATATAAGCTACCACAGAATTTGTCATGGGTTTATTACATGTAAGACACAATACATGTACTAGTGTTTGTGATTAGAAAAAAAAATGTTTCAGAGGTGAAGTTGAGTCTATGTACATGTATTTATCTCACCCACTCCATCTATCACACAGCCATGTGGAAAATGAATGCAATGTCAGCATGTATTTGATTGCCCTTAAAAACTGTTGGTATTGACTTTCTACAAAATCAATCCCCAAAAAAAATATTTTAGTAATTCAGACAAGACTTGTTCTTCATTGTTTGTTCCAGCTTTTCGTCTTCAGTACACGCAGTGAATGTTTACCAACCTACCCTATGTTAAAATTCTTACCTTGATTGTTTGTTCTTTTTAGCATCTTCTATAGAGAATATATGCACTGTACCATGGTCACTGGACACACATAATAATGTGGAATCCTGATTAAAATTGATACTGAAATACAATGTTCATTATTGATAAGAAATCAGAGGCCTAGTTCATAGACATATCTCAGCTGAATTGTTGCTGTTTTTAAATTAACAATCTTGTTATTAAAGAAAAAAGCTCTAATTCAATTGTTTGATGTTTTTGCTTAGCTGTTAAATATCAGACAAATATAACATGTTACTAAAACAATAGGAACTTTTCTTTCTCAAAACACTGTCAATATCATTGTGTACCACTTTTATACACTTTTTACCTTCTTATTTGATTTTAAATGTTACTGCTGGAGGGTTCTTGAAACTAAGCTGAAAAATAATGGAAATTAGGGACCAATTATCACCTAAACTTGACCTGACCTCAACAAAACTCTAGCCATAGGACTGAGGTCTGATAATGTTTCAAACAAACCATGAGTGACAAGAAAATTGAAATAGTGAAATTTACAGTGCATGAAAAAAGTAGTTTTAAATAAATTCACCACATACCAATAAATATTTGCATGGTTAGCACCTCGTCTTAATTCGTGGAGTTGTTGTCCAGTACTTGTGTCAAACACTCTTATCAAGGTACCCTGAAAATACAAAAATATACTTGTCTATGAACATCTATGACAGAGGGCCTGTTACAGTAAAAGAGCAGGAATAAAACTCATTTATGAAGTCACATATAATTCAAAATTGTGAAATTTCACAATTTTGAATTATCTTTGTAGTTTTAATATTTGATTTGACTGAATATAATGTTTTGACTATATTATTTTGTTAAACCTGTGAACAATTCACAGGTCACCATTGGGAAAGACATTGTCACCTTTATTGACAGGTGGTCGTTACTTGGAAGGCATTTTGTTCTAAATAATCAATGACCAGAATGGCCTTTATTCATAGGGTGGCCTTTATTTGGAGGCATCCTGTAACACAGGTTTGACTGTATATATATGAATGCCTTAATCATCAATAAAGCTATGGTGTAATTAATCCTCTATCAATTGCGAGCCTTTGTGGCGTATTCTATTTTGCAGGAAATAATTCCGTGAGAAATAAAGTATAGTGTATCAAGGGTCGCTCTCAATTTTTCTTACATTCACTTCACTACAGGTCTCACAAATCAATAATATATCACAAAAATAAGTTCTCATATTATTTAATAATTTTGGTACAAATAAAGTAATGGCAAATGGCTTAAAAAGATGTCATATTCTTAGAATAGCTCATCATAAATGAGGATTGACACAAAAAAGGGAGTCATTATTCCATATGTAAATTGTGGTCTGATATTGATTCATTATTACATAAATAATTATCTGTGATATCATTATGTAACATTTATTTTGCATTTTTTAAAGAAAAGCTGCACAAAAAATAAGGTATACATTTCAAACTCAAATCTATTCCTAGAATGAACTAAATATTGTAATACATTACACAATTTCTCTTAATTGTGATATCATACCATAGTTCTAGTATAAATATAAATTATAATACAGTTAAATCTTAAACAATTTGATCAACAAAGTCCAAAATATCCCATAAATGTAGACCTCAACTTTAATGTTTAAACATAAATACATTTTCACACCCATTGCAAACAAAATACAGAAAATATAATATGACAACAAATCACCATTTATTTATCACACTTAACATAAACTTAAGAAACAATACAAGCCTAACCATATGTTTAATTGTTTGTCTAATCAAGGTGTTGTTTGAAAATTAAAATGAACTCATCAGTCACTCACACATTTATCAGAGTTAAAAGTGAACATGGTCACATCTAAGAAAGTTCCAAGCTTGATGATCAGCTGGGATTGTCACACATCACTTAATTAAATGAAACATTCAAACTAACCTATTTAACCAAAGAGAAAAACAACAATTTCACATTTCAAACAAGTTGATAATATGGATTAATACAACTTTTATGTCTGTGAAGTAAGTGTATTTATTTACATCAATAAATAAAGGATTGCAACATTTAAAGAGAGAGAGAGAGATGGAAAGGAAATGAACACTGCTTCTTATTTCTTGGTACATGCTTAGTGCTTGTATTCTTACACAACTAGCACTAGCCTGTGATTGGAACCAAGGGCAGATAACTACATTACAATTATAAGGAGTTGGACAACATCAAATTTTCAAGAGGAAATGAACACTGCTACTTATTTCTTGGTACATGCGTAGTGCTTGTATAAACATAACTAGCACTAGTCTGTGCTTGGGACCAAGGGTAGATAACTACATATACAATTATCAAGAGGAAATGAACACTGCTACTTATTTCTTGGTACATGCTTAGTGCTTGTATTCTTACATAACTAGCACTAGCCTGTGCTTGGAACCAAGGGTAGATAACTACATTACAATTATAAGGAGTTGGAAAACATCACATTTTCAAGAGGAAATGAACACTGCTACTTATTTCTTGGTACATGCGTAGTGCTTGTATAAACATAACTAGCACTAGTCTGTGCTTGGGACCAAGGGCAGATAACTACATTACAATTATAAGGAGTTGGACAACATCACATTTCAAGAGGAAATGAACACTGCTACTTATTTCTTGGTACATGCGTAGTGCTTGTATAAACATAACTAGCACTAGTCTGTGCTTGGGACCAAGGGTAGATAACTACATATACAATTATCAAGAGGAAATGAACACTGCTACTTATTTCTTGGTACATGCTTAGTGCTTGTATTCTTACATAACTAGCACTAGCCTGTGCTTGGAACCAAGGGTAGATAACTACATTACAATTATAAGGAGTTGGAAAACATCACATTTTCAAGAGGAAATGAACACTGCTACTTATTTCTTGGTACATGCGTAGTGCTTGTATAAACATAACTAGCACTAGTCTGTGCTTGGGACCAAGGGCAGATAACTACATTACAATTATAAGGAGTTGGACAACATCACATTTCAAGAGGAAATGAACACTGCTTCTTATTTCTTGGTACATGCTTAGTGCTTGTATTCTTACACAACTAGCACTAGCCTGTGCTTGGAACCAAGGGTAGATAACTACATTACAATTATAAGGAGTTGGACAACATCACATTTCAAGAGGAAATGAACACTGCTTCTTATTTCTTGGTACATGCTTAGTGTTTGTATTCTTACACAACTAGCACTAGCCTGTGCTTGGAACCAAGGGTAGATAACTACATTACAATTATAAGGAGTTGGACAACATCACATTTCAAGAGGAAATGAACACTGCTTCTTATTTCTTGGTACATGCTTAGTGCTTGTATTCTTACATAACTAGCACTAGCCTGTGCTTGGAACCAAGGGTAGATAACTACATTACAATTATAAGGAGTTGGAAAACATCACATTTCAAGAGGAAATGAACACTGCTTCTTATTTCTTGGTACATGCTTAGTGCTTGTATTCTTACACAACTAGCACTAGCCTGTGCTTGGAACCAAGGGTAGATAACTACATTACAATTATAAGGAATTGGACAACATCACATTTTCAAGAGGTAATGAACACTGCTTCTTATTTCTTGGTACATGCTTAGTGCTTGTATTCTTACACAACTAGCACTAGCCTGTGCTTGGAACCAAGGGTAGATAACTACATTACAATTATAAGGAATTGGACAACATCACATTTTCAAGAGGTAATGAACACTGCTTCTTATTTCTTGGTACATGCTTAGTGCTTGTATTCTTACACAACTAGCACTAGTCTGTGCTTGGGACCAAGGGTAGATAACTACATTACAATTATAAGGAGTTGGAAAACATCACATTTCAAGAGGAAATGAACACTGCTTCTTATTTCTTGGTACATGCTTAGTGCAAAGCAGCATGTATTCTTACACAACTAGCACTAGCCTGTGCTTGGAACCAAGGGTAGATAACTACATTACAATTATAAGGAGTTGGAAAACATCACATTTCAAGAGGAAATGAACACTGCTTCTTATTTCTTGGTACAAGCTTAGTGCTTGTATAAACACAACTAGCACTAGCCTGTGCTTGGAACCAAGGGTAGATAACTACATTACAATTATAAGGAGTTGGACAACATCACATTTTCAAGAGGAAATGAACACTGCTTCTTATTTCTTGGTACATGCTTAGTGCTTGTATTCTTACACAACTAGCACTAGCCTGTGCTTGGAACCAAGGGCAGATAACTATATTACAGTTATAAGGAGTTGGACATCACATTTCATGAGGAAATGAACACTGCTACTTATTTCTTGGTACATGCTTAGTGCTTGTATAAACACAACTAGCACTAGCCTGTGCTTGGAACCAAGGGCAGATAACTACATTACAATTATAAGGAGTTGGACAACATCACATTTCAAGAGGAAATGAACACTGCTTCTTATTTCTTGGTACAAGCTTAATGCTTGTATAAACACAACTAGCACTAGCCTGTGCTTGGGATCAAGGGCAAATAACTACATTACAATTAGAAGGAGTTGGACAACATCACATTTCAAGAGGAAATGAAGACTGCTTCTTATTTCTTGGTACATGCTTAGTGCAAAGCAGCATGTATTCTTACACAACTAGCACTAGCCTGTGCTTGGAACCAAGGGCAGATAACTACATTACAATTATAAGGAGTTGGACAACATCACATTTCAAGAGGTAATGAACACTGCTTCTTATTTCTTGGTACATGCTTAGTGCTTGTATTCTTACACAACTAGCACTAGCCTGTGCTTGGGATCAAGGGTAGATAACTACATTACAATTATAAGGAGTTGGAAAACATCACATTTTCAAGAGGAAATGAACACTGCTTCTTATTTCTTGGTACATGCTTAGTGCTTGTATTCTTACACAACTAGCACTAGCCTGTGCTTGGAACCAAGGGCAGATATCTACATTACAATTATAAGGAGTTGGACAACATCACATTTTCAAGAGGAAATGAACACTGCTTCTTATTTCTTGGTACATGCTTAGTGCTTGTATAAACACAACTAGCACTAGCCTGTGCTTGGGATCAAGGGCAAATAACTACATTACAATTAGAAGGAGTTGGACAACATCACATTTTCAAGAGGAAATGAAGACTGCTTCTTATTTCTTGGTACATGCTTAGTGCAAAGCAGCATGTATTCTTACACAACTAGCACTAGCCTGTGCTTGGAACCAAGGGCAGATAACTATATTACAGTTATAAGGAGTTGGACATCACATTTCATGAGGAAATGAACACTGCTACTTATTTCTTGGTACATGCTTAGTGCTTGTATAAACACAACTAGCACTAGCCTGTGCTTGGAACCAAGGGCAGATAACTACATTACAATTATAAGGAGTTGGACAACATCACATTTTCAAGAGGAAATGAACACTGCTTCTTATTTCTTGGTACATGCTTAGTGCTTGTATAAACACAACTAGCACTAGCCTGTGCTTGGGATCAAGGGCAAATAACTACATTACAATTAGAAGGAGTTGGACAACATCACATTTTCAAGAGGAAATGAAGACTGCTTCTTATTTCTTGGTACATGCTTAGTGCAAAGCAGCATGTATTCTTACACAACTAGCACTAGCCTGTGCTTGGAACCAAGGGCAGATAACTACATTACAATTATAAGGAGTTGGACAACATCACATTTCAAGAGGTAATGAACACTGCTTCTTATTTCTTGGTACATGCTTAGTGCTTGTATTCTTACACAACTAGCACTAGCCTGTGCTTGGAACCAAGGGCAGATAACTACATTACAATTATAAGGAGTTGGACAACATCACATTTCAAGAGGAAATGAACACTGCTTCTTATTTCTTGGTACATGCTTAGTGCTTGTATAAACACAACTAGCACTAGCATGTGCTTGGAACCAAGGGCAGATAACTTCATTACAATTATAAGGAGTTGGACAACATCAAATTTTCAAGAGGAAATGAACACTGCTTCTTATTTCTTGGTACATGCTTAGTGCTTGTATAAACACAACTAGCACTAGCCTGTGCTTGGAACCAAGGGCAGATAACTACATTACAATTATAAGGAGTTGGAAAACATCACATTTCAAGAGGAAATGAACTGCTTCTTATTTCTTGGTACATGCTTAGTGCTTGTATTCTTACACAACTAGCACTAGCCTGTGCTTGGAACCAAGGGCAGATAACTACATTACAATTATAAGGAGTTGGACAACATCACATTTCAAGAGGTAATGAACACTGCTTCTTATTTCTTGGTACATGCTTAGTGCTTGTATAAACACAACTAGCACTAGCCTGTGCTTGGAACCAAGGGCAGATAACTTCATTGTAATCAGAAGGAGTTGGACAACATCACATTTTCAAGAGGAAATGAACACTGCTTCTTATTTCTTGGTACATGCTTAGTGCTTGTATTCTTACACAACTAGCACTAGCCTGTGCTTGGAACCAAGGGTAGATAACTACATTACAATTATAAGGAGTTGGACAATATCACATTTCAAGAGGAAATGAACACTGCTTCTTATTTCTTGGTACATGCTTAGTGCTTGTATAAACACAACTAGCACTAGCCTGTGCTTGGAACCAAGGGCAGATAACTACATTACAATTATAAGGAATTGGACAACATCACATTTTCAAGAGGTAATGAACACTGCTTCTTATTTCTTGGTACATGCTTAGTGCTTGTATTCTTACACAACTAGCACTAGCCTGTGCTTGGAACCAAGGGTAGATAACTACATTACAATTATAAGGAGTTGGACAACATCACATTTCAAGAGGAAATGAACACTGCTTCTTATTTCTTGGTACAAGCTTAGTGCTTGTATTCTTACACAACTAGCACTAGCCTGTGCTTGGGATCAAGGGTAGATAACTACATTACAATTATAAGGAGTTGGAAAACATCACATTTTCAAGAGGAAATGAACACTGCTTCTTATTTCTTGGTACATGCTTAGTGCTTGTATTCTTACACAACTAGCACTAGCCTGTGCTTGGGACCAATGGCAGATAACTTCATTACAATTATAAGGAGTTGGACAACATCAAATTTTCAAGAGGAAATGAACACTGCTTCTTATTTCTTGGTACATGCTAAGTGCTTGTATAAACACAACTAGCACTAGCCTGTGCTTGGAACCAAGGGCAGATAACTACATTACAATTAGAAGGAGTTGGACAACATCACATTTTCAAGAGGAAATGAACACTGCTTCTTATTTCTTGGTACATGCTTAGTGCTTGTATTCTTACACAACTAGCACTAGCCTGTGCTTGGGACCAAGGGCAGATAACTACATTACAATTATAAGGAGTTGGACAACATCACATTTCAAGAGGAAATGAACACTGCTTCTTATTTCTTGGTACATGCTTAGTGCTTGTATAAACACAACTAGCACTAGCCTGTGCTTGGGACCAAGGGCAGATAACTACATTACAATTATAAGGAGTTGGACAACATCACATTTCAAGAGAAAATGAACACTGCTTCTTATTTCTTGGTACATGCTTAGTGCTTGTATAAACACAACTAGCACTAGCCTGTGCTTGGAACCAAGGGCAGATAACTACATTACAATTATAAGGAGTTGGACAACATCACATTTCAAGAGGTAATGAACACTGCTTCTTATTTCTTGGTACAAGCTTAGTGCTTGTATTCTTACACAACTAGCACTAGCCTGTGCTTGGAACCAAGGGCAGATAACTACATTACAATTATAAGGAGTTGGACAACATCACATTTCAAGAGGTAATGAACACTGCTTCTTATTTCTTGGTACATGCTTAGTGCTTGTATTCTTACACAACTAGCACTAGCCTGTGCTTGGAACCAAGGGCAGATAACTTCATTACAATTATAAGGAGTTGGACAACATCAAATTTTCAAGAGGAAATGAACACTGCTTCTTATTTCTTGGTACATGCTTAGTGCTTGTATAAACACAACTAGCACTAGCCTGTGCTTGGAACCAAGGGCAGATAACTACATTACAATTATAAGGAGTTGGACTACATCAAATTTTCAAGAGGAAATGAACACTGCTTCTTATTTCTTGGTACATGCTTAGTGCTTGTATTCTTACACAACTAGCACTAGCCTGTGCTTGGAACCAAGGGCAGATAACTACATTACAATTATAAGGAGTTGGAAAACATCACAGTTCAAGAGGAAATGAACACTGCTTCTTATTTCTTGGTACATGCTTAGTGCTTGTATTCTTACACAACTAGCACTAGCCTGTGCTTGGAACCAAGGGCAGATAACTACATTACAATTATAAGGAGTTGGACAACATCACATTTCAAGAGGTAATGAACACTGCTTCTTATTTCTTGGTACATGCTTAGTGCTTGTATAAACACAACTAGCACTAGCCTGTGCTTGGAACCAAGGGCAGATAACTTCATTGTAATTAGAAGGAGTTGGACAACATCACATTTTCAAGAGGAAATGAACACTGCTTCTTATTTCTTGGTACATGCTTAGTGCTTGTATTCTTACACAACTAGCACTAGCCTGTGCTTGGAACCAAGGGTAGATAACTACATTACAATTATAAGGAGTTGGACAATATCACATTTCAATTTCAAGAGGAAATGAACACTGCTTCTTATTTCTTGGTACATGCTTAGTGCTTGTATAAACACAACTAGCACTAGCCTGTGCTTGGAACCAAGGGCAGATAACTACATTACAATTATAAGGAATTGGACAACATCACATTTTCAAGAGGTAATGAACACTGCTTCTTATTTCTTGGTACATGCTTAGTGCTTGTATTCTTACACAACTAGCACTAGCCTGTGCTTGGAACCAAGGGTAGATAACTACATTACAATTATAAGGAGTTGGACAACATCAAATTTTCAAGAGGAAATGAACACTGCTTCTTATTTCTTGGTACATGCTAAGTGCTTGTATAAACACAACTAGCACTAGCCTGTGCTTGGAACCAAGGGCAGATAACTACATTACAATTAGAAGGAGTTGGACAACATCACATTTTCAAGAGGAAATGAACACTGCTTCTTATTTCTTGGTACATGCTTAGTGCTTGTATTCTTACACAACTAGCACTAGCCTGTGCTTGGGACCAAGGGCAGATAACTACATTACAATTATAAGGAGTTGGACAACATCACATTTCAAGAGGAAATGAACACTGCTTCTTATTTCTTGGTACATGCTTAGTGCTTGTATAAACACAACTAGCACTAGCCTGTGCTTGGGACCAAGGGCAGATAACTACATTACAATTATAAGGAGTTGGACAACATCACATTTCAAGAGAAAATGAACACTGCTTCTTATTTCTTGGTACATGCTTAGTGCTTGTATAAACACAACTAGCACTAGCCTGTGCTTGGAACCAAGGGCAGATAACTACATTACAATTATAAGGAGTTGGACAACATCACATTTCAAGAGGTAATGAACACTGCTTCTTATTTCTTGGTACAAGCTTAGTGCTTGTATTCTTACACAACTAGCACTAGCCTGTGCTTGGAACCAAGGGCAGATAACTACATTACAATTATAAGGAGTTGGACAACATCACATTTCAAGAGGTAATGAGCACTGCTTCTTATTTCTTGGTACATGCTTAGTGCTTGTATTCTTACACAACTAGCACTAGCCTGTGCTTGGAACCAAGGGCAGATAACTTCATTACAATTATAAGGAGTTGGACAACATCAAATTTTCAAGAGGAAATGAACACTGCTTCTTATTTCTTGGTACATGCTTAGTGCTTGTATAAACACAACTAGCACTAGCCTGTGCTTGGAACCAAGGGCAGATAACTACATTACAATTATAAGGAGTTGGACTACATCAAATTTTCAAGAGGAAATGAACACTGCTTCTTATTTCTTGGTACATGCTTAGTGCTTGTATTCTTACACAACTAGCACTAGCCTGTGCTTGGAACCAAGGGCAGATAACTACATTACAATTATAAGGAGTTGGAAAACATCACAGTTCAAGAGGAAATGAACACTGCTTCTTATTTCTTGGTACATGCTTAGTGCTTGTATTCTTACACAACTAGCACTAGCCTGTGCTTGGAACCAAGGGCAGATAACTACATTACAATTATAAGGAGTTGGACAACATCACATTTCAAGAGGTAATGAACACTGCTTCTTATTTCTTGGTACATGCTTAGTGCTTGTATAAACACAACTAGCACTAGCCTGTGCTTGGAACCAAGGGCAGATAACTTCATTGTAATTAGAAGGAGTTGGACAACATCACATTTTCAAGAGGAAATGAACACTGCTTCTTATTTCTTGGTACATGCTTAGTGCTTGTATTCTTACACAACTAGCACTAGCCTGTGCTTGGAACCAAGGGTAGATAACTACATTACAATTATAAGGAGTTGGACAATATCACATTTCAATTTCAAGAGGAAATGAACACTGCTTCTTATTTCTTGGTACATGCTTAGTGCTTGTATAAACACAACTAGCACTAGCCTGTGCTTGGAACCAAGGGCAGATAACTACATTACAATTATAAGGAATTGGACAACATCACATTTTCAAGAGGTAATGAACACTGCTTCTTATTTCTTGGTACATGCTTAGTGCTTGTATTCTTACACAACTAGCACTAGCCTGTGCTTGGAACCAAGGGTAGATAACTACATTACAATTATAAGGAGTTGGACAACATCACATTTCAAGAGGAAATGAACACTGCTTCTTATTTCTTGGTACAAGCTTAGTGCTTGTATAAACACAACTAGCACTAGCCTGTGCTTGGAACCAAGGGTAGATAACTACATTACAATTATAAGGAGTTGGACAACATCACATTTTCAAGAGGAAATGAACACTGCTATTTATTTCTTGGTACATGCTTAGTGCTTGTATTCTTACACAACTAGCACTAGCCTGTGCTTGGAACCAAGGGCAGATAACTATATTACAGTTATAAGGAGTTGGACATCACATTTCATGAGGAAATGAACACTGCTACTTATTTCTTGGTACATGCTTAGTGCTTGTATAAACACAACTAGCACTAGCCTGTGCTTGGAACCAAGGGCAGATAACTACATTACAATTATAAGGAGTTGGACAACATCACATTTCAAGAGGTAATGAACACTGCTTCTTATTTCTTGGTACATGCTTAGTGCTTGTATTCTTACACAACTAGCACTAGCCTGTGCTTGGAACCAAGGGCAGATAACTACATTACAATTATAAGGAGTTGGACAACATCACATTTCAAGAGGAAATGAACACTGCTTCTTATTTCTTGGTACATGCTTAGTGCTTGTATAAACACAACTAGCACTAGCATGTGCTTGGAACCAAGGGCAGATAACTTCATTACAATTATAAGGAGTTGGACAACATCAAATTTTCAAGAGGAAATGAACACTGCTTCTTATTTCTTGGTACATGCTTAGTGCTTGTATAAACACAACTAGCACTAGCCTGTGCTTGGAACCAAGGGCAGATAACTACATTACAATTATAAGGAGTTGGAAAACATCACATTTCAAGAGGAAATGAACACTGCTTCTTATTTCTTGGTACATGCTTAGTGCTTGTATTCTTACATAACTAGCACTAGCCTGTGCTTGGAACCAAGGGCAGATAACTACATTACAATTATAAGGAGTTGGACAACATCACATTTCAAGAGGTAATGAACACTGCTTCTTATTTCTTGGTACATGCTTAGTGCTTGTATAAACACAACTAGCACTAGCCTGTGCTTGGAACCAAGGGCAGATAACTTCATTGTAATCAGAAGGAGTTCGACAACATCACATTTTCAAGAGGAAATGAACACTGCTTCTTATTTCTTGGTACATGCTTAGTGCTTGTATTCTTACACAACTAGCACTAGCCTGTGCTTGGAACCAAGGGTAGATAACTACATTACAATTATAAGGAGTTGGACAATATCACATTTCAAGAGGAAATGAACACTGCTTCTTATTTCTTGGTACATGCTTAGTGCTTGTATAAACACAACTAGCACTAGCCTGTGCTTGGAACCAAGGGCAGATAACTACATTACAATTATAAGGAATTGGACAACATCACATTTTCAAGAGGTAATGAACACTGCTTCTTATTTCTTGGTACATGCTTAGTGCTTGTATTCTTACACAACTAGCACTAGCCTGTGCTTGGAACCAAGGGTAGATAACTACATTACAATTATAAGGAGTTGGACAACATCACATTTCAAGAGGAAATGAACACTGCTTCTTATTTCTTGGTACAAGCTTAGTGCTTGTATAAACACAACTAGCACTAGCCTGTGCTTGGAACCAAGGGTAGATAACTACATTACAATTATAAGGAGTTGGACAACATCACATTTTCAAGAGGAAATGAACACTGCTATTTATTTCTTGGTACATGCTTAGTGCTTGTATTCTTACACAACTAGCACTAGCCTGTGCTTGGGCCCAAGGGCAGATATCTACATTACAGTTATAAGGAGTTGGACAACATCACATTTCAAGAGGAAATGAACACTGCTTCTTATTTCTTGGTACAAGCTTAGTGCTTGTATAAACACAACTAGCACTAGCCTGTGCTTGGAACCAAGGGTAGATAACTACATTACAATTATAAGGAGTTGGACAACATCACATTTTCAAGAGGTAATGAACACTGCTATTTATTTCTTGGTACATGCTTAGTGCTTGTATTCTTACACAATTAGCACTAGCCTGTGCTTGGGACCAAGGGCAGATATCTACATTACAATTATAAGGAGTTGGACAACATCACATTTCAAGAGGAAATGAACACTGCTTCTTATTTCTTGGTACAAGCTTAGTGCTTGTATAAACACAACTAGCACTAGCCTGTGCTTGGAACCAAGGGTAGATAACTACATTACAATTATAAGGAGTTGGACAACATCACATTTTCAAGAGGAAATGAACACTGCTATTTATTTCTTGGTACATGCTTAGTGCTTGTATTCTTACACAACTAGCACTAGCCTGTGCTTGGAACCAAGGGCAGATAACTATATTACAGTTATAAGGAGTTGGACATCACATTTCATGAGGAAATGAACACTGCTACTTATTTCTTGGTACATGCTTAGTGCTTGTATTCTTACACAACTAGCACTAGCCTGTGCTTGGAACCAAGGGCAGATATCTACATTACAATTATAAGGAGTTGGACAACATCACATTTCAAGAGGTAATGAACACTGCTTCTTATTTCTTGGTACATGCTTAGTGCTTGTATTCTTACACAACTAGCACTAGCCTGTGCTTGGAACCAAGGGCAGATAACTACATTACAATTATAAGGAGTTGGACAACATCACATTTCAAGAGGTAATGAACACTGCTTCTTATTTCTTGGTACATGCTTAGTGCTTGTATTCTTACACAACTAGCACTAGCCTGTGCTTGGGACCAAGGGCAGATAACTACATTACAATTATAAGGAGTTGGACAACATCACATTTCAAGAGGAAATGAACACTGCTTCTTATTTCTTGGTACATGCTTAGTGCTTGTATTCTTACACAACTAGCACTAGCCTGTGCTTGGGACCAAGGGCAGATATCTACATTACAATTATAAGGAGTTGGACAACATCACATTTCAAGAGGAAATGAACACTGCTTCTTATTTCTTGGTACAAGCTTAGTGCTTGTATAAACACAACTAGCACTAGCCTGTGCTTGGAACCAAGGGTAGATAACTACATTACAATTATAAGGAGTTGGACAACATCACATTTTCAAGAGGAAATGAACACTGCTATTTATTTCTTGGTACATGCTTAGTGCTTGTATTCTTACACAACTAGCACTAGCCTGTGCTTGGAACCAAGGGCAGATAACTATATTACAGTTATAAGGAGTTGGACATCACATTTCATGAGGAAATGAACACTGCTACTTATTTCTTGGTACATGCTTAGTGCTTGTATTCTTACACAACTAGCACTAGCCTGTGCTTGGAACCAAGGGCAGATATCTACATTACAATTATAAGGAGTTGGACAACATCACATTTCAAGAGGTAATGAACACTGCTTCTTATTTCTTGGTACATGCTTAGTGCTTGTATTCTTACACAACTAGCACTAGCCTGTGCTTGGAACCAAGGGCAGATAACTACATTACAATTATAAGGAGTTGGACAACATCACATTTCAAGAGGTAATGAACACTGCTTCTTATTTCTTGGTACATGCTTAGTGCTTGTATTCTTACACAACTAGCACTAGCCTGTGCTTGGGACCAAGGGCAGATATCTACATTACAATTATAAGGAGTTGGACAACATCACATTTCAAGAGGAAATGAACACTGCTTCTTATTTCTTGGTACATGCTTAGTGCTTGTATTCTTACACAACTAGCACTAGCCTGTGCTTGGGACCAAGGGCAGATAACTACATTACAATTATAAGGAGTTGGACAACATCACATTTCAAGAGGAAATGAACACTGCTTCTTATTTCTTGGTACATGCTTAGTGCTTGTATAAACACAACTAGCACTAGCCTGTGCTTGGGACCAAGGGCAGATAACTACATTACAATTATAAGGAGTTGGACAACATCACATTTCAAGAGAAAATGAACACTGCTTCTTATTTCTTGGTACATGCTTAGTGCTTGTATAAACACAACTAGCACTAGCCTGTGCTTGGAACCAAGGGCAGATAACTACATTACAATTATAAGGAGTTGGACAACATCACATTTCAAGAGGTAATGAACACTGCTTCTTATTTCTTGGTACAAGCTTAGTGCTTGTATTCTTACACAACTAGCACTAGCCTGTGCTTGGAACCAAGGGCAGATAACTACATTACAATTATAAGGAGTTGGACAACATCACATTTCAAGAGGTAATGAACACTGCTTCTTATTTCTTGGTACATGCTTAGTGCTTGTATTCTTACACAACTAGCACTAGCCTGTGCTTGGAACCAAGGGCAGATAACTTCATTACAATTATAAGGAGTTGGACAACATCAAATTTTCAAGAGGAAATGAACACTGCTTCTTATTTCTTGGTACATGCTTAGTGCTTGTATAAACACAACTAGCACTAGCCTGTGCTTGGAACCAAGGGCAGATAACTACATTACAATTATAAGGAGTTGGACTACATCAAATTTTCAAGAGGAAATGAACACTGCTTCTTATTTCTTGGTACATGCTTAGTGCTTGTATTCTTACACAACTAGCACTAGCCTGTGCTTGGAACCAAGGGCAGATAACTACATTACAATTATAAGGAGTTGGAAAACATCACAGTTCAAGAGGAAATGAACACTGCTTCTTATTTCTTGGTACATGCTTAGTGCTTGTATTCTTACACAACTAGCACTAGCCTGTGCTTGGAACCAAGGGCAGATAACTACATTACAATTATAAGGAGTTGGACAACATCACATTTCAAGAGGTAATGAACACTGCTTCTTATTTCTTGGTACATGCTTAGTGCTTGTATAAACACAACTAGCACTAGCCTGTGCTTGGAACCAAGGGCAGATAACTTCATTGTAATTAGAAGGAGTTGGACAACATCACATTTTCAAGAGGAAATGAACACTGCTTCTTATTTCTTGGTACATGCTTAGTGCTTGTATTCTTACACAACTAGCACTAGCCTGTGCTTGGAACCAAGGGTAGATAACTACATTACAATTATAAGGAGTTGGACAATATCACATTTCAATTTCAAGAGGAAATGAACACTGCTTCTTATTTCTTGGTACATGCTTAGTGCTTGTATAAACACAACTAGCACTAGCCTGTGCTTGGAACCAAGGGCAGATAACTACATTACAATTATAAGGAATTGGACAACATCACATTTTCAAGAGGTAATGAACACTGCTTCTTATTTCTTGGTACATGCTTAGTGCTTGTATTCTTACACAACTAGCACTAGCCTGTGCTTGGAACCAAGGGTAGATAACTACATTACAATTATAAGGAGTTGGACAACATCAAATTTTCAAGAGGAAATGAACACTGCTTCTTATTTCTTGGTACATGCTAAGTGCTTGTATAAACACAACTAGCACTAGCCTGTGCTTGGAACCAAGGGCAGATAACTACATTACAATTAGAAGGAGTTGGACAACATCACATTTTCAAGAGGAAATGAACACTGCTTCTTATTTCTTGGTACATGCTTAGTGCTTGTATTCTTACACAACTAGCACTAGCCTGTGCTTGGGACCAAGGGCAGATAACTACATTACAATTATAAGGAGTTGGACAACATCACATTTCAAGAGGAAATGAACACTGCTTCTTATTTCTTGGTACATGCTTAGTGCTTGTATAAACACAACTAGCACTAGCCTGTGCTTGGGACCAAGGGCAGATAACTACATTACAATTATAAGGAGTTGGACAACATCACATTTCAAGAGAAAATGAACACTGCTTCTTATTTCTTGGTACATGCTTAGTGCTTGTATAAACACAACTAGCACTAGCCTGTGCTTGGAACCAAGGGCAGATAACTACATTACAATTATAAGGAGTTGGACAACATCACATTTCAAGAGGTAATGAACACTGCTTCTTATTTCTTGGTACAAGCTTAGTGCTTGTATTCTTACACAACTAGCACTAGCCTGTGCTTGGAACCAAGGGCAGATAACTACATTACAATTATAAGGAGTTGGACAACATCACATTTCAAGAGGTAATGAGCACTGCTTCTTATTTCTTGGTACATGCTTAGTGCTTGTATTCTTACACAACTAGCACTAGCCTGTGCTTGGAACCAAGGGCAGATAACTTCATTACAATTATAAGGAGTTGGACAACATCAAATTTTCAAGAGGAAATGAACACTGCTTCTTATTTCTTGGTACATGCTTAGTGCTTGTATAAACACAACTAGCACTAGCCTGTGCTTGGAACCAAGGGCAGATAACTACATTACAATTATAAGGAGTTGGACTACATCAAATTTTCAAGAGGAAATGAACACTGCTTCTTATTTCTTGGTACATGCTTAGTGCTTGTATTCTTACACAACTAGCACTAGCCTGTGCTTGGAACCAAGGGCAGATAACTACATTACAATTATAAGGAGTTGGAAAACATCACAGTTCAAGAGGAAATGAACACTGCTTCTTATTTCTTGGTACATGCTTAGTGCTTGTATTCTTACACAACTAGCACTAGCCTGTGCTTGGAACCAAGGGCAGATAACTACATTACAATTATAAGGAGTTGGACAACATCACATTTCAAGAGGTAATGAACACTGCTTCTTATTTCTTGGTACATGCTTAGTGCTTGTATAAACACAACTAGCACTAGCCTGTGCTTGGAACCAAGGGCAGATAACTTCATTGTAATTAGAAGGAGTTGGACAACATCACATTTTCAAGAGGAAATGAACACTGCTTCTTATTTCTTGGTACATGCTTAGTGCTTGTATTCTTACACAACTAGCACTAGCCTGTGCTTGGAACCAAGGGTAGATAACTACATTACAATTATAAGGAGTTGGACAATATCACATTTCAATTTCAAGAGGAAATGAACACTGCTTCTTATTTCTTGGTACATGCTTAGTGCTTGTATAAACACAACTAGCACTAGCCTGTGCTTGGAACCAAGGGCAGATAACTACATTACAATTATAAGGAATTGGACAACATCACATTTTCAAGAGGTAATGAACACTGCTTCTTATTTCTTGGTACATGCTTAGTGCTTGTATTCTTACACAACTAGCACTAGCCTGTGCTTGGAACCAAGGGTAGATAACTACATTACAATTATAAGGAGTTGGACAACATCACATTTCAAGAGGAAATGAACACTGCTTCTTATTTCTTGGTACAAGCTTAGTGCTTGTATAAACACAACTAGCACTAGCCTGTGCTTGGAACCAAGGGTAGATAACTACATTACAATTATAAGGAGTTGGACAACATCACATTTTCAAGAGGAAATGAACACTGCTATTTATTTCTTGGTACATGCTTAGTGCTTGTATTCTTACACAACTAGCACTAGCCTGTGCTTGGAACCAAGGGCAGATAACTATATTACAGTTATAAGGAGTTGGACATCACATTTCATGAGGAAATGAACACTGCTACTTATTTCTTGGTACATGCTTAGTGCTTGTATAAACACAACTAGCACTAGCCTGTGCTTGGAACCAAGGGCAGATAACTACATTACAATTATAAGGAGTTGGACAACATCACATTTCAAGAGGTAATGAACACTGCTTCTTATTTCTTGGTACATGCTTAGTGCTTGTATTCTTACACAACTAGCACTAGCCTGTGCTTGGAACCAAGGGCAGATAACTACATTACAATTATAAGGAGTTGGACAACATCACATTTCAAGAGGAAATGAACACTGCTTCTTATTTCTTGGTACATGCTTAGTGCTTGTATAAACACAACTAGCACTAGCATGTGCTTGGAACCAAGGGCAGATAACTTCATTACAATTATAAGGAGTTGGACAACATCAAATTTTCAAGAGGAAATGAACACTGCTTCTTATTTCTTGGTACATGCTTAGTGCTTGTATAAACACAACTAGCACTAGCCTGTGCTTGGAACCAAGGGCAGATAACTACATTACAATTATAAGGAGTTGGAAAACATCACATTTCAAGAGGAAATGAACACTGCTTCTTATTTCTTGGTACATGCTTAGTGCTTGTATTCTTACATAACTAGCACTAGCCTGTGCTTGGAACCAAGGGCAGATAACTACATTACAATTATAAGGAGTTGGACAACATCACATTTCAAGAGGTAATGAACACTGCTTCTTATTTCTTGGTACATGCTTAGTGCTTGTATAAACACAACTAGCACTAGCCTGTGCTTGGAACCAAGGGCAGATAACTTCATTGTAATCAGAAGGAGTTCGACAACATCACATTTTCAAGAGGAAATGAACACTGCTTCTTATTTCTTGGTACATGCTTAGTGCTTGTATTCTTACACAACTAGCACTAGCCTGTGCTTGGAACCAAGGGTAGATAACTACATTACAATTATAAGGAGTTGGACAATATCACATTTCAAGAGGAAATGAACACTGCTTCTTATTTCTTGGTACATGCTTAGTGCTTGTATAAACACAACTAGCACTAGCCTGTGCTTGGAACCAAGGGCAGATAACTACATTACAATTATAAGGAATTGGACAACATCACATTTTCAAGAGGTAATGAACACTGCTTCTTATTTCTTGGTACATGCTTAGTGCTTGTATTCTTACACAACTAGCACTAGCCTGTGCTTGGAACCAAGGGTAGATAACTACATTACAATTATAAGGAGTTGGACAACATCACATTTCAAGAGGAAATGAACACTGCTTCTTATTTCTTGGTACAAGCTTAGTGCTTGTATAAACACAACTAGCACTAGCCTGTGCTTGGAACCAAGGGTAGATAACTACATTACAATTATAAGGAGTTGGACAACATCACATTTTCAAGAGGAAATGAACACTGCTATTTATTTCTTGGTACATGCTTAGTGCTTGTATTCTTACACAACTAGCACTAGCCTGTGCTTGGGCCCAAGGGCAGATATCTACATTACAGTTATAAGGAGTTGGACAACATCACATTTCAAGAGGAAATGAACACTGCTTCTTATTTCTTGGTACAAGCTTAGTGCTTGTATAAACACAACTAGCACTAGCCTGTGCTTGGAACCAAGGGTAGATAACTACATTACAATTATAAGGAGTTGGACAACATCACATTTTCAAGAGGTAATGAACACTGCTATTTATTTCTTGGTACATGCTTAGTGCTTGTATTCTTACACAATTAGCACTAGCCTGTGCTTGGGACCAAGGGCAGATATCTACATTACAATTATAAGGAGTTGGACAACATCACATTTCAAGAGGAAATGAACACTGCTTCTTATTTCTTGGTACAAGCTTAGTGCTTGTATAAACACAACTAGCACTAGCCTGTGCTTGGAACCAAGGGTAGATAACTACATTACAATTATAAGGAGTTGGACAACATCACATTTTCAAGAGGAAATGAACACTGCTATTTATTTCTTGGTACATGCTTAGTGCTTGTATTCTTACACAACTAGCACTAGCCTGTGCTTGGAACCAAGGGCAGATAACTATATTACAGTTATAAGGAGTTGGACATCACATTTCATGAGGAAATGAACACTGCTACTTATTTCTTGGTACATGCTTAGTGCTTGTATTCTTACACAACTAGCACTAGCCTGTGCTTGGAACCAAGGGCAGATATCTACATTACAATTATAAGGAGTTGGACAACATCACATTTCAAGAGGTAATGAACACTGCTTCTTATTTCTTGGTACATGCTTAGTGCTTGTATTCTTACACAACTAGCACTAGCCTGTGCTTGGAACCAAGGGCAGATAACTACATTACAATTATAAGGAGTTGGACAACATCACATTTCAAGAGGTAATGAACACTGCTTCTTATTTCTTGGTACATGCTTAGTGCTTGTATTCTTACACAACTAGCACTAGCCTGTGCTTGGGACCAAGGGCAGATAACTACATTACAATTATAAGGAGTTGGACAACATCACATTTCAAGAGGAAATGAACACTGCTTCTTATTTCTTGGTACATGCTTAGTGCTTGTATTCTTACACAACTAGCACTAGCCTGTGCTTGGGACCAAGGGCAGATATCTACATTACAATTATAAGGAGTTGGACAACATCACATTTCAAGAGGAAATGAACACTGCTTCTTATTTCTTGGTACAAGCTTAGTGCTTGTATAAACACAACTAGCACTAGCCTGTGCTTGGAACCAAGGGTAGATAACTACATTACAATTATAAGGAGTTGGACAACATCACATTTTCAAGAGGAAATGAACACTGCTATTTATTTCTTGGTACATGCTTAGTGCTTGTATTCTTACACAACTAGCACTAGCCTGTGCTTGGAACCAAGGGCAGATAACTATATTACAGTTATAAGGAGTTGGACATCACATTTCATGAGGAAATGAACACTGCTACTTATTTCTTGGTACATGCTTAGTGCTTGTATTCTTACACAACTAGCACTAGCCTGTGCTTGGAACCAAGGGCAGATATCTACATTACAATTATAAGGAGTTGGACAACATCACATTTCAAGAGGTAATGAACACTGCTTCTTATTTCTTGGTACATGCTTAGTGCTTGTATTCTTACACAACTAGCACTAGCCTGTGCTTGGAACCAAGGGCAGATAACTACATTACAATTATAAGGAGTTGGACAACATCACATTTCAAGAGGTAATGAACACTGCTTCTTATTTCTTGGTACATGCTTAGTGCTTGTATTCTTACACAACTAGCACTAGCCTGTGCTTGGGACCAAGGGCAGATATCTACATTACAATTATAAGGAGTTGGACAACATCACATTTCAAGAGGAAATGAACACTGCTTCTTATTTCTTGGTACAAGCTTAGTGCTTGTATAAACACAACTAGCACTAGCCTGTGCTTGGAACCAAGGGTAGATAACTACATTACAATTATAAGGAGTTGGACAACATCACATTTTCAAGAGGAAATGAACACTGCTATTTATTTCTTGGTACATGCTTAGTGCTTGTATTCTTACACAACTAGCACTAGCCTGTGCTTGGAACCAAGGGCAGATAACTATATTACAGTTATAAGGAGTTGGACATCACATTTCATGAGGAAATGAACACTGCTACTTATTTCTTGGTACATGCTTAGTGCTTGTATTCTTACACAACTAGCACTAGCCTGTGCTTGGAACCAAGGGCAGATATCTACATTACAATTATAAGGAGTTGGACAACATCACATTTCAAGAGGTAATGAACACTGCTTCTTATTTCTTGGTACATGCTTAGTGCTTGTATTCTTACACAACTAGCACTAGCCTGTGCTTGGAACCAAGGGCAGATAACTACATTACAATTATAAGGAGTTGGACAACATCACATTTCAAGAGGTAATGAACACTGCTTCTTATTTCTTGGTACATGCTTAGTGCTTGTATTCTTACACAACTAGCACTAGCCTGTGCTTGGGACCAAGGGCAGATAACTACATTACAATTATAAGGAGTTGGACAACATCACATTTCAAGAGGAAATGAACACTGCTTCTTATTTCTTGGTACATGCTTAGTGCTTGTATTCTTACACAACTAGCACTAGCCTGTGCTTGGGACCAAGGGCAGATATCTACATTACAATTATAAGGAGTTGGACAACATCACATTTCAAGAGGAAATGAACACTGCTTCTTATTTCTTGGTACAAGCTTAGTGCTTGTATAAACACAACTAGCACTAGCCTGTGCTTGGAACCAAGGGTAGATAACTACATTACAATTATAAGGAGTTGGACAACATCACATTTTCAAGAGGAAATGAACACTGCTATTTATTTCTTGGTACATGCTTAGTGCTTGTATTCTTACACAACTAGCACTAGCCTGTGCTTGGAACCAAGGGCAGATAACTATATTACAGTTATAAGGAGTTGGACATCACATTTCATGAGGAAATGAACACTGCTACTTATTTCTTGGTACATGCTTAGTGCTTGTATTCTTACACAACTAGCACTAGCCTGTGCTTGGAACCAAGGGCAGATATCTACATTACAATTATAAGGAGTTGGACAACATCACATTTCAAGAGGTAATGAACACTGCTTCTTATTTCTTGGTACATGCTTAGTGCTTGTATTCTTACACAACTAGCACTAGCCTGTGCTTGGAACCAAGGGCAGATAACTACATTACAATTATAAGGAGTTGGACAACATCACATTTCAAGAGGTAATGAACACTGCTTCTTATTTCTTGGTACATGCTTAGTGCTTGTATTCTTACACAACTAGCACTAGCCTGTGCTTGGGACCAAGGGCAGATATCTACATTACAATTATAAGGAGTTGGACAACATCACATTTTCAAGAGGTAATGAACACTGCTATTTATTTCTTGGTACATGCTTAGTGCTTGTATTCTTACACAACTAGCACTAGCCTGTGCTTGGGCCCAAGGGCAGATATCTACATTACAATTATAAGGAGTTGGACAACATCACATTTCAAGAGGAAATGAACACTGCTTCTTATTTCTTGGTACAAGCTTAGTGCTTGTATAAACACAACTAGCACTAGCCTGTGCTTGGAACCAAGGGTAGATAACTACATTACAATTATAAGGAGTTGGACAACATCACATTTTCAAGAGGAAATGAACACTGCTATTTATTTCTTGGTACATGCTTAGTGCTTGTATTCTTACACAACTAGCACTAGCCTGTGCTTGGAACCAAGGGCAGATAACTATATTACAGTTATAAGGAGTTGGACATCACATTTCATGAGGAAATGAACACTGCTACTTATTTCTTGGTACATGCTTAGTGCTTGTATTCTTACACAACTAGCACTAGCCTGTGCTTGGAACCAAGGGCAGATATCTACATTACAATTATAAGGAGTTGGACAACATCACATTTCAAGAGGTAATGAACACTGCTTCTTATTTCTTGGTACATGCTTAGTGCTTGTATTCTTACACAACTAGCACTAGCCTGTGCTTGGAACCAAGGGCAGATAACTACATTACAATTATAAGGAGTTGGACAACATCACATTTCAAGAGGTAATGAACACTGCTTCTTATTTCTTGGTACATGCTTAGTGCTTGTATTCTTACACAACTAGCACTAGCCTGTGCTTGGGACCAAGGGCAGATAACTACATTACAATTATAAGGAGTTGGACAACATCACATTTCAAGAGGAAATGAACACTGCTTCTTATTTCTTGGTACATGCTTAGTGCTTGTATAAACACAACTAGCACTAGCCTGTGCTTGGAACCAAGGGCAGATAACTACATTACAATTATAAGGAATTGGACAACATCACATTTTCAAGAGGTAATGAACACTGCTTCTTATTTCTTGGTACATGCTTAGTGCTTGTATTCTTACACAACTAGCACTAGCCTGTGCTTGGAACCAAGGGTAGATAACTACATTACAATTATAAGGAGTTGGACAACATCACATTTCAAGAGGAAATGAACACTGCTTCTTATTTCTTGGTACAAGCTTAGTGCTTGTATAAACACAACTAGCACTAGCCTGTGCTTGGAACCAAGGGTAGATAACTACATTACAATTATAAGGAGTTGGACAACATCACATTTTCAAGAGGAAATGAACACTGCTATTTATTTCTTGGTACATGCTTAGTGCTTGTATTCTTACACAACTAGCACTAGCCTGTGCTTGGAACCAAGGGCAGATAACTATATTACAGTTATAAGGAGTTGGACATCACATTTCATGAGGAAATGAACACTGCTACTTATTTCTTGGTACATGCTTAGTGCTTGTATAAACACAACTAGCACTAGCCTGTGCTTGGAACCAAGGGCAGATAACTACATTACAATTATAAGGAGTTGGACAACATCACATTTTCAAGAGGAAATGAACACTGCTTCTTATTTCTTGGTACATGCTTAGTGCTTGTATAAACACAACTAGCACTAGCCTGTGCTTGGGATCAAGGGCAAATAACTACATTACAATTAGAAGGAGTTGGACAACATCACATTTTCAAGAGGAAATGAAGACTGCTTCTTATTTCTTGGTACATGCTTAGTGCAAAGCAGCATGTATTCTTACACAACTAGCACTAGCCTGTGCTTGGAACCAAGGGCAGATAACTACATTACAATTATAAGGAGTTGGACAACATCACATTTCAAGAGGTAATGAACACTGCTTCTTATTTCTTGGTACATGCTTAGTGCTTGTATTCTTACACAACTAGCACTAGCCTGTGCTTGGAACCAAGGGCAGATAACTACATTACAATTATAAGGAGTTGGACAACATCACATTTCAAGAGGAAATGAACACTGCTTCTTATTTCTTGGTACATGCTTAGTGCTTGTATAAACACAACTAGCACTAGCATGTGCTTGGAACCAAGGGCAGATAACTTCATTACAATTATAAGGAGTTGGACAACATCAAATTTTCAAGAGGAAATGAACACTGCTTCTTATTTCTTGGTACATGCTTAGTGCTTGTATAAACACAACTAGCACTAGCCTGTGCTTGGAACCAAGGGCAGATAACTACATTACAATTATAAGGAGTTGGAAAACATCACATTTCAAGAGGAAATGAACACTGCTTCTTATTTCTTGGTACATGCTTAGTGCTTGTATTCTTACACAACTAGCACTAGCCTGTGCTTGGAACCAAGGGCAGGTAACTACATTACAATTATAAGGAGTTGGACAACATCACATTTCAAGAGGTAATGAACACTGCTTCTTATTTCTTGGTACATGCTTAGTGCTTGTATAAACACAACTAGCACTAGCCTGTGCTTGGAACCAAGGGCAGATAACTTCATTGTAATCAGAAGGAGTTGGACAACATCACATTTTCAAGAGGAAATGAACACTGCTTCTTATTTCTTGGTACATGCTTAGTGCTTGTATTCTTACACAACTAGCACTAGCCTGTGCTTGGAACCAAGGGTAGATAACTACATTACAATTATAAGGAGTTGGACAATATCACATTTCAAGAGGAAATGAACACTGCTTCTTATTTCTTGGTACATGCTTAGTGCTTGTATAAACACAACTAGCACTAGCCTGTGCTTGGAACCAAGGGCAGATAACTACATTACAATTATAAGGAATTGGACAACATCACATTTTCAAGAGGTAATGAACACTGCTTCTTATTTCTTGGTACATGCTTAGTGCTTGTATTCTTACACAACTAGCACTAGCCTGTGCTTGGAACCAAGGGTAGATAACTACATTACAATTATAAGGAGTTGGACAACATCACATTTCAAGAGGAAATGAACACTGCTTCTTATTTCTTGGTACAAGCTTAGTGCTTGTATAAACACAACTAGCACTAGCCTGTGCTTGGAACCAAGGGTAGATAACTACATTACAATTATAAGGAGTTGGACAACATCACATTTTCAAGAGGAAATGAACACTGCTATTTATTTCTTGGTACATGCTTAGTGCTTGTATTCTTACACAACTAGCACTAGCCTGTGCTTGGGCCCAAGGGCAGATATCTACATTACAGTTATAAGGAGTTGGACAACATCACATTTCAAGAGGAAATGAACACTGCTTCTTATTTCTTGGTACAAGCTTAGTGCTTGTATAAACACAACTAGCACTAGCCTGTGCTTGGAACCAAGGGTAGATAACTACATTACAATTATAAGGAGTTGGACAACATCACATTTTCAAGAGGTAATGAACACTGCTATTTATTTCTTGGTACATGCTTAGTGCTTGTATTCTTACACAACTAGCACTAGCATGTGCTTGGGACCAAGGGCAGATATCTACATTACAATTATAAGGAGTTGGACAACATCACATTTCAAGAGGAAATGAACACTGCTTCTTATTTCTTGGTACAAGCTTAGTGCTTGTATAAACACAACTAGCACTAGCCTGTGCTTGGAACCAAGGGTAGATAACTACATTACAATTATAAGGAGTTGGACAACATCACATTTTCAAGAGGAAATGAACACTGCTATTTATTTCTTGGTACATGCTTAGTGCTTGTATTCTTACACAACTAGCACTAGCCTGTGCTTGGAACCAAGGGCAGATAACTATATTACAGTTATAAGGAGTTGGACATCACATTTCATGAGGAAATGAACACTGCTACTTATTTCTTGGTACATGCTTAGTGCTTGTATTCTTACACAACTAGCACTAGCCTGTGCTTGGAACCAAGGGCAGATATCTACATTACAATTATAAGGAGTTGGACAACATCACATTTCAAGAGGTAATGAACACTGCTTCTTATTTCTTGGTACATGCTTAGTGCTTGTATTCTTACACAACTAGCACTAGCCTGTGCTTGGAACCAAGGGCAGATAACTACATTACAATTATAAGGAGTTGGACAACATCACATTTCAAGAGGTAATGAACACTGCTTCTTATTTCTTGGTACATGCTTAGTGCTTGTATTCTTACACAACTAGCACTAGCCTGTGCTTGGGACCAAGGGCAGATAACTACATTACAATTATAAGGAGTTGGACAACATCACATTTCAAGAGGAAATGAACACTGCTTCTTATTTCTTGGTACATGCTTAGTGCTTGTATTCTTACACAACTAGCACTAGCCTGTGCTTGGGACCAAGGGCAGATATCTACATTACAATTATAAGGAGTTGGACAACATCACATTTCAAGAGGAAATGAACACTGCTTCTTATTTCTTGGTACAAGCTTAGTGCTTGTATAAACACAACTAGCACTAGCCTGTGCTTGGAACCAAGGGTAGATAACTACATTACAATTATAAGGAGTTGGACAACATCACATTTTCAAGAGGAAATGAACACTGCTATTTATTTCTTGGTACATGCTTAGTGCTTGTATTCTTACACAACTAGCACTAGCCTGTGCTTGGAACCAAGGGCAGATAACTATATTACAGTTATAAGGAGTTGGACATCACATTTCATGAGGAAATGAACACTGCTACTTATTTCTTGGTACATGCTTAGTGCTTGTATTCTTACACAACTAGCACTAGCCTGTGCTTGGAACCAAGGGCAGATATCTACATTACAATTATAAGGAGTTGGACAACATCACATTTCAAGAGGTAATGAACACTGCTTCTTATTTCTTGGTACATGCTTAGTGCTTGTATTCTTACACAACTAGCACTAGCCTGTGCTTGGAACCAAGGGCAGATAACTACATTACAATTATAAGGAGTTGGACAACATCACATTTCAAGAGGTAATGAACACTGCTTCTTATTTCTTGGTACATGCTTAGTGCTTGTATTCTTACACAACTAGCACTAGCCTGTGCTTGGGACCAAGGGCAGATAACTACATTACAATTATAAGGAGTTGGACAACATCACATTTCAAGAGGAAATGAACACTGCTTCTTATTTCTTGGTACATGCTTAGTGCTTGTATAAACACAACTAGCACTAGCATGTGCTTGGAACCAAGGGCAGATAACTTCATTACAATTATAAGGAGTTGGACAACATCAAATTTTCAAGAGGAAATGAACACTGCTTCTTATTTCTTGGTACATGCTTAGTGCTTGTATAAACACAACTAGCACTAGCCTGTGCTTGGAACCAAGGGCAGATAACTACATTACAATTATAAGGAATTGGACAACATCACATTTTCAAGAGGTAATGAACACTGCTTCTTATTTCTTGGTACATGCTTAGTGCTTGTATAAACACAACTAGCACTAGCATGTGCTTGGAACCAAGGGCAGATAACTTCATTACAATTATAAGGAATTGGACAACATCACATTTTCAAGAGGTAATGAACACTGCTTCTTATTTCTTGGTACATGCTTAGTGCTTGTATTCTTACACAACTAGCACTAGCCTGTGCTTGGAACCAAGGGCAGATAACTACATTACAATTATAAGGAGTTGGACAACATCACATTTCAAGAGGAAATGAACACTGCTTCTTATTTCTTGGTACATGCTTAGTGCTTGTATAAACACAACTAGCACTAGCATGTGCTTGGAACCAAGGGCAGATAACTTCATTACAATTATAAGGAGTTGGACAACATCAAATTTTCAAGAGGAAATGAACACTGCTTCTTATTTCTTGGTACATGCTTAGTGCTTGTATAAACACAACTAGCACTAGCCTGTGCTTGGAACCAAGGGCAGATAACTACATTACAATTATAAGGAATTGGACAACATCACATTTTCAAGAGGTAATGAACACTGCTTCTTATTTCTTGGTACATGCTTAGTGCTTGTATTCTTACACAACTAGCACTAGCCTGTGCTTGGAACCAAGGGCAGATAACTACATTACAATTATAAGGAGTTGGACAACATCAAATTTTCAAGAGGTAATGAACACTGCTTCTTATTTCTTGGTACATGCTTAGTGCTTGAATAAACACAACTAGCACTAGCCTGTGCTTGGAACCAAGGGCAGATAACTACATTACAATTATAAGGAGTTGGACAACATCACATTTTCAAGAGGTAATGAACACTGCTTCTTATTTCTTGGTACATGCTTAGTGCTTGTATTCTTACACAACTAGCACTAGCCTGTGCTTGGAACCAAGGGCAGATAACTACATTACAATTATAAGGAGTTGGACAACATCACATTTCAAGAGGAAATGAACACTGCTTCTTATTTCTTGGTACATGCTTAGTGCTTGTATTCTTACACAACTAGCACTAGTCTGTGCTTGGAACCAAGGGCAGATAACTTCATTACAATTAGAAGGAGTTGGACAACATCAAATTTTCAAGAGGAAATGAACACTGCTTCTTATTTCTTGGTACAAGCTTAGTGCTTGTATAAACACAACTAGCACTAGCCTGTGCTTGGAACCAAGGGTAGATAACTACATTACAATTATAAGGAGTTGGACAACATCACATTTTCAAGAGGAAATGAACACTGCTATTTATTTCTTGGTACATGCTTAGTGCTTGTATTCTTACACAACTAGCACTAGCCTGTGCTTGGGACCAAGGGCAGATATCTACATTACAGTTATAAGGAGTTGGACAACATCACATTTCAAGAGGAAATGAACACTGCTTCTTATTTCTTGGTACAAGCTTAGTGCTTGTATAAACACAACTAGCACTAGCCTGTGCTTGGAACCAAGGGTAGATAACTACATTACAATTATAAGGAGTTGGACAACATCACATTTTCAAGAGGTAATGAACACTGCTATTTATTTCTTGGTACATGCTTAGTGCTTGTATTCTTACACAACTAGCACTAGCCTGTGCTTGGGACCAAGGGCAGATATCTACATTACAATTATAAGGAGTTGGACAACATCACATTTCAAGAGGAAATGAACACTGCTTCTTATTTCTTGGTACAAGCTTAGTGCTTGTATAAACACAACTAGCACTAGCCTGTGCTTGGAACCAAGGGTAGATAACTACATTACAATTATAAGGAGTTGGACAACATCACATTTTCAAGAGGAAATGAACACTGCTATTTATTTCTTGGTACATGCTTAGTGCTTGTATTCTTACACAACTAGCACTAGCCTGTGCTTGGAACCAAGGGCAGATAACTATATTACAGTTATAAGGAGTTGGACATCACATTTCATGAGGAAATGAACACTGCTACTTATTTCTTGGTACATGCTTAGTGCTTGTATTCTTACACAACTAGCACTAGCCTGTGCTTGGAACCAAGGGCAGATATCTACATTACAATTATAAGGAGTTGGACAACATCACATTTCAAGAGGTAATGAACACTGCTTCTTATTTCTTGGTACATGCTTAGTGCTTGTATTCTTACACAACTAGCACTAGCCTGTGCTTGGGACCAAGGGCAGATAACTACATTACAATTATAAGGAGTTGGACAACATCACATTTCAAGAGGAAATGAACACTGCTTCTTATTTCTTGGTACATGCTTAGTGCTTGTATAAACACAACTAGCACTAGCATGTGCTTGGAACCAAGGGCAGATAACTTCATTACAATTATAAGGAGTTGGACAACATCAAATTTTCAAGAGGAAATGAACACTGCTTCTTATTTCTTGGTACATGCTTAGTGCTTGTATAAACACAACTAGCACTAGCCTGTGCTTGGAACCAAGGGCAGATAACTACATTACAATTATAAGGAATTGGACAACATCACATTTTCAAGAGGTAATGAACACTGCTTCTTATTTCTTGGTACATGCTTAGTGCTTGTATAAACACAACTAGCACTAGCATGTGCTTGGAACCAAGGGCAGATAACTTCATTACAATTATAAGGAATTGGACAACATCACATTTTCAAGAGGTAATGAACACTGCTTCTTATTTCTTGGTACATGCTTAGTGCTTGTATTCTTACACAACTAGCACTAGCCTGTGCTTGGAACCAAGGGCAGATAACTACATTACAATTATAAGGAGTTGGACAACATCACATTTCAAGAGGAAATGAACACTGCTTCTTATTTCTTGGTACATGCTTAGTGCTTGTATAAACACAACTAGCACTAGCATGTGCTTGGAACCAAGGGCAGATAACTTCATTACAATTATAAGGAGTTGGACAACATCAAATTTTCAAGAGGAAATGAACACTGCTTCTTATTTCTTGGTACATGCTTAGTGCTTGTATAAACACAACTAGCACTAGCCTGTGCTTGGAACCAAGGGCAGATAACTACATTACAATTATAAGGAATTGGACAACATCACATTTTCAAGAGGTAATGAACACTGCTTCTTATTTCTTGGTACATGCTTAGTGCTTGTATTCTTACACAACTAGCACTAGCCTGTGCTTGGAACCAAGGGCAGATAACTACATTACAATTATAAGGAGTTGGACAACATCAAATTTTCAAGAGGTAATGAACACTGCTTCTTATTTCTTGGTACATGCTTAGTGCTTGAATAAACACAACTAGCACTAGCCTGTGCTTGGAACCAAGGGCAGATAACTACATTACAATTATAAGGAGTTGGACAACATCACATTTTCAAGAGGTAATGAACACTGCTTCTTATTTCTTGGTACATGCTTAGTGCTTGTATTCTTACACAACTAGCACTAGCCTGTGCTTGGAACCAAGGGTAGATAACTACATTACAATTATAAGGAGTTGGACAACATCACATTTCAAGAGGAAATGAACACTGCTTCTTATTTCTTGGTACATGCTTAGTGCTTGTATTCTTACACAACTAGCACTAGTCTGTGCTTGGAACCAAGGGCAGATAACTTCATTACAATTAGAAGGAGTTGGACAACATCAAATTTTCAAGAGGTAATGAACACTGCTTCTTATTTCTTGGTACATGCTTAGTGCTTGTATAAACACAACTAGCACTAGCCTGTGCTTGGAACCAAGGGTAGATAACTACATTACAATTAGAAGGAGTTGGACAACATCAAATTTTCAAGAGGAAATGAACACTGCTTCTTATTTCTTGGTACATGCTTAGTGCTTGTATAAACACAACTAGCACTAGCCTGTGCTTGGGATCAAGGGCAGATAACTTCATTGTAATTAGAAGGAGTTGGACAACATCACATTTTCAAGAGGTAATGAACACTGCTTCTTATTTCTTGGTACATGCTTAGTGCTTGTATTCTTACACAACTAGCACTAGCCTGTGCTTGGAACCAAGGGCAGATAACTACATTACAATTATAAGGAGTTGGACAACATCACATTTCAAGAGGAAATGAACACTGCTTCTTATTTCTTGGTACATGCTTAGTGCTTGTATTCTTACACAACTAGCACTAGCCTGTGCTTGGAACCAAGGGCAGATAACTACATTACAATTATAAGGAGTTGGACAACATCAAATTTTCAAGAGGTAATGAACACTGCTTCTTATTTCTTGGTACATGTTTAGTGCTTGTATTCTTACACAACTAGCACTAGCCTGTGCTTGGAACCAAGGGCAGATAACTACATTACAATTATAAGGAGTTGGACAACATCAAATTTTCAAGAGGAAATGAACACTGCATCTTATTTCTTGGTACATGTTTAGTGCTTGTATTCTTACACAACTAGCACTAGCCTGTGCTTGGGACCAAGGGTAGATAACTACATTACAATTATAAGGAGTTGGACAACATCACATTTCAAGAGGAAATGAACACTGCTTCTTATTTCTTGGTACATGCTTAGTGCTTGTATTCTTACACAACTAGCACTAGCCTGTGCTTGGAATCAAGGGTAGATAACTACATTACAATTATAAGGAGTTGGAAAACATCAAATTTTCAAGAGGAAATGAACAGTGCTTCTTATTTCTTGGTACATGCTTAGTGCTTGTATAAACAAGACTAGCCATAGCCTGAAGGAAAGATGACTGCAAATAAGCAATAATCCATCATCATAAGATAGAATTAGACATGAGAATTGTCACATGACTCAGTTTTACAATGACTGAATACTTTCAACAGACACTAATATTGGTAAGGGTTAATAAATTACAAACCTTTTCTGATGAAGTAGCGAGTCTTGTTCCCTGAAGATTTAAAGTCATGCAGCTAAGAGCAGCCTCATGAGCATCTATATCTAACGGTGATTTCTCCGTATTGGCAAGATCTACCACTTGTACATGGCCAGTTTTACGACCAGGGAATGTGAGTAGAGAGTTGTTGCTGTTTGGACACATGACACACAAGCCTAAAAAATTTAAGCATCAACATTTTAAAATAGAAATATTTTTTTATCATACTTTTTAATGTAGTGACTTATAACATTATCAGATTAATCAATAGATTGTGAAACTAATGGGACCAGTAGAAAGGTTTAGTTTTCAGAAGTTTCAAAGTTTTTTAATATATATATGTTTTATGTAAAACTCAGTAACATTTGCTGTTGTATGCGTCAGAATGTTAAACAAATAGACTAAATTATACTGAGCATGTTCTTTAAGGACTGTTCATTCCTTTGACATTTCGACATTGTTTCGTTCATTTTCAAAATGATGATAATTTCAGAAAATACCATTTTAGCATCACTATTATTATAACTCATAATGTACCACACTTAATAATGTTGCTATAATTTGTAAAATTACCTAATTTATTGTTATTCTAATGTGTATACAAATAAACAAACCAATAACTGCTAAGGATAATCTGCATTGTTTGTTTTTTTAGGATTAAATTTATGCAAGTCAAAAATCTATCCAGTTTTCTGAGGGTTCAGTATTTAAAAGTTTCACTATATTTGATGTAAGAAAAGCTCTACAAGATTTACCTCTGGTGTTTTGGCAAGTTTCAAATACATGTAACTGTTGTGGATTCTGTGTAAATGTGTATACTTTGATCATTGCATCTAATACAACCACAATCCTGAAAATATGTACATTTTAATCATTTAATGTGGGAGTATGTAAAAGTAACAGACCTGTACTAGCAGCCACCTCCAAATAAAAGTTACCCTGTGAATGAAGGCCATTCTTTTAAAGACTTTTTTTTCAAAAACAAACTGACCCCCAAATAAAGACCACCTGTCAATATAGGCCACATGTCAATCATAGGCCACATTGTGGGCTTTGTTCACAGGGTTGACAGTATTTCCATTATGCACAAACAAGTCAATTATCTGATAACAACATTAACCAGCAATAGTAGCCATGGAATAGAATGGAAAGTATCACTTTGATCAGCTGTTTATAGGACTATATATATCGTATTTTCAGACACCTTATGCAATTTGTTTTCAGTGATTTGTGAGGAGAAGTAGGCAATTAAAGGGCAAAAAAGAAGGTAATTGGTACAGAAACTAGTCATAAATCCTGATTTTTTAGAATTATTTTAATTGTCTGGTAGATAATATTGTACATAATAAGATAATAATATTCTATGAAATATGATACTAACCTGTCTCTTCTTAATCTGACACTTCTAACATCACTGGAAAACTCTAATTCAATTACATGTTTCTTTTTTAAATCATCCCACACCATAACTGAAATAATGCATAACACCTGATCACAATCATAATACATAAAAGAAACACAAACAAACAAAAAAGTTGAACAAGATAAATAAATAAAAATGTAGGTTGAGATCTGACTGAAAGAGTGTAGATAATTTTTCAGTCTTGTATTTATAATTGAACACTGGGAATAGACTCCGGTTGAATTATTTGATTTTGTAATTGTATGTAAGTGCACTGAATGGCCATTCAATACTTACACAGAATTATATACATATAGCCGAAGTAAGGTACCTTTATTAGCAGGATATCTTGGATTCTTGCCACCACCAACAAGTGCCAAATAGTTACATCGAAACAACATTTCAATATGTCCAATTCCACCATCACTGAAGTCCTGTCTCTCTTTCTCTTTCAAAGGATCAGAGTTATATACTCTGAAACCTGACTCCATCCCACATGCAAAACAACCTATAAGAAAATGATAATAATTAATGAAAAATGCTGATAAATGGCAAACAATCTGTTACTTATGATTTTTTTACATATACGTTATATAACAGTAACAGTCAAATAACCCGGAATAATTGTCATATAAAAATCTTCTTGTTAACTGTTTGGTCGAGAGTCAACAAAGTACCTTTAGAATAATTAGAATGCACAGTAACATGATAAGTTAATTAATGCAGGGATTTTTTTGGGGCGATTTTATAGCCGAAATTCAGTCATATTCCCAATGGAAAATACAGTCGAAACTCATTATATCGAAATCGCTTATATCGAAATCCCGCTTATATCGAAGTAAATATAAAGTCCCGATTTTTATCCTTCTTATTACATATTAAAAAAACGCACGTATATCGAATTCGTGGTTCTCGATATTTTTATATATCGAAGTAGATTTTCGGTCCGAACCAAATATTTTCAACTATAAAGTGACCATCTATGTCGAACCAATTATGTCGCCAACTTACAAAAGAAATGTTCGCACCTTTTCCGCAAACAAACACTTACAATTTAAAATCGATATTTAATTATTGACAGCTGTATAAACATGTTAGTGTCCATTCTAACGATTATAAAACTGATACAAACTTTTGTTGATGAAACCAGTGATGCTATATAGCATCCCTGATGAAACGAATTATCATTAATGCTGCTATACCCTCATTTGAAACAATCTTATGCATATTTGAAATGTATAGCAAAATATATATATCGAAAGTACCCGTATAAGTACCGGTATAAATGCCGTATTCTAATAACCCGTTACAATCCCGTACACTAAATAACACGATTACGTTATAATTACGACACACTGACTTTAGCTCTAAAATGTAAACACGGGTATCGAAATTCCTATATCGAAGTTCGTTTATATCGAAGTATTTTGGCAAGTCCCACGAACTTCGATATAACGAGTTTTGACTGTAGTATCTTTTTTTCCCAATTCACAGACAAAAATTCCCAATCCCATTTCATTTTATAAGTTCATTAACATCACTATTGGTAGTAAATACCTTATTCTACTACTGTTTTATGTGTAAATAAGTAGAATAAGTTGAACATTGCAAAAATTGAAGTTATGCATTTTTTCCCAATTTTTGATTAAACACCGCGAAAATTCCCAATCCCAAGGGTATGGGTCATATTCCCAAAATACCGAGAAAAAACCCTGTAATGACTTAATCTGCAGACAAAGTCATTTCAAACATAATTTCAAAATGAACAAAGTTCACTTGTACATATTTCCCATTTTGTTGCGCTACATTCCCCTTTCGACGGGCATGGGTAGTGAGAATATTTTGGAAAAAAATCACTGAGCAGTGAAAGTACTTTGATCACAATGAGTTGACAGACTGGAAACTGTCATGATGAATTAAGCCAATTTAAGGGAAATGCTTACACATGCCACATTGGCTACCTCTGTGAACATACAGAACTGCCACATATTGTTCTCCTAAAGATTCAGACCAGTCAAAATTAAAATTGTATCAAGATTTATTTACGGATTCTTCTTCTTTTTTTGTAAATATTTTTGATTGACAGAAAGAAGCTGGCGCAAGTTTTTTTGCTGCAGATGCAATATTGTCGATCGACTGGGCTTCTGGAGAACACGGCCTTTGTTCCTTATTTTACAAATTATACATTTTTATTAGGAAGTCCTAGTTTTGGTTTGATATAAAACAAAACTAAATACGTCTTAAGGGTTGGAATCAAAACAGGAGAATACAACGAACCCTGATCTTGATTCCAGCCTGCATACAAAAGGCCATTTCCATATGAATTGGAACCACTTAAATTCATTACGCATTTATGTATCAATTCACGCCTCCTTTTTGATAAACACTCGAAAAGTTTGTTTCGGAAGTCAAACAAGCACTTCCGGGTTACCAGATTCGGATAGTCTCTAAGATGAATGTATTTTTTTTAAATATATGCTTCTAATCTTCAAAATAAAATAATATAAAATATTGTTTTACAACACCGTATAATATCATAATCACGTTATTGGTTATTTTATTGCTGTAAATGTTAAGTAACAAAAAGAATACACTAATACTTTTGCAGTAGAGAGTTCAAAATGGCAGTGAGAAATTTCGGATGCCTATTTACGAATCAGCTTTTACGCAGCAATGGTCGTAATAACCTGTTAAAAGCTGTGCCATCACTGTCAAGATGTATGTCTACAGGTAAGCTATGTACATATTGAATATGAAATGTTGACATCGATGGCTTTTGGAAAAATACACATTTTAGTTGCAAGGTCGTTCCGTTGTAATATGAATTCGCGAACGTTAAAAAGTAGGACGTCATGATAATCAAAGGGTTGTTGCATTTTACTAGAATCTTGGGGGGGGGGGGGGGGGTCATGTTTTGTTATTTCTCTTTCTTCTGCATGATCTCTTTAAAGGGGGTCAGTTGCTTTCCTTTCTCAAATTATGCATGTGAAGAAAAGAACTGACGGAAAAGTTGATTTGGACAATATCTAGCACATGCTGAAGTATTTCGGCAAAGATTGCTATTAATTATGGAAGGAAACCTTTATTACTCGTTGTTGTATTGAAACCGAAAGGGTATCCTCTGTTTATTTTTAGAAATGTGTACTTCCTATTTTGACTTGTATTTCTAATTATGTAAACAACAAAACATGTCAGACAGGCCGTGCACAGTAAGAAAAATGTCTTTTAATTAATCTTCTTTATCAATACGAGGTTTTAGTTAAGGTGGGTCACGGGTTTCCTCCCGAAAAATTGCCACCACTACAGAGTTCGATCAAAACCTTTTAAGATTTAATGACGGCAAAATGAAGCTATATTAACTTTTTCGGATTTGTAAATGATTCAGCATTGTGCACAGTAAATTTCATAGCTTAATATTCAAAATTATCGAAGCAGTACAAGAAATAATGCGGAAAAAAACATTTACAACATATCGCTCCACTAGCTGGCCGTTTTTGAGCGGTTTCAATGGAAATATCTGATTCATTTGAATACATCATTTTTGCTTTAGTCAATACTTTGAAGGATGTTCCTGCAAAAAGATTTTCTTGTGCGTTGACTTCTAGAAACTGAACACTTTTCGGAAGGAAACCCGCGACCCACCTTAAGTATTAAACTATATTTGCTTTATTTATGTTTATTCAACACCAGCATAACATGTAGTTTTCGTGCATTTACCTAGTTTTGAAAGCGAGGTTTAATTTTTGGCAGGGGTCTTAAAATAGTTCTATCTAGGGTGCACACCCTAGTTAGGAAATACCTATTCAATAATGAAAAAAAGTGTTTTAAAATGGGTATTTTTCGGTTCTCCAAGTGAAATCCATATACAATGTACTTCGAATTCAAAATAACGTATACAATCACTTTTTAAAAAGTAAAACTTTTAAATCGAGAGCTTGTACGAGCAGTTTTTTGTAGTATTTATGTATCTAGCCCTACTAATTCAGCTTTCGGGTTGGCCGATTTCATGAACAAAACGGCCATCCTCTCAGCCTTACAAAGATCTGCATATTTGTGTGGAAATTCAAATTTTGTCAAAACTCTTCAATGATTGGCTTAACTTACTTAAATCAATAGAAATAACAATGATCTGCATGAATGTGCTTTTAAAATTCTGTGTTCAATGCCAAATTTTATTTATTAAACTTAAAAATTTTACGTTGCATGTAACAAATGGTATCAACATACTTGAGCTACATCCTATTCCACTCCGTTTACAACTACCGTGTGACAGTTCAATTCTAAATCCATCTTTATAATGTAACCTAGGGTTAACAAAAGTTGATTTTAAGTTTAACTTGCCAACATTTCGTTTACATGCCAGCTTATTTAAACTTGAACTTGAATTATTTGCAAAGCGAATTTTCAAGAATAGGCAATTATTTCCATGACGCCGGCATTTAGCCGCCATTACGCTGGTTTCGTTTTCAGTAGGGAAATAGTGGGGTGAATCAACATTAAATACACCTTTCCGAAATGCTTGAAATATCAAAGATTTATACTCATATTAGTATAGAAACATGTTTTCTACCTACCGAACAATTCACTTTGGTCACAGATATTGTAGTTTATATGGTGCCCAACGGGTTTTAATTGATGATTTTCCGTATACAAATATGTAGATCTTTGTTGGACTGTGCAGGATGGGGCCAAGTCGAAAAAGTGTCTTACTGTCACAAACAGTCTAATTAGTTGGACTAGTTCTTATCCTATAAGGTGTAAAAAATGTTTGTTTCTAGTTGCATGGTCATTAAACAGGAGCACGGAATGGTGAAAAAGTGAGTAAATGGATGTTCCAGTCCTTGAACCTAAATGAAAGTCTTGGGTCTCAGTGAAAAATAAGGGTTGGTTGGGTAACTAGAAACAAAAATTTGTTTTACATCTTGTAGTGGTAGTGTTAATTTCATATTTAAGTTACACAATAAATTAAACTTGTATTTAGAGTGTTTATAACTTATTGATCATGATGGTAATTAATTTTTTATGATGAATGTAAATGAATTTGTTCTCATATATTCAGAGGGGGAATACATTATCACAGACAAAAAAGGTGCAAAACAAAATGTTGGTTACATCCAGTTAAACCGACGTAAAGCTCTCAATGCTTTGTGTGGTCCTCTGATGCAAGAGGTGTCTGCAGCTTTGGATCAGTTTGAAGCAGACAAAGAAGTTGGATGTATTGTTCTAACTGGCTTGGATAAAGCTTTTGCTGGTAAGTAAATCAGACTGTATGAAAAACTGTTTTGAGCATCAGCCCTTTGGGCTATATACAAATGTGTATTGTTATAAAAGTTGTAGTTCAAATTAAAATATTTTAGCCGCGATAATGAGATTATTTCAACATTCAGTGTATCATTTTTTATGGTTATTTCATTGTAGTTCATTCATTATTGTTCAGAAAAAAATGCACTCGTCCACTGCAATTTCTACTTATTAGGAGTCAATTTCTTCTGGTAATTATGAGCCGACCAGAGCATTTGTCGAGCCCTGATTTGTAAGAAAATATGAACTGAGAAAATTTGACTGACTTTCTGTCTTTCCTGTCAAAATTTTCATAAAATGATGTCTTTATCAGGAACTTTCTGGAGGATTTAACAACTTGTAGATTGTTGTTCATCAAATTATATTGATGACAATGCCCTTATTGGAAAGTGTTTTGGGTTGAAAAGTTGAAATTATGATACAACTAGTTTCTCTATTTAGCTGATACTGTCATCAGACAGTAGGAAATCAAACATACAGATAAATATGATGAGAAATGTTTGTCAAAATAATTACAGTTGGTGTGGAAATTAATGTGATGAAGAATCTTAGTTTTATTGATGTCCTCATAGGCCATTTTGTACCAAAGAGCAATCATTGCCAGACAGCTGAATGTGAGACATTGTTTTCACTGTTGATTTTTTTCTTGTTGTTTTCCTTAATAAAACACCTAGAAGTCAACATACCTAGTTGTCATTGCTGACATCATTTGCAATTAAAGTCTCATAATATTGTACTACTCCAAGACCAATCAAGTTACCGTAATTGAAATAAACTTCCTTCTTTTTAGAGGTTCTAAGTCTTCATTTATATCATTGAAGGGTTTATACATGTATGATATGTCTTAGTTTTGGCATTCAGATTTGTATCTGTTTTTTTTATAATGTTTTATGCTTGAAGTTGTTTTAATTCACTTCAGAAAGTTCTGTGTTTGTTTAAACCATGTGTGATTATGGTTTAGAATAATGTTTGTTATAGTCTATTTGAAGTTGTATGCTTATGAGGGATTAGTCTCATTTTGATATTTAGGTGTAACAGGTAAACCCATTAACCGTTAGATAAAGATGTAGAAAAAACATAATTTATCGTGCTTTATAGACTTCACAAAGCACACGCATACATGTATATGTTATAGGGCACATTACTGTGTATATACAAGATTTTAATTCCGATTTGTACAATTTAAAGGGTAATTCTTGTAAGTCGGAAAGAAATTGCAGTTTCAAATATTATATGTCAATTGAAAAAAATAAAGCATTTTGGCAGTTTTGAATCCGAACGTGGCCGCCACTTTCCAAAAAAAAAATCATGCCCTTTACCTCCGAGCCACAGTGCGTTACGATAGTATTCTATTTATATATTACAATATAAAGCCATTTAACTTTAAATCGACTGTACGTTTGTACATGTTACATTATTGTTATAGCCTTCTGGTACATTGGATTCTCATTGGTTTAAACTTGCTGGGACAAACAAAATTAGTTCAAGTTGACTTGAGTCAGTAGAATTTAAGCTGTGTGAAAAATGTTCATTGAACATATGAATATTTCGTGAAGTACACATAAATGAATGTATAAGAAGTTTCTGTTTTTAAGCCCCCCCCCCCCTCCCATCATCTACTGACAGGCAAGCTATTTGACCTTGTTCAGATGAATTGTCTGCCTCATATGACTCTGACTGTTGAAAAGGGGCGTAAAATTTGACACAAACAAAAAATATATATTTCTTGAATAACTAACTAGATTTTACCATTTCGTCTACTGCCAATATGGATGACTGAACTGCTTTCTTATTGCTCTTGAAAGCGTACAGTAGATAAAATAGTTAAACAGTGGATATAACTAAATGATATAAAACACATTATTAAGTACTTATTGATTGAAATTCCAACTTGTGTGATTATTGTTTATTTTAACATTACAGCTGGAGCTGATATCAAGGAAATGAAAGATCGTAACTTTTCAGAAGTTATTTCAACTAACTTTCTAAATAGCTGGAACAGACTCTCTGATTGTAGGAAACCTGTCATTGCTGCAGTCAATGGATACGCAGTATGTTATTATTCTATGGTTGTTTTATAATTTGCCCCAATGCCATCAAAAACAAAGTTCAAATGCTTGTATCTATTTAAAGAATACACTATCTCCTAATTAAATAGTCATTCCACAGTTATTAAGACATACAAATAAAATACATACTATAATTGACTGGTCTTCATATGAGAACTGGTCTTCATATGAGAATTTCTTTCTGGTTCATTTGTCCAAAAGTCATATTAACTCTTTCCTTGTATTCATATTGTGTTATTAGCTCACATGTCACAAAGTGACAAAGTGAGCTATTAGGATCACTCTCCGTCCGGCGTCCGGCCTCATGCGTCGTGCGGTGTGCGGTGTGCGTCGTCAAACTTTTTGTTGTGACCACACTAGGGGCCACATTTTAGCAAAACTGGGTCAGAACGTTAATATCAACAAAATCTCGAATGAGTTCGATATTGGGCCATTTGGGGTCAAAAACTAGGTCACCAGGGCCAAATAAGGGAAAACCTTGTGAACACTTTAGAAATCACTGTTTTGACTTTATCTTCATGAAACTTTGTCAGAATATTTATTTTAATAATATGTAGGTCAAGTTTGATAATAGGTAATTTCTGTAGTAAAATTAGGTCACTAGGGCAAATTGCTGGAAAACCTTGTGAACACTCTAGAAGTCACTGTTTTGATTGGATGATCATGAAACCTTGTCAGAATGTTTGTCTTCATAATATCTTGGACGAGTTCGAACATGGGTCATCTTGGGTCAAAAACTAGGTCGCTAGGTCAAATCTTATGAAAAACAATGTTAACACTGTAGATTTCAGTTATAATTGGATCTTCACCAAACTTTGTCAAATCGTTTGTTTTAATAATATAACGGTCAAGTATAAATATGGGTCATCTGGGGTCAATAACTAGGTCACCAGGTCAAATCTTAGGAAAACTTTGTTAACACTGTAGATGTCACAGTTTTAATTGGATCTTCACCAAACCTTGTCAAAATGTTTGCCTCAATGATATGTGGGTGAAGGATGAACATGGGTCAGCCAGGTTCAAAAACTGGGTCACAAGGTCAAATCTTAGGTAAAAATCTTGTAAAAGCTCTAAATGTCATGGTTTTTATTAGATCTTGGCCAAACCTTGTCAGATTGTTTGTCTTAATAATATTAAGGACAAGTTCAAATATGGGTCACCTAGGGTCAAATCTTAGGAAAGCCTTATTAACACTGTAGATGTCAAATTTTGATCGTATCTTCACCAAACCTAGTCAGACTGTTTGTCTTAATGATATGTAAGACAAATTCGAACATAGGTCGTCTGGGGTCAAAAACTAGGTCACCGGTTCAAAACAATGTTTTAATGAGTGAACAGTGATTGTCATGTGAGCGATATAGGGCCATCTTGGCCCTCTTGTTTTTTAGGAAATTTATGAATATAAAGATTTTCAGTTTTCTTGAAAATGATTTTCCCTTGTCTCGATTGTCATGTTTTAGAGTTAATTCTGCTTGTTAAACATTGCTTACTCGTATGTATTAAGACATCCATAAAAGTTAAATTGATCCTAATCATTATGTCCAGCATTTTTATAAAGGTTGCGAAAATGATTGTTTTACAGCTTGGAGGAGGATGCGAGGTAGCCATGATGTGTGATATCATCTACGCTGGTGAAAATGCACAATTTGGTCAGCCAGAAATTACTATTGGGACAATACCAGGTTTGTACGTCCTTGTGTTATTTCTTGAAATGTGACAGTCTGTGATAAAGTTTCTGTGTTGTCTTAAGTTATTACAATTACCTGGCTTTCTTTAAATTTGGTGTTGGGAGAAGTCTGTGAGAATCTACATGATGCGTTATTTATCTTATATAATAATGGTTTGATCTTGAAATAAATTTAAATTACTTTTTGAGATATGTTTAATTTTGTTAACAACAAACACCACCTGGTATTTAATAATTTTAATTCCTGGTATTATCTAATGTGAATCCTAATTGAGGATCATTTTGATCTTGTTGTGTACTACAAACAAGTCATATATTTTACGTTGACAGGTGCTGGTGGTACTCAAAGATTATGTAAAGCTATTGGGAAATCAAAGGCTATGGAAATGGTTCTTACAGGGAATAGAATCAATGCACAGGAGGCAGAGAAAGCTGGTTGGTATTCAAGTTTGAAACTTTTTGTGTATTCTACAGTCAGCTGTAACTTTTAACCCATAATTTTCATATGTGCTGGTTTATACAAATCGAAGTTTCCAAAATAATAAAAATAAAATAGCATAGTAAACTGATGATCTGGAGCTATAAACCCAATTTAAAATAAGTCATGTTCAGCTTATATGTTCAGGTACTGCACCCATTTGAATGAAATGAGAGGCATCAATGGTCTATGACTAGTAATCACTGGCCTCTAGTTGCTGTGTTTTAATCTCACTCTAGACCAAATTTCACATACGAGGAAACTATCCAGCTAGATTATGGACGGTCAATGGTTCCAGGTGTATGCCTGGGCTCTTCTTTCACTGTTAGAGCAGCAAAAGTCACCAAATGAAATTAGCTTTTAGTGCAACATTAAACCTCTGGGATGGAATGATGCATGTGTATACATTGTATTTTATTCTGTCATATCAAACAGACTAACTAACCTCTTGTTTTTTATGCCTCCATATAAAGTATCAATAGATCGGGCCATATTGTTTTTGGTCTCTTTGTCTGTTTGTCTGTTTTACCAAACTTTAACCTTGCCTGTAAAATCACAACGCTTGCACCTACATTCATCAAACTTCATATGTAGGTTCCTCATGACAACCTCTACAGGACCTGTGTATTTTCATGTCAGTAGGTCAATGTCATCTGGAGGGGGCATTGTGTTTCAAAAACACATCTTGTTATCAGATTGAACTAACATAACTTTTATTATATTATTCTATGGTATATTTATGAAGATGATGTTATTTTATACCTCAGGTCTTGTTAGTAAGGTGTTCCCTGTGGACCAGGTTGTAAATGAAGCCATTAAAACAGCTGAACAGATTGCTGGCTTCTCTAAAATAGCCACATCATTATGTAAGGAGGCAGTTAACAAAGGTATGAAAAATACATGATTTCTTTTTCTTGTGAATATTAAGACCAATACATCAAGATGTGTGCACCCTAGAGTCATGGTGTGTGCTGTAATAGTGTTCAACAGTACCATGTCTTCATTGCCCTGTTGGCAGAAATTAATGTGAAACACAAATCTAAAGCATGTTTGTGTTGTTACTATCTCTTTTATGAAATAACCTTTGTATAAGAAATCATAAGAAGCACCATTTTGTTGTGATAGGAATGAAAGTTTGTCATACACATTTTTGACATTTATATTGATTTATTTTGATAGTTGATAACATTATTTAATAATGGAAGAAAACTATTTTCTAATCATATGTCATGATAATTTGATTCATCATCTTACTATTGTTTCCTCTCTCTTCTAGGATACGAGATGTCCTTGAGTGAAGGTTTACACTTTGAGAAGAGATTGTTCCATTCAACGTTTGCCACTGTAAGTTTCTTGTTCAATTTATTTCTTATTGATGTAAGGAATTCCTTGATAGGTTGATATTGCTGTTTATAAGGCGTGAACAAGTTCCCAGTTTCCAGACTGACCCAATTTCAGGTCTCAGTCATATTTAGCTAGTCCGTTTTCAGAGATGGTCGAGCTATTGTGATCACTACAGCATCTATATAGTGCAAAAAGTTCACTCAGAAACTGTAAGTGGTAGCAGCATGAAACTTCATTATGAAGTCTTCATAGGTGAATTAAATAGCTTACTCTGATCTATTTTGTCTGTATTAAAGTATCTGGCGTGGATGTGAGGTCAAATCAAGTTTCACCAATTTATAGATTTAATTACTAAACCATAGTTATATACTGAAATAAACCCACTGTATAAAGTGTATTGCTAGTGATTTGAAAGAAATATTACATTTGATTGATCTTATATAAACCAATATTGCACGTAATTTTCGATTTTTTGAACAACGATAACTACTCTGTATTTAGAAATATATTACAACAAATATCCTTAAAATCACTATAAATGTATAATGCATGGAACCGTGCCTCAGTTTTTTTTATAATGTCCTCAGTTCGTTAGATACTTGACTTTAAATAAATTCCGTACCCAAAACCTCGCTGTTTATTGCGTAATACGGCATAGATAATAAATGAAATCAAGTATCAAAATTCTGAGGCAGTGGTTCCCTAGATTAACATTTCCGCCACAAACAACAAAAAACTTTTGAAATCCGTCATCAAATAAGACGGCAATGTTAATTCGAAAATGACACCTACTGTGTTTTTTTAAGCTGAGCAATATGAGCAACAATTGAAGTGTCGGATCATTATCGTCTCATGAAATCAACGAATTTGACGCACCCCTTTCAATTTTGATAGCCAATCAAAATGGCTAATGTTTACAGTTCAATAATTGAAACCACGCCCAAGTTTGATGTCTAATAAGAGATTTTATAACAAATTTTTTGTCATTAATGAATTAGTATCATATCGTACCAATACAATGCGCATTACGTTATTGACTTTTAACGCTGATAAGGAAAAGTCGATAAAGGAGTGCAGTATTTATCGCAATAAAACACCATTTTTTTGTGTTTGTTTTAAAAAATTTTGTTGCTTGGTTTTGAAGTATGATATTCAATCTTTGTAAATAACGTAAAATATCATTTTACGTTATTTTAGCGATTTCAACCTATGCTGATATGTTAACTTTGTTTCACCTAACCAATCGTTACCAAGTTAATTTCTCTTCATTCTCATTAATACTTTATTTTATTACATGACTTAAATCTATTGACTTCCCTTTTCAATTTTTATTGCGCGCTATATGACCATTTGTAGTCGATGCGCCATAAAACACCACTAAAACAAACAAACTGTAGTGATCTGAGTAATGACCATTTACTGGTATGCTATAAAAAAGTACTTAATGTAATAATGTACTCATATCTTTATTTCTTTGTCAAGTATTGCATTATTAGGCTAGATGATCAGTGCTAATAATGCCACATTGTAACAGAATTCTATCTTAACACATTAAGTTATATTGCAATATTTTTTTATCCACAGAATGATCAAAAAGAAGGAATGGGGGCATTTGCTGAGAAAAGGAAGCCAGAATTTACAGATAGTTGAAATCCTTGATACCAATGATTGATTTATAAGTGTAAATGCTTTTTGTGATACAGTTATGAGTGAATGTAAATGACTGGTGTAAGGATGCATGATAATTTTGAGACATTTATATGACAATCTTGTATTCAGCTGCTTGTTTGTTTGTGTCTGTCTGCCTTTACTTGTCTGCTCCAGTTTCAACATTTGTTTGTTGTACTACATGTTTGAGTATTATGGCTATTTTTAGAATTGTACTAGACTATGTTCATGAATGTAATTGTCTAATTGTATGTTAATGTCTTTGTGATGACTAACCAGGTAATATAGAAGTATATGATATGATTAATTACATGAAGCTGATAAAATGTAAACTGACACCTTTAGAAACAGATCATTGTCATGTTACTACATGTGTCTGTAATTTTCTTCTTGTGTATGTGTTTTCTATGAAATGATGGCGTTTTGATATCTCTAAGAATGCAAATAAAGTATGCAAATCTAACTAGTCTGATTTTTTCTCTCTCATTTTAAGAAAAAGAAAGTTAACATATTACATATCAATTCTTATACTGTCATGAGTATTGGAGACAATCCATGTCATTGAAAGCACTGACTGGAAATATACTATATAGTTCTTGTTAGTTTTTTCAATGAATGTTTATTATAAATCATAGTTAATTTTTTATGTTAGATTTCCTATACATAGTTCCCACATCTACAATATTTACCTCCCTTGGCAGCCATCTTGAGTCTAATTTGACTAGCATTGTTAGAGGATATTTATATTTTTGTTCTGATCATTCTAAATATAGAATTTTCCTATGTGACAACTACTTTTTCTTAAACCTGATATGCTTATGGTTTTTCCAACTGCATGACTAAGTTATATTTTGTAAATTGATTTGCTTAATAACCATTTTTTTGTTTTTTTCTATTAAACATATAAGAAATTTGACTTTCAAGATGGCCAATTCAAAACAAGGGAGGTAAATATTGTAGTTGTGGGAACTATGTATTAAACTAAGAAACATGCTTTGTATAAAGTTAACATGACTATGAATTAATTTCTTATGTGTATACATGTAGTAAATTTGTAATATATTCTTGTCACCGACTGAATTGATATGTATTGGCGAGATGGAGTCAAATAAGCTTGAGAAAACATTCTGCTGAATCATCAAAGTAAAATATGCCAGAACTGGTCTAGATTTTAATTCAACATTTATGTTATACAACATATGAGGGGAGATTAATATATTAGAGAACTTACGCCACATTTTCTATGTCAGTCCATAAAAATGTTACCATTATGACATATCTACTTGACATCATTTCGCATGAACCGCCCATGCATTATTATGTTTGTCAAGGATGGAGGACAATACAATAGTAGGGCAGTAAGCTGTTGTCAAATTGTATGCAAAACTTGGTGAATCAATGACCGAGACCAGAGCAGATTTGCAGAAAGTTTATTGTGAGTCTACTTTCACTAAATCTTCTGTTAACATGTGGTTTCACCAATGTAGTGATGTCAGATCCTTTGTTTAAGATAACCCCCATCCTAGACAAGTCGGCCAGTAATGTCCTGTCAATCATTTTCTGTGAAACCTCAGGTATAGTTCTTAATCAAATGGTACTGGAGAAAACTACAATCAATGGTTTTACTTCACCATACTCTGAACCAAATTCTGTCAGGCTATTAAAGACGAGCGCCCAAAACTTGCCAAGTCAGGTTGCATTTTGCACCACGATAATGCCCCTATCAGCCTATCAGTGTTTTAAGGGTCACAATGACAGAATTAAACACTAAACATCTGCAACACCCACTGTACCGCCCAGATTATAAAACTATAAATGGACACCTTTTGGTATTAAGCACAAGGTACAAGAAGTAATCAAAATATTTTATTTGGAAATATTTACTTTTGATTATAATATCTTATAAAACTACAAGCACAATCATTTAGTAATGGAAACAAACATCACTAATCAGAATTTCTGCAAAAAACATAATTCAGCACAAAGTATATGAAAATGGCTTCAAAACTTAATAACAATACATACTTTAAAAATTAAATCATATATACATGTATATAATAAAAATACAGTACAATCTCTCCAGAGCGACCCTCTCTTGAGCAACAAAATCATGATTTTTCCCACTGCACTATTTAACTATTAATTTAACCTCTCTAAAGTGACAACCTCTCTACAACAACATCATTCTGCTTCAAACAAAGGAGGTTGCTTTGTTGAGGTTGCACTGTACAAACATTGTCTAAACATTGATCATTTTATTTTCCTGTATTATGATTCAACCACTTAAGCCTAATTGTTCACCAGCGCTTGTTCAAAAGGTTTGTTTCATCACATATAATTTATTTGAATTGTAACTTAGTGATAATACTTAAAGTTAACATAATACAGTAAAAAATAGTGAAATGATGTAGGAATATCATCACATTAAATAGATAAGAAATATGGCAAATAAAATATATCACAAATGATATAAACTTAGAACATGTACTATACAAACAGACCATTTTGTAACAGATCAATATATTGTAAAACTAATTGTATAAAAATACAACACAACAAGTATGTATATAAACCATGTACATCATTACATAAGGGATTTCCTAGTACAAAGAAATACAATGAAAAGAAACATGATAATATATATGGCAATAAATAATAATTTCAATAAAAATACATTCTAACATAATGAAGAATGACGGAATGGTATGTGAAGCTACAAGGCATCCTACAGAAATATAAATACTGATGGTGATAGTTTATAATACAGTCAGAAACAATAAAGATAATAATCTGTCTGGACCGGCAAGTTTTTGGTTTTCTCCCGCCCCGATAGATATGTTAAAACTTCATGACAATGGAGTATACATAAGTATAAAACTCGGAAAAATCCTGCCATTGTCTCCACAACTATAGCTCTCTGACGGAAGACTATTAATACTTAACAAATCAAAGTTAATAATGCAAAGTGTAAACTACATTCTAATGTTACCTGCTTCAAGAATGGAGAAAATATTCCTACAACTAAAACTATCACACAAACATGGGCAATCGGAATTCCTCGGCATTTGTCTAAAGGACAGTGCCACAGATATAATAGGCATGCAGCCATTTTGTTGGTGTTGTTTATGAGCTATTTTCCATCATAGGAATCAAATGATGGAAACAACCTGTTTCTCTTTCAGTGGGAACTTGATGCGCATTTTATCAATCGCAATTGATAAACATGTTTGAAAGTCTGTAATTTTGAGGATAATACTTGAAAATGAGTACCTTGTTGTAAAAAGTACAAGGGGTATTTTGTCAGGAACGGAAATGCTCAAGTGGTTACGACTGAAACATAGGATGACATCCTACACATGCTGTATGAAATGGACATGCTTCAATAAACTAGAACAATATGGTATAGCTTGTTGATTCTTACTGTGAAGGATGATTACATCATCAATAAAAGAGGAAACGGGGATGATAATTAGTCTCGTAAATATTTATATAATGAAGAACTAAATCCTGTACACTCCACATATGACATGAATAAAATATTGAGAGCACATCATATCATGATAAATATATACATACATGGCATACAAATATAATTCAGATTTAAGTTAATGGACATAAGTAAGGATATAATGAATAGTAATAAAATACTAGATCATGTACCATCTTGTCTCTAAGTTGTAAATCCATACTTATTATTCAGCTAAAACATAATGATATCAGTACATATCCCAGTTGCATAGAAGGGATATGGTCACTTTAAAACAAATTATGTAAGCAATAATTCTACAAGTTAGAATAAACATAAATTTTGGTCATTGTGTGTTTTTGTAGTTTAATCAGATCCTTATTAGGTAGCCATAGGGTAAATTGTATCACTTAATTGTTTACAGTTACATGATTAACTATTATTACAAAGACAAGGAACATAGTTCTATCAAATTGTAAAATAAGGCCAACATAATACAGGAACTATCACAAAGGTAACATATATAAATACTTAATACAATACTAAGACACAGCATGGTGTCACCTAACAATACTTAGTGAGCAAAGTTTACAAATGTATGTACACTTACTTTGTAACATTAAAAGACAAAGCAAATATGTCATTACATGACACATTCCTAACTGTTAATAAGACAAAATGACCTAAACATATCTTCAAGTTCATAAGTCTATTTTACTAACTTCATGTACAAGAAAATGATGTCTTAAAAGATGAAAATAGGTGATATCAGGCTATTTCCACAAAAATGTCATAAAGCAGTCTTTAATGACTGAAATATTTTTTTAAAAAGCTGCAGGATGCTTTGACAGAAATCAGAAACAAAAATCAGAGGCTTAGACAGAAACCAGAAATAACCAATCAGATGCTTAGACAGAAATAACCAATCAGATGCTTAGACAGAAATAACCAATCAGATGCATTGATTGAAACCAGAAATAACCAATCAGATGCTTAGACAGAAATAACCAATCAGATGCATTGATTGAAACCAGAAATAACTAATCAGATGCTTAGACAGAAATAACCAATCAGATGCATTGATTGAAACCAGAAATAACTAATCAGATGCTTAGACAGAAATAACCAATCAGATGCATTGATTGAAACCAGAAATAACCAATCAGATGCTTAGACAGAAATAACCAATCAGATGCATTGATTGAAACCAGAAACAACCAATCAGATGCTTATGTTGAGAGACCAGGTAGGATGTCTTGCCACATGCATCCCCTCTCCTTTCCTCAAGTACACATGTCATCTGGTTATTATAAGTATTCTTTTTTCTTGTAAACTGTGGTTTTATGGAACAACCTGCCAGCTATGACTGTTTTGCAACCAGACCTATAGGGGTTTAAGCGCTGTCAAGACAGAAACCAGAAACAACCAATCAGGTGCGTTGGCAAAATCCAGAAACAACCAATCAGGTGCGATGGCAAAATCCAGAAACAACCAATCAGATGCTTCGACAGAAACCAGAATCAACCAAACAGATGCTCAGATAGAAACCAATTAAATTTAAATGCGGACACTAAGAAGTCTCTAAGTTCAGTTTTATAACCTCATAAATCATTGATGCATTAAAATACTTAGTAACTAAAAGAAAACTTATCATTGAAATATACGTACATGAACATAAAACGTTCAATCAATAAATTATATTTAAAAAGCTCTGACGGATTGGACCCAAAAGAATATAAGCACAAAAAAAGCTGAAATTATGCATAAACAACCATTATAGTCATTTCAAAGGCGAGTGATAATTGGCACTTAGTACACAGAATATATCTATTGACAAACCTGCATAAAAATCACTCGCCTTATTACAGGTTTATACAGGTGTGACACTAAAAATCTGTCAAAATTCAACATTTTAATCCTCATTGAGTACACATTGTTATATTGAGCTTTCCTATCAAGATATAAGTAAACTTATGCTTGAATAATTATAAACATTCATTTACACAAAGGTGCTCTTTCCATTAGTTCCCATATATTGTGTCCATTTTTGTTGTTTTATTGGTAGAAATGTCTTCTGTTTGTATCCAGGGATACCCTTCGAATTGGATGATGTCATGGAGGTTTCAGCATTCACAGGAACATGTTTAAATACACCATCCAGTATATTTACCTCCATATTCACTTTCTGTACTATAATTTCTGAAAGTCCTTCACCTATTGACATTTTAGAGTCCAACAATAAAGCATTAACTTCATTGAGAAATACAAAGTCCAGGTTGTCATCTCCATCCAGATTGCCTATAGCACCTGTAATGAAAAACATACAGTAAGGAAAGCAATCATTAAGGTGTCATCTTCCAAAATAATAGAAATAAAACTTAAATCTGATAAATAGCATTTTTCAATTATAAAATAAATATTTATACTTAATACCAGGGTAAATGGGCAGAAACATAAGGCCTAGTGCAACTTTATTACACTATCAAAACTGAATAATTACATGGTTGTAAAATGCATTCATTTTTAGCAGCATACAATCGTCGATAGTTTCTGTTTATCTTACGGCATGGAATGTTCCATTATACTAGTATGATAATTTAAATACGTGTGCTTTAGACAAACAGTATAACAAAGGTTATCATACAAATAATGGAAGTTATTTAATATCACCAAATATAAATTAATGCATGTTTAGATCATGAAATTATGAAGATTTCAGTTTAATAAAATCTCACTATACAATCATACCATAGGGAATAAAGTGAATTAAGTTACCTAAAGCCATAGTATCTGGATTCTCTACTACACACATACGAGTTGGTGCCGTCTTCTTTTCCCCAGTTTCTCTTTTCATCATTCTGCTTGAAGAGTCTTCTGATTCATGGTTTACATTTTCTGCATCAGTGTGTGATCTGTCTGTTACACCTTGATCAGGTGATAATGTCTCACCATTAACTCCGCCTTCAACAGGATGTGGTATGTTGTCATGGTCACTCAGGGGCTGGTTGTGTGTGTTGCTAATAGTGGATGGATCTAAAATAAACCAGGGTATGTTTTTATTTCAATAAATATTCTTTTGTTACTGATTGCACTATACATTTATTGCTACCTCATCACCATTATAAAAATAATGTAATAAATTCTTGCTATTTAGATCTTTTTAATACTTCATTTAGGGGTGTGATTAGTGGGATAGCAAAAAGGAAAAACAAATTCATTGAGCTTGGGTCAAGATGGGTCACTAGGGCCCCAAGTTTGTCCAGGGATGATCAAAACCACTGTAAAAACCACACCCTTGTTCAGTATAATAAAATCATTATTCAATATTGCCTGCATCTCATCTATGTCTGGTTTGATTTTACAGAGAAACGGGCAAGTTTGGTGAAAATCAAGTTCAAAATTATACTCAATAATCAATGTCTTCTGATGTAAATTGAGATTAAAGATCAACCTTAAGCAATCTCAATGACACAAACATTAGAAACTTCTCATATTCATCAACACAATCAAAGCAAAGCAATCCAAATGACACAGATGTAAATAGAGCTTACCATATTTGTGAGTGTTGGTTGGAATACTGAGCAGATGGATTGGATTCTGTAACATTGATCTGTCTAGAATGAAGATTTCTCCTTGGAATGACGATAGATCATCATCACAGTTCAGATGCTCATCATGCATTTTCTTAATCATGTCTTCTACAAGAAATACAAAATAAAAGAAAAACAGTTAGTGCAACAAAATACACATTAACACATGAGTAACCATCATTATGAAATGCTTAAAGCCCCATTAGCTTTTTGCTATAAAATATATATGAAAAAAAACAAACTATTGCTGATATTATCCCAAGATAATTATTACCAACGAAACAAGCCTTTTTTCTTCTAAAAACACTCATTTCGCTGAGAATTTTGCTTTTGTAAACTTGAAATATATAGAGCGTGTGATGTCACTTCTTGCTGTGTGCATAATATGACTGTGGGAAAACACATCTGTTCTATAAATAGTAATGATATTTAAAAAAATACGCTAGTGGTTTTGGAAACATTTTTTCTTGCTATAAAGCATGCGCTGGAGGAAAACACACCGGATTCCACTGTTATAGAACAAACAGAAACTATTACGACAGATAAGTTTATATGCTTATGGGACTTTAAACTGAAATAAAGGTGATTGCCTTTAGATAGAGCATCATCTAAATTTGAAAGTCATGAGAATTCATTTGGCATTATAAGAACTTTTTTAGAGCAAATGTCTCATTTCAAGATGTCTTTTATCTAAATGATACATTCACTGAAGATACAATAATTAATAAATATCCAACTAATAATACAACTTACCAGGGGGCAGATTTGACATGTCATCATCACTACTCTCTTCATGCCTTTTCTTTCTTCCAGTCTAAATATAAACATTCTCATAGTTTTACTTTTGTAGACATAAGGTTTAAACATTTTTAATCTGCATAACAAAAAGCTTTAGGAGACTTCTAACCATCACTGACATATTTTAAGACAAACATGTTTTACTGAATAAAATACGGAGGTTGAATACCGGTAACTTAAAATCAATTGCAGCTAAATTACTACATGTAATAAGATTGTTTAACTAGATCCACTTTTGAATTTAGTACAGAACTTTTCTGTGTCTTTAAACATTAAAAACTTTGATTTACTTATACATGTATAACTCACGTTCTCATCATGCCGAATTAATTTCCCATCATTCCATTGAAACTTGGAATCACGACCTTGAACTCTGAACAAGAATGAATCTTGATGTGTTAGATTTGTTGATATACTTAAGCTAGAACTCATCTGCATATAAGCTGAACCAAGAGTCCATAGCACACTGCCATCTTTACCACTAATAACAGTTGTCTGGAAGTGAAAAAAATCACATATAAGACAGTGTTACAATTAAGGTTCTAAACTGTTGTTAAAGATGTTTGCTACAATTTCCATTTATTTTCATGTACACATGTATGTAGGAAAAATGAAATCTCTGTCACAGATTTTGTTTAAACTTTGCATAACAGAAACATTTTAAGCTAAAGTTGACAAACTCGTTTTTGAATTATCTGCCCTTGAGTTAAATATTTTCCTTATTTTAGGTTATTTCAAGTGAAAACTGTAGCAAATGTCCTCAAACTATCATATATGGCAGCATACAATGGTTTGTCTGCCATATAAATTTGTTTATACACAAACCATATTTAAGCATGTGTACTGAGAGGCTGATGTGGCAGTAAAACATTAAAAGGTCATTGTTCATTTGATAAGAATTACAACCAACATCTTACAATCTGAAACAAATAACAAGTGTTTCAACCTGTGTAAGCAGCCACCTCTTAATAAAGGCCACCCTGTGAATAAAGGCAAATCTTTAAAAAAGTTGAGATTGATTATTTAGAACAAAATGACCTCTGAATAAAGGTCATCTGTCAATAAAGGCCACATAATGTCTTTCCCAAGGGTGGCCTTTGTTTACAGGTTGGACTTTATTTCTATAAATCTGGAAGTAACTCCCTGTTAATGTTAAATCCTTACATTAGAACTGTTGTATGTCATCCATACTCCCTGGCTCCAATGTATCATAAAGTCAAGGTGTTTATCATCATCAAAATATCCTGGAGCTGGTGTGCTGTTGAAGTAAAAAAACACATTTTACTGAGGGTTGGTTATCATGTATTCATAAAATGGTTTCTAAGTACAGCTTTTAAATGAAAGTAAAAATAATGAACAGAGTAGAATGTTTTAACACAATGTAATAAATCAACATGAAATATAAATGGAACCCTGCAACACAGAATATAACTCAAATTGTATGGAACACAAGTTAAAAGTTAAGCATTACGCATATGTTTCGCTCCTAGGGAAGGTTGCAGACCACATTTTTATCAGCTGTTGACCATTATAAAGTTCCATAACTCCTTCAAATGCTGTCATCAAAATATCCATTATACCATCACCATCGACATCAGCAATCACTGGGGGTACTATAACACCTTTCTCCTGACCTCTGAGAATATAAAGATCACATAATTATATGATATAAATGCAAGGATTTAACTCAGCTAAAAATGCAAACAAGAAAAATAAAGTCAATATTATGGTGTTTTTGTATGCAAGCCAATTCCCATACTATGAAAGGACACAGAGGTAAAACATGGCTGAAATATAAATGATTTTAAAATAAATATGGAGTATTTCTTTCTGATAGTCATTTGCGTCATAACATAACATCAAAAGATCATTCAGGAAGTTTTCATAAAAAATAGAACTTAGTTCCCATGGGGAGGAGTTCTTTGGTCTTGTAAACATTTCAGCATCACAGTTCTCTGACACGCTGAAAATCTTCTAGTGAAAAAACTTACTTCTTGGCTTCTATACTTCCCACATCTACAATATTTATTCCCCTGGTGGTCATCTTGGTTAAAATTGACACATAAATTTGAAGAATGGGGAATAGATTACATTGTCAGTACTATAATTAGAAAATAAACAGGTATTAATTACTCACTCATATATAACAAAAACACCAGATTTATCCCTTATCACATCATATTCATTGCCTTCATCTTGTGGACAAACATCAGCATCTTCTCCAAGAATGTAGAGACAAAAATCCCTTAAAGATATTCCCATCAAATCACCTACAATGGAAAATACAAGGTAATGATATTATCACACCTGTGTTTTACAGACTGTGAGAAAACAGCGAAATCACTCTACTACGCATATCAGAATAAATAAACAATGAAAACGCTTCTTCTACAGTGAGCACTTCAAATATCACAATATGACATTCATAAATAAAATATCAATTCATTTATGAAAAAAATATGATCATACAGTAGCTGCTGACACCTTAACATTAATAATATTTGCTACATATCATACATATATGACGAACACAATACACCCTCACTAAACAACTGATTCTATAATGAGATCATCTCATTATAACATCCAGTTCTATAAAAAGATCAACTCATTATTTCAATATTTTGTCTGTATTTCACTATTTTCCTTATATAATATTTTATCTATATTTCAATACTTTCTTTATACTTCAATATTTCCTTTATATTGCAATACTTCTTTATATTTCAATATTTCCTTTATATTTCAATATTTTCTTTATATTTCAATTTTTCCTCATTATTTCAATTTTTCCTCATTATTTCAACTATTCCTCTTCATGTCAATTTAATAATGAGACATCCTGAATAACTGGACCCGTTTCTGGTACCAAAGGTAGTCTTGAAACTTGTATCAGGGTCACATGGTACTAGACAACATTATGAAGGCTTAGTCCTACCTGGTACAGTTTCTCCACCACTTCCAAACAAGATGTATGTAGGGGAGTCTTCACTGGGTGTGTAGAGAACTGGGCTCATGTACGTCTCCTTGCTATGTGGCATATCAAGATATCTCTCTCCCATGGGGACACCAGTTGCCCCTGACAACAAAACTAGTCTCCCAGGTGCCCTATTATGATCCTGTGTGCAAATATTATATATTAATTATCAAAATACAATAGTCAAAGGTATATAGTCAAAAGGCCTACAACACAGACATAATGTTCAAAGGCACAGAGTAAAATACTAGTATATATGGCAATTATAAAATGTATCCATCATTGATGTAACCATAAATACTCACTGAATGATAAGTTGAATGTGTTAAATATAAATTGCAAATATCTACACAGCAGTTCTAACACAATCCACTATTTCTTGACATCAAATTCAAGCCATACTTTTTTAATAAACACAGAACAACTTATTAATACAGCATTTTTACCCACATTTTATAATTGATATAAAACTAACAAAATTCATACAGTGTGAATACTGTACATGAAAGTATAAATTTGAAAATGTAAACAGATGACAATTTGGAGATAGGAAACCAATTATCTTCTAGTAATAATTTTATTTTTATTATTTCTATGATATTTTAGTGCATATACAGTTAAACCTGTGAACAAAGGCCACCCTTGAGAAAGACAAAATGTGGCAAATATAGACAGGGGACCTTTATTCCGGCATCATTTTGCTCTAAATAATCAATCTCAGTTCCTTCAAAGAATGGCCTTTATTCACATGGTGACCTTTATTCACAGGGTTGCCTTTCTTCAAAGAATGGACCTTGTTCACAGAGTGCTCTGTATTCACAGGGTGATCTTTTCCACAGGGTGACCTTTCACAGGGTGGTCTTTATTCACAGGGTGACCTTTCAGTGTGGTCTTTATTCACAGGGTGACCTTTCACAGTGTGGTCTTTATTCACAGGGTGACCTTTCACAGAGTGCTCTGTATTCACAGGGTGATCTTTTTCACAGGGTGACCTTTCACAGGGTGGTCTTTATTCACAGGGTGACCTTTCACAGGGTGGTCTTTTTCATAGGGTGACCTTTCACAGGCTGGTCTTATTCACAGGGTGACCTTTCACAGGGTGGTCTTTATTCACAGGGTGACCTTTCACAGAGTGCTCTGTATTCACAGGGTGATCTTTTTCACAGGGTGATCTTTCACAGGATGGCCTTAATTTGCAGAGTGACCTTTACTCACTGGCTGGCCTTTATTCAGATGTTACCTCTAACACAGGTTTCACTGTAGATGACAAATACCTGTACTTACACTTGGTTGTTTATTTACATCTCCACCATTAGCAATAAGTACTTCAGGGACACCATCACCATCCCAGTCTGGTAATGCCACAGCTTTGTATGTATTCCAGTCTGATTTAAGAAAGTCATCATCTTCACATGTCCAGAGTATCTTACCTGGTATATACATTGTGATACAAAGTTAAGAAATATGTCTTTAAACTGCATTTAATATACAATGTACAAACTTAATGTACTACAAATGTCAGATCACAGGTAATAATTCATTTCTCCAGTTGATAATATCAAGCCCACCTGGTTTGCTCAGTGGTTACAGTGTTTGATCTACTAATCAAGAGGTTGTGAGTTCGAACTCCAGGCAAGGCTCACACTGTCCATGACAAATTTGACTAAAGGTATCATATCCAATGTTAAACTGTCTTCCACCTCTGAATTATAAGGGTGAAATAAGTACATAAAAAGTTTCAGAAGTTTCATTTAGTCATTTCTTTGTTGCTTTATTGTACTAAAATAAACCATTCTACAGGATACACATACAAGCACCTGTGTTTACATCATCAATCAACAACAACAAAAGCTACCTTGATGAGGATCGAAAGCAACCACAACAGACATACGTCCAGTACCAATACAATCAGTCTTTCCATCTTTGTTTATATCAAACTCTTCACAATTCAATACAAATGCATCTGATCTAATTGCTAGTCTCCAGAGTTCACTCCCATCTAAACCACGAAGAGCTATCAAAGTCCCCAAGCATGGATATTTCTCACCTGAAATAAAAACAACTAGAGCTGACACAGAGGTGACTAATATCCCTGCCGCCGCTTTGACACTAAGAATGCAATAGAACAATATATGGCTAAGTTCAAGGGTACATAACTCTGCAATGAGTGAATCCCTGGGCATGAAATTGTGTTTTGCACATCTGTACTATATGGTGATAACATGTTTTAAGTTTCATTGCAATCGCTTAAAGTATGTGGAAGTAGTTCGCTGCACAAACTCGTATGCGGACAGACGGATGGACTGACGGACCAAAGACCAACCGACAGAGTGACTCCAATATACCCCCGCGGGTATAATAAAATATTTCAACCTAAAATAGTATAAAATGTTAACATATTCCAGTCGTATAACAATAATCATTGAACATGAAATTTAATACAAGTACCTTTAGAATCACAATAGGGGCGCAGACCCTCAAAATTTGAAAGGTATCTATCACGGTTAATACTACCACCAGAAATGGTAGCACCACCTATGAGAACATCATCTAAACCATCTTCATCCATATCTAACAATCTAATACTTCCTTCACCAGCTGAAATTACACACAAGTTCATTCTTCAGTTTAATTTAACAATATACACTGCCCTCATTTGACTCTTAAAATAGTACATGTATTTTAACTCTTGCAATTAGTATAATGAAGTTTCTGACTCTTGAGAATTTGTACCAAATTTATAAGGGTCAAATTTACCATAACTTCAGTAAGACATTACGTCAACTCTTGAAATTAGTATCGGCTAAGGGACATTTTTTACCCTCAACTTTTTACATTTAGTGAGCACCCTGAAAATAGTTTTATGATGACAAAGAGTGCATTGTTGTCTGGATTGTTGATTAGCCACTATTTCTCTATCTAAACATCTCTGACACATCCATTATTTCCAGTATAGTCCATTTTGCCTTTTCTCAAACTTGTTTCCCTATTTTTTGCAACTTGAATTTATTCCAAATCTGCAAGCTTTCCCGGGAGTCTATTATTTTGAAATTATTATGGAAAATATTCCTACCAGTATCTTTGAATGTTCTTCGCCAGCCTTCTCCACTTACATCAATTTTCATACCAGGTAAAGGTTTCTTGGTAGTTGTAAGTATTTCTGATTTATCCGTAACATTTGTGACAGTCTGTTGTACAGGTTTAGTGGTTTTAGTAAGTTCAGGATTATTACTTTTACTGTAGACGACAGCAACAATTGTTATAGATAAGACAATCACAAGAATAGCTATACTTAGCCCTAAATATCGCTTGTAAGTGGCTGCTGACTTTTTAGGTCTCTGAATTCGAGTCTCTGGACAAAGATGGAGTTCAATTTCTCCCTGACGTTTGAACAGAACTTTCTCATCATCAGAGAGAGAGAATTCACTATCACTACCTTGTTGATCAATTTTACGATAAATAGTTCGGCTAGACTTTGCTGAAACATAAAAAATATATATTGAAAACAATTAAGAAGCTTAGAATGAGGTACCGGCACTAATACATCAATGTTGCGAATCAACGAATTCAGTACAGTTGAGCACAATTATGTCTTCCATCCATAAGCGTTATCTAATAAAGATCATATCAGTCTTCGAATTAGTGGGTTGCCCCTGACCGAAAGCATATTTCTCCTTCTTTAGGGTTTTTTTGGGGGGGAAACTAGTCTGAGTTTCCTTCATAAAGTATATAGTCGGGCAACCTGCCACAAAAATTAATTCAAAGACTGACATATCAAATGTAACGGCCCAATCAACAGCTATATACTTATATCAGATCCACCCCAAAGAGACGGGAGATAAGGTAAGATTATATTAGGGCTACTCTTATTTAATATTGTTTCCTGGTTCTTTATTGTGCCTGGTGTAAATCAAGCACCAGTAAGAGCTTTGCCCTATTCCTGTGTTTTTCTAGACACAATACTTGGCTCTGTAGTTGTGATAGGGACACTGAAAATGCGTGTTCATCAATAAAAATGCTTCTGATCAGTACATCAACAATGTGAACTTTTTTTTCACTATACACATATTTTATTGAACAAACAAGAGCACCACAAGTGGTATGTGCCGCATGCAATGCTCAGCTGTTCACCTATATGTGTAACAGTATCAGTAAAACATATTTTTTTCACAGAAAGAACATATTTAAAAATAAAAGCTGGGGCCAAAATATTATACATATATGTATAACGTCCCCAGCTAAAAGCACATTAAGGGGTATGGCACATAAATTTTGACAAAAAAATCAGCTTACGCTATAAGTATTTCAAGGTGATCTTTTTGGTCAAAATTTATGTGCTAAAAGGAACAAAACTTAACAATTAATATATTTATGTCCTTCAGTTAAAATAATTGAATAATTAAATATTGACAGTATTGTAAATATCAATACCATCACAATGTTTCTATGCCTAATTGTGTTTTTGTTTGTTATACAGACAGCCAGTTGTAATATTGTAAAAATATTGACTCCAAATTAAACAGTTCAACTTGTATTTATGAGTCATAATAATTTTTACTTGAGTTGATCCTTCTGGTTTGTGACAATGAATCATCGTTAAAATTAAATAAGATTTCATTTGAACTACGATAGAATACATCAACAATTACTGTAGTTCGCATAATGAAGAATGGTTTGTACATAAATTGCTTTTGTATTCTAACAATCATTCCAAATGAAAACTATTAACAAGCGCAACATAATTTGTTATTGGTCGCGAAAACATGTGTCAAATACATACCTGAACCAAATAAAGATGGCATTTTGAAGTAAATGTGAGTGCTTGATCGATGTCTTTTGTCTCACTCAGTTTGTATTATGTCCATATATGATATTGAAGATAATTTCACGACTGACAATCTCTATGAGTGTGGTTACGTTACATCAATGAATTGACTTATCTTCCTGGTTTTGACGCTATGGTCTTATCTACGGAAGATAACTCTTCACAGGTAAGGTAACCGTACCATCAAGTATAACATTGTAAACTGATAAGTTATGTTGGTTAAATTAGTGTTGCACTAGTTTATGAAGCGCTATTACAAATAAATAATTGTAATGTTTTAAAGATGTTAATATTTTCTCTACTTTCAAATATATACTGAATATAAATCCAAGATATTAAATAACTGCCAGGGGCGTAGCAAGCGCTACACACGTGTGTAACATCAGTTTAAAGTGAAAATATAAATTTATACATGACAAAAATGGTATCTAAAGCTAAAGGGTAAGACCCATACACCAAGCATCTGGACTAGCCCCTCACACCCTTGTGTGCATAACATTTAATGAATGCAGGCCACATCCCTGAATGTAATGTAAAATCCCTCATTTAATCTGTGACTGTCATAAAATGAGATCCTTCTTACATCTTCGACAGCATAACTCAAATACTTTCAAAAATATATTTCTTTGAATATTTTTCGAGAGCTGCTTATGAAAGGTTTTCGTATTTTCTATAAAGGTTTCTTAATACTAATTGATAGTTTTATTTAGAAAACTATACAACTACCTGATATCAATGGCAAAGACAGATAATTTATTGGTTCAAGGTCCCATATCTAAACAGAGATATGATTATTTAAAATTTCATACAAAAGACTGTGAAGTAGTACTATGTATATCGTTTGTCATGATGAATCAATATCCCACCCATTCTAACAAGAGGGCCAAGATGGCCCTATATCGCCCACATGACAATCACTGTTCACTCATTAAAACATTGTTTTGAACCGGTGACCTAGTTTTTGACCCCAGACGACCTATGTTCGAATTTGTCTTACATATCATTAAGACAAACAGCCTGACTAGGTTTGGTGAAGATACAATCAAAATTTGACATCTACAGTGTTAATAAGGTTTTCCTAAGATTTGACCTTGTGACCTGGTTTTTAACCCTAGGTGACCCATATTTGAACTTGTCCTTAATATCATTAAGACAAACAATCTGACAAGGTTTGGCCAAGATCCAATCAAAACCATGACATTTAGAGCTTTTACAAGATTTTTACCTAAGATTTGACCTTGTGACCCAGTTTTTGAACCCGGCTGACCCATGTTCATCCTTGACCCACATATCATTGAGGCAAACATTTTGACAAGGTTTGGTGAAGATCCAATTAAAACTGTGACATCTACAGTGTTAACAAAGTTTTCCTAAGATTTGACCTGGTGACTTAGTTATTGAACCCAGATGACCCATATTTATACTTGACCGTTATATCATTAAAAACAAACGATTTGACAAAGTTTGGTGAAGATCCAATAATAACTGTGAAATCTACAGTGTTAACATGGTTTTTCATAAGATTTGACCTAGCGACCTTGTTTTTTACCCAAGATGACCCATGTTTGAACTCGTCCAAGATATTATGAAGACAAACATTCTGACAAGGTTTCATGATCATCCAATCAAAACAGTGACTTCTACAGTGTTCACAAGGTTTTCCAGCAATTTGCCCTAGTGACCTAATTTTACTACAGAAATTACCCATTATCAAACTTGACCTACATATCATTTAAATAAACATTCTGACAAAGTTTCATGAAGATAAATGCAAAACAGTGATTTCTAAAGTGTTCACAGGGTTTTCCCTTATTTGGCCCTGGTGACCTAGTTTTTGACCCCAAATGGCCCAATATCGAACTCGTCCGAGATTTTGTTGATATTAACGTTTTGACCCAGTTTTGCTAAAATTGAGCCAAAAATGTGGCCCCTAGTGTGGTCACAACAAAAAGTTTGACGACGCCAGACGCCGGACGCCGGATGGAGAGTGATCCTAATAGCTCACTTTGTCACTTTGTGACATGTGAGCTAAAAATGATAGAAGTCAGAATACAGACCAGATAATTATAATACAGGTATTTTGAGACATATCGAGACAGATATCAGTTTTCATAATAAAGAGAGCTTTTTGCTCATATATGTGCATGTCTTTTCTTTATTAAGTGCTGACAAAGTGACAGTGCATCCATAAGTTTCATTGTCTGCTTATTTTTCAGTAATTTCCAAAAATGAAAAAATATCATTCAATGAAATTATATTAAGTCATCCTTATGCCACAGAGTCAACATTTCAATGTCAGGATATTTCTTTTACAGCAAAACCCAAATTCTGAAACCATTTAAATCCTAGTGCAAGTCTGGAGGCCTATTACATGTGCACTCCCTTTATTTGTATATATGTACAATCACTGACTACATTGTTCAGGAGAATAATAACATAATATTGTAGGGTGTAAAATAAGGTCAAAACTAAAAAAACAACACTTTCATAAATATTGATCTTTATTATCATGATAAAAAAATCAATGTAACAAAGACTATTATATATAAAAGCTGAAGTCATCTACTTCCAGTCAGTATACCAGACACATCCTCTGTAGACAACAATAATCTAAATTGCAAACTCAACCATAATTATTTATTTATGTAAATCTCATTCATGTGCATACAATATTTACAAGACCAATAACATTTACAAACAGTACATGACCATTCATGCTCTGAATCATACTGTCTATAAATAGATTGTTACGGAATCACATATAGAATCAACACATGAATGGAACAGTAACTGTACTACAGATTTATCTACAAATGTAATAACAAAGTTTCTAACCAAGCATGTTAAGCAGCATTTTTGACTAGTGAAAACTGCTGTTCATATTTACTTTGTATCCATACTTTATGCTTAAAAGGCCCACAATATTAATAGTCACACCTTTCAATGGCCAGTTTGTTAATTTCTTTGTCTCAAGTGCAATACATGCACATGCAAATTAAAATGTGTAAAAAATTATAACAATAAATAAGTTAATATTAATTAACAATCCAACCACAAAGCATTATTATTAATGAATGTGTTTGAATGATATTATCTGGCAGTCATATACCAGTAATTTCTGGACATTTCAAATGTTCATCTTCAATCCCTAAAAGCTACCTTCAGGCCTCCTAGCAAGTTCAGATAAAAATAAAGGTTTTTAAAATGTTCCAATACACCAAAATAAAGACTTTAAGGTCATTAAAAAAATCAAGAGCAAATAAATGGCTAATGTTCACCTATGTAATGTTTGATTAACAATGAAAACACCTAATTTGGCAAATTTACCATTCTTTTTGTACTGAGAGGTGCTATACCTATCACACAAAATGTTCAATTAAATATGGACAGGGTTGTAAAATGGGTTTTGTGTAATCAACTAAATATATGGCTAGGAGTCAAGTACGCCCTGAAGCTGCTGACACTTGAGCATTTTGAAGGATTAAGATTGCATTAAACTTAAGAAAAAAATAGTGTCTTGAAACCTTAATTGGTGACTGCTAAACTTTGAAAAGGTGGCCTAAACCAGAACGTCCTTGACTCCTTTTCTTTTGATAATGTAACACCACATTGAACTAGTAATATCTAATACATTTTTAACATTCTTGTCAACTTCTTTTATTTTGCAAGGTGTCCTTTCCTGGCAAAATATCCAATTTTACAGTAAAAATTTCTTTCACAAAGTCAAAGAATATCACCATTCTAAATGGCTTGATAAAGCTGGAGAGAATGAGCGTTTATGATTATTATTACTTAAAGATGAGTTTATTGATTGTCTGAACATAACATCCAGGTTACTACCTAAAACTTAAATTCAACCTGATAAAAAGCTGCCTCAGATTAGAGTGACTACCCTTATCCCCCTGAAATATCTATCACAAAAATGGTCGTGGTGAACCCAAATCCATGGACAATTCACTACCATGGATGAAAGATACCTTATCAGGCAAAACTATCCATTTGTTTAATACTGTAGATCTGTTTTAGGTAAGTAGCATCATAAAGCTGCAGTTATCACAAGAAAATGATAAAATATTAATTAAATATTCAATGCTCGAACAAGTTGCATCAAATTATGTAAAAATAAAGCTTTGACATAGAATGACATAAGAATTACAGTTTTTTATAGATTTATCAGAAGAAATCAAGGTTTTAAAGGATTTCCTCTTGATTAAAGGTTTTTACAGGTTTTAAAGGATTTCCTCTAGATTAGAGGTTTTTACAGGTTTTAAAGGATTTCCTCTAGATTAAAGGTATTTCAAGGTTTTAATGGTTTCACCAGGAGGCCTGTACTGTTTGACGTATTGATAATTAAATCTAAATACATGTAAACTATATCTTCATCATGGTAGGATTTACACTTACACATTGATAAATGATACATTTCATTTTCATTCATTCACTACAATGCATTCATTCAGAACATGTTAGATATTGACATTATGTTGTTGAATATGTACAATTTATAATACAATGCCTTTTATATTTGATTCTAACTAGGAAGAGTTCATTCATAATTGGTTCTATAAACATATAAGTTCATTTTCTGATGATTTATATTAAGAGACCGTTCCATTAAGACGTCACTTTCAGCTCATTCCAACGACGTTCTCTAAGTACAAGATGGACTGTACATCCAATCCAACACTACTATTTATTGATAATAATTTTAAGATCTTCTATTTTCAGTTTCTTCGAGTCTGTTTGTTGATGACCCATTTTTCTTTTTGTGTTGGCTTCAGACTTAAACCTACTACCACCCGGCTTAGAGCTTTCTGCTCTCTTGCTCTGATTTGAATCACTATTATCACGCAATTCATCGTCAGATTTCATTTGATTCTTATTGTCTCTTTTCTTTTCTGTTTCATTCCTCATCAAGGCCTGCTTCATTTGATCTAATGATCCCTTAAGAAGTGCTTTTTTCTCCTTGACGTTGTGACTCGTTTTTTCATAGTCAATAGAATTAATAAGTGTATCCTGTCGTCTCGTGCTTGCACCAAACAGACTGTGGAGTAACGGCTTCATAAGTGGTAATAATTTGAACTGATTTGGGCGAATCTATGAAATAAAACAATTTAGTATAAGAAAGAAAAATATTCAGAAATACTTGAAACAACTGTATACACATTAGAATATTGTACCAACAACACTAAAGCTACAACAGAACTATCACTAAAGGTGATGAATACCCCCAGATGCGGCCTTGACAGTTATTATTACATTTTACACAGGGAAATATAATGCATTTTCATTTTTTTAATACCTGCAAATTGTTGCTTAGAAATATCATGACCAGTTTCTAAATATTCATTATATAAACAAGAGGGCCAAGATGGCCCTATATCGCTCACATGACAATCACTGTTCACTCATTAAAACATTGTTTTGAACCGGTGACCTAGTTTTTGACCCCAGACGACCTATGTTCGAATTTGTCTTACATATCATTAAGACAAACAGTCTGACTAGGTTTGGTGAAGATACGATCAAAATTTGACATCTACAGTGTTAATAAGGTTTTCCTAAGATTTGACCTTGTGACCTGGTTTTTAACCCTAGGTGACCCATATTTGAACTTGTCCTTAATATCATTAAGACAAACAATCTGACAAGGTTTGGCCAAGATCCAATCAAAACCATGACATTTAGAGCTTTTACAAGATTTTTACCTAAGATTTGACCTTGTGACCCAGTTTTTGAACCTGGCTGACCCATGTTCATCCTTGACCGACATATCATTGAGGCAAACATTTTGACAAGGTTTGGTGAAGATCCAATTAAAACTGTGACATCTACAGTGTTAACAAAGTTTTCCTAAGATTTGACCTGGTGACCTAGTTATTGACCCCAGATGACCCATATTTATACTTGACCGTTATATTATTAAAACAAACGATTTGACAAAGTTTGGTGAAGATCCAATAATAACTGTGAAATCTACAGTGTTAACATGGTTTTTCATAAGATTTGACCTAGCGACCTAGTTTTTCACCCAAGATGACCCATGTTCGAACTCGTCCAAGATATTATGAAGACAAACATTCTGACAAGGTTTCATGATCATCCAATCAAAACAGTGACTTCTACAGTGTTCACAAGGTTTTCCAGCAATTTGCCCTAGTGACCTAATTTTACTATAGAAATTACCCATTTTCAAACTTGACCTACATATTATTAAAATAAACATTCTGACAAAGTTTCATGAAGATAAATTCAAAACAGTGATTTCTAAAGTGTTCACAAGGTTTTCCCTTATTTGGCCCTGGTGACCTAGTTTTTGACCCCAAATGGCCCAATATCGATCTCGTCCGAGATTTTGTTGATATTAACGTTCTGACCCAGTTTTGCTAAAATTGAGCCAAAAATGTGGCCCCTAGTGTGGTCAAAACAAGAAGTTTGACGACGCACGACGCACACCGCACGATGCCGGACGCCGGACAGAGAGTGATCCTAATAGCTCACTTTGTCACTTTGTGACATGTGAGCTAAAAATAACAAAGGGCCATAACTCATTAAAATTTACTTGAACAAAACCTATTGTGGACATGTACAACTAGGCAAACTACTAATCACTTCTAAGAAGTTTCACTGAATTCCTGCATGTAGTTGCTGAGAAATGGTACAGACAAAATTTACTTATTGTATAAAACAAAGGGCCATAACTCAGTGAAAATTAATCCAAACAAAACCTGGTTATTGCATGCACAGCTTACTTTTTATAACTTCTGTGAAGTTTCATTGAATTCCTATGAGTAGTTACTGAGATATTGTATATACACTGTATAAAAAACAACAAAGGGCCATAACTCAGTGAAAATTTGACCAAGCAAGACAAGCTTAATGCATGCACAACTATGCTAACTACTTATCACTTCTGAGAAGTTTTATTGAAATCCTGTCAGAAGTCAATGAGAAATAGGACAAAATTTTCCTATTGTATATACTGTAGAAAAAGACAAAGGGCTATAACTCAGAGTGAAAATCAATTCAAATGAAAAATGCTTTAAGCATGCACAACTAGGCTAACTACTGATCACTTCTGTGAAGTTTCATTGAAATCCTTTGAGTAGTTGCTGAGAAATTGTCCGGACAAAATTTGCCTATTGTATATACTGTATAACAACAACAAAGGGCTATAACTCAGTGAAAAGTAATCCGAACAAAAAATGCTTTACGCATGCACAACTAGGCTTACTACTGATCACTTCTGTGAAGTTTCATTGAAATCCTGTAAGTAGTTGCTGAGAAATTCTCCGGACAAATTGTGTCTACAGACGCACGGACCGACCGACAAGCGTGAATCCAATATAGCCCCCATATATTTCATATCTGGGGGTATAATGAACTGTAGTACAAGCATTTGATGATCTAAAATTCTTATACCACAATGTCAAGTCATAAATGTTGTATGCAAGAAAAGAAACATTCAGAAAAAACTAATTTCAACTACATAAAAATCCAAACTGTCGATAAAAAAAGGAATTACACCTTAGCTCATTATAAAATAAATGACACACTAGCAAATCTTCATCATGACTCTTCAAAATAGACAAAGCAAATATGATACAGGCTACTGAACTATAAATAAAACTGACGGCAATCTTACCTGCAAGAAATCAAAGGAAAAACCAATGTTGTCAGTGAACCTTTCATTGAAGACAGGAATGTCTCTAAATTTTTGACTGAAGTGAGTTAGAATAGTGAACTTAGCATTCATTTCCTCAGCAACATCCAGTGCTTGAGAAGTGGTACTGAAAAACAAATACAAACATGATACAAACATCAGTTGACCTAATTTATTTATCTGCTGCTCAACGGCCCAATCAACAGCTATGGTAATTTTAGGGGAGATACGATACAGCGGAACCGGGCATTTATATCCCTACTCTTTTCAAGTAGATTATCCTGGTTCTTTATTGCGCCCAGTGTGATATACAGATAAACACTTTGCCCTTTTTCAAGTGATTTTTTAGACGCAGTACTTGACTCAATATTTGGGATGGGGACACTGAAAAATCACCCCTGAGAAATTTGAAAGGCAGAGCTGAGAATGAAACCTGCGACCTTTAGTTCTGTTGTCCAGCAGGTTATCACTAAACTATGAATCATTTCCAGTTGACCTAAGCATAAAAAATTATCATACTATGTTCAACTCATCAGTATAGCTTAAATGCATAGATGTACTGCTATATGCATGACAAATTCAAACGTAATTGTTTTATAGTAAAAACAATGGTCAACCAGATGACATAAATAAAATGACCGACCGACCGACCGACCGACCGACCGACCGACCGACCAACCAACCAACCAACCAACCAATCAATCAATCAATCAATCATGATACTACAGACTGATCTATTAATTGCACTTTTTTCATATACATAACTAATATAAAAGATTAGGTTAAAGTGAGATTTATTGTCATACCAATGTTTCTTAACTATGGCATGTTCAATTTGTGAGTCACCGAAAGTTCCTTCATGTATTAGTATGTCACAGTCTTTACCTGAAACAAAAATTCATTTCATACAGGTAAACATTTTAATATTTTGCATTTATGGAAACCGATCATGTCAACTAAATCCTTAAATCACAGAATCAATGTCTGAGGGTACAACTGTCGAAATGTAGCGTATGAGTATAGGAGTAATGAACAGGTGAAAATTTTTACTGACTTCATTATTCATCCATCAGATAATTGAGGAAGTTTAGATGAAGACAGACCAGTATATACCTGCCAGGGTGTCAACTAAAATGCATCAAGTAAAGTATCAGTTAAAAATCGTAAAACTATGAAATTTTAACAAATAAATCTGTGTAGCTGAAAATTTAAATATTCTGTAAAACAGTAACCAAAATGATACGGCATAAGCTGTTATTTTTTATAAAAACTTTATATCAGTCAAATTCTTATATAGGAAAATGTTAAGCTGCCTATGGTACACAAAGGAACCAGTAAGTGAAGGAAGGTCATTCAGTAATGCAGGCTTTGTCAACAGTTGTTGATTAATGGTGTAATACATAACACAATAGACAGCCAACTAAGAAAGTCTGTCCTCGAGTGAAAATCAACAGTGAATACCAACCAACATCTATAAGATTCTGTGACGGAATACAGTCTCCAGAATATACAAGTTTCCATCCATCTTGATGTTTAATAATCAGACCACATGATGACATGGTATGTACTACTGGTACTGCTTCACACTGAAAATGTATGAAAAAATGGATGAATTACATACAGCGTTAAATACAAGTTGTTACCACTTAAGAAGATCTATGGTTCTGGCACTCATACTTCTATTCACAGTCAACAAGGTATGGTCCAAGTAGTAAATAGTCTGGATGATAGCTCTAATGATATTTAAATGTGAAACTACACAAAGAACAATGACTTTACAAATCGAAAAGGTAGAGAAATGTTTCCTGTGTGTTACCCTTCTTATTACTAACCGATAATACGTAAGTTTCACGTCAACAACCAAAATGGATAGGGAGTACTAGACAAAACCCCTAAATATATGCAATTCATTCGAACATATTGTGTCGCCTTTCAGAGGGATAAAATTACTGCTATAACATACCTCAGAGAGACCCAAGACACGCTGAGCCATACTGGAAAAGTAATCCTCATTGAAAAACAGAAATCTGAAATAGAAGTCACATGAAATAATATAAACCTCTTTTTGTAACATTCAAAATCGGTACTACTGACCATGTCTCTTTATGTGAGAAAGTAGGCAGTTGCTTACGGAGGATGGAAGTCTAGTACTGGTTCTTCCCAGGAACGATGCTAAGGTGAACTGCCAACCTCATATGACTCTGACTGTTGAAAAGGGGCGTAAAACTCGATATATAAAACAAACAAACAAAAAAATCAAAATTGGTTTTTGATTTTTTACATTTACACAAGATAGCCATGAAAGATTTGGAAAATCATTCAGAGAAGATAACAGACAGAGAGCTTCAGAGGGATAACCCATGTAGTTCATTGATTAAACTTTGTAGCATAGCTGGAGACTAAAAATGACAGTTTTGTACTTGACAGATTTTATCAATTTTAATATTCTGCTATGGTTTTATTCACATTTAACTGGGTTTTTAGATTCAAAACTCCAAATGCGGATCTAAGACAGATTAGAACCACTTGATATCCAACAGCTTATAGCCTTGAGCTTAAAGTAAAATGTGCAAAACATGTTTGTTATCATGGTTGACCAAGTATGACATGTAGCAAAGGGCATACCTCATACCATTATTTCCAATAAATCTATTTTTCAACCGAAAAGTGACAGAACCAGGAATGCATCTGCTCTAAGCAATAAAAAAATTAATTGTACTATGCATCATATTACAGTATTCAGTGAATAGTATCAGTGATGGTGATTTTGAAATGGTTTTCATGGATTGGTGAGAGTTGGTCATTAGCTCTATATTTACACAGAAGACAGAAATATGACAAAATGAAGGTAAAAACTTACTGAATTGGGGACTTTCTACGCAATATTTTTGTAGTATAGTAGTAATCCCATTTCTTCAAAGACCTATGGGCGAGAACATAAAGTGGATCTTTACGTTTTTCACGCTGTATCACTCTTTCACGAGCTTCTGCTATACCAAACAATCCCTGTGTTTATGAAAAAAATAAAAATTAATAAGACAGTGTGCATCCACAGAGAAGTCAAACACTTAAAAAAAAACATATCTAAGGCTAACAAAAATGTCGCCCCACTTTTGAGGTCGAGTGACTATGGTCACTGACTTTAATTCATTGTAACCTCTCACTGATAGAGGGTCGTGGGTTGGAGACCAGCTACAGCCCATGTATCTTTATGTGAGAAAGTAGGCAGTTGTTTACAGAGGATGGAAGTTTAGTACAGTTCTTTCCAGGAACAATGATCAGGTGAACAGTCCGCCTCATATGACTCCATTGAAAAGAGGCCTAAAACCCAATGAAACAAACAAACAAATAAAAATATCAAGAACAAGTTGTATTCTGATGATTGTCCCTTATTCTTACAAAGAAAGAATTGTACTGTTCAATCATCAAAATTCTATCTGACCTACATAAGCATCTATGCTAAAACTAGGTCAAACAATTTTTAGTTTTGTGAAAAAAGCCAACATTAAAACAGATGCATAATTTCATACCTATAGTAATGATACATATATCAGTCATTATTTTACACGATACATATATCTGTCATTATTTTACTCGATACATATATCTGTCACTATTTTACTTGATACATATATCTGTCACTATTTTACACGATACATACAGTCAATCTTGTATTAAGCGACCGCCCAAGGGAAAGACCAAAAGTGGTCTCTTAACACAACGGTCTCTTAATACAAAAACCTGAAGTTTCCGATAGTTGAACTATACCTAAAGTCCCAGCCTTGTCTCATTTCAAATCGAAAATCGTGTCTGTCTTATACATGGTGCAAAGATCGGTCCATTTTATCCGTGACAAAACAATACAGACAAATTAAATCTATTTTTTTACCCGAGAAGAAATTTGTCAAACGTGAAACAAGGGAAATAAGTCGTTTTTCATAGCGATGGTCTAAAAACCGGTACGATTCCGTACTTTTCATGGATTTCTTTGTCTAAGACCTCTGTAGTGGACGCGAGTTTAAAAATCAACAACAAATGTTGCTGATCGTGCTGTTAATTAAGATACCCTCATGATGTTGAGAAGTATGAATACTTGGGTTGAGAAATTAGTTGGTGTTTTGATAGAAAAGTCATTATCACGCTTTTGTAAAACTTACGTAACGCAAAGTTACTGTAAACAAAAAATGGCGCGGTTTTCTTCAATGTCTTTCGTCATTTATTTTGCTAAAAACTCTTATTTTCTTACATTCATAACAATAATTTTCCCAAGGATTTCCAATGATACAACATGTATTTTACCTAAGTCCTACACTCTAGTGCTCTATGCATACACGAGTGATTACGGTCATGTTTTTCACACGTTCGTCAGGTGTTAATTATGTCTGTGTTTACAATTCACAATCTATGGGAATTAACGGTCTGACGTGTCAAACGGTCGCTTAATGAAAAGAGCTGGCGGATTTTGTCGACATATAGGCGGTCGCTGGTCGCGTTGAGCAAAGGTCGCTTAATACATTAAAAACATAGTGCAAAAACGCTCGGGGGGATTTTGAAAAGGTCGCTTAGTACACGTGGTCACATGAGCAAGATTTACTGTATATCTGTCACTATTTTACAAAGCAAGAAGAATGCAGTAAAATCTTACCCCAAGATGATCGTAGTGAAGATGTGATATAAAAATAGCCTTTAGCTTGGAAAGAATGAAGTCTGTTTTTTCTCGACCATACAGCTGATACATCTGTATTAACGTTCCTTCACCACAGTCAAGCATGAAGTACTCATCTTTTCTGGGAATGAATGATTGATAATTTATTTAAAACAAACACAAAAAGCGTAACAAATGTAAAATCACTTTAGAGTTTCAGATTTGCAGGATGTACTCCAAAGAAAGAAGAGGTCTGGCCCAAACTAACTTCATATCACCAGAAGATATATGGCTTGATGGAGGACCTGAAAAAGACCTGTGTGTCTTTATCGATACAGCTGGTGTGACCGTGCGACAAGTAGCGAACACCAAGAAGAAGACTTTAGAGTTAGTTTGAGAATAAATATGTAAAATTTAGGACTTCACAGAAGAGAAAAAAGTTTTGTGGTTTGATAGGTGGTTTGTATTTATAAAAGTCACATACCTCATTTGAACAAGAATACAACTAGCATTTCTAGCAGAGGATGGTTTAGCGGATCCAGTACCAAGAAATGTCAATTCCGGATATTCCTGAGACAGATCTGAAAATAATACACAAGTCAACAAACATTCTTCATGAAATAATGAACAAATATCTTCTTAAAGTTTCAAGATCATCCAAGAAACAAAAATGTACAATCATAATTTGTTGGCATTTGATGCATTAATACACCTTATTGAGGCTACTTTTCATATTTTTTTTTCTAATTCTCCTTTGTATTTCTTCTATATTGGTATCATGAAGTGAAGTGTAACATTTGAAATATTTCAAACAGGTGATTTATCTTCAAACTTGGTACAGTAGTTGAATATTCAAAGAAGTCAATTCTAACATGAACCTCTGACAATTGTATGAATTTTCTGACCAATTTGCATTAAAAAATACCAGTTGTATTTAATTGTACTTTTGCAAGCATTGAAGTTGCTCTGTTTTATTTAATCATAAATAATCAAAGAAAATACATACTCAAATTAGACTTTTATGACGTAACTTTAACAACATTGCTGTTCTGGTATGCATACAATAAAAAATTAATTGAGAGAAAAACACAAAATTCACCTTTGTCCTTTTCCACCTCCGCAGCTATGGACTTATATTTCTCCAACTCTACATCTATTGATGATACATCAAATTCATGCCAATAGTTGGCTTCAGCTGGATCAGGTATTAAGCTTATTAACTGTAAAATTTCTTTTGAAGCCTTCTTTTTTGCATTCTCCAATAAATCACTCTTGTCACAAAATAAAGCAGTTTCCCTAAAAGCATTCAAATTAAACCAATTAATTGCAACCACTAAAGGTATTAACAGCTCAAACACATGCATGAAAAATGGCGTTAAACCCACTGAAACTGAGTAATATTAAACTAGTCACTCATAAAGCTTATATATTTAAATAATATTCAAGATGTGAAAACTCCCCCCCCCCCCCCCCAAAAAAAATGACAACAATGTTCACTTTTTCCCAAAAATCAATTAGGTCTACCGTAAACCAGGAAACTTTCATGTTAAGAAATGTTCGTGTTTTTATGTAGCCAGGCACATTCGCGGCATTATACTTTCGCGGATTTGAGGAGGCCGCAAAACAAAACACGCTTTGAATGATACATACTTTGAACATCTAATAACGGTGTCGAAAACAATAAATCAGGTAACTACCAACCTTAAAATATGTTTTTTCACACAATGTGTTGCAAACATGTCAGAATGGATTAAACAAACCAGTACAAGTCTCAATTACTTGATATCTTAAGTTATTACCGGTAATTGCAATTTTGACTGATTCATATAGTTTTTAAAGATTTTTTTCTGATATTTTAATAAAATGAGTAGAAAGAGGACGGAACTTTCTCTCAAACACAAAATTATTTAGTAAAGATATATCCCATGTTTCCAATGTAATACTTAATTGACAAACAACAAACCAATACACTGACATGGAAGTTATTATATGACAATCGTAGCGACTTATTTTCGCGGTTTTACGACAAGAGAGTGATTGGCGACATTTTACTTTTGCGGAAATGACCCAACAGCGAAACTCACTAATATAAATTACACGAAATAATTTCCTGGTTAACAAATATTCAATCTTAATTTTCAATGGTGACATAAAGTCAAAGCCTGAGCATATTACCATTCAAAGTCCCTACTCTTTTCAGGTCTGATATGGTATCTGAGACCATATAGTCCCTGTATCACATTGCCAGTCTGAGGCATAGGTAGCTCATCACATATTGATGGAAATTCAGGAAAAATCGTCGGATTAATTAAATTAAAAAGGGCTTGCCGCACTTGACTTTTAACAAAAAAAGGTCCCTTTGCATTTTCATTGAGCATCAAGTGTACTGTACTGTCAAACCTGAAATATATCAGATAATCAAATAATCAATACACTGAGAAGTATCCGGTTAACTCTTAGAAGTGTTGAACAAATTATCCATGTGCGACACTGAAGTAAAATTTGTGATGGAAACATATCTGCGAGAGTAAGAAAGTGTATTAAACATAAGTCATAATGTTTTTAGTCTAATGGCCAGTCTAGAGGAATACTAATAATAAACTGATACTCTATAACACAATCACAAAATGAGAATATTCACACAATCATCAAAATGAGAATATCACGACATACTTAGACACTTTTGTAGTAAAACTACATCCCTAGCTCATGAAATTAATTGAATTTAATTGTAATAACCGCATACAAAACTACAGCAAAATATCAGTACATATAGTTCCATGAATAAAACACAGTAAAAAATAGTAGCAGCAATACCGATATATTCCTGTATTATTGAGGGTGTTAGCAGGACGATGCAGTAAGACAAATTATACCATATTATACCTAGATCATCACGTAAGAATCATTTATCATAAGAGTGTATAATATAATTATATGGAGGGTTCAACGCAAGAGTGTCGTAACTCATATTGAAATAAGAACAAGTTACGATAGTGTTGCGCTGAGCCCTCCAATTATAATCTTAAGTAAAATGTCAGACGTAATACATACGCAAGCAGATTAACAAGACAATTAAGAACAAAATAAAGACTGAAGTCTTAGATCTTAGCTTAATTAAAATCATTATTGTTACATACATAATGATTTAATTTAACATCTGCCATTCTGATAATGGGCACACAAAAAAGGATCAAACAAAACAAAGAAAGACTCATCAATCCAAACAAGAGCACCGTAAGTGATGCCAATGCTTGTCTGTTTACCACCTCAGTGAGATCTATCCACCTACAAGTTTCATGTTGCTACCTTCTATAGTTTCCGAGTTATGAGCTACATTTAAATTTTTGCATGATGCAGATGCTGCAGTGATCACAATAGCTGGACTTTTTCTTTGGAAAACAGACAATCTAATAAATACCTACATTCATATATCACCTACCTATTCATGAACTCTTGGTATTGACTATTGTTGACGACTTCACACGGACCCATGTGTACAATCATATGTGGCTGACAATTATACTTTGTTTCAAAGTCCTTTAATTGTTCATTTGATAGCATTGAGTTAAGATAGCTCAAACTTGGACAATCTAAAACTGAAATGAACAAAGAATATCTAATGTAACACTATCAGCACATAACTAATAAAGACTGATATTATGTACACTTTTTGTCCATAAAGGTGAACAAAATGGCAGATAAATGAAGAACTGGTCATGAAAAATGAATTAATTCACTTTAATCACAGCTCTACATAGCGTGATTAACGGCATATCAGTACCACCACTTCAATGTTTGTATAACGGCTCTATTAAGCGTTATTGACATGTTATCACATAAATGTTTGAATCAGGGGACATGAAAGACTTCAACAAAAAGAACAGCTGAAACACAGCCAGTGAAAAAGGCTGACAGTTCCCTGGAGATCCAATACTTTTTATGTTCAGTATTACAGATATATCATACAAAACTGATGTACACCAGGATTATTGAATAACGACAGCTTAATAAACTTACCAGTGAATCATACAGAAATTTATTCATTTGTTTAAAGCAAATCAACTATTAGTAAAGTTGACAGAACATAAAGTCATAGACTAATAGTTATCGCTCCCTTGGATGGCCTCTGTTTACAGTAAAGATTGAATTGCATTAATTATGTTTTACAAGTAGTTACTGATCATTTATGTGTAAAATACTAACTAATTAGGGGTCCAAGTTCTTCATTTTTCATCAAAATATCCTCTGGCTTAACCTACAATTGTATGTGCATCGTTAATTTAATAATGGTTAAAAAGATCTCATTGTTTCCTCAAATTATTTTTGAAGTTGCTCAAGTATTCTTAAAGATAAAATTAATGCAACATAGGTAGCCAAAGATTAGCAACTGTTAACACTTACTTCATTGAACGGTCAGTAATATTTCTATATATATTTATGGCAACAATAAACTGGCCAGGGAGGGATTAAAACTGGTTCTCCTATAATTTTATACATCAAGTTTAGAATGAACACCATACTAACTATGCGTCCGTCATCCAATACTACTGTTTCCATTTCAGTAATTTTCTTTATCCATGGTCCTCTGAAATACAAACATATTATACTCAAATCATTTATTAATAATTAAGTTTGCTGATAAAAGATAAGTCAGAACTAGGGCTTTGTCATAGAAGTGACTATTACCCCTGCAGGCGCTTTAACCAAGAATGTGATACTACACTATATGGCTAAGTTCAAGGGCACATAACTCTAGAATGAGTGAATCACTGGGCATGAAATTGTGTCTAGCACATCTAGACTTCATGGTGATGACATATTTAAAGTTTCATTGCATTATCTTAAGGAATTTCGAAGAAGTTCGCTCCACAAACTTGTGATATTGAATGCAGATGAACCGCCCGACAAACAGAGTCGCTCCATTATACCCCTCTCAAACTTCGTTTGTGTTGGGGCACAACAATCATACTGATCATTCATCATTGGAATCCTAACTTCCTTGTCAACAAGCAAGTTGATTAATCCGAGGAAAATCACCATTATAATTTCACCTATAATTAACAGAAGAGCATACATGAACAACTACTAAACCAGTGTCAAGGCAGTTACGGTAAGCTTCCAGAGAAACACTTAAACAATTTTTCAGAGTTATCAATTTGTCATGCCAATAAAAAATATTGTAAATTCAGAGCTTCAGTTTGGAAGTAGAGAACTTTTTCACATTAGTTATTCAATAGCATTATATAACAGTGAAATATGTAACTGAGTAAAATCATTTTAAGAACCTGCACCATAAGGCACTCACCTTTTGGCCTTTAACAAGCTCAGTTTTTGTGGATCAACTCGAGGTGTAGGATCTTTAAACTGCAAAATATAAAATTCATATTTCTAATGTGGCAGTTAAAACAGTAATCATAAACCATACAATGAGTAATTATTTAGAATTTCTTGTTAAGTTTCATTATGTACGGTACAGCTGAGCAAGTGACTGATTATTGTAAATAATACTTCATTTCTGTTCACTTATTATTTATCTTAATAAAAAGTGCATAAGTCAGACCTTATTACAACAAAAATAATCAATTGAGCATTTAACAACAATATGAACAGGTTGCATTTCTATAATTTAAGGTTTTAGAAAGATCATTCAAAGGCTTAAAAAAAAATTTCAAATTGAGTGAGTATAATTATACAGGGGTGTCAAAAGAGCCAAATTAAAAATCCTGAAAATCATATACAGCCGACCATTTTTGCCAAACAAGAGGCCTTCAACCACATTGTTTCCATTTTTAAGGTTTTCGAAGTCTAATATGAAGTGTTAAGGATCATATTTTAGATATTGTCATTCTTTTGTATATCCATTAAGACATTTACAGGTGATTTTTTAAAAACTTATCGTCAGTTAAGAGAGTTACAACCATTTTTGTTCCTCTACCCCTAACGTAAAACAGTACCTCAAAATCATATGAAGTCACCTTTATGAAAATTGGCCTATCTCCCCAACAGATGATACAATAAATGCAAGAATGTGTATAAGTCTAAGGGTAACCAATGTTTAGTCAATTCAAATTGTTTTGTACAATGTTTGGAATAACTTTGTTGCAGAAAAAGTGAAAAATGTAACCCAGCCCCTTTAAGATTTGGTCAAGATTTGAGCCTTTTACCAAAAAGTAACAACTTGATAAATATCATTAAAATAAAAACTAACGGAGGGAAACAGCTGGAATTTTCTCAAAATTAACTACTATGTGTATATAATGTCTACATCAAATTTTAAAAAGTTTCACCGTCCGGTTTTGAAAAAAAATGTGTCAGAAATCCATAGTTACTTGATTTTCGTTAATTAACCATGTGTAAATTCCAATAAACTAGACAAAACAATCTGGAATAATATTTTCTTCCATATTACTGTATAAATTCATGTTCTTAATACGAAACATTACCTAAAAACTAAAAATGAAAGAAAAAAAGTATGGTCCCAGTGGGGTTTGAACCCATAACCCTCAGGAATATGTCAATATGTCAGTAAAATTCATGAACTTGAGTACTCTTCAAAATGGAGGTTTCGAATTAGAGATTGAAATCCTTAACTCATTTTTAATTAAAGAAAATCCTTCAGAGCAGATTGAATTGACCATAACTTTGCCATTTCTTGAGACATTTTCATCAAATAACTTTTATTTTGCCCAGAAAGCATAGCTCTATCTGCACAACTAAATATATCCGGAATATTGTCACCCCTGTTATATAAGTATATTTAACATGAAGCTTTCATAAACTGAGCATTAAAATCAAGAAAAAAGTTTGAGCATTAATATGAGACAAAAGTTTAATTTGAGAATTAACATAAAGTCTCAAATGTTTTACCTTGATTATGTAAGCCATTACTGTCTTCTCGTAACTTGATTTAAAGGTTGACTTTTCTATGAATGAAAAGAATAATTAGAAATGAATAGGATTAAATTCTTTTTAAAGAATCTGAACATATAATGCAATGTTTGATAACAGTGTTTAGACTATATGTATTATAACAGATTTTTTTGGGGGGTGGGGGGGGGCTAATTTTGCCAAATTTCAGACAAAAATAAATAGATAAAAAAAATGCTTAAAATAAAAGTACCCATCATGGACAGTGATTGCTTGTGTTCATTTAAACATTGCAAAATTGCAGTCAGGCATATTTTCCCAATTTTTAACAAAACACAGCTGAAATTCCCAATCCCAATGGGTCATGTTCACAAAATACTAAACAAGAGGGCCAAGATGGCCCTAGATTGCTCATCTGAGAACAAAGGCACTATAATCAATGACCAGGTAATATAGTTTTCATCTCGTATAACCCATTTTTATGTACATTTTGAGATCAAAACCAACAATGAAGGTATAATACAGTGAAACAAGCTAAAACGTAGCAAATTTTCTAAACCAAGGGCCTATAACTCTTGAAGTTGTGGTTCGATTCCACTCATAACTTAACTTGTCCAAGACCGTAAGGTCATACATATTCATTGTAAATATTATTAGGATCGGTGAATAAATGAAGGCACTAGAATGTAAACAAGCTAAAATAAAGCAAATTTTCTAAGTCAAGGGCCCATAACTCTTGAAGTTCAAGACCGATTCCTCCTTTAATAAAACTTTCACAAGATCTTTTGGTTATACACATTTACTGAAAATATGATTAGGATTGGTGAATAAATGAATGCGCTAGAGTGTAAATAAACTCAAATATAACAAATTTTCTAATTCAAGGGCTCATAACTCTAGAAGTTCTGGTCCGATTCCGCCCATAATCTTTCCTGTCCAAGATCTTTTGGTTATACACATTTACTAAAAAAATAAGATTAGGATTGGTGAATAAATGGAGGCGCTAGAGTGTAAACAAGCTTAATATAGCAAATATTCTAAGTCAAGGGCCCATAACTCTTGAAGTTACTGTCCGATTTTGCCCATAATCGAACTTAGGTGAGAAATTGTGGCCATTTACATTGTGAGCAAGTTTGACCACGACTGGTTAAGAGCTGTGGATGCTAGAGTGTAAACAAACTAATTGTGGCCGGACGGCAGACGCCTGACATTCATCGATCCTAAAAGCTAAAAAAACACTGCAGATAAAAAAAAAAAATAAAGTTGCAGGGAACAATTTTTTTCAAAACAACAAATACAATACAGAATACTCACCCAAAAAGTTTGAGTGTCAAATTGCCATTCACAAAGTCCACTGATTGTGTCAGAGCACTTCATACCTCATTTCAGACCAAAATTGATTTTGACAAAATAGAATATCCATTTCAACTCCATGTAACATTATTCACCTTATTCAGGGAATGATAATGACTTTATTCACAGTCAAAGATACATGGGATTGTTTGTTCCTGTGAAATCTGTTCATATCAATAAAGGCAAGTCCCCAAATTATGAACAACAACCTACAAGTTTAACTATCAAATTGTCTCAAGTAGATCATTACAAGATTAATTTTGTAAATATTTGTCATGTCCTAAAAAGGCGGCCCCTTTTTTGTTGTTTAGGGAACAGGTATCGGGTCCATTTGATGGTGGAAATTTACATTGTGAAACACAAAATTTGTGAATCTTTAAAGACTAACATACTTTCCTAAGGTAACATCTTGAATGATTACTTTTAATTATGAAAAAAAAATTTCCCTCAGTATAAAGGAAAAATATATAACAAGGGAGAATACAAGCCCAAAAATGGCATAAAAACTGCCTGGAAAATTAACTCTGATATTATCTTTGTTAGATCCTAACGTTTGTACTCACCAGAAGGTTTAGGACTGGAACTAGACTGTTGTAACATTTTCAATGATTTATCATGGTAAAACTCCACATAGTCTACAATTATTTCATTATCCTCAAACTGTTTGTCATCGATTCCACGCTTTTCTGTAAAGAAATAAAACAAGATAAAAGTTTTTCCAGAAATCACCAGATTTATATTATGACAAAAAACAGTAATTAAACACAAGAGTGCCACAAGCAGTGCCAGTGCTAATCTGTTCACCTGTTCTACCCACTAATGAATTTCATGTTGCTACATCTAATAGTTCCTGAGTTTTGAGCTACAATGAAGTTTTTGCATGACGCAGACGCTGAGGCAGACACTGAAGCAGACAACCCTGTGATCCCAATAGCTTGACTTTTCCCAGAAACTGTCAAAGCTTAATATTCAACACATGCGACAAAAACTGACAGCAACAACACATGGCGGTAAAATGTACTCAGTCATACAACTTTCCATACATAGATACTAGTCTATATCTAAATCGTAATACCAAATATAGACAGGTAAACTATGAGGTCACTTCTAATGTTCTTATAGGCTGTTGATGCTCTGTATTACAACCACACCAGACTGGATCAATTACAAAAGTTAAATATAAGATTACACAGCTGTATAGTTCTCCAAAACGGAACTAGAATGGATCAACATAACAAACACAAACACATTTTTTAGCAAAGGTTTAACGTCGCACCTACAGCTTGGCTCATCAGCTAACTTTTCAAGCTTTATTTGTGGAAGAAGACCCCACATAATTATATACCTGGGTAGAAACAACATACTTCCATAGACAGCATCCTGACTTTCTCATGATTGTGAAATATGGTCGCTGGTAGTAGGTGAGGGGTTTGGACATTACTAGTCAGCGTTCATTACCACTTCACCCGAAAGCCTATACATGAACAAATTGAAAAGCAATAAAAAGGGGTTTTACCTATATTTGCTCTCTCACGTGATTCTGTAAACATGTTCGTCATATCAAACATAACATCCTGTAAAACAAATTAAGAAACTTTCTGAACGCTATTTTCATCATTCTTAAAGATAAATCATCAACGACACAATAAAGCTAAAGTTAAAGCACAGACCTTGAAGCATATACATATTGCGACTAACAACTTACAGAACTAAAGTCAACTAAGTGTGACAGAGTTTTACGTGGACAAATAGTATATCAGGAACACATGAAAATCATTGATTACAGGACATCACTGATATATGGGTCCTAATAGCAATACTAACCACATCATCTGGTCCATGTATCAACAGCTTCGATGTTGGAATAGTGTTTTCAGTAGAAGTCAAATGTACTCCTAAAATAAATATAACACTTGTGAAAAAATAAAATAAAAACTTATTCATGGTACATAATCATTATTAGAAACTGAAGTCAACTTGTTTAATATCTATAGGTTTTTATTCTTACAATAGCGAAATCCAGTAATCACCTGATTCATAAGATCACCTCGAGTATATGCACATTTGAAATAACTACATTTGTAACTAGAGCTATCACTAAAGGTGATGAATACCCCCAGATGCTGCCTTGACACAGTTATAGTTACATTTTACATGGGGAAATATAACACTATAATATTTTTAGGTTAAGACAAAAACTCTAATGGGTGCAGCAACAGAAACACTTGAAGGGAGCAAAATTCCCAACCCATCTAGCTAAAATTAAACATTTTCAGTAGATCTAGACTTCTGCTCAAAATATATGAGGGACACTTTTGCTTAAAGAATATCATTGAGTCATTAAAATGGAGGACATGCTCAGTGACAATAATAACACATCAGTATTCAGTGTAATTGAGTACCTGTGGTCAACAACGCATACATGAGTACAGTCAATTCTCTGAACAAAAGACACTTTTGGGAAAGACATAAGGTGGCCTTTATTGACAGGTAGCCTTTATTTAGAGGAAATTTTGTCCACAGTAATCAATGATGGTTATTAAAAGAGAGGACTTCATTTACAGGATGGCCCTTATTCAGAGGTGGCTGCTAACACAGGCTCGACTGTACATAATATATAAATATGATACAAGAACATATAACTTTTCAGTATCAATATAGCTACAGAAATAATACATAACACCATTGACAGCTAAGTTATGTCTCATGGAGAAAAAATCAGTAAGTGTATAAATACCGAAAAGTCCTCCTATGTTGTCCCATATAGTGTTAGTAATGAATGTATTGTATACAATTCCAATTCTTGATCTGAAAAGTAACAAATCCTAATAAATATAATTTGTTTGTTTGTTTGTTTGTTTGTTTGTTTGTATCAAGTTTTACACCCCTTTTCAACAGTCAATGTCATATGAGGCGGATAGTTCACCTAAGGTTCCTGGGAAGAACCAGTACTCGACTTCAAACCTCTGTAAGCAACTGCCTACTTTTTCACATAAAGACCTAATAAATACAGATATAGTAACATTGTCCTGAAAAAGTATCCAAGTAGTATATAACCCTGACTAGGCCCAAGGTTATAAAACTTGAGAACAGTCTCCGAGCTCAAAACTCCAATCTCCAAGTATTATGGTTGAAAAGACAGAGTCTGATTAAATAAGTGTAAATAGTACTAAATACATGTTCAGGTGAATTATACTGACAGACTATAATAATATTAATATAGTCTGATCATAATCTAACTTGACGTTTTGAAAGACATGATATAAGTATGAGATATCATGAGATTTGATCTTAGACATCAAAACTAAAGTTTTATTTCCTCAGGGTCAGAGTATTAAAATTCTAGAATCGTGTCATAACTATAGATAATACACTGTAACAGAATAAACAGAGCATGCATAATTATGTGCTGATAGCAGAAAATTTTCCAGAGCAAGGGACACTCATACAACAGATAACAAATAATGGTATTTTACATCACAGGACTGGGTTATGAACCGGTATACAACTACAAATATTTCATTGCATTAAAACAAATACATGTTTTACAGCAAATACGAAGAACACAAATGTAAGATGTTCCTAAAACTCAGAAAAATACATGCTGAAACTTAAATTTTAACAAAAAAGGTACCATGTGGAAATAGTTAAACAGGCATATTATAACAAGGTGTAGACTGATGGCGTGGAAATTCATTGTTTAGATGTCATAGCAAAACTTTTCAATTCTATTTTAATATAAGGCAACAGACAACTGACATAATTATAACAATAGATTTCAATCTAAAATGATCGGCAGTTTATCTGTGCTGTTTATCTCAAATTTTTGGTCAGGATTAACAAATTACTCACAAACATTCTGGAAACACTTTCTGTGTACCTTCTCCAGCATTGAACAAGTACCTGAAACAAATACAAGTAGAAGCAAATATCTATTTCTCATGTTCTGTGAATAAAACTTACATTATTTAGCATTATTTATTGAAATGTTACAAAATTATTTCTTATACAATTTTAAAAACTTACAACTTATAAAACGTTTTCTTAACCAAACACTGTAGAACATATTCTAACTTGCTTGTCTAACCTTCTCCCAATTTACCGAAAATCATGCTAGGAAGAATTTCCCAAAATGAAAGGCTTTTTCCCAATTTTTGGAAAAAAACCTGAAGCCAGAGACCTAACCAATCAGAGGATTGCATATATTCAACAGGTGTATTTTTTGGCCAAAGAGAGGCCAGGAAGCAGGATGGGATACATTATTTGATCAGTTTTGAGGGACCCCCAAATTTTTTAATCAGATCTAAGCAACAGAGATGATCTCTCTGGCTAAATAATCCCTTATGTAAAGGTAAAGGATAGGTTTATAGTTTGAAAATATACATATTCAACCGACTTTCACAATTATCCCTGGGTTATAGTTAGTCCGTTAACCATTGCCTTATTTCCCTCACAGGTACCCATTTAAACACCTGGGTGGAGAGGAGCAAATGTGGGATAAATTTTTTGCTTAGAAAAATTCTGATGGTCCAGGCAGAATTTGAACAAGGGACCTCACGATCCCAAAGCAAGCGTCCTACCACTGGACCACCGCTCCCACATGAGCATGTAAGTGAAATGTACACCATTTAGCATGTTAAAAACTGAAACAAGCCAAAGGGCAAGAGGAGACAAGACAGAGGGAGTTCACAACCAAAATATTACAATTATTATACATTCAGGATTTTCTTAGTTATAAGTATATAATAAATTAGGCTTAAATTAAAATTAAGTTTGTTTTCCCTTTACCGACCGACCCGAAAAAATCATGCCGACTCAAAAAATTTTATTGCAAAATCTGGGAGAACTTTATTTTCATACTTGGGAAAATATACATGTATACACTCAGTGCTTTTGATAAACATTTGAAGTAGGTATCATTTGAAGTAATGAAGGAAAACGATAATGTGTGTTAAGGCACTGAGTACATTATGGTTGATTAAAGGGGCATGCCCTGGAACTGAAGCGTCTTGAATATAAATCAAATTGGTATCATTTGAATGCCTAAATCAATTAATGTAAGTCCTGTAAAATATTTACGAAATGTCCCGCTATTTGACTCAAAATACACATTTCAATATTTACCAAACCTGCCGATTACGCCTTAGAAAATATTTGTCATTTTCATAACTCGACCCTTTCGGGATCTGTCAAAAGCAGAAAAAATGTCAACAAACTGTGAAATGGTAAGTATTGCTCATGTCATGTTCATTGTTTGCGACATAAAGCTTATCTATCGATCAATTATAGGTAAATATCATTGTTTTGCTGCTTGAAAGGCAGTGCGCACGCTAAGTTAAATTCTCAAACGAATCGGAAATATCGTTGTCGTCAATAAAAGGCTTGTAAGCTTTTTATTTAAACCGGCATATAAATACCCACGCGTGCGTTATAGGGCCATTTTTGAGCGGACATTCTTCTTTGACTTTTCGGTAATAATTGGTTTTACAAGTGACAAACACATTTTTGGTGTACGAAAAAAAAGACACAGCAGTTCCTGGGCATGCCCCTTTAAAGCACACAATAAATGGTTGTATGGTAGCAGAATACATTAAATGAATATAGAATGCATCTAGATAGAAGTGTAATTTCATGCTAGGTAAATGTAGAAATAAAATAAAATATTTTTCCTACCTACCAACCCTCTTATAAAATTCAGGGTCGGTAAAGGGCAAACAAACATATTTTTAATTTAGGCCTTATCATGCAAAGCATCTGAAAATTTAGAATAAATTTAATGGAAGTATGAGATCCTTTACCTGTCAAAATTGGTTTTAAGAATAACACTGCGTCCTAGTCCTTGACATCCTGTAGAAAGTACAGCAATATAAATTGAGGAAGACGCTCCTGCATTTGATTTAACTTTCTCTTTGTAAACATCAGATCTTGATTTGCATTTTCTGCCAACCTGCCACATCTTCTCGTTCTAATGAACATAAAAATATCAACACATACATAAATGGTACAGTGGACTCTCATTGGCTCAAACTCACTAGGATTAATGAAATTAGTTCCAGTATTATAGAGTTCTAGCCAGCTGAAGTCAAACATTTTGATACATGAAAAAAATAATTATTTCCCTTGCATATATAATTTGTACATTTTTATAATATATAATCATGGTGTTTGTAGAGATATATCACTACAAACATTCTCTGTGATAGCATGTGTAAAATCATTTGAGTATCAGGCCCCTTTTTATGCTATTTTTGGGTCTGGTATTCTCCTCTGTTCCCTTAAGTAAACAAGAGGGTCACAATGGCCCTATATCGCTCACCTGAGCATTGTAACACTAAGGGATAATTAAATCAAGAAAAGTTATTAACATGGTAAAGAGTTATCTACCCCTACTGTTCAGTAGTTGTTGAAATCAACAAACCCCCAGGACCGGGCTAATATTGACCACGGGACCATGATTTGAACAACTTAGGTAATTTTAGGCAAGAAATCCCCAAAAATACAATGAAACTCAGTAGTCTAACCTTCTAAAAATTTGGCCGAATATCACGCTTGAATTTCCCAATATGAAAGGCTAAGGCCTTTTCCCAATTTTTTGGAAAAAAGGCCCTGGTATCTTTAAGTATCTATTCCTGGCATGCAAAGCCAAGTAAAAATTGAACACTGACAGTAACCTTTAATATAATAATCTTATTAAGTTGTAATTATAAATACCTCAGACACCCACCTAAAATATGCTTGCTTGAATGAACGTCTTAATGCTGGAACAATGATTTACTGATTCAGGCTTTTATTAATTATGTTCTCTGTTAGAGAATATGAACAATCAAATGATTAGTTTCATGAAGTTATATGACACAAAATTAAACGTACAGTATTTCACAAAGTTGAACGTTTTGTTGACAGTTAAACAGGGTTTTCATGATTAATATTCAGAACAACAGATTTCCTTGTGAAAATAACCAATTCGGCTGGGCGTGGCCTAGTTTAAAAGTATTTTGAAAGATTTTTTGCAGTTTTAACCGATGGTTTTCATCAGCGGTGAGTTCTTAATGAAAACCCTGCTGAGTTAACTTGAGTTAAGTTTTTGTATAATCATACAATTACAGTAAATTAATTATTCTTAACGGATTACTACTTGGATAAATAGAGACCCAGAGTACTTATAACTTCTTAAATAATTATTGATCAAATGTGATTATCTTTTATCATTATTAGCAACTATAGCATTATACATTTAATAAATGTAAATTTATACCATTGGTTGTTTCTGAGCATGCAATATAAATGTTTATTAATTATCTATCTTCCCTTGAGATTAAACCCCTTGTGTGGACATAGACCTTGCACACGTCAACAAACAAAAGAAAGTTAGTAGAATCATAGGAATGGTTTTATCACGTGAGACAACTGTGGGTACCTTCTGCAGCGCACTAATCTATAGTAAAAACTACAGGAATGAAACCTCATTTTTTCGAGTTTGCTCAATTTCGCTTAATTTCGATATTTATGGTCAAACAACTGTCAAATAGGACATCAGTAGTCTCCTGTACTAAAACTTCCTATTCCTGTGGCAAGAATAGTAAAGAAAATAAGGACATGAATATTGGTTAAAAACAGGTTAAAAAGTAAATACTGTACTGACCGAAGATAATATCGCCAAACAAAGATAGAATGTTTAAGCATTGAAATAATTTGAATGAAGACCAAATAAACGATAGCTTTCAAATAAAAATCACACAAAAAAAAACAGGTAGCCGTTATATTTTAATTTTATAGACAAAACTAAATAAGAGTATTTAAAGTAAACATGGACGAAATAATTGTCCGAATACTATTACACATACTCACATCCGCTTCAAAATATTCACTGTAATATCTGATTTGATGATATAGATATCTCAAATTATTCTTGGAGCAATGTCTACGATTTCTGGATAGACAAGAAACCAACAACCCACATGCTTTGCTGTTCATTTATTAATCTGATGCAAACATGTGTCAAGACTTTCATTTACCCTTATAGTACTACTATTTCCTAATGCGTCAGGTACAAAAATATCACAATCTGCATACTAAGTCACGCCTACCGACGTTCTTCTTTTAGAGGTAATAAACAACGTTGTTGAGCCGTTGTGTTTTCTGTGTCCATTTTGTAGTGTAATGACTACGTATATAATAACTATTACATATACATGAAAAAAGTATTTGCACGTGTAAACGAGGACTTACTACTATACATATAAGTCCTTGGTGTGAAGTATATGTAAATAAAATGTTCGAGACCACCTGTGTGTTTGGATGTATCCATTTTAAATTAGATTTAAGACAAATGCTTATACTTTAGTTTACAGTGTACGGTATATGTCTTTAATCAATATAGGTTAGAAAATGTCTCCTAGAAAAATTCATATATACATTCTGCTGTCCCAAAACCCTCCCAGCATATGTATAAAGAAGCATAGCAAATTAAGCTACCTTTGGGACGATAATTTCCTCATATATATATATATATATATTTACACATAAGATATTTATATATATTATAAGACTTGGGAAGGGTAGCATTTTAAGAAAGATGTGATGTTTTGTAAATATTTTAACAAAGTCCTATATACTAATATAAAGTATATAAAAAGGTCTTTAAATTGATTTTAAGCAGTACTTTCCTGATCTATATTTATGAGTGTAAATAGATTTAGTTGCGTCAATACATTAGTCGATGGTATACATATCTAGCTTTTAGTCTGTTCAGAGACGTATAATATACGTCTCTGGTCTGTTATAGAAAAAAATGAGACACTTTAAGTTTTATTATATAGATTTGCATTGATATATTGGTTGTGATATTATCCACACCCGATTAGCTCCGTTGGTAGAGCACCTACATGTATAACTAGCAAATAGGACGTCGCGAGTCTCTCATCGGATACATATTGAATTCCTCCTCAATGTAATCATTAGGTATATTCCCCAAATGTACATGTTATATATCAAAGAGGATATAACAACCATGCATTGCGCTGCTCGAGATCATGAACTATAGTCATGATTTTGGGGCTCTATAAAAATCCCCAATCTATTGCATCACTACAGAATGCATACCCAAGTATTCAGCATGCACGAATGCAATACAAGGTAATATCTATCTATCTATCTATTTATCTATATATACGGCAACTATCCCCTTTCGTGCAGGTGACTGTCTGTGCAAGAAATTAGAAGCAGAAAAGGATAGGAGAGAAAAATTAAATACAAATGTATTTGAAATAAGTGATTTAAAAGTTGAGAGTGTTATATAAAGAAGAATATGGTGGATGGGAAGAATGGGTACTTGTAATAATTACAGGGAGTGGGGATACGGATAATTTAAGACTGCATATATATTATGTCTAGTTAGGCGAGATATGGTGGCTTGACATAAACGGGCATTGGCACTGCACTAATAAATACTACTCTTGTTTTTTTTGCAATCTTGATCTCATTTTTATAATATATGTTTTGTTTTATGTTAAATCTAACTAAACTAAATAATTGAGGCGGAGCCAATTCGACCCCGCCCTTCCTGTTTTTTTTTTTAAGAAATGCCGTACTTTTATATACTGCGTATACGAGACAGGCATTATAGTGTTTCAAAAAAAAAAGTTTTACTGAATCTGAATTTGTTTACTTAATAATATATTTCTCTGTTTCATTGTATGCAATTCAGAATGTGATATCAAAAGAAGTTACAAAGTTGTTCTAATATAGATATATTTTAACAGTTTCTTAATTTAATTAAATTGATACAGTATAGCTCCATAAAATTGACTTGAACTGGGGCCTTCAAAAGTAATGTATCGACATAAACAGCACTATAATGATTTTGGATTTTATGTCTTTAATATTAAGATATACGACATCAAAGTATACACGTACAATAATGAATACGTTTAAATAAGTCTTGCAATGGTTATTATTGCCTCCCTTTGGATACAAATACCTGATGAAGTAAAACATTACTGACTAATACTATAATGCACACATTGCTATAGAAGACATGAGAAATTATTTTTCTGCATATAATCAAGGACTTATATATATACATATATGTATGTATATAAGTCCTTGATATAATGAATTTTATATTCGACATTACCAGGTAGTTGTATTTATTGTAGTTAATACAACTACCTGACATTACTAACTGGCGATGTCGACTATTTTGAGATGACCCCCAATCTTTTGACGCACATGTGTTGTACTAATTGAAAGACAAAAAGTAGTTCCATTTAATGGTTGAAGCCCCACAAAAAGTAAAACAATTAAAACAAAATAAAACTATCCTTTATTATGCTATGATATTTTGTCTTTTTCATTTTGGATTGCCATAGTATATTCGACATTTTTCATAGATAATGGCGTGAAATTGGCGTATGAATATCAAATACTTAATTGTCGCTCATTTGTGGCAATTGTGTTAGCCCTCTGGCGGGGATTTAAAACAGAGGCAAAGCGGATATTAGTTGCCGGTGTTCGCTTTGAATTATTATCAGCAGGTGATTTTTGTGTTGATTATTTTTTTAAAAATATTTATTACGCGTGAATAACTTTGCTCATCGAAGTGTTTTTACTATCACTTTTCCAATCGTTTTTAGATCGTGCACGTTACTCGTACCGATCTACATTATAAATTTATAACTCGGCGTGTGCAGGGAGCGTGACTATTTTTATTTACATCATTTCTGTCGGGTTACATTTCAGATAAGTGTTGTGTGGAGACCAACGATGTTCAAGTTTTTAAGGAGGCATCCTCCTAAGGAAAGTGAAGGACGTGAAAGTCAAAAGAAGGAATTGTTTGGATTTCGAGAAGTAAGATTAAGTCCTTTGTGAAACAGCCATGTTTTAAATGTATGACTCATCCGTCTCATTGTTTACACAAGTCATATGTTGGATTAATATTTGGCATTTTTTACTTGATTTTAAATGAAAAATTATTGTTTTAAAATCTGAGAAAGTTGTCATGGTTAAAAATTTGACAAATTGATGAACTGAAATATTGCCAGATGTTGCAAGTTAAGCTTTGTGTTTTTTCTCACAGTCATATTGTATTGATCCAGCAACTTTTTTCTTTGTTTTCTGCTAACTTTTATGAAACATGGTTTATCGGGCTGAAAAATGATCCGTTTTAACATTTCATTTTTGTACTAATTATAATAGAAAAGTAATAGTCCAATGAATGAGTGTCTGGTCTTTCAATATTTATTAAAAGAATCACAAAAATATAATTATGATTGCATTTAAAATTACAAATAGATCATCATCATGACTGTGTTAAAATTACATGGATAAAAAATAAATATGTTGAATGATTACTGCTAAGAATTTATTAGATGACGGCTTGGCCAAGATAAATGGAACCTTTCAATTTCGCCAATGTTATAACAAAATATTTAGCAAACTGCACTTTAAATTGAATGATAAGTAGTTTTTTCAAACAGGTGAGTTCGAGACCTTTCTAATGATATATACTTTTATACATGTTCGATAAGCATTTACCAAATTATTTGGGAAAATATATCTAAAAAATGCTGTTTTTACACTGTTTTGGAGTCTCACGGAGTTTTTGCTGTTTTTTCACCAGTTGGTTTGAAAAAAATGTGTTAGTTACATTTATTTTGGTGTGTTTTCCAAGTTTGAATGGGGTTCAGGTAAAGACTACTTTTTACAGTACTTACATTAAAGCTTTTTTAAAGAAAATAATCATAAATGAGTAAACATGTACCTTCGTTATGCGAGTAAGATTTTTACCTTGCCAAATTTGACAGATTCTAAAACAATGTTAATGTTTTATTTCACATGTATAACTATTTGAACATTAAGAAATACTAATAAATTTTCAAATGCACAGGAAGTTTTTCACAGGATAACATTTTCTCTTTGATAAAACAACAACTGAATATTGTCATTTTTATGTAGAGTCCGTAGCCCACTTTTGAAATGTATAATGGCTGAATATAAAAATCCTTATCACAGTTGTGTTACCTTTTCTGTTTTTAGTTTGTTCCATATACTTAATGCAGAAAAAGAATTGAGACAGGAGAAGAACTTTAAAACAAATATTAACAGATCATTGTTGTCCGTAGCCCTGTAGAGTCCGTAGCCCCCCCAAATATTTTATTAGAAATCCTATTTTTTCATACAGTTTCAGTGCAAAACTTCACAATTTCATATTGGTTCTAAAACATATATTCATCTGAATACTTTATGTCAATAAGTATTTTCATTCAATGGAAAAAATGTGTAAATTGTAAGTAGATTACGAAATTTTCAAAAATAAAATGTAGTTCTGTTCCATATTCTATCAGATACATTAGAAATTTCCACATTCAAAATGCTTTTGATGCTGCCCTGTATCCACTGAATAGAACAAATAGTGCATAGTATGCATTATAAGATATATTATTTAATGCACTCACATAGTTTTAGTTACTTGCATTGGGCCTACGGACTCTACACTTACAAAAGATGTATTTTTTATCATTGGGCAAATGACATTCATTTTCAAATTATGTGAAAAATCAAAACAAATTGTCAGTATTAAGTATGAGAGTTAACACAAAAAATGCCCTAGCCCAAGCAGAGGCTGTAAATATTAACAGGAACAATACTGAAATAAAAGCATTGAATAGAAAATGCTTAAAAGATAGGCAATATTGGAACAAGAGGACCATTATTACTCACATCACAATCATAGGTTACTGATTTTAACATTATGTTGAGCCTGTGTCATGAAGTCTTGTTATAAAGGTTTTTCTGTGATTTGTCCTAGTGACCTAGTGTTTGACCCCAGATGACCCATGTTCGAACTTGTCCTACATTATATATTAGTACATATTATTAAAACTAGCTAGCTATCATTCTCATCTGACAAAGTTTGGTGGAGATCAAATCAGAACTGTGACATTTAGAGCGCCGACATTGTAGGTTCTTACGTCAGATTTGACCTGGTGACCTAGTTTTTGACTCTAGAAAACCAATGTTCTAACTTGTCTTATGTATCATTAAGACAAACATATTGACAATGTTTGATGAAGATCCAATTGAAACTGTGAAATTTACAGTGTTAACAAGGTTGTCCTAATATTTGTCCCGTCACCTATTTATTGACCATAGATTACCCATTATTAAACTTGTCCAAAGTATCATTAATAAGATGAACATTCCGATAAGTTTCATGAAAATCCGATCAAAACAGTGACCTAAAGATAAAGTGTTCACAAGGTTTTCATGAAATTTGACCTTTTGACCCCTAATGATCCATTATTGAACTTGTCCAAGATTTTGTCAATACAAACATTCAGACCCAGTTTTGTGAAAATCTAACTAAAATGTGACCTCTAGTATCTTCACAAGGCTAAAGTTGATGCTGCTCGAAGTGCATTTGTAATAGCAGTAATAGATGACAGTGAAGACAAAAGTGAAACAGTTTTTAATGGCAAAAATGAACAAACAACATTGTCTGTCTAGTTACATTTGTTCTGTTAATACTAAACTGAAGTAAGCTGTTTTATTAAATGAAAAGACTACTTAGAACCAAATAATTGGCTTTTGTCACCTGATTGGAAAAGATGTTTGTTTGGTGTAGAGTCCGTAGCCCCTAAACAACAGTTCCCAAAACAAGACAAACATGACATGTTGACCAAAGACCTGTATATATAATTATATAGACAACACTTATTTGTAAAATGTTCATTGTTTTTATATAAACTTAGTAATAGAAAAAATAATCATAACATACCTTGGTTTTACATTTTATACTATTAATGAACTGGTACATTTTTCATGTTTCCTCAAATAAATAAAGAAAATCATTTCCTGCTATAATTAATCTATGCAAAAAAGTTAGAAATGGAATAAAATGTTTTAAACATAATTAGCTGACATGTCAATTTCAGTGAATTACATTTTTGAATCAATTAAATACCACCTATCCAGTATGTAGAGTCCGTAGCCCCTTTCCAAAAATTGCTTTTCATTTTTCTCCAGAGGCAAAATACCTCTAAATAATTCATTTTAAACTTATAAAACCTGTGTCGCATGTATTCAAGAATAAAATCAAGTGACCAATTGAGATTTTTTTCTTCTTTTCTCTTCGGAATGTAAATTGAAACATTACACCCCCTGAGTATTTTAGGGTACCTGTACGATTGACCTCGGTAAATGTTGTCAACAATGAAAACAAGAGTGAATTCTCTTTGTATCTTATTAACACATGTATATTTAACATTAGAATCTAATATTTGTAAGTAAAACACTTCTTTCTAGATTTTCTTGTGGTGTTATGCATTACCATGTAGAGTCCGTAGGCCCCAATGGGTACACCTATTTAACCATATATAACTTTTTTATTTTACCTGACATATCGAAATCCTTTTGGATTTGTGTGCCCAATGAATGTATCTTTATAATACAATAAAACATATTGCAATCTGATGGGGTCTGAAAATTACCATATGTGAGACTGAGGAGTTACCCTTTATCTTGGCTTAGCCGTGAGCATTTTGTTGATATGCGTTAGAAATAGGACCAGATCTGATACGAACATCAATAAGTAAACTAAGTCTATGTATTTTTTACAGTTGATTGAGCATGGGTTCCCAAGTAAACCATCAGCGCTTGCTTTTGATCCAAGACTCAAACTTGTTGCCATTGGAACAAAGTCTGGTGCTATTAGAGTGTATCCTTTACAAATCTGTGTTCACAATCACATTATTGAGTTTTTACTATCAGTAGAATATTAGCTTATAATTTATAGTAATAATTGATATGTATTATTTAATTATGCTAACTTATCCTCTTCATGTGTTAAGCTTAAATGATATAAATCCCACTTGTACTTAACTGTTTCATTTATTTGCCATCAAACTCCAGCATGCTTTTTTGTTTGTCTTCCTGAAAAGCTAAGTACTTTGTTAGTTATGAAAAATATAGTACATGTATCTTGTCTTATTATAAATTTCAGTTTCGAATTTGTCTCTGATTCTTAAATTATAATCTTTAGTCCTTTGTTTCATATATTTCAAGTTCTTAGCTAAGATGGTTTATGTTCTCTAAGTCTAATTGTGCTACTGTGTCTAGTATGTCTGCTTTATACATGTACGTCTGCAGACTGAGTTAATTTGTCATAGTGATTGTGATTAGTTCCTGATCGATTGTTTGATAAATATGTAAATTGTAATTATTTACTAGTGTGTATATGAAGATTTGATGAGACATTATATTAATGATGAATCAGCTAGGTACTAGATATAGATAGATACCTCTAGTTTGATATACTTTTTTGAAGCACGCCAGTACAACCTGATAAATATGATATTCATACTACTACTAGTAATCATACATTCTGTTTGCTTTGAATCATGTAATGTGAGTGTTAAATGGCTGTTGTTACTTTATTTCCAAACAGTGGCTTATGCCAGTTACTTGCCTGATGTTAAGGCTGGTTAAACTTGCTGTTTTTTTAGTATTTTACATTGAGGTATATTATAAGATATATACTAGTAGTGTAAAATAAAGAGAATGATATGAATTCAGACCAGTTTCACACCTTAGGTCACATATTATGTATTGACTAATTGAGTTGCAGGAGTGTTTAATATGTATTCCTTTCTCTTGAGAGGTTTAACCTGTTCACTATTGATTTATTCATTTATAATAAAATTTATATCATGGCATGTCTTGAGTCAGGCAGCTAAATTATGTACTATCACAAAGTGGACACAATCATTGCATATTGACTATTGTGTAATGTTTGCCCATTGACTCATTTTATATATACATGTTACCTCATGCATCGTTTAGAATTATCTCAGTTTACCTCAGATCTTTATCTTTGTTACACAAAATGTTCAATGAAATGCAAGAAATATTAGGTTTACCATTGTGCCTGATTTAGTTGTTGAAAAGCATGCCGTAATTTAGCTCCAACAAAAAATTGTGCTTGCAATTAGTTTTTTTTTCTTCATTATTTGAAGTCAACTATGGTAGGTTTGTCCCACCTATTGATGTTTAACCTGTTATCTCATTAGTTTGTTGAAATTAATCTTTCTGATTATGTGTTTGTCTCTTAAAGTCGTTTAACTCTTTCTTTTGTTGACGTGACATGTGAGCACTAAGTGTTGAGTGTTTTCCTTACATTTTGTTTGAAAAGGTTATCTTCATAATTCTCTCCAAGTTTCCTTTCTTCAATCCTTTTGTGTGCAAAATTTGTTAAACCGTTACCCTTGGCACAAGGTTTTTTGTGAAGAATAGAATTTCCAACAAGTGTGGCTTTGTAGTTTGTTTAAAGCTTGCCGCGTTTTTCTGTATGTGACAGGTTAATGTTTGTCCTTGTATTTTTTGATGACATTTGTGTGAAATGAATATTGTGGTCCAGTGTTAATTGTCCTTTACTTAGACTATAGTTTTTATTGCTAACATGAACTGTGGTAGTTTTACAGTCTAGTTATTTATGCCATATGTCAGTCCTTTCATGTACAACTGAGATTGAATAATGAAAGGGCAGAATGTTCATGTTTTTATTCTTGTTTGGTTGAGTCTGATACTATCTTCTGATTAAGCATGGTTTGACTGCACTCATATTAGATTGACAGGAGCTTTGTGACTGGCAAACATGGGAGAATTACACAAAAACGAATTGTTTTAACTTTAAGTTTAAGTGCCTTGGTGTGGAAAATCACGTATGATTCATGAAACTTAGCACAATACATGTAAGAGAAATCCTACTATGCAGTATTTGTTGCTAACATAATTAACTGTTGTGTTCCATTTGCTATTTATAATTATTCATGATAACATATGGTTGACATGTAAACAATAACTGGCATTCTTGATTCTGTAAATTTAAAGGAATTTCAAATATTGATAATTGGATAACACACAACCAGATGGGAGTGTTTTGTTTCGTTAATTGTTTGACAGGTGCTAGTACTAATTGTTGTTTTACTTACTATCATTGTTGTGTTCTGTTACAAGGTTGGTGTAGTAAATAATCCACATTCCATGAATACATTACTGTCATAACTTGAGAATCAGTCTAAGCTGTTTTGTTTTGTCAGAGGGGGTTCATGTGAAATAACATAGATTTGTACATTTACTCTACCTGTATTATATATATATACATTGTAATTTCTTCAGATAAGTACTTAAAATGATATTTATTTTTCACGCAAGATGAACTCAATAATATTTTTTTGTTAGTTTGTAGATAGAATGGCCCAAAGTTTTTTTTTAATAAAAAATGTTTACGTCATGTGTACTTGTTAAGTTTGCTATTTATATCTCATGCCAAATGACAAGCTTATTGAAGTCAGTCAATGAAATTTAGGGGTTCTGTGAATAATTCTGCCTGAATTACAAATTAGTCAGTTATTACAAAAATCTGGTAGTTTGTAGATGGTACGAGTTGCGGTTTAAATTTCTAGATATTAACAAGATTCTTACAAAGTGGCATTAAATATTTACATTATGATATAAATAAGCATTACACTTTTGTTACAGATATGCTAGCTCTGTTCTCTTTGATATTTATCAAAGGTGTGGCTGCATCACAGTACAGTGCTGAATGCCTGGAAACTCTCCACTTCCACTAATGTAAATTTTGATGTTTAAACTTAGAAAAGTGAAATTTTATAAGAATTAATGAAATTACAATATACGTGGCAGCAATTTCAGACATAATGACTGCTAATTACTTGTCGTGTGATGCTCATATTGTAATACACTTTAGAGATATAGTTGCTTATATTTGCAAGATATGCCAAGACTTTAGCATGCCTTGGTCACAATGGTGCTAGATGTCTGATCATCATGATCTACTTTCTTCCATGAAATTATTTCTGTTTTTGAATGTATTAATTTTATATCTGGTTCAGCTTTCTAGAAGCACAATCTTAGTTTGTCTTAGTGGATGAAACATTTTACTGGATTTTCATATTCATCTTGGAATCTCAGTGTTTGGGATTCTCCAGTAATTAGTGTTATGCAACAGTTGCAGAATTTTATCCAGCACTCCTTAAAGGTGATGTTTCCAGACTGTTAAATGTGTCATTTACCATGACATATTTCCTGATACTGTGTCCTATTGAAGTAAATTAAAGCTATAAAGGTCCGGCGTACATCAATTCATTTAACATTTACATCCTTTATTGTCACTTCTGGGAACTACAACTTAAGCAAGTTTATGCCAACTCAGTCTAATTTGGTACTGAAATGACAATATTCTTATCCAAAATAAACCTGGTTTAATCAAGCAAAGATTTTATGGCTTGAATAAACCTTGAACTAGCCATAGTATAAAATAAATTCTGTGGACCTGAAGAATTATGTTTTCATTATGTAACCTGTTGTTTATTACAGAGTGGAGCTCTTGAATTTCCTTTTTTTTCATTACGACATTTTATGATGGTAATTTTCCAGTTTTCTAATGAATATTTTATGAAGTTGTTACATAAATAGAAGCATGCCGTTAATTATCTTCTCTGAGGTATTCTGTTGGGTCTGACTAGTGAATATGTACAAAATATGTAGATTTCATGCAGGCTAGTATCCTACCCCATGTCTTGTCAGGATCATGAATACTTATTATACTATAGTTTAGATAGATATGTATCAGCTGATTAACCTTTGATATGATGTGTCACTCCCTTGTGTACCGGTAATTGTACCTATTTCTTGCTAGATTCGCGAGTCTATACATTGTATAACTTTTACCAAAAAGTTTCTATGCTGTGAACCTCTTGGCATTAATACATTGTTTTAATACTGTTTTATTACATATTTTTGGTTTATTCTCTTAACTAGGCCTAAGGGAAATGCAGCAGGTGGTCCTGTTTGCCATTGTAGCTAAACTTATTAAATTCATGTTTGTGTTTCATTGAAGTTTTCTCTGTAGATTCTGATATAATTTCTATACAATGAAATATGTATATACACTCTTAAATCATTCATTCTAACTGATGTTTAGTTTGCTGTTAGGTTAAGTGAAGTGCTGATTGCTAACTACTTGTACCTAAATAAAACCTATTGTATTAAGTTTTAACACTCCCCATGCAGTCCAGTCTGTGATCAAATTATATGGACATTGACATTTAATAATTTATCTACTGGGGTTACCTAAGGTTACTGAATGTAAAATAATGACCACTCTGTAGGCTATAGACTTAGTTCAGTGTTGTATGTCAATAAACACTGTTTTATTCATTGTTAACCTCTCTTAAGTTATATTTAGTGATAATGACCAACTGTCATTCTTAAGCTGTTGATGTCATTATGTATTTAGCCCCTGTAACACTATTGTAGTGATGTTTCATGATTTTATCTTTGTTTATTCATGGCACTAAAGATTGGGAGATTATACCAGACCAGACTGTCCTAATTAGTGCCAGCTAATTATGTGCTGATAACGGTTTTGGTTTCGTTGAGTGTTTGGTATTTATACAGGCATTAAATGATTTTACTTGAGTGACCCTTTAAGATACTTAGACCTGTATGTTGCAGTAGGATTAGGGGACGCTGATCTGTTCCCTTTGTTTTTGTTGAACATCTTTGTTTTAGAGGATTCTTTTTGGTCCCTGTTCTGTCCGAGAATTTTGTTTGTGTAAGAGATGGCCATCCATTGTCTAGAAATAATTGTTATTGACATCTTATAGAACTGTTCTTGTGATATATTAGTTGTATTAAAATTATATAGGCTTAGGATTAATGTCTGTTATCTTGAACTGATGCTTACACACATTGTTATATAAGTACATTTAATTTTCACACTAATCCCTACACAGGCGCCAGTAACTTGCTTGTATAGTGTTATATTCATTGTACTGACATTTTGAATTTCCTTCAGATTCTGTGTAATCCAGAAAGTCAGACTAATGTCAGCTATGACATTTAAAATTGTAATGGGAGATATGTTGTTTTGTATCATATCCAATAATGAGTTTTAATTTTGTATAACGATCATATTTTGTGATAAGACTAACAATAATAACAAACCAATGTTTGGTTGACATAATTCTTATTATGTTCATATGGTTGTTGACTTGTTAAATATGAACATGTTAATCATTACCTCTTGAGGGTTTTTCTTTACTAAGAAAGTGACACTGATAGTCAGTCTTAAAAAAAAAATTCCCCTCATTGCATTATGAATATTCCCCAAATTTGTCTCTTCTGTGTAATTTGTTCCCTCCCAGTCCCAACACGTCTTCCCCTTTTTCCTAGCCCCCCCCCCCCCCCCCCGCCTCTACTAAGAATTTTGTTTTGCTATTATTCTGTGTGTTTGCTTACCATAATTTTTACTTGATGAACATTTTGAGTACAAATTTGTCTGATGTTATCACAAGAAATTGTTAGATTTTATTTCTAATTATTGCCTTTTTAACGTGTGGCAAAGCCAGTGATAGAATGACACATATTATTATATATCAAGTACATTTTATCATCATGAATGTACAGGATGATAAAATAGGTTGACCTGCCTGGGGTATTAGTGTGAATTGTTTCAGCTTGGTGTTGTTGCCCCTGTCTATATGTCAGATGAATTGTTTATTCTTTGATTATTTTATCATTTATACCCCAGTCTGTGGTGGTCCAGGGGTCATTTAGGATCACTGAGAGTATTGAAGTTCATCCCTGTCTGTTAATATGTAGATTGATGATATACTCATAGTCCTGTCTGATAATTGTAGTATAATCTTATCTATAACTGTCTAATGCCTTTGAAATATTTCAAATATCTGAGGTTAAGAAAACTTGATGATTCTGCAAGAATTTGGTAATATGATGAATTGACAACAAAATGTAATTACTGGTATCTAGGCTGTCAGGAAAATTGTACTGCTTTCGGCTTTATTATTTTACATCTTGAGAATTGATTTTCATGTTCACTGTTTGTGTTCTTGACTTGGAGTTGAAATTTCTGTTGAAACATGTCTGATTCATTTTCTAAGACTCAGACATTCTTAATAAGTTATGTTACAAATTATAGCTTTTGCATTGATCTACTTAGAGGACAAATCTATGACTTTAACACAAGTTACAATTGTTTTGACTTATACTTCATAGATGACATTAACACCATTCACATGCAGAGGTATTTGAAATTCTATATGAACCATAACAATTGGAGGATTGAAAGATATTTTGGTTCAAAATAATGTATGGAAGCAAAGGTTAATTTTATACTTACATGACTGTCTATGTAATCCCTGGAGCTGAATAATAAATAAGTATTAAAGTGCTAGCTAGGTAGGTGGGAAAAATCTTCCAATGATTCATGTTAATGTCTGGACAATGTGGTCAGTAAATGATGTCCTGTGGCACAATGTTACTTTTAAATACACTTACGTTAACACCCTTGAATGTAATGAGTTTGGAATAGGCTTGCAAACTTGATTACCGCTTTGTTTATTTTAAACTATGATCTATGAGTGCCTAGCAACTGCCAGAAACCAGAAATCATGTTAATAATGCAACAGTGACATTTCATGAAAAAACACCTTATTAATTTGTATTAGATTTAGTCATGGAAAGTAATGATAATGATTGATAACACCAACCCACACATTTTCTCAGAATCAATAAATGATAAAGCAATTACCATATCTAAGCTTACTAAGCAATCATAGATCTATTTCAGTTTATCATTCTCTTCATACAGTATGAATTAAATCACTGATTGACGGGGATGAATCATCCTTGGGTCAACGGGGTTATCTAAATTTGACTGGCTAATCAGTTCTGTGGTGTAGGGTTCATCTAGAAAGTCAGCTGGATGAAAGCTATCAGATATACAGCCATAGTATGACATGAAGGCTAGGCTGGATGTTTCTCTGTAACAATTTGTATCATTTCCTGATAAATCAGTATGGCAGTCTTCATCATCATCAACACAGGGTCAGTGATCGTTGTACTGATGATAGGCACCTGTTCTGGAGAATTTATTTATATCATTGAAAAAAAAACAGGTTGTATTATGGGAACACCCACGGCGGACGGTTTGCTGGGGTGGGCAGGGTCCACAACAGTGTCCACTCTAGAATTCAAACAGTTTTATTTGGATCCTCACCAAATCGGCCCTGGAACTTTTGAGTTATGCCCCTTGATGCTTTGAAAAATGAATTTTGACTGGCTTATTTTGTGACCTGGTACTCATGTTTTCTGCTGATGTAATAATTACGAGGCTATTAAGTAATATGATCAAGTGGTTACATCTGCTTTGAGTTTTATGTCTGTACTGTAAATCTTTAAAAAACATATATAAAATGATAAAACTTAGGCAATGTTAACTTGGACATTTAAGCATGTTAAAAATTGACTAGATACACCATTGTCTGTACACAATACAGGTATGTCACCTTTTTGATGGAAACAAGATAGTTTAAGGTATATTTACTAAATATTATGGACTATATCTGTCATGGTTGATAAGTTTGGTAGTTAATAATGGGATGTAATATCATATTAAAGCTCTGGCTAGGTATGTATGTATAAAAGTGTGACACTAATCACAGTACCAGGTTTATTGAAGTTGATAAAATCTGATATATACTTCAAATAATGACATTGTATGAACGTAATGTTACACCTAATATAAAGATATGTATCTTCAGTTGTATGACCAGATGTTACATGTATGGTCCATTATACTTAAGATTTTCTAGCCAAGTCACCCTAGGGCAATATATAATGAAACTTGACAATGAAAATGAAAGTATATGAGGTCTAGCTTGCTTGGTGTTACTGTTTTAGATTGATGAATCCATGTACATGTAAACAGATAGCACGAAACAGGAAGATAAATGGAATGATGGCAGAATCTGCTGATATTTGATCTTCAATCTAGACATTTCATATTGTATCATCTCTGTAGTGGCATTTTAATGTAGTGGAAGTCTAGGTTGACAAGATTTACTGTCAACTTGTTATTTTGTTACAGACCAGTTTGTACAATGTTACACTGTGTTTTGTTGTTGTCACAATAGTGGGGAGATTTCACTATAAATGTATTCACATCACCTCTATATCTAGTAGTGTCCCAGTACACATCACAAATGCTAATATCTGTATAATTATATTAGCTGTATACTCATTACAGTACTGACTGTGAGCAAATTGGGGATTGTTCTGACTAGGTTCTTTTATCATTTCTTCACAAATTTGTTGTATGTAATTATTCATAAGTTTTAACATCACATTTTGTTCATTTGATGATCTGTGTTCTGGTATACTGGATTTGTAATAACTCTTTGTTCTTAAAGTCCCAACTTAATACAGTTCTAGGACCCAGCTGTGAATTCATTATTCAGAGCTTAGCATGTATTAATTAGTCTGTAATATTATACTTTTTGATTTGAGCTCCACTTGTCAGCATCTAATGGTGTATCCTATTGATAGATTTTTCACCCAGAAACCATTCTTACTCAACAGGTAAAAATTCACTTTTTTATTGATCTCTCTGAAGTGATTAGTCATGTGTTGTACCAATTAGGTCATAGACAGCATATCTACTGGTACCAACATCAGATATCTATTGATCTAAGTGGGAAAGTTTTAATTTTCCCTGATTTGGAAAGACATGGTGTGGTATTGATTTCCCAAATGTCTAGACCAGTTTTCAGGTCTCAGATAAAGGCATGACATGAAATTTGGTCTTTGTATGATTTATGTTATAACAATGGCTGCTGGATGGATGAAATATTGACTTGACATTTAGTACTGGATTTGATTAATTTGCCATCCAAGAGAAGAGCTAATTGAAGTTTCGATTTCACTCTTTTAACATTTTGATATTATAAATATAAGACGGAAACATAATTACAGTTTACCCATTTACTACTTTCAAGATGTTTAATTTTTCCCTTTATGATAGTATTTGTACATTTTGTTCCTTTGTTTTACTTAGGGTCCCTTTGTTCTCCTTTGTCTTTTGTTTTATGAGTCATGAATATATTAAGAGCTTTTGAATTTCAATAAATTTCTGTTGTTGTTTTTCACATGTGTAGAAATAGGTTGTGTGTTAATAATGGTATCATTAGAGATGCTTATCTTACATTCCATACAGCTATGTGTTGTTTTACACCAGTCTCCTCCAGAAGGTGATGATATCTCCTGTATTATATATAAGCACAAGAGTATTACACTGTTCAGTAAAAACAATGTTGTCATTGAAGTAGGTAATTTTAAACTAAAACATTTTAGAATCTAAGTGTACTCTCGATTTACTACAGATGTTAAATATTGGAACACCTACTCTAATTCATAACCCACTTAATGCTTCGATGTTTCCATGTCTGGAAGTCTTTCAGTAATGGCTACAATTTGTAAGATCAATATGTCTGGGTTTGGGTATTATATGCCAATAATATCTGTCTGTCACCAATAAAATTAGCTGCAAACATTAGATCTTTCCTGATATATACAGAGCTGTACATCATCGCTCGGGAGGCTAAATGCACCAGAAAGTGTATATATTTACAAGGGTACTTTCAGAAACTGAACTTTCCATAGCCATGACTTGCTTGGCATGTATGATTTCTGACGCTGACCAAAGTACCACATTGTTCCACCGTACATCTGCCATGCAATTGTTAGACTAGTTTCCGTTCCATGTTGCAGTACAAGTCCTATGTTTAGGTTACATGAGTACTTTCAGTACTTTGATTGTATGTATGGAACCGCATGTTTTTCTGTTGGTTTTGTTTACTGAATAAACCCACATTTGTGCTAATTTATTACATGTCAAGTTGCAAAGATATTTTCTGTAGAAGTTGGCTGTATAAACCCTCTTGTGGTTATAAAATGGTAACATGTGTTTGGAATGAATGTTATACATCTACAATGTAGTGGAATGTTGTGAAAATTTAGCAGAGCTTTTAACATAGCATTTTAATGTACTGTAAAACTTATAGACAGAAGTTTTTATGTATAGTCAAATTAGTGAATTTGTCCGTATACATGACTGTTATTCAAAGGTGACTGGTGGACCTATGATAAAGAATACAAAATTCAACTTTTAAACTGGATATTACCCAATATTTTTATGTCATTAAGGTTTTTTATTGAAATCAGAAATTTTGTGGTGGATGGTTCCTTTCTAATGTCGACATTCCATGGTCTGTATTTCTTATTTCATCAGGATGATTGCTAAGTAAGCATTTATTCCATCATCCTGTCTAGTCTGGTCTTTTAATGCTGTAGCTTATTCATAGATCATCATAGACCATATTTTGTTGTTTATATATTTAAACTGGAAGGAATAGTTTAGTGGTTTGGACATAGATAAAATAGTCATAACTATAATTGTACTTAATACCTTTATCTACTTATATCTACATTTAATGTGATAAAACCACAAAATTTACACTTACTATCCCATACACATTCCATAGTTAATTTACCTGAAGATACCTACTTTATTACTGAAAAGTATCCTTTAGATTTCTTGTGAATGGATAGCTCATCCTATTTAGGTTAATATATTCAAAAAATTGTCCTCAATTTGTATTCTTACACCATCATTGGATGGGTTAGGTGGGTGTATTATACAAACTTGTGGGTTTTTCCGCTGATCAACAAAAAAACAGGTATCTTATTTAAAGGCAAACCAAGCATAAAGGAATGTTGGTCTTATTTATATACAAACATATGTTATATTAATTATTATTATCATTTTTGTAGTAAAATGGTTGATGTCTCTGATTAATGTACTGAAACATGTTTATCATGTTATGATATTATGTATGTGTCATGTTTTGATCTCTGTCAAGGTCATTGAGTCACATATTTGTTTAAAGAAAATAAGATAAAAATGTCTAAGATTTTTATGCTAAGTGCTTATCAAGACTGCATGGCATGATTTTCTGGACTGATCATGATTCTATCACTATGAAGACCTTGTAGAAATGTTTACTTGTATAAGGTGTCAAAGATGAAAAATCTTCACATTTATATTTATCATACTCAAGTATTTATAATTAGTTCATGATTGTTTTCATTGATTGATAAAACATTTGAAATAAGATTGAGTTAAAAGAATGTTATTTTCATTGTTATGTTTAACCTTTTGTGCACACTAGCTTAATTATTGTATCACATTTTATGATCAGTGATGTAGATCTAGGTAAGAAATGAACTAGTAAACTCTGAAATAATTGTGGTGTCAAACCTGCAAAAGTGTATAAGTGTAAATTTCACAAGGCATGTAGATCTGTTGTATAAATATTATTTGTATATAACATTTCTCATACCTTTGTTGTAAAGTTATGTAATGTTATTATGTTACATTCGCCTTAAGGCTGTAGAGCTTCGACATTATAAAACATTGATCAGTTTCTGCTGTCAGTTAAATGGACATTAAAATAGTTCCTGTCATAAATATGATGCACACAGTATGCAGAGCTGTCAAAATGAAACGGCCACTGATTTTTTGGCGTCATAAATTCAGTATCTTTGTTCTCTTCAATAATCTTGTTTTGGTTGTGAATATGTAGATAGAATAATTGATCATTGCTTGAATTCTGAGCAATCGTGGAGCGCTTAGACTGAGATCAGTTCAAAATGAATGAACTTGCCTCCGTGGTCGAGTGGTTAAGGTTGTTGACTTCAAATCACTGTAACCTCTCACTGATAGAGGGTTGTGGGTTCGAGCACTGCTACCGTCCATGTCTCTTTATGTGAGAAAGTAGACTGTTTCTAACGGAGGATGAGAGTCTAGTACTGGCTCTTCCCAGAAACGATGCATAGGTAAATTGTCCGCCTCATATGATTCTGACTGTTAAAAAGGGGGCGTAAAACTCAAGTAAACAAACGAAAGAACAACAAAATGAATGTAGTTATAAGCTACCATTACTAACACAATTTCATTTAACCTTCTCCTTTTTTAAGGTCATATGTGCATCATTATTAACTGGTAGACAATTTAATCTGTGATAAATGAGTAAATTTGTCAAAAACTTGACAAGAAAATAACAGTTTTGATGTTTGAATGAACAATCATGCCAAGTGTAGTTAATTTCCACTCAATTACACCCTGGTATGATGGGCATGTTATTATAAAACATTAACTTATGGTATAAGAATACTTAAGATTTGTTATTTGTCATACTGTACTGTTTATTGTGTCAGCTTGTTAGCTAAATCTTTAACTAATTATGGAAGATATAGTGTACAATGTACTTTCTTAAAAGCTGCAGCACTTGCTTCTTTTTAATACTTGTATCTTTGAATCTTGATAGTTTTAAGATTGCTTAATTGTCTGGCAGTCCCTTTTTCAATTTGAAATTCAATTTGGTTTGCAAGTTGTTAGCATTCTTGGTATCCTAAGATTATTTTAAAACTAAATCTTTCATTTTTGGGAACTGAATGAAAGCTCGGCTTTCCATAGCTGTCACTTGCTCGGCACACATGAATTTTGATGCAGACCAAGTTTCTATGTTTTTTTACTTGTTAAACTATAGCAGTGCAAGTCTGTGTTTGTTCTGTTTCCATGAGTACTTTATGTACTTTGATGTGATGATCGGCCCGCTACAAAAATTGTGTTTAGATGTTGGCTTAAATGCAATTTGTCTTCTTCATTTATTTCTGTTATCTGCCCTTGGCTTTTCCATCAATCTGATAACTCTCAGTCATCATGTAATTGAAATTTGTTTAAATTAAAAGTGGCCGGGAGAAATCTGACTCACGACAGTCCAATTAATGTCATATTAAGTCCACTTGAATGTGTACAATATAATTACAATGTAACCTTAGACTTATATATGGTCAAGATTGCAATCTAAGGTTTCCTGATCGGTATGAGGATAGCAAAGGTGTATAATTAAAGAATGTGGAGTAGCTGTGGTGTATAAACTTGGTCATTGTCTTTAAGGAGACAACAATATCGGTTGCTCTAACAGTCAAGGTTACCTGAACAACTGTACAGATATTGGTCTTGACAAGAAGTTAATTAATAAGTGACAAGTGTTGTAGCTTAGCTATCACTAAGTGTCTACAATGGAGCAATAATTAAAATCATGCATGATTAAATACCTTTATTATATTACTACCTAGTTAGCGTACAAGTCTAGTTTTCATATTTAAATTGCTGCCATGCTGTTTGACAAATAATTTGTAATTTTGCAGAGAAAGATCAAATATGTCTGTGATTTGGCAATAAAATTTCACAAATAGTATCTGATGAAAATTTGATAAGCCTCCTTTTTCAGTGTACTTCTGTGTTTCATTTTCTTGTAAATTTTGTTCTGAGCAAAGTCTTCCATTAATTATGCATGCACAAATTTCAGGTTTCTTCTTTGTGCTCTTTCTATTCAGTGTAACACAATTAGCAGAACATGTCAATCTTTTCTTCATGTTCAATTGCTGTAGAATTCTAGAAATGAGTGTGAAAGTGCATGCTGGCTAAATAAAAGTCCCAAAGCGCAAAGTGCAGTTTTGGTAAGTTACAACATCCTAGGATATGGCCTATGGCTTGGACTCTATGTATTGCATGTATTATTAACTTTAGAATGTAGATTTAAGTATGCATGAATATGAGACTGCTATTGGTATATCCTTTTCCTTGACAGTATAATACAGGTTTGGAGCATCTGGTGTAGAATGGACAGGTGTACACAAAGAAGATGTACAAGTTGCACAGTTATTTTTCCTACCAGAACAGGTATTAATTAGTATTATATTTTTTCCCTGTGTAGTTTTGATAACATTGTAGGACATCATAAGAACAATAATTTTATATCTTACAAACTTGATATTTCAGCTAATCTTTAACTTTAATGGTGTTCAGAATACTTCCCTATATGAATGCATTATGATAACAATTTTTATTTTAAAAAAAAAACACACCAAAGTATCATACTTCAGTTATTTGAGACTTGAGAGCATATGTACTTGGGATGATAAATACAGATCCACATGTATTGATTGATGTATTTACTCACAACTAAGATTGGTGCCCTGATCTATAATGTTCATCTTGGTACATCTATGAGAACTATCTCCATTAATCAATGACTTATTGAACAGTTTAACAGTTATGTTTGTTTTATTATATGAACGATTCCATTCCTGTCATCATTTTAGCAGCATTAACTTAAATCTATCCTATACTGAAAAATGAATGGTCCGAATATGTTTACTTAACATGATTAATTTGATATAATGGTCGAGGTGTTTGTGATATGTTAACTTCCATCAATATAATTGTATTATGTGTTAAGAGTACACCCACTGCTGGATCATTGATCTTTGTTGGGCCACTTACAGGGAAACTATTAATGAATCGAATTTCATTCTCTGAAGATCTTATTTCAAATAGTTGGCTAGTTATTGTCTATGCAATCAATAGTAAATTTTTGCATTGTGAGAGTTGGAAAAGTGTCCTCATGTCAAAGATACGTTTTACACTGTCAATACTTCATGTGTATTGTTTTAAGTTCAAAATATCTATTCAGTACATTTCTTTTATGTATTTAATTCATTAAAAAATTAATGAAGCATATTGCATGATGTTGATGATAAAGCTCTTAGTGTCACTTTAGGTAAATGTACTGATTTTAAGTATGAGTGATTCGTATAATAGACTACAATTGTTTACATGTCACGAATGTTGTAATAAATTAACCGTTTATTAATCAGTCCATGTATGCTGAATCACGATCTATATGACAAAGTATAGTAATTCACCATGTTTTTGTAAGACTAGTAACAGTTATACTGAAAATGTTATCAATAGTTTGTGATGTTGTCTTACATGTTAATATCCTTGAAATCAGTGAATTAGATTGATCTCAAGTTTGCTAATTAAAGTGTAACTTATTGCTGAAAGTAAAATTCACTAGTTATTGCGTAATTTATTGCTAAATGTAAAATTCACTAATTAATGTGTAACTTATTGCTAAATGTAAAATTCACTAATTAATGTGTAACTTATTGCTAAATGTAAAATTCACTAATTAATGTGTAACTTATTGCTAAATGTAAAATTCACTAATTAATGTGTAACTTATTGCTAAATGTAAAATTCTAAGTAGTGGGTAACTTTTTAGTTAACATAAAAATCACTTATTAATTTGTAAATTATTGGTAAACGTATTATAAATGGTTACTTGGTTAACATACAATGTAAAAAGTCATGATCTTAATGTTTCTTTAGAATAGAGCTTAATTGTCAAATTATGTTTAACAACCTTAAAACAAAAAGTATAGTCACTAGTTAGTGTCAGAAGTTTTAATAAGCAAGTTTGCCCTTTTGCAGAAAATTGTTGTTTGGATTGGGAATTTTATTTATGACTTATTAATACATTGTATACATATTACATCAGGTGTGAATTCCATTATCCATTTCCATTATCAGTATCTATAATAATGCTTCACTGTTCATGTAAAATATGGCATTTCTTTACTAATCAAAATCAGAGTTTATACAAAGAACTTAGGCCAGAGTTTTTTAATTTTTAGATTTACGGGAATTTTTTCAAAAATGAGCACCAGGAGGAGGGAATAAAAATAAAAATAAAAGAGAAAAAAGTGAGCATCGGAAATAAAAATAAAAATAAAACGATTTAAAGTAACAAAAAATTTATTTTATAAAAAACTTGAATTGAAAGATTTCAAGAAAGATGGTGATCAAGGATTAAGAGTCAATATATTTTACCAGTTTTTCACACTTACCTACTGTTCGTAAAACATAAAATTCCACAACAATCCTAAACTATTATTGATCTATTGTTATTAGATATAAAGCACTGAATCACAGCTAAAATGTCAAACAGGTCATAAACACATGTGATCTTTAAACTCCTGGCCAACATCACACAAATATCAGAGGGACACCGACGGCAGCGTGCCTTTGATCTTTACAATTCACCGCTCTTTAATCCTGCCTCAGTTTTGGTCAATTTATGTGAGCAGACTTTTTTATTTTGGGTACCAAGTTTTAAGGTATATGGTACGCACAGGGGTGTCAATATTCCCGATTTTTGATGAAAATATCTCAAGAAATGGCAAAGTTATAATTAATTAATCTGCCCTGAAGGATATTCTTTAATGCAAACTGAGTTAAATATGGAAACAATGTGGTTGAAGCAAAAAAGGTCGGCCATGTATAATGTTTTTAATTTGGTTTTATTGACACCCCTGTGCGCCCTAAATAAATTCCAGAATCTTCACAAAATTAGGTCAAAGTGTGTGTAAAACTGTAAACTTTAAATCTGGCAGCTGAAGTATTGATTTTTTATCGTGCCACATGTTAGTTGTTAAGAAATACGGGATTTAACTGGTAGCCTTGACACTTTGTTAATTGCATAAAATTGACACTTACAATTTGCAATTTCGCAGGTAGGAATGTTATTTGATGTTACGTTCTTACACAAATTTTTTACACGAGTTGTGTTTTGTTATATCTTTTCATAAATGTTTAAAGCTTTTGTCAACGTCAATTCGCAAGTCACCAATTTTATTTCAAAATACGGGATGTAGATACGATCGGCGGAAAAAATAAAATTAAAAACACGATTTTGAATTTTATTTTTATTTGACTTTTGCAATATTTAGACACGGCGCTCCCGTAAATCGAAAGATAAAAAAACGCTGGCCTTAGTAGGATTCCTGCAACCATCTTATTATCATATGTGTGTATGATGTAGAAAAACCGCCACACATTTCTTACAGAAGTCATTAAATACAACCCTTAAGTAGTTCTCCTACACAGCCTAACCACATTATGTGGTTTCAAATAAAAACAGGTTGCAGCTGCATCAAGTGTGATACTCTGTAATGTGTGGGTAGTGGTGCACATGATCTGTATCAGACAAAATAACTCAGGGTATCATTTTGTCCTGGACATTATAACTCTCGCTCTCAGATTTTTGTTCCAGGCAAAATCTGTTCTGCAGAAAGATTCTTAATGCTAGTCTCAGAGTTCATTATAAACTCTCCCACTGCTCCAGGCTTCTTCTTGCGAAATTTGGGATTTTTTTTTAATCATTTGGGAAATCAAAATGAATGTAACATGTTCAAATTGAGGCTGACATTTTATAGTGTTTAAATGAATGTTATTTTCCAACAAATCCTCTTAAGGTTGCATCTTTTCATATCATGCTCCTGTACTAAGACAACATCGTAATTGTATTAACCTAGTTCATAATGTCACCTTGATTAAAGTTTATTCAATAAAGATAATCAAGAGAGAAAAAACAACTGTACTACTACTGTACTTCATTAAAGGTGTAAATTGGTCAAGGTGAAGGTGATCTTGTACACTTAACGACCCATCCTTTAGTTACATGACACTGTCTGCATTAACTTCAGTCTTGACTGGGTCACACTTGACAAATGTTTTATCTTTTCTGATGTTACTGTAAATCACATACCAGTAGTATTTGGTGTCTGTTCGCTTGTAGTGTCATATTCAGCCTGGTGCATGCTGGGAGCTGGATCAAGTTTTCCTAAACTTGAGTCACTGTATGTCCTCTCATGCTGAGATGAATTCAATAAAGTATTTAGATGTATAAGATTCAAGGAAGATTGTGTGATAGACATACATGGAAACTAAGGATATAACCACTGATATAACCCTACAAGTTGCTATTCACAATTGTATTATTTACCAGAGTTGATGCCCTATCGTGTAAATTTATCTTGAGATGTTTATAATTACATACTTGAAATCTGTACAATCATGAAGTAGAAGTAATTCATGAGCAGATAAATGTTGAATTATCACGTAATGTTTATAATTAGGCTGACTTTGGACCTCTTATGTTTGTAAAAATGTTCTCATGCTCATAGATTTGTTATTATATTTACCCATATCATGTGCTTGCAAAATTGGTAAATTTTAGTCTTGGATTTAACATTAAACATGGGAGTTTTAAATGTCAGATTACAGGAGGTCATGTATCAAATAATTCCAGTCATTGTTTAACATGCAAGGGGTTGATTCTTACTTTGATGATAATAATTAGACTCCTTGATAGTTGTCAGATATTGTTTTACCTGGAAACATAGTACATTTATCTTTGTCATGTATAGTACACCTCTCCAGAGCACCCTCTCTTGAACAACAACGTCCCTTCAACAACAGCATGATTTTTCCCCACTACACAATTTAACTATTTATTTAACCTCTAGAGCAACAACCTCACGACAACAACATAATTTTGCTACTCCCAAAGGGTGTTGCTTTCGAGAGGTTTCACCATATACCTATTTAGGTGGATAGTCAATTAAGTTTTTTAGCTGTTTTTCACTGATATTGACAAAAGTCTGTCCCTGACTTTCACAGCTTGAGATTTATGTGAATATAATCTAGTCTGTGTTTTGATCAAATGGACATTTATTTGTAATTCTGTTATCAACACAGATTTTTATTATAAAGTGCATAATTTAAACCAACTTGTATCTTATTCTTACTGTGGGGTCCCAGTTCAAGCAAAGGTCACATAGTAAAATCTAGTGTCAACTTTAACCTTAAAATGATTCCCTTATCAAAATATTAGTATAGAAACAATACTAGTAATACCAGCTGAAATGGACAAATTATCATATTTATCATCAGTATCCAAATAGTACTGAGAGTTTGGACAAACAATGAAGTCCAATGAATGATACAGTCTATGGTCGTGTGTGGACAAAGCAATTACGGCCCTTAATTGAATGTCAATTATCCAGCAAACTGAAGTCCTTGCCTATGTCCCTTAACATATGGTCATTTTATTGGAATGTTAATATTAGCCTTCGTTGCTCTAACTGATACAATTAAGTCATAGAATTGGTTTGTTTAGTAGCTTAATTGTTCTGACTGAGTGACTGGTTTGTGGTAAATGACACTTAAATTACAGCTTTTTGTAATGATTTTGGAGTAAACTGTCTCCCTATTTGTTATTGATAGGAACACAATATTAGTTCTGTTATAGGGATGTTGACTTATTGAGTATAGTGTAACATTATGTACTTTTAAGCGTCAATTGAATGTATATTCTGTTTGGGTCAATTTTATAAACTACCATAAAATACTCATTTAGATCAGAAATTATTGCATTAATGCTTTTGATATATATGTATAATCACTATAATGGGAAAAATAGGTATGAAATATACGTTAAATTCAGACAGATTTCACGAGAAATATAAATCCTTGACTTGTCTTGAAGGTTACACTCTCTGATATAAATCTCTCATCTCACAAATGGATGCAGTTTCACAATTTCCTAGAAGTCCTAATAAACTTATAGATCAGATAATTTAGATGTTTTGTTGCGTGAGTTCTAGGAATGTTTGTCGCAGATGTGCATAATCTATGATTTACAAACCATTACAGACTAAATGGAATAGAAAATAGTGACAGCTATTATAATGATTTGTCTTGAGATTTTGTCTTTTCATAATAATAACTTGTCTTCTTTATATGATTTTTCTAGACATTAATATATTGTATTTCATAATAGCGATGTTAAGTATGATATCGAATGTTTTCAGGGCCGACTTATTTCGTTATGTTCCGACAACAGCCTACATCTGTGGGAGGTAAACAACAACAGATCAGGAACCGATTCGTCCCTGGATGAATTGAAGCAATGTTCTATTGAAAACAAGTATGTTCATTAAAATATTGTAAATATTTAAATTTCGTTGTTGAGTGCGGCTGATTTGTGAATACATATTGTCTTATTTTATCAACTTTGTGTAAACCCCATGATTTCCCAAGAAATATATATTTTTTATTTAATTTTTTTTTTAAATCCCACAGTATTCAAATATAAGTTGTAGCTCAATCATTTGTTCACCAAATTTCGTATTATTTCTAAGGGTGCAAATTCTAAGCGTGTCTAGCCATGTGGAATGTTTATCTTGACATGCTAACAAGTTTTTACATTCTGTTTGTACAAGTTAGAGTGAAAACACTTGGACATCTCTCACAGATATTATGTCAGTGATTCATATGTTTGTAGAATATATCACCAGGCTATCTTTTGCTAGCTTAAACAAGTGAATATATGATATGACAAGTTATTTCATGTTCTATACTCAAAGGAGGAAAGCATTGAGTCATCTGATTTATTATGATGGATCATTATAAAAACAAAACTTTACTCCAGTACTATATTTTTACACATAAATTTGCTATCTGAGCACAGCGCTTATGAAAAAATCTGTTTTCAAGCATATGTTTGTTGACATAATCTTGGTTTGAAATCAAATTGGGTAGCATTAGGACAAACATATTATATATTTATTTAAGGCCCAGTACAGTATTATGATGAAGGCAATATAAACAGACTCTTACAGAGCAGTCCAGATAGACTGTAATGTTTGCATCCTGATCATTATTCTGCATTTAGAGTGTGCACTTCCTGTCACATGTTTTAATCATAAATGATTCGAAACATTCATAAATAACTTTAAATATTTATAAATAGAGGAAAGAGAAGGGTAGTTAAAGTCTTGAGTGGTAGTTTAAAGAAATAAAGTGTGTCCTCTCATATATTTACTAGAAGTTATTATGTAGATGGCTGACAAATTACATTATTTGTTGGAATTTGTTGATTTTATGAGACTATGAGGGACATTCCTCATTTTAAAGAAACCAGTCTTTTATTCATTGCTTAGATGTTACAGGAAGCACTAAATAACTCACTGCATTATTTTGCTGGTAATGAATAATTTCAGTCAGACTGGTGTTTATTTGAATGCAGGCTCAATCTGATGAATTATTACCACCGTACATAAAACATGATCTTGACACATCTTGGGTTTATAAGTTTATTCATTGCATGTCTGATGAAGAGCATGCCAGTTAATGCATATAATGAGCTTGCAGACAATGTTCTTCCATTCAACCTACTTGATACATTTTTATGGAGGTTTGAATAATGTATGCATTAAATGATACACAGTGTACTTAACATTCAAAATGATTCATTCCAAAAAAAAAAAAAAAATTATGAGATAAATTTATGTGCAATAATTAGATAATATCTTGGCCTTTTTCTGGCATGTTATGACAGCTAGTGTGGTAAGATAAATATGAGGCCCTTTTATGAGTAGAATAATCAACATTATAAATGAGTAGAGGAAATGGTAAACAAAAGATGGCATGAATGTATGTAGAAATTCTTGTTTATTTTTTTCAGTAAAATGAAGACCGTATCAGCATGCTGCTTGACTACAAACCATGAACAACTGTTGCTTGGTACTGAAGGTGGAAATATTCTCATACTTGATGTTAAATCATTTGCTTTAATGGACCAAATCATCTACCAGGATGTTGTCATGCAAAAGTGAGTATTTCCATCAATCATACAGTTGGTTATTTTCTTCCATTAAAGTATTCCGTCTTTGAGGAAACAATCTGAAACATTAATTTGCCATAATCAGAGAACCCCTCAGCTAGCATAGTTAGGGAATGTGAAAACAATAGGATTTAGACATAGATCCTGTTAAAATGGTTCCAGCATTTCCAAGGTTGTTGTGATTGGACCTATAGATTTCTCTTAGCTGTATGTTATCTTGCAGTATGTTGACTAAGTCCACTTATATGGACAGTTTAAATATCTTATAATCTAATGTTTTACATTAGCTTAGAAAGCTATTTATATCATACACATGATAGCATCTGAAGTGTCCTAATTTAAGAACAGGGTTATCACATTTAGCACATCAAATGATCAAGAAATCACTTAATGTTTTTCTTGTAGGAGGTATGAGCCATGGTCTGGGTCTGATTATCTTATTGCTCATTTAAATGCATTTAGTCATTGATCCGCTGTCTGTTTTGGTGGGTTACTGTAGTCCCAAGTCTGTAAAATTAATACGTTTAATTTATGAATGAATTACATTCAGTTATGCAGTGCATTAGAAAAGCTATTTTCTGATGTAATTAATCATGTCAGTGAAATTGATGAACGGATTTGATACAAAATTTTGGAGAAATTCTTTCAATGAGACAGTCCAGATGGTAGATTTGTGTTTAAGTCTGTCTGTAAATGTTTATTTATGTTTATTCACTGTTCCACCATACCTGATATCTAATAATTATAGGGGAGTACATGATACAGGAGTACATGATGTATTGCATGAGTTTATCATGCCGTCATACATGTTTTCCTAACAAGCTGTATAATGTCAGTATCACATTTTCGCATCGTGTAAAATTTTCTTGTACATTTTTAAGATCTGTTCAAGTTTATGACTTATGATTATTTATAGGATCATTTCTTGAAAAAAAATTGTTTCATGTCTAAACATATGATACACTTTTTTCAGTTTTGGTTTAAAGCACTGTGAAATTAATGAGGGGTAATCTCAAAGTAATTTGTTTTATATGTTTATCTCTCTGTATATTTTAGTGTACCTGATGATTTCAAGGTTAACCCTGGAGCAGTAGAATCAATTGCTGTACATTCTAAAGACCCAGATAAGGTACTTCATGGGGAAATCCATACAATATTATGCTCTAGTTGTCTTAGAATAATGGGCACAGAGTTCATATATAATACTCTTACATTGATTGTTGGACATACTACATGCTGTTACTCAGTTGATATACATAAGCAGCAAGTGATGATCTCATTGTAGTGACTATACAAGCTCAGTATTTAGTTAATTCCTGTCAACCCTGAACATAGATCAGGAATTTTTAGCATTTTTTGCTTAAAGCATGATTTATAAGGATGAAGTGAAACTTCATTGAAGCAATCATGAAAAATCTTACACATACCTGCTGGAGGTCTGCATTTCAACTTTTAGTACATTATTGAATGATTTATAACTGGATAGTAATTGTCAAATGACATTTTACATTGAAATAATGTATTTTATTGACCGATTATCAACATTCCAATCTCCACATGCAAATAATGTCGATCAATTGGATTCATTGTAAGTGAAAGCTGTGGCCCTTGTGTTTTATGTTACAGGCTGATCTCTCATTAACTCACTACCGTATATCTTAGATTCAGACATTGCTGGCTTAGTTGTAGGTTTAGTTCTTTGTATGAACTATTGTTAGAATGCTTTTAAGAATGCAGTGAAAATGCAGATTTATTTTGTAGAAATATCTAGTTTCTCTTGTTAATAGCTTTGTGACAAGTTGATGGTCGTACTTAGGAGATGCACTTGTTTAGTATTTCTTTTATGTGGTATTGTGTCTATAGCCATCCATTTATAAATCCACTTGATATCTTCAAATCTTGTTATCTGTGTAAATCTTCTACATAGAGATGTTTGTTGCATTTACTAAAATAGTATACCAACATAATTATATATATTAACTATATTCTCTAAACATTGCCTGACTAAAGAATGAAGAACAATGATCATCTATAAATAATGGTCACCTGTGAATAATTATCACTTGTGAATAATTGTCATTTTTGAACAACAGTCACTCTTGAGCACAATTAAAACAAACATACATAAAGGCCACATTTCCTCTCTCCTGTTGATCTTCCTTGGTCACAGGTTTTATCATATTAGATATGTTTAACACAGAATGTTTATAACAGATTTGCTAGTATTGCTTTAAATAATCAAAACTCTGTATCTTTACATTACACAATGTATCTTTATGTTACAGTTCCTAATTGGTTATAACAGAGGGTTGATAGTTTTATGGGACATTAAAGCCAGCGATGCTGAACAAACATACAATTCTACACAGGTAAGACATCTCATGCAAAAATGAAATTTATGACCAGAATAAGAACACGGTGAATCATTATGTATTATTTCTGATCAACTTGTTGGTCATAAAAAAATATATGTAAATGTTAATCAATATTATAGAAAAAAACTAATTAAGTATAAAAAGATTACTCTATTTGGATTATGTTCCTGATTGGTAACATGTGTTGCTTAGTGATAATCATATCATACGGTTGTGAGCTTGATTAATTTTTATCCTGTAACAGTACTAACAGTTCCCGGGATCGTTAGAGAACACGGTATATTGTGCGACATATTTGTTTTATGACTTATGAAGAAAGTAGAAATAACATTGACATAAATCCATCCATGTTGTATTACAGCAGCTGGAATCCTTGTGCTGGTCCAGAAATGGTGACGAATTTATGAGTGCCCACGCTGATGGAAGTTATATTGTATGGAACTGTAACAATTCTGCAGAACCAAAAGAGCCTGCTCTCACACCATATGGTACTAAAACATTGTTTAACACTCATAACTTATAGAAATAAACTGTGTCACTGGTCAATATATAATTAAGAAAGTACTATGTACTCATATGCCATTACATTCTAATTGATTAGTACAACAGATCGATCAGCTTGTGGCATCTAATTAGAAGTATGAGTATATAACTGTATTGACATGACTTCAATCAGACATCCAGAAATTAATGAATTTATCTATTAACATGTTATATATGTGCCTCAACACATGCTTTTCTAATCCCTCTTGCATTGAAATGCACTTTAAGAGCAGTGTATTGATATATTATTGACACAGTTTGTACTTGTTGTTTTTTATTTTATTTAAATGCGTGCGACATGACCCCCCATAAAATACCATTCAATTCAATATACAATTATACAAAGTAATATTTCTGAACAACCACTTTGCTTAAACTTTTCAATACCTGTGCTGTATGTGATTCAAATAAAATATGGATGTATTCTTAGATCACTAGTTGTTGGAAGACCAAAATAATAACTAATAAATCTCTAGTCATTCTGCTCTAGTGGAAATGTTTTTGTTATCAAATTCCTACTGTCAGGAAATTTGTGGTGAGAAAATAGCTTTATTTCCTTAGTGATACTGTTTAAATGGCATTTATTACCAGTAATTGCTATTTAATTGCTTCTACTTATTGCAATTTCACTGAACTGTGGACAGTAAAACGTCTCATTATTAATTTGTTTTTTAGGTCCATTTCCGTGCAAATCTATTGGAAAAGTAGATTGGAAAACTGCTAAAGCGTAAGTTTTCATGTTATATCATATTACAAGTGATGTTATCTGTGTTTGTGTTTAGGAAAGAGGTAATTAGGTTTTTTGTTGTAAATTTATGGGTTCATCTATTTCAGTGTGAAATCATCCTGATATGAGTGGGCATTTAATTTAGTTTCAAAAGATTTGTCTTTTTTTCTGTTGCACAAATCTCACCATTTTATAAGTATTTATTCCTTGAACAATTAATTTGATATGATTGATTTTTTTATTGGAGTTGGTTTACTCTTTGTGAAACAATGCCCCTCTTGATTGGTTCTTTTTTGTATTATCCTGAAGTAATTTATCTGCAAATAGTTCTTATACATAAGTTTTTCTAAGAAATCTTAAAAAATTAATGTTTATAGAAAATATCTGTTCATTTCAGTGATCCATTCATTATATTTTCTGGTGGTATGCCTAGAGCTAGTTATGGAGACAAACATACTATTAGTATCATGCAGGGATCAAATCATGTTGTCCTTGACTTTACATCAAAGGTCATTGATTTCGTTACCATGACGAGGGCCAATGAGAATGATTCTGATGATGACAAAGCTGGTATGTGTATTGTTTTGAGTCTTTGAAAAGAACGAATAATGATGCAGATTATAATGATATATGTTTCAATAAAATTTATATTTCCTAGTGTTGTATGTAAGAAAATTGTTTCAAAGCAAAATAATTTATTTAATTTGATTAGTATCAATAGTGTTTAAAAAATATTTCTGTATATTAGTTTGACGTCAAGTAAGTGGTACAATGTTTAGTTAAGTGTATGACCCAAACATACATTCTTCATGAGATAGATGAATGAACATGTACTAAGTTCCTTGCAGCTAATATCATGCTTTGAATACATGGTACATGTATGTGTTTGTGTTTAAATCAAAATATAGATAATTGACACAGTATTCCATAATTCAGTTGAACATCACATAGACAATATAATCTAGGGGGAATCTTGATGTATGATGTACTGCAAAGTACAATATGAAGATTTGATTAGGGAAGACAGTGTTCCTAATAGCATAACATTATTTGTCAAAACAATAAATAATTCATTGTTTTGGAGATATTTACCCCTTCTGTACAGTAATTATATGCAAATCTTATTTACTTTATGGTAATGTTAAAGTAAAAAAGACACCCATAATAAGTTCTCAAACCTTGGTGAATTTATATTATTGTGAGTAGTATGTTACGTAATAATATACGAGGTTTATTATATTATTATTTAATTGTACCCATTGTATGTTTACACAGAATATGATGAGCCTCACACATTGATAGTACTTGCTGAGGAAGAATTGGTAGCTATTGATCTTGACTCAGATAAATGGCCATCATTCCAACTTCCATACATGAACAGTCTTCATTCATCAGCCATTACCTGTTCTCAACATATCAGTAATGTACCAGAACAACTGTGGACTAAAATTGTTGATGTTGGCCAAGCTCAAATGGCTGTATACTCTAAAAGGGTAAGTATTGACATGCATTCAAAACAAATCAATCTTATTAAGGCACTATGTCAAATGATATATATTACATAATTTAAGTATCCAAATGTTGTTTAGTACAAAACTGGGTAATGTTATAGCTGGGTATAAATTGTATAAATAATATTGTAAAATTAATAAATATTTAATGTATTAATTAGTAGTAAAATTCTGTTCTTTCTTTTGCAGGAATGGCCAATTACTGGAGGTAAAAGTGAAACATCTGAATCGAACACTAGAGATCTTCTTCTCACTGGGTATAGTATTTTATTTTATTATTTGTCAAATATTGTATGTATAAAATACATTGACTTAGCTTGGTAATATGACCCTGATCAACACTATTGTATGGGTAGATGATAAAAGAAGATGCTTACGAGGATTTGATATTTGTTGACTGATATGATATTTATTTTATATTTCATCATCTTTCTTGTATTCTATTTTTCAGACATGAAGATGGTTCGGTGAGGTTCTGGAATGCATCAAGTCAATGTTTACAATTCATGTATAAACTGAACACATCATTTATGTTCAGTGTGGATGTTCAGTCTCCTGATACAAATGGTGAGATGGAGGAAGAATGGCCACCATTCAGAAAGGTTGGTAGTCTATACAACTTGGGCAGTCCTTAAATATGCAACTGACTTGTTAAAAAAATAACAAATCCAAGAAATTGTTTAGCCATTTTGCATCAGACTTCCTTGAATAAGTTTAGTTCAGTTACTTGAAGATCTAGCTACTTTAAATTAATTGTAGCATAACAGTTTTATGATTTGTCATTGTTTATAAACTGCTAGTGAAATAGCCGTGAAGTAGAAATGTGATCTCAGTGCAACATGTTGCATGCTATTGTTATAAATCATTTAATTATGCTTTGTGTGTTAGTTATCATGCTATCTACACCAGTAACTTGATATGCTTAATAGTGAAAACAAAGCATCTGTTATTGATATTTTTTACAATTATTTTGTTTTTAACTTTGTCCTACTAAATAGGATTAAATAACATTGTTTAATAGTAAGACTTTATACCATCCATTTAGCATGTTTACTGTGTCAGCAATGAAAACAAATTAAATTAAATTAATTTGTTCAGAGAACACATTTTTAACTGGTATACCACATTTGTCTTTCATACAAAATATCCTTCAGGTTGGAACATTTGACCCATATAGTGATGATCCTAGACTTGGTATCCAAAAAATCGCCCTGTGTCCCCTAAGTGAGACCCTCGTAGTTGCTGGTACCGCTGGTCAGGTGATCACTCTGTTAATGGAGAGAGAAGAGCGTGAACAGGAAGTGAAGCCGGTAACCATTAACATAGTTGGAGATAGGGACAACTTTGTATGGAAAGGACATGAAGCAGTAAATCCTAGAGAGGGTGATGTGAAGTTCCCTGCTGGTTTCCAGCCTACATGTATGATGCAGTTGTATCCACCAGCAGCCTGTACTGCTCTAACCTTTCACTCTGAATGGCAGCTGTAAGTGTTATACAAGCTTCTGTTTTGATGAGATCACTAATGTTCTTATCACTAACTTTCTTATAATTATGACAGAATGTAATTTTAATGATGATTTTGTGAGATTCTGTACTCATTATCTGATTGTTTATTTATTGTGTCCATTATTATTGACCAAACCTCACATTGTGTTATTATGTATGTTGTACACTTGTGTACAGGCCAGTGGCCATGTATATCACAAAAAAAAAAAGAATTGAGTTTTGCACTGTTAGTTGGTGGAGATCCTGCTCTGACTGCTGTATTATGCTTATGTTTTGAATTCTTTCATTGACTATTATATACCTGTCTGTTGTGTGTGCTAAATGGCTTGTTTTTTGTACAGTGTTTGTGCTGGTACTGCCCATGGCTTTGGATTGTTAGATTATGTTCAGAAGAAGGAGGTAACCAGTAGATGTACATTGAACCCTCTAGGTAATAAATTAGTCTCATTTGATTAAGAATATTTTAACCTAAGCAGCATTCATTAAAGATAAACTAACCCACTTCCGTGGTTGAGTCGATAAGGTCGCTGACTTCAAATCACTGTAACCTCTCACTGAGGGTCGTGGGTTTGAGCCCCACTTCCAACCATGTCTTTTTATGTGAGAAAGTAGGCAGTTGCTTACGAAGGAAACAAAACTAAATGTAGACTTTGTTTAAAAAATGAATTCGTATAATGTATTGTGTCATTTAAGTGTATAATGTATTATGTGTATTTCAGATTTAACTGGGACATCTGAAACAGCAATGTCTAGAAGAAAGTCATTAAAGAAATCATTACGTGAATCATTTAGACGTCTACGTAAACGTAGATCAGAAAGAAGAGCTAGAGCCAAGGATGAGGCTTCAAAGGGAGATAAGAAAATGTAAGTTAAGGACATGAAATTAGTCTTTAAGATAACTATTTTGTTCTAAGGAACTTTAACAAATTGTGAAATGTTTTGTGTTTCTGGATTCTGGTGTATACTAGTAGATTTCGATATGAACTTGTAGATTTTGATATGAACTGGTAGATTTGAGAATGACTTGTAGATTTTGATATATACAGTCAGATTTTGATACAAACGGGTAGATTTTGATACATTTAGGTTGATGCTATTTTATACCAGTCCAGAATTAAGTTTGTTGTAGTGATAATACTTCAGCTGGGTGTTAACATTCCCAAAGTTAATGACCTCATCATAGTAAACGTAGATTGTAATATTATTGAACTTTGTACTTTGATTCTGTCATTTATGGTTAAAATAATTTGTATATTATATCTAGTGAAGAAACAGCCAGCCCTGAGGCAGGACCATCAACATCAGCTGCCACATCTGATCCACCAGCTTCACCATCAACATTAGAAACAAAACCAGTAGAACGTAGTGTCGAATTTAGAAATGCCGATGATTCTATGGCATCTATGGTTAGGTGTCTATACTTCGCTGATACATTTATTGTAAATGGTAAGCTGTGTACATAATTATTTATACAATATCTATTACTACCAATTTGTTGTTTTTATACTTGACAACAAACATGTTTTATGTTTATGTCAATGAATATTTTGACTGACTTAACATTGTTAATGTTATCATGTTTCGTTACAGTATATAATGGGTTCATGTGTCACAACTTTTATGTCTTATTGTATTTTTGCTTTACATTTATTCAGACTTAATTTATTCACTAGATTCTTCTATAAAATTGGCATCAATTCAACTTTCTATAAAAACATGTTTTTAAACTTTTATAGGAAAAACATGGTTTCCATGTATTAGATTGGTTTGGTACATAAGATATAATTTGCAACTGTTTCAATGTTTTACTACCATTTGTTCTTATCATACTATATATTCTGTTCTGTTCTGTCCAGGTCATACTCATAATCCATCTTTGTGGGTCGGAACAAATGGAGGTCATGTATATATCTACAACATCACAGTCCCAAGTGGAGAGAAACGTAATGAAGATACAGTTACTTGTGTACTTGCTAAGGAAATAAAATTACGGCATGCTGCACCTGTTATTTCTATCGGTATTGTTGATGGTAAATCACGAACATTACCCGAGTCTTTGGAGGTTCAACATGAACGTGCTAAGGCTCCTGACATGACTTCTCATCATTCCGTCATTATCTGCTCTGAGGAACAACTGAAGGTAATTTTCAATTTTTTTTATCATTGACTTAGTGGTCAATCTTTGTGTAAAATTAAAACTTAATTTGACATTTTGAGGCGCGTAACAAAATGTGCAGAGAAAGAAAGATAGTCCTCTGTTCTCCTTTTCATAGTGTTTCAGTATTGTCAAGTTTTTCTCATTCTTGTGACAGAATTTTTATATTTATGAATGAACTTATTTGAACTTAATTGAAATCTTAGTTACCATGACTATATTTCACTGTAGTATTTTATCTCTATATTCTAAGATTAGGAAAACTATTTGAAACATTAATTTAAAGCTGAATGAAAATGTGAAATTTACAGATATTTACACTGCCACAATTGAAAGCTAAATGGAAGTTCAAGTTAACAGCTGTGGATGGTTCAAGAATTCGCAAAGTAGCATTTGTTAATTTCCGTAGTCGATCAGATGAGAATTATTTGGAGAATGATGTTGCTTGCCTCAGTAACCTAGGTGATCTCAGCGTATACTCTGTATCTACATTGAGACAACAAATGCATGCTTCTGCTATAAAGAAAGAAGACATTAAGTAGGTATTTTTTTTTGAACATTTTTAATTTCTAATTCTATTTAATTCAGAGTTCTTTGTTAAAAAGTGTGTATTAAGGCGATTTCATAAAAGAAGAAGGAAGAAAAAAAAACACTATTTCATCTGCTGTAATGCCCAAATATATTGGTCGCTTTGTAATTTCATGTCTTTTATGTTTTTTATTTGAATCTGTGTTCAAATATTTGTTAAGATTGATTGTGTTAAAATTTCACACAAATTGACAGTATAATTCATTAAAGAATATTTATTTACCCACCATATACATGTTAGGCTTGATAGTACTTTGTGTAACTTTGTATGTCTGTAATTTATTCTACTTCTCTCCTATCTAGTGGTATTACTTCATTCATCTTCACACGATATGGTCAAGGATTTTATTTAATGACCTCATCTGAATACCAGAGAGTATCGTTGTCTGCACGTTACCAGGGTGAAGCAAAGTGTACGTTAGAACTAGCTGAAGGTATGAGACCAGAACCACCACCGGAGCCCGAACCTGAACCCGAAACTGGTGCTGAAGGTGGAGAACCAGCAAAAGAAAGGTAGGCTTGCTTATCTTTGACGTGCTTGGGGGATCCAGAATCTTAGAAATGACAATGGAAATAAGACTTTTTTTAAACTGTTCATATTTAGATCTCTCTATGCTAGCCTGTTGCTCTAAATTATATTTCTTTTTTCACAGTACTTTGGTAGTTTTCTCTTAATTTATTCGCTAAAAGATTTCTCTTAATTTCTGGATGATTTTATTTGTTACTTTTAAAGCAGGTTTTTATGCCCCAGTAACAAATGATATGGGGGAATATAGTGATTGCCTTGTACATCCATATGAGGTAAAGTCAAGATGCCACTTGGGGCAAATTCAATTATTGAACACAGCGTCTTGTTTCTATCTTTTCCCTCATGTTTCTGCATATTCAGTATTTATTCATGATGTAGAGGATATTTGTTACTTCAATTAGATATGAACATAATTATATACTATTGACTAAGTGTAAATTTTCTTAAGTGACAGTATAAAATTTGATATTTACAGTGAGGGTGATGCTAGCCCTAGTGATCAGGGTGAGAGTGAAGGACTGAATGATACTGTCAATGATTCTATGGCTAATACTACCATTGAAGCTGAGATCACTCAAGATAGTGTAGCAATGTAAGTTTATTTTGACATTAACCACATTATTTAACCCAACACTATCTACACAGAGTTTGTAACCTGATAAAACTTGAGTTATAACTTTCATTAGCTTCATATTGACTGTCAAAATGTAATAGACATGGAAAAGATTCCTAGAAAAAGGAACATAAACATCCCACCTTCCTATGAATGCTGACTTCCCCAAAGTGCACCCAACTCACAAAATCATCTTCACCAAAATGCAACCTACGGTACCCCAAAACCTAACAAAACCCTGTCTCCATACACTTTGCTTTTGAATGTGGCGATTCATTCTGAAGCTCTAAGTGTATTTCATAACAGAAAGATTGTTAAACTTCTATGTATCAATATTTAGTCCTGATTGTGTTGATATATATAGGCATATATAGTTTAGAGACCAGTTTGAATTCTGTCACATATGAGTGCTCTTAAATTTTACATCTCATAAAACAAAATAGTTGGGGTGTGGTATCAAATAACCTTGTCTTAGTCAAGTTGCTTTGTGAAATTTTGCTTTTGTAACATAATGATAATTTTCAATTAGTAATGATTTTAAATCAAAACAGAAAATAATGATACAGTTTATCCAGGCAATAATAAGTCTCATAAAACTACATTTACTATCTGAACTATTGGAAATAATCCACCATATTTTTCACCTACCCTTAAACTTGTAAGTTATACAATGGCCATGTACAGTACAACCTCTCCAAAGCAAAACCCTTTGTTGAGAGGTTATTGCTCTAGAGAGGTTAAATTAATAGTTAAATCATGCAGTGGGAAAAATCATGCTGTTGTTGAAAAGAGGTTGTTGCTCAAGAGATGGCCATTCTGGAGAGGTTGTACTGTACATATATAATTGTTCCATCATCACCATAATCATATATTGATATATCCTAGACGAATGTAATAATTATTATCAGAGCCATTATATATATACCTGATCCCTATTATTATACACAGAATTGATCATACCGGAGACACTAGTGTTGCAAGTAATTCATCTGAAGTAGCAGTCACTGAAAACTCTAGTACTGTAGTTACTGCAACTACTACGGTAACTGAAGAATCTACCACTGTAATAACTAGTACTACAGAAACAACACAGGAAACCTCAGTAGGGGGAGGTAACTATTGTTGACTTGCTTCAATTTTTCTGTATGCAGTGTTTGTTGGATTTTTTTTTTCGAGCAAGTTCTTGCGATTATCAGTCTGACAATGTGAAAGGTGCTATTTGCCTAGGATACCATGTTCTCTACGGTCACCAAAATTTCTACTTGATTTTTGTGTTGATGATAACTTAGAAATTGTAATAAATTTCAGCTGATCACATTGTTTTGCTGTAGTCATATAACCTCATTATTCATTCATAATCTTCACCTAATCATATAACTCACTCTGCTTATCATGGCTTCTACATTGTGGTTTCATCTCACATCGTGTTTGAATAATATTCAAATTTTTCCTGTCACTGTTAGACAATACTGGAAATTTTATGTCAACTTAAGCTACAATATTGTTGCCTTTTCCTCTTTTTGGTGTACATTTTAGTATGTATTTATTTACCTTACATATAATCGCATGACAGCTAAAACAGTTTCTGTGTTTCATATTTGGATACTGGTTTTGATAAGTTAAATAAAATGATTATAAAATGGTCACAGAATTGCTCGCTATTTATTTTTGCTTTATTCCTATTTGTACTTATATGGACAGCTTTTGATTGCCTCATTCTTGAGTATAATACTGCTTTCTTACTGTGTTGCATTTAATATTATTTTCGTAACATTTGATATTGGTTATACAATTCTAAATGATTTCTCAAATCTTGCTATAATAAGTATTTGCGTCTTGTTTTTTTTTCTTGTATGTTATTTTATTCTGTTATTACAAAGTTCTGCGACTATCAGTGTTGTATAAAATTTTTGTTCCCACAGACGACCTGGACCAAAACAAATCAGATGACACGAAGGTCTCGCTGCAGAAAACCGAGGTGAGGTGAACGATAACTTGTAGATATTGTGTCAGTGTAGTCCAAGCTTCAGTCAAAGCTTTTTTAATGTCCGATTGTGTATTTCTCTTAATCCCCGATTATTGTTTATATTATAATTGTTTTATACTAAAAACATACATATATATTAATTATTAAATATCTAAGGAGGAATTTTATTCCTTATATGTAGAGAAAGAATTGCTCAGTTGAAAATGAAAAAAAAAACATTCAATGTCGATAGATAATATTGTTTATGTTTTAATATAATCACAGAGCTATCATAACTTTGTTGACATTAAGTTTGGGTAAATACCATGATAAATTTCCGTTTACTTAAAAAATTTATATCTACCGTAATTGGCAAAATACAAACGTAGGTGGAAATGTTGTAGAATGTAAGTGATGTTGTCTTTTGAAAATTACAGAAAATCTTACTTGAAACTGAATTAAAGAAAAAAAAACAGCTGTCAGACTGTTTAGTTTTGAAATCTTTTTCAAATTTTTTATGAGAATCTTGTATTGTTTATTTGTATAATATCTTATTTAGTACAGTGACGTATGTTTAACATTGTGCATAAAATTTCCAGTATTTTAAACATGTGTCATCTTGATAACAAATAAGGCAGTATGTTTAACTCACTCTGCTGTAGCAACCATCCTTATTGTCTTACACATCTACACGGCAGTATGGTGTAGTGATGAACAAACAAGTGTTACATGTAATTAGACATCACTGTATCATTGCATTTATATCACTTTTCATACTGCATTCTAATTCAAATGTCACATGATGTTCACAGCACTGCATTGTCTTATATTGCATGTTTCTTATGTGAAATATCAGATACTCCGTTACTGCTCATAATCATCTTGCTTTAGTCTAAACCTGACATGCACTATTAGTTTGATGGATATGGTTGCAATGAGTTATATATTTGATAAGGTTCAATGAAGGTTGATTATGACCAGCAAAAAACACCAATAAACATAAAGTTAATGAAAAAATCTTACCATAAACTCTTGAATAGTACCGGTATTCTGAATTGATTGTCAAAGATGTCAATTAGTATATGTATTTCTTTATTGATAACTATTTAAAAAAGTGGTAAATCTTAGAATGTGTATGTTGGTTAAGCATTATACCAACTATTATGTTACATTTACTATGATTTAGTTGACTTTATCAGTGTTCCTATGTTATAATTGGTTCTAACCATACAGTTTAATCATGTGAAGTTTGATGATGTGGAATTTAATTGCTTCTCTTTCAGTGAAGGGAGACATACATTGTTTTTCTTCTTTAATACTTAATTCTCATCCAGAGACTTTGAATTTAGAACAGATGTTGTTGACACCAATAAGTTTGACATTGACTCCCTCTGACAAAGGTCATATAGCTAATAAGTCTTCATATACTTATTGTTTTTACTGAAAATAGTTTCTCAAATGGAAGACTTGATTGTTTTTGTTTTAATAGAAAATACTTACTGATTTGTAATGAGTTATTGAATACGATGTGTACATATTATGTATTTCAGATTGAAGTAATTGCTAAAGTAGAGGAGATGAAGATTGTGGAGAAGGTAATAAATGATGATCCAGCTTTGGAGAAACAAACTAAAATTGTTCTACAGAACGGTCATGATGAGGAGATCACCGCTGCTTCGTAAAAAGAAAAACCAACAGATACTTACTATGTGTTGGAAGAATGAATTCTTGCTGCTTTAGATTTTGTGTTCAAATTTGTTTATAATTTGCAAATAACTTGCCTTTCAAGTCTAGGTTTTTAAGACAGCAAATATGATTGAATATCATCGTATATTGCCTGTTGGATGAGAGATGACTTAATAATAGCGCTGTATGTGTCATGGTTACTATGCTTTCATTTTTGTGTGTTCTGAATTTAACGAAAAAGTAATGTTTTAGTTAGTTTTTGCACTTATTGATAGGTATATTTTACATGTTAAGACATTGAAGTGATGAAATCCTGTATGTTTAGATGTGTTTAATGTGCAATTTGCTCATTGTACTGAAATTGCCTTAATCTGTTGTTTTAAATTGTCTGACATGAATGGAGAAAGTTTCTGATATGAATGTTGACTGGCGTTTTTTTTTTTTGTCTGTTTAGTTGACTCATAATTATGACTTCCATCTACGTATTTCAAATTTTTCAGTATTTTATTTACTTCTAGTGAGGTATATAGTTTGTAGATGGCTGGTTAATTTTGTTTTCGTCTTAACTTATGTACAATCATTTCCTGTTACTATACAGGTTCTGTAACTCATATTTCACAATGTATATATTCATCTCAACATTCTCATTGCCTGTCATCATTGTTCCAAGACTGTGGTGTCTTGTTCTATTTGAAATAAAAAACTATGTGCAATGTTGCTTTATTTTGTCTTCTGTTGCTAGGCAACTGTCTTTTTTGAGAGTTTTTCTAGGTTTGTGTCAGATTTATCCACTGTTGCATGGCAACAATTTCAGATTTTTAAAATGAATCATCCTAATTTACATAGATTCTAGATCATATTGGGTCGTCATTGTAGGGTTCTGATTTGTTTTTGTAAAGGGCTCAAACTAATGGAACACCTTAATTAGAGGCTTACAAATATTAAAAAATGTTTGTTTAATTTGTCTTGCTGTCATGATAGTTACTGAAGAAATTTGACCCTTATAGTTTTTGTATTGATTCTCATTTCTTACCATTCTTGTATATATTCATTACACTGTTAGACATGCAACTGATAGATAATTACATCCAATAAGCTTTTGGAGGCATAGTTGTATGTACATCAATGAATTAATTACATCATACATGAATTACTCATACCAAATCTACTGGCCAGGGACAAGTTGTATATCTATGTACTATCTCAATACCTGTGTATATTTTCTATTTTTACCATGTATAATATACTAAATGTCAAGTACACTGCAATATGAAGTATATATCATGTTAGCAGTTGTATGTATTGGTTATGTTGTATCTGTGGACTTATACGGTAAACAAATGTGTACACAATTCTACGCAAATATGGCCTAATATGAAAAGTTAGTTTCTCCCAACTTACAGTAAATGTAACCTGTTTTTCACATATAGCATTATGTGTAATGTATATGTATTTATCTTCTGTATGTTTTTCCTTTAATATAGTCAAATAACCTGACAGGATAGATTTTTAATATTTTTATATTTACATCTAATGTTGTGAAGATGGTTTATTTGTTTCCTATACTTTTACTATTACTGGTTTTGTAACGTTATCTGTGTAGATTTTTTCAGTAAGTTCTATGTAGTTTTTTTACTGAAGACTTGCTTATCATTTACTTTGCAATTAATTCATTGCACTTTAGACGTTTTACGTGCCTTCAATGTTTTACAATGGTGTGATAGATTTATACCTTATTTCTATACAGTCAATGTTGTTCATTAGTATTCATTGTATGGCTGATTGCATTTCTTAAACCAGTTAGGTTCTTTATTTTTTTGTAGACCTGGTGCCTGACGTAAGCTTTATATGTAAAACAAAATATTTCACTGAAGACATTATCTAGATGTATTAATTTGTGTTAAATCAATCGATACTGACTTTTTTTGAAGTCATCTTTTTACTACAAGCACTTTATACCAGTGTGAGCTTTTTTAATTAAAGGCATTGCTTATATGCTTTTGCCTTTAATGCTTGCTATATTAATGAAATAATCAATAATATAAATAATTACAATGCCATTAATAGGGCTTATTTATTTTACTAAATACTTATCACTTTATATCAAATATTATACTGAAGGCTTTGATGTTTTCATAGTAACATTAACTATAGAAATACTGCCGCTATCGATCACAATATTCGTCAGACATTTAGCTGATTTTTGCACTTATTATTTTAGAGTTTTCTAAGCATACATCTGTTACTATGACAACCTGTTGTGTAAAGCTTTATGTATGAAGTTGTTCAGTGTATTATATGGTGGAAGCAAACTACGAATAAAAGCCTGATACAAAAAAATATGTCTTATTTTTAATTATTCAATATATTCTATGTTGCTGATGTTATAAAATTGTACAAACAATGAATTAGTTTGGACATGAGTTTTGGATATTTAGACATTGTGTGAAAAATTCCTGGTCAGATTTCTTTTTACCATTGTGTTAATAACTACATGTTGTGCTTTTAAACATTAAAACCAATGATCAACATGCTATGTGTCAGTCAGCATTAAAAATTTCCCAAACGGTTTCCTAGGCATTCTTTGTTTTGCTATTGTGACCAATCATAGCATTGCATCTGACAGCATCAGCATTTTATCACTAAACAAATATAAACTAAATTCTCTATTTTATACCACAGCAATATCAAATAGTTTCTCACCTACCAATACAGTTTAGACTTTCATTTAATGATCTCAGATATCCCAGTATATAATTATGTAAGAGGTAATCTCTTAAATTTTTAATGCATCATCATACATGTTAATAGATGGTTACCCTTTTATAGGAAATGTTACTTTTCACCACTATTTCTAACATGGATGGCTGCTAAAACAGAAATAACAAGAAAGACAATCCAGACATGTCTATTTCCAGAATAATTTCTCAGATTTTATATTATAAACAAACTGTTAAGATTCAGTTAGGTACATGTATGTTAAAAATGATGTTTTTGCTGTCTAGGTATTTTCCTTCTCTCACAGCGTTAGGCAATCACATCCCTGGTCATGTCACATGATATTTAAACTACTTTCTGGGGAGGTCAACAGTTTTAACATTGTATATTCATGCTATGAAGCCTACTTCTGTTCAGTGCAATCCATTTCTAAAGTTGTTTCATTTAACCAAATCAATGAAATTAAAATGTAAGTTGATATGCTCAATAAAATGTGTCAGTGTGTTAAATACTATAACTTAAACATTATAATATCAAATATCACAGACATCCATTTTATACAATTTAACAATAACATTCTTATTGTTGGGGTGGCACAAATCTCTGACAAATCCAGGGCCTAGTTTACTAAAGTGTCAAAGTCAAATTTAATGATGATATTCATTGGTGTTAACATTTACACAGTTCGGTTGTGTGAAAGGAAATGTATTTAACAGTCATATAAAACCATAATGGGTGTAGGGTATAAATGTAGAATAGGAGAACAAATTACATTTTAACAGTGTACCATCTCTTTTTTATGAATCACATGCTTGAAGGAGGCATTAAAACTGTTGTGGCTTATTTCTCTGTCAGGGGATGCATTGTTGTCAGATGATTAATGTACTTGTCCTTAGCATTATAATTGTTACTGTATTTTGGCACATTTTTGAAGCAAGAATTTTGGTAAATATCTTACATTATATTAACTTAACACCATATTTAAGAAATGCAAGTAGCTTGACTTAGCAACCACTTCAACAATATTCAGACTAGAAAATGGTTCCCGTACAACACCTTTTTTGCACCTAGTACATAATTAGGGGACACATTACTCTTCCATATATAACATGAAAGGTATATAAAGAACAGAACAAAGAAGTTATATGACCTATTGACCATATTTTGTATGGTCAAGCAGCCATAAACATGTAAAGACCACTGATTTTCAGAACCAGCTTGTATAGTTTTTTAGCTCATGTGAGCCATTGGCTCAGGGATCGATGAATGTCCGTCGTCTGGCCACAGTTTGTTTACACCCTAGCATCCACAGCTCTTTACCAATCTTCATCAAACATGGTCACAACGTATATACCACAATATCTCAGCCAAGTTTGATTATGGGCAAAATCGGACTAGGACTTCAAGAGTTTTGGGCCTTTGACTTTTTGTCAGTTTTTTAAACTTTACAAACTTTTAAAGTTTGCTATATTTTAGCTTGTTTATACTCTAGCGCCTTCATTTCTTCACCGAATCTGAATATATGTACAGTGAATGTGTATTACCTGAAGGTTTGATGAGTTTGATTATTGGTGAAATTGAACTAGTACTTGCAGAGTTATGGGCCCTTGACTTAGAAATGTTGCTGTATTTCCACTTGTTTACATTATAGTACCTTCATTTCGTCACTAATCACCATCATATTTACACAGAATGTACATTTACCTGCATTCAGTATTCATGATAATTAGAGTTAGTTTTGATCAAAATATTTGATTGTAGAAACGGGTTATATGAAATGAAACTATGTTACCTGGTCATTAATAATAGTGTAGTGTAATCTCAGGTGAGTGATATAGGCCCATCTTGGCCCTCTTTGTTTATATTACAACTTGATATTGTGATCACTTTTTGTTAATGTTTGTTGGCCTTAAATGTTTTTTATTGTTTTTGGCCTGTCTGTCTGTTGGTATACCAAACTTTAACCTTGCCTATAAAATCAAAATGCTTTCACCCACAATCTTCTGACTTCATAAAAATTGTGTTGGTTCCTCATGACAACCTCTACATGCCTGAGCATTTTCAGTCAGTATAGGTCAAAGGTCAAGGTTAGCCAGAGGGGGGGGGGGCATTGTGTTTCAAAACCACATCTTGTTATATTGAGGTTTCACTATCTTTTGGAAAGTCTTGTTTTAATAGGAAGTTATGAATAAAAGGTAAACTTGATGTAATTCAAAATTATTCAATGTGTTACATGTAGTATCTATTTATATAAATGTCTGCATCATATAATAATTGTAAAACTCATAATTATAATTGTAAGTACATGTAATATAATACTGATAAATTATACTATTTTAAATCACAATCTTATTATTGTATTATGATAACATCAAGTTAAATTGTCTAGATTTGTTTATTATTCTCTGTAAAATTAATTGAAGTAATTTTTAATGCCCCATTTTGAAGAAAAGGGGTTGTATTGCTTTGCACATGTCGGTTGGTCGGTCTGTCTGTAACCAAACCTTGTCCAGGCAATAACTAGAGAACTATTGGTTGGGAAGTTAGGCATCACATAGCCCCTATAGATTTTGAGGTCAAAGGTCAAGATTTTATTATCCAGTTGACCTTCAGGAGGCATCCGTGTTTCACACACTTGTTAATCAAGAAATTGTCCCATGTATATAGTTCTCTAGCATACCACACTCAGTAAATCATTGAATCAAAAGCTTGGATTTCAGCAGGATATGGATTATTATACTTTAAACATGATATTAATATGATATAATTTGTTTTCATTTTGATGGGTAATAATTTTGATGTCTCTATTTATCCTGTTTCATACTTCAGTAATGTTTGAGCTATTTCCATCCGTAAACAAAAAGCACTTTTCAGATTAAACTATCATTATGTTATTATTGAATTATGAAAAAATCTTCCATTATTACCGGGTATAGTCAGGTGTAATTTGAAGTAAATATTTTCATAGTATAAAGAATAATGACAATCTTCATGAAACTTTAAGTGACACAAATGACAGGAGAACTTTCAGTGTGTGTAAATTGATATCATTTAATTATTGGAGTGAGTGGTAACATGCTACCATAATAATAGTTTTTACATTGTATTTCACCTTTTAAGAAAAAATGGTAATTTTAAAAGTAACTTATAATCTTACACATATAATTATTTTAAAATCAGATTATTGTGTATATTTGTGATGCACTTTGCACTGAAACCTGGTTGAATTAATTAGATTGTCAAATGGTGTTGATTGTTTTTTGCTGAAACTTTTTTGGATTTTTACAAGTTTACTGAAAATGTATTAGATTTTTTTCCCCAAAGGATTTGTGAACATTTTTTTTATGAAAGTTTTTTATCATTGAAATGAATGTGTGAAGGAATGCGGGTAGAAACAACATATAAGATATTTGTCTCAGTGTTTGCTGCGTAAAAAACAAAACTTGCTTGATCTTTAAACACTAATAAACACTAATAAAATGTGTTTCAGTAATTCTTATTTTTGGTAGCCTGTTGAAACGTATATTTGTTTGCCTATCTCAATGTTTGCATTATTTACATAACTAAACATTTTCAAACAAAACTTTAGAAAAAAGCATTTTTTTTTGTATTTATTGCCTTTTTCGCACATACAAAACGACATCGAGTGTTTGAGAAAAACTTTGTATCAGTGTTCATTATTCATTTCTGGTATTTACTTTAGGGTCAGAAGGCATTTAATGTATCATAAATTGAATAGAAAGAGAATATCCATATTAGGAAAACATTCACATTTTTAAGCGTAATATTCAAAATTAACAATGGTGTGATAGAAATGAAGAGTAGCATTATTGAGGTACAAAAGAAGGTGATTTGCTTATCTATGATCTGTGGACTGGGTTAGAGCTGATCATTGTGAAAGTTGTTCATGTCATTGATACATGGATGAAAAATGGATGAACAGTGAGTATATGAAGTTAATAATCATATTTGATTCATTTAAAAGTTGCATATTTGGAATAAATTTTGTTATTATTGTTATATGCATTGCTAAAATGAGTAAAATTTAATGAAATTTACAAGTATATAATTGTTTGAAATTATAATTATGTGCATTTTATATTTATTCATAGAATGTTATTTGTTTGAAATACTGTATCTTCCCTGTATAAAGAGATGAATTTTCAGCGGATAATTTGTAAAATGTTAGTCCTCATGTTGTTTACTGATGTGCACGAAGAAATCCACCAGATTTCATGAGGCAAATATTCAATAGTTTAGTTCAAATATTGGTAAATGCAGAATGTATCTATCATGGTTGTATAAGAGTTGGCTTTGAATCAAACTATCTATAAAATAACTTTATTTCATGACACTGTTTATCTTCCAAGACTTCTATCTCCCTAGTTTCTGTTGAAATTGAAATTCAGGATAAACTATCAAAAATAGGCATTGACACTATATAGAATAAACAAGGTTGTTCAATTAGTGAAAAAGTAACATAGTTAGACTTTAATGACTCTTGCTTATTTTGTTTAATTAAATCTGAAATTGGAGTCAGCCTTGCAAAAAGAATCATTTAAAACTAGAGTTTTTGTGTAAAAACTAAATTGTCTTTCATTTGATGGTACAAATTAACAATGTTATTTTATAAGAATATGTTGCTCAAAATTTGATAAGGATAACTTATTCCATGTTTGTTTGAATAGTGCATATAAAAGTGTGATATGTTTCAATTGGCATCATATGTTTTATTTTTTGCACTGACATATGATGCTTGAATGATCAACTTTTAATCAAATTGAATCAACATAAAATTCATGAAGCATTCACTACAAGCAATATCGCTACAGAACATTATTAAATTTTGAGTAGTACATGTATATATTCTTGATTCCACTTAACACCAGTATACAGGTAAATCAGACACAAACAGTCAAACTTTATATAAACAATGAAAGACAAATAGAAATATAGCAAAGAAGCATCTCTCAGAAACATCTCATAAATACATCTCACAGATACATTACTTATATACATTATGTATTACACATATACATCTCACATATATATTACAGATACATCTCACAGATACATTACTTATATACATTATGTATTACACATATACATCTCACATATATATTACAGATACATCTCACAGATACATTACTTATATACATTTATTACATTATGTATTACACAGATACATCTCACATATATATTACAGATACATCTCACAGATACATTACTTATATACATTTATTACTTTATGTATTACACATATACATCTCACATATATATTACAGATACATCTCACAGATACATTACTTATATACATTATGTATTACACATATACATCTCACATATATATTACAGATACATCTCACAGATACATTACTTATATACATTATGTATTACACATATACATCTCACATATATATTACAGATACATCTCACAGATACATTACTTATATACATTATGTATTACACATATACATCTCACATATATATTACAGATACATCTCACAGATACATTACTTATATACATTATGTATTACACATATACATCTCACATATATATTACAGATACATCTCACAGATACATTACTTATATACATTATGTATTACACATATACATCTCACATATATATTACAGATACATCTCACAGGTACATTACTTATATACATTATGTATTACACATATACATCTCACATATATATTACAGATACATCTCACAGATACATTACTTATATACATTATGTATTACACATATACATCTCACATATATATTACAGATACATCTCACAGGTACATTACTTATATACATTATGTATTACACATATACATCTCACATATATATTACAGATACATCTCACAGATACATTACTTATATACATTATGTATTACACATATACATCTCACATATATATTACAGATACATCTCACAGATACATTACTTATATACATTATGTATTACACATATACATCTCACATATATATTACAGATACATCTCACAGATACATTACTTATATACATTATGTATTACACATATACATCTCACATATATATTACAGATACATCTCACAGGTACATTACTTATATACATTATGTATTACACATATACATCTCACATATATATTACAGATACATCTCACAGATACATTACTTATATACATTATGTATTACACATATACATCTCACATATATATTACAGATACATCTCACAGATACATTACTTATATACATTATGTATTACACATATACATCTCACATATATATTACAGATACATCTCACAGATACATTACTTATATACATTATGTATTACACATATACATCTCACATATATATTACAGATACATCTCACAGATACATTACTTATATACATTATGTATTACACATATACATCTCACATATATATTACAGATACATCTCACAGGTACATTACTTATATACATTATGTATTACACATATACATCTCACATATATATTACAGATACATCTCACAGATACATTACTTATATACATTATGTATTACACATATACATCTCACATATATATTACAGATACATCTCACAGATACATTACTTATATACATTATGTATTACACATATACATCTCACATATATATTACAGATACATCTCACAGATACATTACTTATATACATTATGTATTACACATATACATCTCACATATATATTACAGATACATCTCACAGATACATTACTTATATACATTTATTACATTATGTATTACACAGATACATCACACAGGACCGATGTGTTACACAGATACATTGCACACACAGAATCATGTACATTTGCACATTGCTCTACATGTCCACATTGGTCAACATGACAGGTCACTATGTAAGATAGAAATTGTTTGTAGAAATTTGAGTATTGCCAATAAAAAAAATTGTTTGAGAAGTTGTTACATTTGAAGTGTTTCTACCTGAACGCAAATCTAAAATGTCTGACAACATGTATGTATGTATTTACAGTGAGATTAGTTTGGAATTTTTATTCTCCCTCGAACATGTGTGATAGTAATTGAACCCTTGTATTGCACGTGATAAATTTAATATTGAACAGTGCATGTCGTAAACAACTAGGACATCTGACTAAAAATAAGGTATAAGGAAAGTTTTTTCATGTATTATTTGATTCTGAAAATTAAGAATTGATAGAATAATGTGGGATAATTGTATATTAATTCTTTATTGTTGTATTTTAAAGTCATATTTAAAAAGAAATATTCAGCTGCAGTGATTATTTTTAGAAAATGTATTTTGCATTGGATGATCTCAAGACAGAGTCTATTTCAATTTGTATATTCATTTACATTTTTGAAAAGTCAAATGCAATTAGTTTTAAATTGCTTTATCTCAAATTCATGAATTTTAAAAAAATATATTTTAAGGTGAAACTTGTAATGTGAATGATTACTAACACAATCTTCAGTTAATTTGTTATACATTTCTGATAAATTAGCGCTTCTTACCTCATGGACATTACAGATAGAGTTACTTCCCTTAGATACTGTCACAGCTTGCAATTATAAGAGTTACTTCCCTTAGATCATGATTTTACTGCTGACAGTTGCACACTTGATATCCCAAGAAGTTAAGTAATTTGAATTAAATTTGGTTGAAAATTAAAAGATATGACCTTATTGCACAAATAATTTACAACAGAAAGGTCCTTCATTGTAATGTAACTGTTAATTGTTTCTATTTATCAGTAATTTTTTGCTAAAAGTGTTTATGAAGACTGTCTATCCATGAACACCCCTTTTATAATGAACTGTATTCCCACAAGTGGAGCATTGCAAAACAAGCCAATGGTAGGTTTGATGTAGAATCTTGTGTAAAGATCATGGGTAGAGCACTGTTGGTGACAAGCTGAAGTTGTTACAAGTGGTTTAATAACTTACAAGCTTTTGCTTAGCATTTGATGTCATCTTTCTGACTGTTTCACCTGATGACAGGTGAATGTGTGAAGGGATGTGGCAGCACTGTAGCTACAGCAGATAAGACCCAGTTTCTATATGAATGTAAAAATGTTTTATGAACAAAATTATCAAACAAATTCACTTAACAGTATATACAAACCTGTGATCAAAGACCATACATGGGATGTCGTTATTGACAGGTGGCCTTTATTCTGATAATGTTTTGTTGTAAATAATCAATGAGTTTCTAATCGAATGGTCTTTATTCACAGGGTGGCTTTTATTCAGAGATAGCTGCTAACACAGGTTTGACAATAGTTATTTCTTTTACAGATCAGAAAGGGAGACAATCAGATCCAGTATTGTGGAAGATGTTGTATCAGATGTACCTTTATCCTTGAGAGATCCTCTCTACAAGATGTCCTTGCTCAACTCCCTGCAGCATAATCCAGCCATGTTGAAAACATGTAAAAGTGTCATCAAAGCTTTGTTTCCTGTCACACTTCAGGTTATTATTTTTATTTTTCTGATCATTTTAAAACAGTTATAAATGTATGTATTCATCATACTGTATTTTCATTTATTTTTGTTGGGCTCAATTTTTGTGGATTTTACTAAAATGGCTATAATCGGGGACATAAATTTGTGGATTTTGATTTTTGAAAAGAAATGACTTATCTCTGCATTTAAATTTGTGGTGATTTGATTTTGTGGATGAGCCGACCCAAGAAATCAATGACCCTCACAAAGGTTCATTCTGTAAACTATATGTACATACAAATCATGAATGTAATGTATTGTAATGCTATTCATAATGACACATGGATAATATGAGAATCATACTTGACTTTTTTATAAACACATCTATATCAACTTGAGTATTTTGATACAATCGACTCATATGAATTAGAATCACCTTCAAATCAATATTATTTTCAAATTAAAAAAAACAATGGTTAATTAGAAGTTGTTTTTTTACTTTTGCTTAAAGGGAATGATTTAAAAAAAGATACTATTCATAGAATATTAACATTATTCCTAAGATAACTATGAATAAAATTGTATTATAAATGTTTATGTATTCATTAAAAAGGGCTTTGATAATCTCATGTAATGCTGTGTCAGCACAATGACCACAGTCATTTAAAGACTTGCATTTAGATAATAAAACTAAAAGAATACAACTTCAAAACCAAATCTATTAAAAAACGTGTTTATGGAGCAAGTAGAGAAAGGAGCTTAGACAGACCTTTATAGATGTTTAGCCTTGATGTTCATACTTCAAACTTTTATCAGAACAAACTGTCAACCATTCAGCTATCTAAATTTAAACAAATACAAAACCACTTCATTTGTGACATCATTTAAAATAATTTATAGGTATGTAAATATACGATGTTCAAAATGGCTGTTGTAGACTGTTGCCCTCTTAAATGGAATGAAGGCACTTTTACACTGTTCTGATGTATGTGTATGTTATTGTATTGAGATGTAAGGTTTTAAATAATGTATGATGTCATTTGATGCTAGTATTAAAGGATGTTTTATGTACAAGGGCAATGGATTTATGGTGTTAGCACAACAGTTTGAAAGCATCTTGAAGTGTTTGAAGCGGTGGAATTAGTTTAAATGTTAACATTGGTGTTCATATATTTAATTTGTGCAAATGGATATATGATAAGTCTCTCTTTATTGATGTTTTAGAAGCATGGCATGAGTGTGTTTGTGGTATAAAATACTCACTGAGATTGGACACAAATCGACAATAAAAAACTAATCTTCGAAATCGTCCAATTCATTGAAAAGTTTAATATAAAAATATGATTTAGAAATGCTGCAATATTTCAATTTGATTTGACAAATACTTTTAAATGGTGCAGATTAAGTAGGAATTAAGTTGTTAAGGAATTGGTCGGTGTGATTTAAGATAACATCCATATATGAAGGGAAAGTGGCATGTTTCAACGTTTTTGTGAAATATGATGGATCTCTGACTTAGAATATTACTGTTTCACTTTTTCAATGGATTATTTTGAAATTAGAATTTGTTTTCTACCATTTTGTTTAATTTGAAATTTTCATTTACAAACTTGAAGTAACATGTACGGAACAAGATTGAATAATATATAGGAATATTTATAGTTATGATTTATATGAGTGGACAGACTAGATATATCAGGATAACCATGTTTTATGGATAATAAATAATGTGAAGATCATTTTAAAATATGATAAAGGTTACATTATAAGCAAGTACAGTGACTAGTCTTGGTGACTTTGAAATATGGATATCACTTTTCTGGATAGAATTGACTGTGCTTAAAGAAAAATTATGGAATAATGTGACAATTTTATTGTCAACATGAAATAAATCGTATAGATTAATTATTGTGAGATTTAATCAGAATTTAAAGTTTTATAATTTACTCATATGATATTTTTATAATCATTTCATTTAGCTTGACATGTACAGTGAATTATAGATTTCTGATAATTATAAAAACTGAACTAAGGTAGTTACAGCTTGAACTTAATGTAAGTTTTTGAAAAAGTGCATCTGATTCAGTTATGGGTCCTTGCTTCATGAGAAAATGAACGAACTGGTTGTTAAGAGCAACTGATAACATTTTGAATTCAATAAACTAGTATTTACTAAAAGCATTATGTCTCTAAGACCATGGACTGTGTCCCATCCTGAGAGGATAGAAGAGATTGGTACCGGTCTAGCATTAAGGAGTACCTTCAAACATAGAAGAGCTAAAACATCTATCAATAAAGTTCGCTTCTTGTTTAATGATGACAAAGAAAAGGTAAAATGTTTACATTGTGAAGTTGATCATGTTTATTGTATGGGAGGGATGTTTGAATCCAGTGATGGATCACTTTTCTCCATGTAAGATATAATTTGGGTATATATTGAAATTAGTTTTCAATACTCAATGAGTTGATATGGCATTGTCTGAATGAATATTTGTTAAGTCATTGACATGTAATATTGAACACTGACGGTGGTACTTAGCGACATTTCAGTCACATGCATACGCATACATGAAATTCTATATAGTGCTTTGCTGCTGTATCTCATGCAAATACTTGGAAATGGACACACACAAAACATATTTCACAATAGTTATGATGGTTCAAGTTTTCTTTGGGAGGGGGGAGGTGGGGGAGGGGCATGAACAGGGAGAATCATTTTGAACATTGCTCGCTTTTCTTTTTTTCATTGTTGTGTTAGTGGAAACACTTACAAAACTTTGATAAGTCTACCTATTTGATATATGTATTGTATGTATAAGTTACACCTTTTATATATTCCATGACAGATATTAACTGGCCCTTAATGAAGAAAAGTTGTATCTTTGTACTCTTGTCTTAAATTCTCATCATGTTTATTTCAGCTTCCTAAAATTCATGAAGAAGGGAAAAGAAGAAAAAGTTTCAGTAATCCAGAAAAGATTGAAAGGTAAGTACAGTGTATATAAGTAATTAGTATTGCTAAACTATATGTGTATATGGTTACCTGTCAACTCAACAAATATATCAGTTTGCTAAGAATTCATTTGACCACATTTATTTACATGTAATAAATATTTCTATGTAATCAAATTATCAGTATTAATCATGTGTTCCATCACAAGCAGATTACAAAATACTGATACTAATGTGTGAATCAGAGCTAAGTATCCTTAGTGTTATATCAATGGCAACTTTACCCTATTCATATATTGCTTCGTGCATGTCAGGTGGCCGGTCGGTCTGTTACCAAACCTTGTCCGATTAATAACTAGAGAACGATTTGGCTTAAGCTCTTCAGATTTAGTTGGGAGGTTGGCCATTAATTGTAGATGACTGCTAATGTATGTCAAAGGTCAAGGTCACAGTGACCTTCAGCACAAAAACCTTGTCCGACCAATAACTAGCAACGATTTGGCCTAAGCTCTTCAGATTTGGTTGGGAGGTTGGCCATCACATGTAGATGACCCTTTTGATTTTGGGGTCAGTATGGCAAAGGTCAAGCCCACAGTGACCTTCAGCACAAAAGCCTTGTCCGACAAATAACTAGAAAACGATTTGGCCTTAGGTCCTCAGATTTGGTTGGAAGGTTGGTCATCGCATGTAGATTACCCCTATTGATTTTAAGTTCAATAGGTCAAAGGTCAAGGTGCAACTATCCAGTTGGCCATTAGGGCATCCGCATTTCACAAACAGTTCTTGGTTAATTTTTCTACTGGTCTATCTCAAAATGATATTAAATCTGGGACAAGTCCAGGGTTTTTGGGGACTAATACAGGGTTTTTGGCTGCAATTTTTTAGATAGGTGTTTAGTAGACCCTTATGATACCATATCAGTATTTACTTCAGAAAACTTACAATACATTGGGGACAATAATATATTGACTCTTCAGTGTTTAAGTACAAATATTGTATATGTTGCTTGGAGACTTAGGGAATTCTGTTCAGTAACTACAATGTATTATGCCTTAAGATAATTTTGTTGTTTTCTTAATAAATTAACAAGTTGAATATGAATGGTTTGATTTGAAATGTTTAGTTGACAGAAATGTTAACAAGTACACAATATGAACAAATATATCTGTGTCATTCTTATAGCAATGTTTGTCAATTTGTGAAAATATTTATATTGTTACATTATTAATTACGTCATGGATAAATACTGTTAGAAAAGTATAAATCAATTCAACCAAATATGACACATATTGTAACTTTATGTTCTATAGACTTCATATAGACCATTAAAAATTCTGTATGTTTGTGGTTAATTATATTTCTGAAGTCAGCACTAGGAAATTCTTCACTCCTATGTTACGCAATTTGTGTCGGTCAGTATATCAGAACAAAGAAGTGTATATTAGAATAGTGACTGAAGTCATCGTGTATTTACTTAATGCTATCTTGTATTGTTGTTGTTTTTTTTACTGTTTTTGACATTCCAAAATCATATATAGCCTTTTGTTAGAAATTATATTGAAATACAGATTTAATTTCTGAGTAAATATTTGAGGAGCATTTTCTGATAGAATGGCAAAAGCTTTTATTGGTTCTGTTCAAATTCCTCACTTGTGTGTTTGTGTCATCAACTTGCTGGCCTCTTCATACTGTAAATGTGTTTTTATTTAACTTATATGTGTGATAAAACACTTTCTGTATGTAAACCTGATACTTATGTCTGTACACGGCCCTAATTTGGTACTGCTCCATATATAAAACATGGTTAAGTACCTTGTAGTTTATGGTAACTTCAGGTTGTATTGCGATGATTTATTGTCGTATGTGAGAAAAAAAACACATTTTAATTACATGTATTGGGTTTGTTTATTTTGTTCTTTATTGATTGTGGTAACACCTGGTTTGATGTAAACAGACAAATACAAATATGGTTTGACTGGGGGTGATACCGGTAGTTAAGAAAAAAACATTCTCAAAGAATTTCCATTTTGGCTAACTTACACTTGGGTTATGAAAATGACAAGATACAGTCACTAAAGTAATCATCTAATAAACTCTGTACAGAAATCTGCGATCCGTCTCCATGATGACTTCAAATCACTGTAACCTCTCACTGATAGAGGTCCAGATACCGGCCATGTTTCCTTATTCGAGAAAGTAGGCAGTTGCTTACGGAGGATGAGAGTCTAGTACTGGTTCTTCCCAGAAATGATGGTTAGGTGAAGTCAGAGTCATATGAGTTTGAGAGGGGGTATATTGGAGTCACTCTGTCGGTTGGCCGTTGGTTGGTCAGCCCCGTCCAGCCGCATACTAAGTCACATGTTTGTGGAACAAACTACTTCCACATTCCTCAAGCAAATACAGTGAAGTTTGAAATATATGATGTCATCACCGTGAAGTGAAGATGTGCAAGACACAATTTCCATGCCCAATGATCCACACATTCCAAAGTTATGTGCCCTTGAACTTAGCCATATAGTGTACAATGGTATTCTTATCTCATGAATGTTTGTGGAGCAAACTACTTCCACATTTTACAAGGGATTGAATTGAAACTTGAAATATGAAACATTAATATAATTATGCACTTCAAAGTGAAACATCATCTAAAACTACCAAGTAGAATATGAATTGTAGAATACGAATAGTAGATTGTCTATGCAAAGTATCATTCAGTTATCATAGAGGACTTAGGAGAAAAGTCCACATACTTAATGGACAACCCTCATATTTTATCAGTATGAAATGTAGATGTACAAGACACAATTTACATGACCAGTGATCCACTCATTCCAGAGTTATGTTACCTGGAACTTAGACATATAGCGAACAGAAGCATTATTGGTGCATGAAAGTTTGTGGAGCAAACATCAGGAATTGTATTGAAACTTTGAATATGTTATCACCAATAAGTGTTGATATGCAAGACACAAATTTCATGCCCAGTGATCCACGCATCCCTGAGTTATTTGCCCTTCAACTTAGCCATATACATGTAGTGTACTATCACATTCTTAGTGACAAAGTTGCGGCGGGGGTATTAGTCACTTCTGTGACAAAGCCCTAGTTCAAATAAAAAAAAATCAGCTCCAGTATACTTAAAGACAAGGGAATGTAGATTGTATGTTCATAAGACAAGATCTACAATAAGTGACAGATCAATAACTGTGGTAGGACCAAAGTGGTGGAATGCCGAATGAGTTGTTGAAGTGTGTAAATATTGAAAATATCTTCAGAAGGAGACTTGAGACATATTTGTTTCAAATGCTCTACCAGTAACTGACATATTAATCGATAATGATGTAATGTAAATATTTTATGATTTCAGTGCTAGTTAGACACTGACAATGTTGCATAAAGGTCACCATGTGAGGTGCAATCTTTTGCTCTGTATAAATACATTTGAATTTGACTAATTGAATCTGTAGCACAATAATTGACACAGAATATGACCTCATTCAATTGATATATGCCTAAGTATTCTATGAAAATGTTTTTCATTCTAGACAATTGTCAGGATTAGTTAGGGTGTTCAAAGTCACTTTGATCACAATTTTACCATCACAGGGCCACGACTACGTACTGCCTGCGACGCCAGACAACCCCAAAGAATATCTCACTGTTTTAGGTCAACATATTCACACACTTCTGTTCACATGCATTTATAAAAAGGGAACTAACTGATTGAGTATCTTTCAAGAATATCCCATCTTTACAAGATTTATACTAAGGGAAGTAAGCATGTATGTTATATTTTCAACAAATGAATGACTTACTTCCCTTTATGCTATTATTCAAATTTATTATTTGATATAAAAAGATGAAGAAAATAGTTTTATGACTTTCTATCTATAACTAGTATTTGTATAGAAATCAATATTACTTTATAATGCATTTCTTTCTCCTTTTTCCATCAAATTAATAAAACTTAAAATGTCCTTTCTCGGAGCCACTGAAGTATTAAAATAGAAGTAATCAAATATCTTTCTCAAGTACCTATCAATCAAGATTTTCATGTGCTTGTTTGAAGTAGAACATAAGTAAAGATCTTGTAAGAGCTCAGAGAAAACCTATCATTCACCATGCTTTTAGTTAACTGAAGTGTTATCTGATTGATTTGTTTGGTGATTTTATCATACCTTGGTATGTAGTTAAGGCGGTATATTATTTGTTTTGTGTTGCGAGATCATGACCTTAGGTGTAAAACTAAGGTTTGAGATCAGTCTTCAATCTCAAACAGTAGTTGCCAGCTTCTGAGTGAAAACTTCAAAATTGACCAATGGCATCAGATCTCTCTATTTAAAATTGACCTATAGCATGTCTCCATTTAAAATTAACCAATGACTTGTCTCCTTTTTAAAATTGACCAATGACATGTCCCTATTTAAAATTGACCAATGGCATGTCTCCATTTAAAATTAACCAATGGCTCGCCTCCATTTCTTGATTGGTCTCTGCATTGTGTCATGCGTCTGCTTCAATAATATTGTGGGAAAAATGCTATTTGCATGTTTTATGATAATAACTGTATTATGATGATATTGATCTGTGCATGGATAACTAACTTAAACACAGCCAAAATCTGATGTAATATAACACACTTAATTCATAGAAAAATATTGAAATGAAATAATTGATTTGAACTGAAGAAATATATAATACGCATGTCATATTTCAATATGTCATCCCAGAAGTGGCATGAAATATTTGTCTTTTGTCTGTGCATGAAATGATCATATAATGTAATGCATGTCATCGTTACTGCATGTGAACGTAATTACACCCGACTTTTAAGTGAGCATTTAACAGTTGTGAGATGATGTACACAGAATTTTCATTACCTAGGTTTGTGCTCTTATAATCCTACTTAAAGTGTATGCATGTGAAATCAACCACAAGTGCACTTGAAACAATGATGTCTGTTATGTCTCCATAGTTTGATAACAAACCATATTTCCATATAAGGAACATACATGACTGTAAGTGCTTGTTTGTTTTTGTTGACCATGTACTCACAGTTGCTGTTATGTCACATGATACAAATAATTATCATCCCTGGCTGGTTGGTATACTCTTAGTGTTGCTTTAACCCTTTTGCTGCCAGGCACATACTGCCCACATTGTGCACTCGATTGCCAGGAAATCGAGTTTACCCGTCATGAAGACAAATATGCAGAGATTTGTGAAGATAGGTATGCCTGTCACGTTGGCTTATTTACAGATAATTATTTGTGCAGATGGGTATGCCCGTCTCATTGGCAGGAAAGGGTTAACAAAGTGAACCAAACTTTACCTGTTCAAATTATGTTTTCCTTCAACAATTGTTCACAGAAAAACTCTAATTTTTGTCTGGTTAAATGATTACTTACCAGAATAATCTGGTGATCCGACCCATATGGCATTCTCAAGTATGCAAACATACAGAATTTTTATGTTTTGCTGATAAGATTTTGCTCAGTGAAAAATCAATATATTCAAGTTACAGTTAGGTTATATTCCTATAAAAGAATCAATTAAAGATTATATTCCTTTCTTAATCAGTTAAATAACTTAATAAAAGTGTGAAAATGTTGATACCTCCAATACCCTTGATATATATTCTATACCTGTATACCAAAATAACAGTCAAGTTATTCTATATCTAGAACATTTGTGGTTCTTCTTGGAGCTTGCATGGTCAAGTGGTTAGGGTCTCTACCTGATAATCACTAATCCCTTACCAATGTGAGTTTGAATCCCAAATCATCATATCCCACATATAAGGGAGCTGTCCAGCAAGTTCATTGAAGATTGCAGGTTCTACCCAGGTGTGTACGTGCCTCATGTCTTCTTCTACCCTTTAAGCAGGAACTTAGTCCTATGAAAAAAGTTCTTCTCATCTGTATTTTCTCTCCAGACTTCTCATTTTTCGTGGTATCTACAGTTGCTGTGTAATGTAGCAGCTAGTCACCTTTATCAAACCATGGAGTACTTTAGACTTGTTTATCTATTGAAAAAATTATATTCTGTTCTGTTGTAATCTTCATAAGATACAGCACAAATAGTCAGTTAATGGACCTAGTGATAATTTCTATTTGTCTGTATAAAATGCTGGCCTGATAATTGGCATTAAGTCAGTATTTACTTGACCAGTCTTGTAATGGATTGGACAAACATTTATCTTTACACTGTACACTCTGGCTGTTTGTTCAACGTGTTTGTATTTTCCTGTTTGTATTGTTTGTGTCCACAATGAATAAATAATAAATTAATCTCTCCCGGGGTCTCGTGTGAGCTAAATGAGTGAAAACAATATAAACTTGAACATACCTCTGCTGTATAATATGAATTTGCTCTTACTTAATTGTTGAGTGTATTCCTGCTTCTTTCTGTTTTGAAATTTTGTTAGTTGTGTGTATGTTAATAAAAGATATTGACAGGTCAGTCTTATTAAAGAGGTGTTTAATTTCAATCATTCATGTAGGAATATGTCAGACTGTCATGTTTATTCTCAGCTTAATTTAGTAACAAAGCCAGAACTGCTTGACCTAATGAGTTCAGAAAGTGGATTAAAGTGAACTATATTTTGAAATCATATACATGTATGTATGCTAATGTTTGCGAGGCTATAATTTCTGGAATATTTCATTCAAAGGATTGCGTAAGTTCCACTGTAAATCAAGAGCATTATCTAAATATCATTTTCTACAGAAGACTAAATTGTTACCTGTTAGCTTCTTATCTAAATGTATTGTAGTAATAAACTGAAAGTCAATAATTCAACTTGATTAGTACTTTAAAAGATAATAAACAAATTATAATTAGGTGCTGAAGATTTAATCTATTATTTAAATTGTAATGGATGTATGTGCAGTCAATTTAACCTCTCAGTCACTCTGTAACAAGTATTTAATACTGCACTAAATGTGCTATATAATATATTTGTTAAATAAGTTATAATAAAACATATTTGAGCTTATGTTTAGTGCTATATCTTAATCCTTAACTTTTCAACATTCTATGTATCTCAGTTTTCCATCAAACTATTTATTTATTGATCAAATAGTTTCATCAAGTAGGGATACTGAAATAATTTTCAGGTTATAAATGTTAATTTATGGTGTTGCTATTCTGATATTTCTGTACTAGATCGACTTAACTATATAAAGGGTCATAATTTTGAAGACAAAAACACAAGGCAGAGTTATGGAAAATGCAATCATGCATAATCTATTATTAAACAGAACAGAACAAGCCTCGAGGTTATAAAGTTTGAAGACAGTTTCCAAGTTCAAATCTCAATTCCACTCTCAGAGCATCATTGTTGAAAAGATAAAGCTGAAGTGTATAAATACATCAATTAACATCAATTATACTGTCAGACTAATGTATCAATAATTTAGAAACATTAAAAGACAAGATCTGAGATTAGAGCTCTAGTTTTATAACCTCGGGGCCAGATCTTATTAAACAAGATTAAAGTAATGAACAAAAATCTAAAAGCAACATTATTCTGTCACAGTATTTATGTAAATGCAACATGTTAATATTATCATTATGTCAATTGATGCCAACAATGATAATAAAACTGTAGATACATCCTTTTTTAAAATTGGATAATCTAAACATCACTGCAAACTTATCATAGTATTTACTGTATGTAGATCGGTACATGAATAAGCTGTTTGTTGTTGTTTTATGGCAGGTATTAATTCATTGATATTTTTGCCCTGTTGCCTTTGTAAGACATTTTACTAGCTTTTGTGTAATCAGAATACTGTAATGACAATAGTGATTTTACATATAATCCTATAATTTGTTTATCTGTTTCCTTAATTCCACACTGTCCCAGATTTTTAATGAAAATATTATTTATTCAGTCGCGAAATTCAATTCTCGCTTTTTGAATACCCAAATCTTAAGTACCACATTTGAATGGAAGGTACAGTTACACGAAATTATTGTATGCAAGTCACAAACAGTTTCACAAAAACAAATCTGGATTGAAATTCGGCTCAATTAATTTAAGAGCCATGTGAATGAAATAGATTTTGTTGATCTAAATTGCATGAAATTTCAATTGAATAAAAAAGAATTCAAGTTTAAGATAGAATCTTGTTATTGATAAAATGTGTTTTCAATTCGATACAACAGTGAAAGTGATTTAAAATTGAAGTGTGGGTAAATTATTTAATAGTTCGAAATGATTACGAAGCCATTGTGATCAAGTGATACTCGGTACTTCTTTTTTTCTGTGCTCATTATAAGGATCATTGTTAATACGTTACTTTGTAGGGATTATAGATTTTTTGAACATTTGAATGAAATCGTTGAATTTAAAAGTTAATAAATATTGCTCTTATCTTTTCAAAACATTCAGTTTAGAATACTAGGTACATTGTATAAAGAGGTACTTACTTTGAACTTCAGATTCTAAATTAGTCAAATTCTATCATTAATTATTCAAGTTTATTATTTACCTGGCAGTAGAGCAGTATTGTATGTTAAGTGCCCTCTTGTACTGTACAGTTCTTTGTCACTAGGCTAACTTACATGTATGTGAAGTAAATTCCTCTTCAGATTTGTTTGACCAGTTGATGTTTTGAGTACCACCAATTAAATACCATTATTGATTCATTACTAATTTTTTCATTCTTATATAGTTGCTAATGGTGATTAATATTATTCAGCGGATGGAGTGTTTATCTTGATCTTAATTCCTATGCACTTGTTGGTTATAGATAATCTGCTGTATCGATAAAACTAGATTTTTAACTGCTAAATAAATGGCTTATAGATACATGTACATGAAATACAAATATACATGAAAATGAGACCTTAATAGGAAATATAAATTGAACCAAGGATTTGATTTACTGCTGATATTCAGTCTCACTTTACATTGTCATTTGTCAAAAATTGTTAAGATACATTCCTCTCTGCTAAGGAAAAGATGTGAACAAAATAGTATAGGTTTCAGTGGCTCACTGTATAATATACCGGTACCCTGTAATAATAGTTGTAGAAAAATTAGTCAAGTTATTAGCACGCTAGATTTGTAACCCAGCGATTCAATTCCTGGTCACTGCAGGTCATACCCTTCCATGAAAATTTGACGACTTTCTTCCTCATGTGGAGAAGTTGATGGCTCCGTGTGGAAGGGTAAGTAAAATACTGGTTAGAATACAGTCCTGGCTCCCTGTGGAAGGGTAAGTAAAGTACTGGTTAGAATACAGTCCTGGCTCCCTGTGGAAGGGTAAGTAAAATACTGGTTAGAATACTGTCCAGGAAAACTGGTTAGGAAAATCGGCCGCAGTATAATTTAACAAAAAAATTGTTGAAAAATGGCATTAAACCCAAGTATTATATTTCAAAATTTTAATTTTATTGTTTTTTAAGATCCTAACTTTATAAACGTTTGACTATTAATGAACAGTCAGCAGCCATGATCATACATTAAGATTTAAATCATTGTGCGAACGATTGAAAAATAATTTACAAGGTTTTTGAACCCACATAGATTACAAACCTTTGACATGTAGTTTCTATATCTATGAAAAACAAACAAATTCAACTGATTTTTATACCTAAATTACATCGCATTCTTATATATAGACCATACTTCAGATAGGGGCTGGCTGGTGTAGTTCTGATAATGCATATAACTGTTTACTGTTCTAATCGGTACTTAAAGGAAGTCAAGTAGCAAATTTATTTCTATAATTTGTTAAAAGGTTTAAGATGATTTTGAAAGTTTTGAAGTCTATTTTCTGGTATTATTGTATTTATAACTTGAAATAACAATCATTTACATGGACTAGCAATTATTTTAATATGACACAAATATTATGTTTATAGTGTTTATTCTTCGGAACTGTACGTACATGTGGCGTCTTCTGTACTTTATTTGTCTATTTAAGCAAAATATGCATCTTTGTATTTTTTATTAAAGAGTGAATATTGGATTTCAGATCTTCAAATATTTATTTAGATTTTAACCGTGTGTTTTGCATAATCTGAACAAGATATCATAGTAAAGGTTTGGATTATTTAAATTAAGAGGACAGAATATGCTTTAATTTATGCTTCTATTAAACTATACACATGTAGCTCCTAAGAAAACTTCTTGCTTTCTAAGAACATACCCAAAACTAATCAAAGTCAGTATTAATTAATGCAATTAAATAAACTTAAGTTCCAGTGTATTCATTTTCATAAAAACATAAACATTTTTATATATCTAAGACAGACTATACTTTTTTTCTCATACCTGAGATGTTTTATTTTGATCTTATATAAAATTAGATCATTAAACATAATATCAAAAAGAAATCCACTGGATGTTTAATTCTCACCTGATCTTTTTATAAATTTTATATACATACTAATTAAAGTTTAACTTAGAAGATCTTTAAATACCATTGTATTCATTTCTTTATGGTATATTTTCTGACATAAATGTGTTTAAACTAAATACCTTTTCAAACTTTCACATGTTTCACCTTTTTTGCAATTCAACTGTATAATCCCTAATTTTTTGTTATAATAGGATATACATGTATATAAATATGACACTTTTAATAAAAACAAACTACATGTACATGCATTAATCCTTGTGTGTTATTTTCTATTACAGTTTTTTTTACACTTTCTTCCTTTAACTTTGAATATTGACAACTTTACAATAGAGGAAAGAATATATTGATCATTTCTTTAAAAGGTATGACAAACATTCAAACCTGAATTTTAGAAGAGGAATATTTTATGTACAAACTGTAGAAATTATTATAGCAGATGTTTTCTATAAAAAAGAATAGGCCTACCTCATAAATTTTACTGCTTTGGAAATTTATGCAATGAAAAACTCGAATAAAATTTATTTTAAAGGATTTCTAAACCTTTTTGTGATAACCCATGTTCATTAAAGTATTGGAATTAAATTGTTCAGACGTAAAATGCATGATTAAATGATTTTGTACGAGTTTAATTTCCAAGATAAATCTTATTTATGATAGGGAATGGATTAATGTGAATGGAGTTTTTTAAATACACCTAAAAATGAGTTTTGAGGGAGGATATTCTGTGTTACCTCCAATTTATAACTTGGAACAAGAAAATGACAATATTTATATAACTGGTGATGCCATGGATATAACTAGTGAAAAAGTTGCTAAAGATGATGAGAATAATGTAACTGACACTGGTGAAGATGTGGAAAATAGTATTCCTGATGAACCATTTAGTTCTATCTTACAAAGTCAGCAACATGCACTAGGAGATGAAGAAAAGTAAGTTTGTCATAGAAATGTTATCAAAGATATGTTTTAAAATGTGTCTAATTAAATGCAGCAGTTGATTTATTTATAGACCTTATGCATCAATTTCTTAACTCATCTGAGGTGAAGCTCCTCTTTGTCTCAGAAGTGTATGTGTACGTATGTTACAGAATTCTAACTTTGTCCCAGTTGTGTATGTATACTGTGTATGTGTAAGTATCTTACAGAATTCTTACTTTGTCCCAGTAGTGTATGTATACTGTGTATGTGTACGTATGTTACAGAAGTCTTTCTTTGTCCCAGTAGTGTATGTGTACTGTGTATGTGTAAGTATCTTTCAGGATTCTTACTTTGTCCCAGTATTGTATGTGTACTGTGTATGTGTAAGTATCTTACAGAATTCTTACTTTGTCCCAGTAGTGTATGTGTACTGTGTATGTGTAAGTATCTTGCAGAATTCTTACTTTGTCCCAGTAGTGTATGTGTACTGTGTATGTGTATGTACATTACAGAATTCTTACTTTGTCCCAGTAGTGTATGTAGGCTGCGTATGTATGTTGCAGAACTCTTACTTTGTCCTAAGTCATGTAATACTATGTACACAGTGTGTATGTGTTTGCATGTTACAGAATTCTTACTTTGTCCTAGTTATGTATGTACACAGTGTGTATGTGTATGTATGTTACAGAAATTTTTCCTTTGTCCTAGTCATGTATGTACACAGTGTGTATGTTACAGAACTCTTCCTTTGTCCTAGTCATGTATGTACACACTGTGTATGTGTATGTATGTTACAGAACTCTTACTTTGTCCTAAGTCATGTATGTACACACTGTGTATGCGTATATATGTTACAGAACTCTTACTTTGTCCTAGTCATGTATGTACACAGTGTGTATGTGTATGCATGTTACAGAACTTTTACTTTGTCCTAGTCATGTGCGTACACACTGTGTATGTGTATGTATGTTACAGAACTCTTACTTTGTCCTAGCTAAGTCATGTATGTACACACTGTGTATGTGTATGTATGTTACAGAACTCTTCCTTTGTCCTAAGTCATGTATGTACACACTGTGTATGTGTATGCATGTTACAGAACTTTTACTTTGTCCTAGTCATGTACGTACACACTGTGTATGTGTATGTATGTTACAGAACTCTTACTTTGTCCTAGTCATGTATGTACACACTGTGTATGTGTATGTATGTTACAGAACTCTTCCTTTGTCCTAGTTATGTATGTACACAGTGTGTATGTGTACGTATGTTACAGAACCCTTACTTTGTCCTAAGTCATGTATGTACACACTGTGTATGTGTATGCATGTTACAGAACTCTTCCTTTGTCCTAGTCATGTATGTACACACTGTGTTTGTGTATGCATGTAATAGAACTCTTACTTTGTCCTAAGTCATGTATGTACACAGTGTGTATGTGTATGTATGTTACAGAACTCTTACTTTGTCCTAGCTAAGTCATGTATGTACACACTGTGTATGTGTATGCATGTTACAGAATTCTTACTTTGTCCTAGTCATGTATGTACACACTGTGTATGTGTATGTATGTTACAGAACTCTTCCTTTGTCCTAGTTATGTATGTACACAGTGTGTATGTGTACGTATGTTACAGAACCCTTACTTTGTCCTAAGTCATGTATGTACACACTGTGTATGTGTATGCATGTTACAGAACTCTTCCTTTGTCCTAGTCATGTATGTACACACTGTGTTTGTGTATGCATGTAATAGAACTCTTACTTTGTCCTAAGTCATGTATGTACACAGTGTGTATGTGTATGTATGTTACAGAACTCTTACTTTGTCCTAGCTAAGTCATGTATGTACACACTGTGTATGTGTATGCATGTTACAGAACTCTTACTTTGTCCTAAGTCATGTATGTACACAGTATGTATGTGTATGTATGTTACAGAATTCTTGCTTTGTCCTAGTCATGTATGTACACAGTGTGTATGTGTATGTATGTTACAGAACTCTTACTTTGTCCTAGTCATGTATGTACACAGTGTGTATGTGTATGCATGTTACAGAATTCTTACTTTGTCCTAAGTCATGTATGTACACAGTGTGTATGTGTATGCATGTTACAGAATTCTTACTTTGTCCTAGCTAAGTCATGTATGTACACACTGTGTATGTGTATGCATGTTACAGAACTCTTACTTTGTCCTAAGTTATGTATGTACACAGTGTGTATGTGTATGCATGTTACAGAATTCTTACTTTGTCCTAGCTAAGTCATGTATGTACACACTGTGTATGTGTATGCATGTTACAGAACTCTTACTTTGTCCTAAGTTATGTATGTACACAGTGTGTATGTGTATGCATGTTACAGAATTCTTACTTTGTCCTAAGTCATGTATGTACACAGTGTGTATGTGTATGCATGTTACAGAACTCTTACTTTGTCCTAAGTCATGTATGTACACAGTGTGTATGTGTATGCATGTTACAGAACTCTTCCTTTGTTCTAGTCATGTATGTACACACTGCATGTGTATGTGTATGCATGTTACAGAATTCTTACTTTGCCCTAAGTTATGTATGTACACAGTGTATGTGTATGCATGTTACAGAATTCTTACTTTGTCCTAGTTATGTATGTACACACAGTGTATGTGTATGTATGTTACAGAATTCTTACTTTGCTTGTTACTATGTCATTGACTGACAGTTTTGTGAAGTCAGAGATACTATCACCTCTGGAAGTGTATTGTAACTGCTGTAATACTGATGATAGATCATTTCACAATTTGATATCCTAAAGAAGTTCAAAAGTTGACCTTAATTTTTTTTTATATGTTATTCATTACATGGAAAATCTTATTCATACAAATGTTCAGATAATAATGTCTGCTATTGATTTGTATGCACCTAATTGAATTGCACTCTGTGCTTAAGTCGAGGATTGAAAAATTAACATAATTTATACAATGATTTCAACAAAAGAACTCAACTTGAAATACAGATGTAATTAAGCAGATGCATGGATCATAATTACTTGTGTTCAGCTTTTTATCTTCTTGTTAAAAAGAGATTTAATGCTGGCTATCTCTTTATGTATATTTTAAGTTTTTCTTTTATGTTGTAAATTGACTTTTGATTCTGATTATATAAGCTTAAATGAAGAAACCTTGAAAGGGAAGCAGTATTCAAAATATTCTTATATTTCATTTTGTAAGACATTCTTGATTTTTACAATTTAATTTCCATGATTAATGTTGTGATGTTGTGATCTGTATAAGGTAGAAATCCCTTTAATTAAATGTTGATAAAATGTACCCCAAGCCCGGTGTTCATACAAAGAATGCAAGAATGGTTCAGGAAAATTTCATTTTTTCATATATTCCATTCAAAGGAGAACTACGTAGGATGCATAGATTCATCGTCACTTGTATTAAAATGCATGTTTCTCCAATAAGTTTGCCCAAAAAATAGAAGATCACAAAATGTAGAAAATTCAGTAGATAATGCATAATGCATGATATACAGCTATATTTGTATAACCAGTTATAAAATGAATAAACATGGATTTTAGTTCTTATATAATTCACTGCTATTTTTTCTTGAAGGCAGATTCTTTGCTGAATACCTGTGGTTTCTGTATAGTATTTAAAGTTTGATTGGCTGAATATTAAATTTGAGTTTTGTAATTTGAAATGCTGTCATTTTTGTAATTCTATACGTACTTTATATCATTGTAAATGTATATACTGAGTACCTGGTAGGTTTTCACTATCATTCAATCAGATATTGGGTAATGAATTTTGTGATTTCTAAATTAGACTGATGAATACCAAGTAAGTTTGTTGTATATCTTACTGATATTTTATTTGTCTATTTTAACTTAGAGATAGGGTCAATATGGATGGAATGTATATGTATCGGCATTTTAATCCCTCTATCATTGTTCATATTTGATTTGTATTTTTTATTTTGTCTTCTGTCTATGACAATAAATTATAATATTGATGTATCAAAAAATAAATTACAGAAAAATTAAAGTTGTTTTGAATTAAATTTTTTTTATTATTATTTGGTTTTATTATTGTCAGAATGTTTTCTAAATCATAATTATGTGTACAACTGGTTTAATGTCAAGTCAAGTCAAAATAAGTCAAGTCAAGTCAAAATACTTTTATTCTGAATTGTGTAGATTAAGTATACATTTACTTATAAAAACTGTGATAAACTTGTCATAATCCAAAGATCAGCCCATATAGGATACTATATACAACTTGTGAAAGTCTAAGCATGATTTCTTTTCTTATAGTATTAAGTTAATTGTAAACCTATAGATGATAATTATATAACATATTCAAATCCATATAAATCATAATACTAGAAGCTATACTGTTCTTTCAATACATGTTTAGAAGTTATAAATTGTTCTGGAAATTCATACAATTAGTCAAATGTAGATAATTCATGCTTACTGTCAAACTAAACATCATCATAATCACCATAATTACATTGTCACTGCCATAATCATTCTTACATCACCATCATCATTGTCATCAACACCATCCCGCCTTTTTCATCATCATCATTCATCACCATCCCGTCTTATCATCATTATCTTCATCACCAGCCTTGTGTCCATCATTATCTCATCATTATTATCAGAACATCATCACATTGTTACTACCTTCATCATCATCACCATAACCATCATCATCATCATGATCATCATCATCATCATCATGACCACCACCACCACCACCACCATCATCATCATCATCATAATCATGACCAAGACCATCACTACCATCATCATTTTTTTTCTTATTGAATCTGTTGATGAACAGAATTGTTACTTACGGTCGAAATTTCTTTAACTTACAGAAAAGACTTGTGGCAGTGATATATGACATTCTTAATTAAAGTGATTTCATTATATTATTATTGATAAATCATTATGTATTTCACTGCGAGCTTATCATATGAATTCTGTATTGAAACATGACATATTGTTCTCAACAAGTGCCTCTATTGTCGACAGAAAAGATATTTCATTATGTCATGCCCGGAGTTTATTGATTAGAAACCTATTACTTTTTGTTCTAACAGTAAATCTGATTATACTGTTCCATTCAGTTCATATATGACAGAAGACAGGGTTAAATGTATACATATCTCACAGTCGTAGACTGAATGGAGGACATTTGGATGAAGAAAGAAAATCAATGCTTAATTTGTTTCGTACATGAGAATTTCATTACAAAAATTGGAATGAACATTGTTCTTTGATTTAGAATTTTCTCATTCACTTTCATATCGATAAATTGCAATAAAAAAAAACTTGCACGTGAGAGTTAAGCTGAAAATAATTGAATACCAATAACAGAGAAGGTTAAACCCTACAGCTTATTACATGCTATCGTCACTAAATCGTGAGATCAAAGGAACTCAATAAGGTTTTTAGCCAAGGGAGACAACTGTTAGTACTGTAATGAACTCATAGTTACTTCCCTTTAATTATTACAAACAGTAAAATATAAAAGCATGTATATATTGTTGATAAGTGACAAAATCAATACACAAACATTTACTTTCTCTCTCAGATCTCTTGACTATGACTAGACAAAAGTGTTTTATGATGAAGTAAGAATGCAGACAAAAGTGAAAAGATTTCATTGTATGATTGAATGTAATACAGGTTATCTTGTATTAACGTGTGATTTGTCAGACTGTAAGACAGGCAATCTCTCCTGCTGTGTAATATCTTCACAAGTAGTTAACATATTCAATGATTTATTTCAATTAAAACTCTTTCTCGCTTTTTGATACGACTGCATAATGAGTACAGGTTACTTACATTTATCGTGAACAAACATTATGATTATGGTTTGTACAGTGTCTGCCAATCAGATTTCAAACGTTGGCACTGACGATAACACTCCATACAAAAAACTTTTTTGTTATTCAAGGTATAAACATTTTTGTTTTGAAAAAAAGAAGGAGAAAAAATAGAATTGTTTGTGTGCATTTGTAAGCATGTATGCCACAATAAGGGTCTAAAAAAGGATAAAACATCCTGAAAAACGCAGTTTTGTAACATACTAGCTAATTTCCAAAATGTCATAAAGAGTTACTTCCCTTGAAATTTGGCAGAGGTTCCACATTGTTTATACTTGTACCATCAGATGATCAGAATAAAATACAAGTAAAAGTCTGCTGTAGAAGCTGGCCTGGGTTATATATTTGTCTACCCATGAAGCAAGTGTATAATATATTGAACCATTCAAAACCGTGTCATATTATATTGATGATTAATGAGGGACTCTCAGTTTGCTCTGTAGTTGATACTCTACATTTACTTTGATGAAGTCTTTTATGTGTCTTTGTCCAGCTTGTCAAACATTTTTGGAATAATTTTTCCAGTGTATGAATAATTTACATTAATTTTGTTATAAATTGTTATACATATAAAACTGTCAAATCAATATTTTTAATACTAGCATTCAAATTTGAAAATCATGCTCAAATTTAGAGACAATCATAATTAATTGTTTGCACAGATAACCTGAATTGTTTGGGACATTCCTTGTACTTTAAAATAAATTACTTTACGCCCATTTGGTAATTTGATATTTGGAATACAAATATTTTACGTAACAATAGCAAAATGAATTTGTTTAAAACCCTTGGGTGAAATTTTTAGATATTCAAATGTTTGATTTATTGATTTCAGGTCATGTTGTAATGAGACCAAACTAGTTAACGAAATTAAAACCAAGTCAAAATTAATGTTTGCTGTCATTGAACAATGACAAACTTTATGTATTTTGATATATGACTCTTTTTTCACCTATATTATTTATTACTGTGTTTGAATGCTAACTGTATACAATGTGAACAGTTCAATGTTAAAAATGAAGATTTTTTTTTAAAGAAAAGTGAAAAAGGGGAAAGTTTAGTTATGATGGATACTTTTTATTATCATATTTAACGATTATGTGAACTTATTATAAAGTAAGAAATGAAAATTTGAGGAAAGATTCTTTTGTATATTTTGTTAAGTATTGTCTATAACATTTTCTTTTCACAAGCATCAAAGACTATTTTTTTTGCAGGAAAAATGCTCAATTAGGCCATTCTTATAAATATGTTGGATTGTGGTTACTTGTGACAAAAACTCTGAACATCAGGCAGCTAGATCAGGCTTGTTTTATTTAAATCTTATGCTTCTATCGAAACAAAAATGGAATAAAGAATGATTTTTTGTCAAAATCACCACAAATAGGGGGTCCTTCATTTGAAATGGGTTGTAACTGCACACCAAAGGTTCTTTTATGGATGGCCTTGAATACCTTTTTATCATGAAATTGCATAAAAAAACTCAATTTTTGGCATTGAATAGCCTTGTCATCATAGATCAACATAATAATTACTGCAATTTGAAAGTTTATTTATTGCAGACATAAAATTGATAACTGAAAGTTTACAGTGATAAAATCATAAAAAGACGACAAAATTGAAAGAAAATTTTACGCCAAACTTGTTTGAAGAATTAATAAGATTTGATTTTTATGTCATTCAGGTGCCGATGATTACTATGGCACAATATGAGTGTTGCATGAGAACAACACTTCTGTGATAAAATCAAATGCCTGTGAAAAGAGTAAAAATAATTTAATGAGTTTTTAGTAGTGAATGTATGAAATGAATCATGTGTTTGCAAACTGTGAGTTAAATGTATTTACGCAATGAAAAATAAATAGATTTTATTCATGGCAACGGCATAAAGATTGGTAAACATTGTGATATAATGAAAACAATGGAATAAATTTTCATTTGTTCAAATGAATAAGCAGTTTTCATGAACGCTTTTATTTGAAGTTTTTAATTAAGCAATAAAGGGGTATTGTTATCTACCAGTTAATGGAATATACCTGTTGCATGTTCAATATTCATTTAATTGAGAGTATCGACTACTGAAAATTAATTATTTACAATTTTTCATTGATTAAAGCTATACATTCCATGTTAAACAAATTGTTATACTAATCAGTGACAGTTTTGATTCGACTGATAATACAGCAGCTTGGAGAATTTGTTTGCTTACTATTATACTTCTAAAACAATGAAGTTATTTATCTTTTGGGGTAGATAATTCCTTTATTCTACATTTCTCTATAAAGTGTTGATAATTGTCTTGGGTACATTGATTTAACAAACAGGTTCTTGGTATTGTTGATTTAAGTTTTCCTTCAATTCTTTATGACAGTCTGGTGATAATTTCTGATTCATCGTTTGTTGAATAATTATGTGTTCTAAACCCGTGGTATAATTAAATATATTTTGTCATTTCTTTAATGTAAGATAAAGTTGATATTTTTTTTGTCTTTGTATGAACATATTAGAGAACCCTACCTTGCTGATTGAGTTCGGGAAAAATATTTTTTATCCATACTTGACTGCATTCCAGAGCTGCCTATATTTTCATACAGTGTCAGGAATATTCTATTGGCAGAAAAATTCCTGGGAATTAATGTGACTTTGAAAGACGTCTGCTCTATCAAAGAACTATATGTAACGTTGTGTTCTTGATTATTGACAGAAGGAATATTAATTATATTAGAAATATTATGTGTGATCAGTGTTTGAAATGGATGTATATTTTCTGTTATCTAGCTTGATATGATTGATATTCAGGAAAATAAGAAAGAATCAAAGATTCTCCTACTTACTTTTTTATGAACAAACTGAACAAATAGTGTAGCTTTGAAGTGAAATAAAAGAGTGATTGACTAATATTGATTCAGCAAGAATTACTCTTGAAATTATTTGTTTTCGGTCGGACAAATCTTTTTCAATAATCAAAAACAATGATCATTTGTTCCGGATAATCAGAGAGCCATCTTACTTTGTTAAACTTAAATCAATATAAAAAAATGAATTCTAAACAGAAAGTATTGAAATTTGCTGATGGTGCAGAAGATGAGCAAAAACCAGCGTGAGTTGTTTTCCTTTCATTCATGTTTGCTGAACTGACTGAGATATTTACATAAACTTTTCTCTTTCACCATTTCTTGTCCATAATGTTTGGTTTCAGAAAACTGTACTTTTACCGTTGTATGATGAAAACCTAGACTTTTACCTGAATATGAAGAAAACCTAGACTTCCTGATCATGAAGAAAACCTAGACTTTTACCTTAATATGAAGAAAACCTAGACTTTTACCCGATCATGAAGAAAACCTAGACTTTTACCTTAATATGAAGAAAACCTAGACTTTTACCTTAATATGAAGAAAACCTAGACTTTTACCTGATCATGAAGAAAAACCTGTACTTTTACCAGAATATGAAGAAAACCTAGACTTTTACCTTAATATGAAGAAAACCTAGACTTTTACCTGAATATGAAGAAAACCTAATCAACCTATACATGTACTTTTACCATAAAATTATTATGAAGAAACCTGCACTTTTACCATATTAGGAAGAAAACAGATTTAATTCAATGTTCTTTACCCTGATTGACATCTTGGCAACCATTCAAACAACACCATGTTGTTCTTGATGGGGGTTAATGTCACACCAACAGTCAGGGTTATTTGGCCATGTTCTTCCTTTATCTGTGGAGGACCCCTTGCCTTACACCTTGATAGAACCATCTACCTTTTATTAGCCAGCTGGTTAGCTTCTTTCAAGTTCTGGATTGGATTCAAACTCACAGTAGTGAGGGTTAGAGGTTAGTGATTACCATGCACAGACATTACCACTTATGCTTTGTATTTATTTATTCTAATTTCAGTTTCGACAAAGATGAAAATGTCCGTCTGGAAGAAGAAATCAAACTTCATCATTTGGAGCAACTTATGCAGAAATTCAGCAGACATAAACCAGATGACATTCTTATACAAGCTGGTACAGGCTTCTTTCCTGCCAAAACACAAGCAAGGACTCCTGGTAGAATGAATTTATCAGAGTTTAAACAGACTGTATCAGATGTACTGATGAGTGATGAGTATGATGAATATCTCGAGAAACTCTTCCAGAAAGTAAGTGAATGTACCGGTACTAGAGTCAAACATGTATTACAGCCACCTCCAAATAAACCATCCTGTGAATATAAGCCAGTTTTTAAAAACCATCATTGAGTTTTTAGAGCCAACTGACCTCTTAATAAAGGTCATCTGTTGATTAAGGTCACTTAATGTCTTTTTAAAGGGTGGCCTTTATTCACATGTATGACTGTGGAAATTGTTGATTTCTGATTATGTAATATTTTACCTGCATGCAGATACTTTTGATACCATTAAAAATACTGTCATATAAGTTAATGACGTTCATCTCCGGACAACACAAGGTACAAGGCTTATACAACAATTACTACAAAATGTTCAATACTAAGTCAAAGAATCACTGTGAAAGTTTCAAAGGCCTAGAAAATTGTTTTTCCTGGTTAAATGCTCGTCAAAAATAGGATAGGTTATTTTTTCTCTTAATTAAAAGCATGTGGAAGGTAAGAATATAGGGTTCCTCCGATCGAATAACAAATCTATGGTCGTGTGGAAAAATTATGACAGGTCAGGTAACCAGAAACAAATATTGTTTACGCCTAAGTAAGGACAGCATGTGGGTCTGATTTTTATTTGATTGCATTTTATGCACTCATTTTTATCTTAAGATGACATTATAGACAAGAATGAGGGGTTAATTGCACATAATTGGACTCTTATCTCGTTAGATCATGCATTATGAATATTGAGTGATATGTATTGTTAGCATTATTGCTTAAAAGAGGAATCATTTTCTTTTACAGTTAGATTCATCGGCCAGTGGTTACGTAGATTGGAATGAATTTTGTACATACTTACTATTATTGTATCGAGAGAATGATTACATGAGAACAAAACGTGAAATACCATTCTTGGTTGAACCTAAGATAAGACATATTGTACAAAACAGGGTAAGTAATATTGATACTGGCAAGTTCACAAATTTATTTCATGTTTAATTTAGTGCTGACAGAAGGTTAGCACTTATCAACTTACATAAACTGTTTCTGATAATTATTTGTTCCATTTAATTCATAAGGTTCACATTAATTCATCATTTTTAAATTTACAGAGCTATGGAAACTTTATGATTATATATCAATCAATACTCTATGTATCAATCAATACTCAATGTATCAATCAATACTCTATATATCAATCAATACTCAATGTATCAATCAATACTCTATGTATCAATCAATACTCAATGTAACAATCAATACTCAATGTATCAATCAATACTCAATGTAACAATCAATACTCTATGTAACAATCAATACTCAATGTATCAATCAATTCCCAATGTATCAACAATACTCAATGTATCAATCAATACCCAATGTATCAACAATACTCAATGTATCAATCAATACCCAATGTATCAACAATACCCAATGTATCAATCAATACCCAATGTATCAATCAATACTCTATGTATCAATCAATACTCAATGTATCAATCAATACTCTATGTAACAATCAATACTCAATGTATCAATCAATACCCAATGTAACAATCAATACTCAATGTATCAATCAATACTCAATGTATCAATCAATACTCAATGTATCAATCAATACTCAATGTATCAATCAATACCCAATGTATCAATCAATACTCAATGTATCAATCAATACCCAATGTATCAATCAATACTCAATGTATCAATCAATACTCAATGTATCAATCAATACTCTATGTAACAATCAATACTCAATGTAACAATCAATACTCAATGTATCAATCAACACTCAATGTATCAATCAATACTCAATGTATCAATCAATACTCAATGTATCAATCAATACTCTATGTATCAATCAATACTCTATGTATCACACATGTGACGTATGTTTGGAATAGCATATAATTATACTGACTGTGTTTATTAGAACACTCTGGTTCAAACTTTAGATGAATATATGGCAACATTATTTCTTTTCTGCTCAAATTCTGTCAGCATAATTTTTCTAAACTGCTAGCTGTAATGGAAACAAATCTATCTAAACTTCCCTGTGAAGTCATATATATTTGGATTCTGACTAAAATCAATGTAATATCTTTCTTTGATTGTAAAACAAGCAAATGTATATCTCTCCATGGTCTAATTATACTATTACCTGTCACTTGAATTATTGTATTGTAAACTACATTTGTGTGACATTACTTTCTCCGGTAACTAAACACATTGTATATAATTAAAACAATCTCACATGCTATTGTTCTATAGATCTATTGATTTTAACTTCAAATTACACCTGTGTCTAGTTTCTTTGAAGTCACTGCAACAATTAAGTAATTTTCAAGGTGTATTGTTAGTGATTTATTTTGTAAAGTGAGGGAGTGTTTTTGTAAAATGTTTTTTGTTACGATCTGTTAAGGAAATCATATTGATTTTTGTCTCATAGATATCTGAATGATCTTGTTTTATTTTAATGCAATATTGATGCTTTAAATGGAGCATGAAGATCGGTTTCTCCACATTTTTTTTATCTAGGTTATTTCTTCATTTAAATATGAGCGTCGTATTGTTCTGGCTTAATAATGAGTCTTAAAACTAAGACAAGATAAGGGCCATACACTGATAGGCTTCACAGTCATAAAGTAAAGGAAGCTGATTTTATCATATTTGTTAACACTTATGTGCAGATATGCAATATAAAGCAAAGTGATTTCTAAAAAAATAATTTCCAGTTATATTCATTGAGCAGTACATTTTTAAAAAATTCAACCTCCCCCCTCCAAGATCTACCATAATAATGTAATAATTTAATATGTCAAATATCTATTACAACTGATCCTGTTGACTTATACGCTATAAATTCTGTCAGATCTTGCGTTAATCTGAAATTTCTGTCAATTTCTGTCAAACATTTACTTAACAAGCCCCCAGCACTGTGTGAAGTGGATTGTACAAGTACCATGTTATTTATCAGATAGTTATTCTGTTATTCTTGTATGACACAGCCAGCTACTGGTACACCACTTTCAGTTTGTGTCTTGAACGGTTTCACAGATAAAACATACTATCTATAATCTAATTATTTGTTTTAATTTGGTGTATCAGGTCTTTTTATATTATATATTTACAGCAAGAACAAACAACAAGGATTGTGGCTGTAGAAGGTCCAGCCAGATATGTGACAGTCAGCAGGGTAAGTCATTACAGTGTCATCTTTCCATACTTCAACACAGGTCTTCATATCACACATGAATTATGTGACAAAAAACATAATTAACAAGAAAATGGAAAGATAAATAAATCCATCATTGCAGTAGATTCTTGTATTGGTTTTTCCAGAACGATTACAGAAAAACTATTTGAATAAGCCTTGCTTTCTTCTCTGAATCATTAAGAATTAGCAGAGTTTGAATAAATATGCTCTGTAATTATAGTCGAAACTGTCTTTGCATCCTTTTCCAGATAAAAGCCACCCTGTGAAAGGCCATTCTTTAAAAAGTCATTGATTATTTAGAATAAAATGACTGCCAAATAATGGCTGCCTGTCAATAAAGGCCATATTTTATCTTTCCCAAGGGTGGCCTTTTTTCACAGGTTGATCTGTCTAATGTTCATGTATACTTATATTGGATTGTAGATGAATCATACTAACTTTTTTATTGATTCAACAATTATCATCTCATACCATCACGAGGGATGTATTTAAAAAAATGTCTGATAATTATTAACAATATTGATACTGACTGGCACAGATTGTATTAATAACACTTATGTGATTTTGACAAGAATTATGACATTATAATCTGTTAATGGGTATTTCTCTAAATATTTCCATTATTTAGATACTAGGTTCAATTAAACCATGTATCATATTATAATACAAAGTAAACATACCATTACAGGCTTAGCATGGCTGAGATTGTTTGATTACGCAGGGAAAACATGAAGCTTTCTTGTTTGACTTTAATAATACTCAATGTTCAGTGTATTTACATTGTCTGTTATGGTGTGCTTGAAGTTTAATACTTTCCTTTAATTTCTAATTGTAAAGTATTTTAATTTCTAGATGATTATTGATTTGTATAAATATTAAAACCTTTCATGATTCCTCCAACATGTAGGTGGAGTAATTCTATGATGTGATATTAATTTTTTTCATTCCACTTTTGCTGAAAAACTTTTTGGGGCAGATCTAATAACAAATAAGTCAGCTATTCCAAATATTTCTTTTCTGATTTTCTGCTTTTTTAAAAGTGTTTTTTCAAATCATACTTTAATAAGTTTTATAGACTATTATGGGATCAGTTAGTTGGTCTTATTTTTTATTAGCTTATATGCTTTGGACCACTTTTTAAGTTTTAGGCCACTTCTTTTTTATTTCTTGGTTTACAAAAGCGGCGGTCGTAATTTTTCCAAAAGTGAAAAAAAAATAAAATTGCAATTTGGCATTTTTATTTTTGCCGATGGTACGAAAATTTTTGAGTACGAATCTGACTGCGTATTTTATAGCGGGTGATTTACATGTCGGATGGGCTGATGGACGTCTTTATGGTGGCTGAGGTAACAGAGGACGTGAATTGCATCAATCCAAGTGAAAATCTGGAGGTTGGGTTAAATATACACTCTTAAATTTGCATTGTCATGTATTTTCGCGATACGCGCAATAGACGAAGACAGGTTGGTCGAGTCCAGATTGTTTGTGATGCAGTTTATAAAGACATTTAAGAAAGTTTTACCATGATTGGTTGGATTTATATAATTTATGAAGCAATAAGAATCATTTCAACTTGTTACACTGTTGAAAAGTTAACATGGTGCCTGGATGCTAGAAATACGGCTCGGAATGTATAGGAATTTGTTTTGAGTGACTCAATAACTGTTCACCCAGAACAGAACAAATCATTTATTTTTCCCAGATATTTTACATACATATTGCATGGGTACATGTTTTGAACTATCAATTAAGGTTCCTGGTATAAGACCCAATACATACACATATCATTGCTTATCATACAATGTTCGCCTCACACCTGCATTACAATGCAGATACACCCAGCAGGCTTTGAGCAGGAGGAGTGCCAAGGATGAACATCCAATGCATGGCCCGATATAACTCACATACATGTACAGCTTAAATAAGTAATCATGATACCTTGGTTCTTTTATATTGAACTAGTAGAGGGAACCATGGTGGAATAGATTTATCATATAGCATTTTTAACAACATATTTACAAGTGTGTATTCGATTCTTTCATTATCATACTGTTTTATGGGGCACATGCTTTTGTGTCTAATTCTTATAAGTTTCTCATTACATTCTTGTAGATTGTTACTTGTCAGGAGTGCTGGAAGAGGCGGGTTGTTTATCATCATATTTGTCCACCAACAGAAATTGTTATTGTATTTTATTGTTTTACTCGTATTCTTAATTTTTATCAAAGTGTGGCTACACGTACAAGTTTACCTGATCAAACTTTGTTTGTTGTATCACTGTTGTAAGCAGTCAAATTCTGTTTCTTTATTTGTGGTAGCAAAGTGCTACTTTCTGGTCATTCCTACCAAAATTAGGTAGTACTACCATATATAGTTTGGTATATTTGCTACCACTGCCGAGTGCATAATGCGAGTTTTGTGCGTCACCAAAGCAGTTTTTTTTTTTTTTTTTTTTTCGACCTGCCGATGGACATTTTTCCAAAAAATTCTTGTAAACCAAGAAATAAAAAAGTAGTGGCCTTATGTAAATCTATGTATATAATTATACCACATCAAATTTTTTCCCATGTTCATACCAATTACTTTTACAATACTTATGAAAAGCATTAAAAATTATTCAATTATATTCAAATAGAATTATATAATATTTATATTAATATATTTACAGGAGGGAGCAATAAGTGTGTGGTATCCCAGCATGCAATATGATAAATATTATGTGATTAGCGATGATGAAGAAGATTCCAGCCAGAAACGTCGATTTAAGATGTGGGTGACTGACGCCATCTATATGCCGAACTGTCATAAAATAGCTATAGCGTCCACTAGTAGAGATATTAGGTTCTTTGATACATCTACTGCTCAATACTTTGAAGAATATCATTTGTTTGGTAATTTTTCTTTTTCATCTTTTATTTATTACAGATTTAGTAAAGAAAATTATTTATTTTTTAAGAACATTTAATTTTAAGCAGTTAACAGCCACCCCTAATCATCAATCACTGAATTTTAATAAAATTGCCATTAAATGCATGAATGTGTAATTTTCTAATCATATACAGTAAAACCTGTGTTAGCGGTCACCCCCGAATAAAGGCCAACCTGTGAATAAAGGCCATTTTTTTAATATCATCATTGATTATTTAGAAAAGATTGACTTCCAAGTGAAGGCCACCTGTGGATAAAGGTCACTTTAAGTTTTTTCCAAGGGTGGCCTTTGTTCACAGGTTAGACTGTGTATCATACTTGGAATTCTTTTTTGAAATTTATTACTGTATGTAAGTAGGTTGCAATTATCGAATATTAAATAGAGTCAATTGGTGAGTACAAAAACTCTTGCTTGTAATAGTATCATACTCATATTAGAAGAATGATATAATCTTGATAGTTTTCCTTACAAACTCATTTTAGTTCTTTTTTGTGAATGAAACTTTTTTATTTCCAGCTTTACCTGATGTCCCCTATTGTTTTGATTATTGGTATGACAAAAGGAACCCTAATTCAGAGTCTTTGCTGATATTTGGTAATGATACAGGGGCCATAAATCTGATGTACTTCAGTAAACCAGTCACTCAACTCTTTGATATACCATTCAAAAGTGATGGTGGTGCTCATAAGATATTCATGCAGGTATTTGCCAGTTTTTCTTTTTTTTCTCTTTTTCACAAATTCTGTTTAAAACAAATTAGGAATATTTCAGGTTTGTTTTTATAGACATGGTGTAGTAATAAATCAAAGTACTGAATATACTCATGGAAACAGAACTTACTTAGACTTGCACTGCAACATGGAACAGGAACTAGTTTTATGATTGCATGCTGGATGTAGATAAATGTAGTACTTTGGTCTGCATCAAAATTCATGCGTGCCAAGTGAGTGTTGGCTATGAAAAGCTTATCTTTTAGTTTCCAAATATCAGACTGAATTGTCCATTCATTTTGACTGTTAATGTAAGGAAAAACGTAAAATTCAAATTTATAATGCTGATACATGCAATTTTTCAAATAGAATTCTTTTTTTCAAAATGAAGCTGACCAATTTTTTAACACTTATTATATACTGGTACCTTTTATTGTAGAATCTAGACCAGCATGCTAAGTATATTCGTCACACCGTGATACCTGATGTACATCCAGAATTGATTCGTCAAGTTCAATACATACCTGACAATAATATGATTATTTCATCCTGTGCTAACCCTAACAAATCCATCATCATATCTTACATTAAATGTCTCAAGAAAAGTTACGTGTTCAGGATTGACAAGGTGAGTCAAGATTCTTTTAATTTACAGTACAACCTCTCCAGAGAGGCCCTCTCTTGAGCAACAACCTCCCATGAACAGCATCATGATTTTTTCCTGCTGCATGATTTATCTTTTAATTTAACCTCTTTAGAGCAACAACCTCTCTACAACAACATTATTTTGCCAATCCCAAAGGTGTTGCTTTGGAGAGGTTTTACTGTACTACTCAATATACAAAGACTGATATTTTGTCACTGTGTACCAATCCCAAATAAAAATTGTCACTATAGATAAATAACAGATTCATAGAAACAAACATGTAGAAAACATCCCAACTTCCTCAAACTTCTACCTGCCCCAAATCACCAAACCCAAGACTTGCCATACACAAAGGACCATACAAAAAGTAGAGAACAAAACACAGCTGTCAGAAGGTACCACCATGAAAGGGTTTAATTGTAGCAAAGCTACAGGGGAGGGGGGGGGGACTAGTTTTGTGGGATGTTGTGATTCATACTTATCAAAGAATAACAAAAGTCGAACATTTGAAATAACTGGTAAATGTAAATTATATTATTAGAAAAAGTTGTTTTAGTAAAACCTGCATGCCTGATAATATAATGTTAGAATAAGATCTGAACAATTAATTGGACTTGCATATTGATAGAGCATTGAATTTAATAGAACAAAAAAAACCCAGATTGTCTACAATAATAATAAAGATAAATACTTTTTAGAGACAAAATGTAATAATGAATAATTTATGTAAGGTGTTTTATGCTGTTATAACTTTGCCTTTCAGGGTGTGGAATGTTTTGACTTCAGTAAAAAGTTGAATATATTGGTGACTGGAAGTTTGGATCATTGTATACGGCTGTGGAACCCCTATGTACCTTCTAAACCAATGGCTGTTCTTGAAGGACATGGTACAGGGGTCATAGGGGTCAAAATACATGAAGGGCTGATGCAGGTGTTCAGTTATTCTAAAGATGCTGTAAGTTTGTGTTCCTTGTGATTATGATTCCAGTTCATTGATTCTTAAATGAAAATAAACTTTCATATCAAACATACAGCACAGCTTCGTTTAGATACTGCACTAGCTCACTGTAAAAAAATCAAAGTGCTGAAGGAACTCATTGAAACTGAACTGACATAGACTTGCACTGCAACATGGAACGGGAACCAGTTGATATATGGTCCGGATCAAAATTCATGTGGGCTGAGTGAGTGGCAGCTATTGAAGCTATCATTCAGCTTCCAATCATAAAAATAAATGATCAAATGACTAGGCTGATTTATAATTATTATGTTGATATGTTTTGATGAAATATTTGTTTAATGTACTGACCACATCTGAATGTTTATTGTTTTACAAAAAAATGTTGTTTTTTTTATTTCTCAGGTGGTCAAGGTATGGGACATCAAGGAGCATGCTATACTTCAGACAGTTGTATTAAAGTTTCCAAGTAGTATACATGGTCGTATGCCTGAACATGGTCAGTTTCCCATACATCTTCAACCGTCACCTCAGAGTTCCTTACTTGTCACATGTAATGATTATATCGGAATGTTGAAACTAGGTCGTACAAGTATCCCGATGAGTGAAACAGTAAATACACATGATACGCAGCTTTGTTGTGCCATATACAACCCCGTCTTTAAACAGGTTGGTGTCACTTAGTTTACCAGTGTTTGGATATACCAATGTTTGGATACAAGTATTTAAAATACCATGTTTCATATCATTTGAATTCAAAGCAAAACTTGCTAAATTGAATGTTTTTTTTCTTTCCGCTAGTTTGTTAATTTGTCATTCCATTGAACAGTGATGCTGTTTGTAATTAACACAATGCACTTCTTCACGGGAGATTTAGCATGATTATACTTAGGTTTAAATAATTTTGAAACAGCAACTGTAAAGCATTGTACAAGCGTTCGTAAAGTATATTTGGAATTTTCTCCCAGGTTGCAACAGGATGTGACTCTTCAGTGATTGCATTATGGGATATTGAAACAGGAAATAAGTCTGTGGTATTCTCCAATGCTCATGGTGAGGAAGAGATTACATGTATGACTTTTGATACTGCTTATAGGCGACTTTTCTCTGGTGCCAGAAATGGAACAATCAAGGTACATAATTATTTCTCAACAAAATATACATATATATTGGTATGATTTTAGTATATAGATGTAAACTCTTCTTTTTAAAAAGGACAAACATTTTCTTATTATTAGTTTCTTGTATATTTTGGAGTAAATCAATGGGAATTAACAATTTTTGCAAAGAGTTCACATTGAAATATGAGATCCTAGTGGATTTAGTTTATTTTCTTCTTGATATTTGTTAGGTTTGGAACTTCCAGAATGGACACAATCTACACAAATTAGAATCTATAGCTGAAGCAGAGATAACTGGTATAATGCCATTGGTTGATAAGAAAGTTATCATATCTGTAGGTTGGAGCCGTCAGATTACGCTGTATGATGACACTGACCCAGATGTAAGTAGTTGTCCGCTGTGAAAATTGTTAATACAAGACTTCTTTGTTACTCAGAGAGTGCATTTGACAAATGCCTATCTATTGAGTGAATGCCCTTTAATTTACATTTTAACACTCTCAACAGAAAAACATCCATTGATGAAACTTTGCTGTTGTTACAATGTTGTCTTACTTTTCAAATGTTTTCACTATGATTTATGTCTAAGTATCGCCCTAAAATTTATGCAAAAAATTGCTGATAAATTGATGATGTTTTGATCTAAGTGTTTCATTTTAAAAAACAATAACTTGCAATTATGGAAGCTTTTGTCTTAAAAATGCTTTAATTTATTGTTACAGAACATGTATTTGCAAGCACAGAAGAACTGGAAAGGTGGCCAGCTACATAAAGATGATATTCTAACGATAGATTTTTGTCCCCCAAATTTACTGTGTACAGCTAGTTTTGATGGTGAAATTATTGTATGGGACGTAGAAACAGAGAAAATATTTGTGAGATTACGTAAAGGACAAGCTTCCAATTTGTAAGTAGCAATATAAACTTAAAATATTTCAGATAATATCATCATACAGTCAACCTCTCCAGAGCGGCCCTCTCTTGAGCAACAACCTCCATTCAACAACAGCATGATTTTTTCCCACTGCACGATTTAACTACTAATTTAATCCGTCTGGACCTCAGTCTATCAACAACAACAACATATTTGCTGCTGCCAAAGGGTCTTGCTTTGGAGAGGTTGCACTGTATATAAAACTTCAGATATTGTACACATGTATTAGGAATTGTTAGGATAAATGGTTTGGGATGGCCAAGAGCAGTGTTGATTCTGTTTCACCGGAGATGAATGCTGTTGGTAGATATTTAGTGCGGCTTGTTTGTGTTTAGTAAGATGTTAAATATACTCTCACTCAAATATGTCTATTTATACATAAGCATGTATATGTACAAAATGTATATGTGTGCCATTAAAATAAAAGTTTGCTGAAACTATTGATACCAAATTGGTTAAATGAATGACTGATTGAATGTTGTAAGATGTTAATGGCAGCTGTATAATTATTTGACAACCAGTACAGCTTCAGCATTTATTGAACTTTTCTATATATTTGTTAATAGAGAAATAATGAAAGATAACTGGTGAGTATTTTCTCATGAAGACCCCTATGCTTTGTACAGTAAAAACAACACATCCCTTTTGTACCATAATGCTTCATGTACCTATGTTTGTATCATTTATTGTATAGTACTGTTTGTACAGTGATGTTGTTCCACATTTTTGGCTGGTCAGATTGTGCACCATGTTGTATAATGACACATTATTTGTCCTTGCAGAATGCAATTACTGTCAAATATTTGATTATGTTACTATGAATAATAGTTTCTCCCATAGCTGACTTAACTATTAAAACTGTTAAAATGAAGGTCAAGTGCAAGAGATCCTTCTTCAATTATCTACATATATTGGTATTTACGATATTGTAAAATGTCTAATATTGTTGTTTCCTTGTACATGTGTTGCTATGACTAAGCACATATCAACAACTTTATAGACAACAGACTGACATGCTCAATGACAATTTGTTTTGATACTGTATGCTTACAGATGTAATCTGTATCAATAATCAGAAAGATAGAAATGTTTTAGCATCAGTGATAAACATTATACTTATATAACAAGTTTTTGCACCAATTCTCAGTCAAATTTTTCCCAAACAGAAAGTTTAATGTCATATGTATGACATTCGTCTGTTGTAAATTTCAGTGTCTTGATCTGATTTGGTTTCATTTGATTATCATAGTTGTTTTTAATTCTATGCACAATAGATATTGTTTCGTGTTCCTTGTATGTTTGAATATTGTATATACATATAGGGTGAAAAAGATTGAAGACATGTCATCAAATGACAGTGCTCGACCTAGATCTATGAATTCACGACCTAATTCCAGGCATCAGAAATCACACAGAGTAGAAAGAGGGTATGTAGTCTGTTAACTCTTCATTTTGAAGGAAAAGAAATCCGAAAAATTATTTTTCTGTAATGCTGGAATGAAGATATTTGTTTATTTCATTTGAATCTATTTGTTCAATTTGATTTCAGTTACTGAAATTTCTTTTGTTTCATGTTTGCTTAATTTTTAGATATTTACTAAATTTACAGTTTGGTATGTTTGTTTACACTGGCTTAGCAACATAGTTTTAATTTCAAGTATCACCATAATCATGAAATATGGTTAAGTTTTACTCTTATTGTCTATGCATGGTGAAAGAACATTTGGTATTTGTTTTAAAAAATGCATTCAATATGCATGAACGTATCTGATTATATGTCTTGTATTTTAGTTTTATGTTCAGTGTTTTAGACATCTGATAACAACCCTCTTCATTTGTTCAATAGAATTATTGATAGTGGCAAGTAACTATCTCATTGTCATATGATTTTGATATTGGATATTAAATATAAACCGCCCAAAATAAATAAGGACTTCCAATTATAGGCTTCAGTTTACTCACCATGAGCAATGTAGTATCATATTTTGTTATTTAATCTTTTATAGTTAACTGTAAATATTTTCATGGATAATTCAGAAATACATGGCAAGACATGTTACTATTAAGTAGGTAAGGTATGATGTAAGCTTGACCATACAGATTATAGAACAGTCAATGCTCGTATATCACATGTGACACACATTACTCATGTGAACAATCGCCCTACCTGCATGTTATTTTATGCTTGATTCATGCTTGTAACTATTTAAGATATTTCATTACAATATGCTCATACATGTATGCTTTTTCATTTTTTCATGATCATAGATTTTTATACTAGTACTTTAACAGTTTTAATTTGCTTAAATATAAAACAATCTTCTATAACAACATTAGTGCAAGACTTCCCCCATGAAACCTTCCCAGTAAATCTTGAAATCCCTAATTACTCCATACCTCATCCAGACATGTATGTGATATCATCAGATTACTCCATACCTCATCCAGACATTTATGTGATATCATCAGATTACTCCATACCTCATCCATACATGTATGTGATATCATCAGATTACTCCATACCTCATCCATACATGTATGTGATATCATCAGATTACTCCATACCTCATCCAGACATGTATGTGATATCATCAGATTACTCCATACCTCATCCATACATGTATGTGATATCATCAGATTACTCCATACCTCATCCATACATGTATGTGATATCATCAGATTACTCCATACCTCATCCATACATGTATGTGATATCATCAGATTACTCCATACCTCATCCATACATGTATGTGATATCATCAGATTACTCCATACCTCATCCATACATGTATGTGATATCATCAGATTACTCCATACCTCATCCAGACATGTATGTGATATCATCAGATCACTCCATACCTCATCCAGACATGTATGTGATATCATCAGATTACTCCATACCTCATCCTTAGGATTGTTCTGCATGTTTGCATCATATCCTCATTCTTGTACTGTCTTGTGATGTGCATGTCAACAGTAAAGACATTGTTTGAAAGTTTGCATGATCAGACATTATTTGTCATGAAGTATAAATTGCACACTATCTATCAAGCTTCAGACATGACTGCAATATCATGCATGTTTATACACTGCATGCCTGAAAGCTTTTATTCAATACACAAGGTTTACGTTGAGGCATTCATGTTTGTCCAGGAATTATTCGAATAGATAAATCAATATCTCTGTTTTCTGAATCTAATTGCTTGAAATTGAATCTTTCAAAAAATGAAATCCAGATAATATACATTGTATTTTAATCTTGGTTTAGATAAAACAATTTTCAAAAATGCTGTTGAAAATGATTTGTATACTAGTATACTTTAAGTTCATGTGGTTTAACACTTGCCATATTTAATGTGCATTCTGTTTTGCTTTTTCTATTACATTGTGCATGCATTTATTTATAGTCTTAATTATTCTAATATTGTAGATTTAGGATATTATATAAATTAATATTATTAATATATAATAATACATGTATATATAATTATAGTAGTTTAAATTGATTTGTGTATATTCTTATGTACCCGTTTTACATGTATGTTGTGTGTATGATTTAGTGTACCTGTTTTACATGTATGTTGTGTGTATGATTTAGTGTAATACCTTTACATGTATAGTGTACCAATTTTACATGTACCGTATGTTGTGTGTATGATTTAGTGTACCGGTAGTTATTTTACATGTATGTTGTGTGTATGATTTAGTGTACCCATTTTACATGTATGTTGAATGTATGGTTTTGTGTGCCAAATCATCAATATTAACCAAATCATCAATGTATACTGTAACAGATAATGTATTTGAACAAAATTACTCCTGATTAAATTCATACATACATATATGCATCACAATACATCAATATAATACATCCATACTAATATTAGATTTTAAGGTTAATTTTATTTTGTCAAAATCTAATTCGAAACAATACTTTGTTCCTTGAGGTGTCATTAGCTTTGTACTCATATATTTTAAGATATAGTCATGTTTTCAATGCTAGACGTTCAGAATTATTGACACATCACATACAATAATTACAAGAACTATTTAAGCACATGTTATCTCCCTTACTTTCAGTCAAACTGCTCCAGTAGATAAGGTTCTGTTCTTGAAGAGTCGAGCTACTGGACGTAATCTAGAAGTATCTACGCTGATTACAAGCGAAGGTGGACATATAAGATTCTGGTGTTTATATGGTGCTAGAAATGAAATGGGTAGGTTCTCATTTCTCGAGTTTAATCAAATAATTTTATGTTAAACTAACACTTAAATCATGCAATGGCTGGTATTTATTTCAAGAAATAAAGTAATTGACAAGTACATGTAAAAGTAATTCTTTCCATTCATATTGAATACTAGTAACATGTACATTAAGAACTTTCTATTTATGTACTATTAGTGTAAAAAATATGGTTTTGCTGAACAATACATAATTTTATAGCACCAGTGTTACATACATGGTACATCTAATTTGTATTGTTTGTTGAATCTCCCGATATTAAATATTTGATCATGTTTTCATTGAAGGATAAAGCCCAAAGGTAAATGTTAACAAAACAACAACTTCATTTTATTGACAAATTACAATAACCCTACACTGTGGCTAGCTGAACTTGGTGTTAGAGAATGATTAGCATTTTTCAGTTGTTATATATTTATCTTGTACATATTGCAGGATTTTTCTATGCTCCTGACACACATGATGAATCAGTACTTGGTATGTGTACAAATAGTAACAACAGTTTACTGGTGACTGGTGATACTCAGGGAAACATAAAAGTATGGGACATTATGTCACATTGTATCAAATTCCAGGAGAGAGGGGTAGGTGTTCTATGATATTTTCTGACTAAATTCACTTGTTTGCTAATGATAGTAATATAGTTAGTACTGATCAGATTCATGAATGTTACAAGATAGTTTCAGCGCTAATATCTGCTCATTCTGAAGAATCCAGTGTCTATCTAAAAGTATAAAAAATAGTAGGAAAGAAAATTAGAAGTAAGATTTTAAGAAATATGTCTTATGGTAAAGATATATGAGGTAAACATTGCAGTAAAAGGATGTGTTAAGCATCTGTAAAAACCGGTACATTAGAATATCAGTTGATCTGTACAAATAAAAGATTGTAATATGAAGTATTTTATACATGATTGTATTGTACATTATTCCAGAGAATTAAAACCAAGCCACCATTAGAAGGAAGCTGGCATGCTCATGATTCAGCTATAGTTAGTGTAGAATATGCTAAACATGATACTGGTGAATATATCATCACAGCATCCACTGATAAAACTGCTAGATTATGGACACTTAGAGATGGACAATATATTGGTACATTTGGTCAAGTAAGTGATCTAACATTCATTTCCTGTTAAACATGACTAAATAACCTCCCTGCTGATAAAAGTCACCTACACTTTGGCACACATTTATCGACATTACAGCCTCAATGCACCTCTGAAAAATGGTCAACTCTAAAAATGGTCATCCCTTAAAAAGGCAATCTCTGAAAAATGGCTAACTGTGCAATTTATTTTACTGTTTTCTTCTTTACTAAAAATGTAACAAAATCTTCTTGAACAGTCCATTTAATGCCTTTTCACCTTTTAAATGACAGTGTAGTTTTCATATAATTATAGAAAAAATCATGGAATCTCAAAGATCGGACTACCTGGGCACATCCTAAGACACCGTGGAATATGAGTGATACAAGCTCTAAGAAAGATACAGGTTTGTAAATTTATGTTTCTAGTTTGATCCAAATTCATTCATGTTTTACATCTATGTTTTCTAATTCAATCCACTGCAAGACCCATGTTTTTAGGTGTTCCATGAATTTGTAATGTGTGTTCTCTTTGTACAGATTCTAGTACTGTGTCTGACAACAAAAGTCTCGTCACTGAAAACGATCTAGAACTCACTACAGAAGAACCAGAAGTTAAAGAAAAGAAGGAGGAAGCTAAACCTGTGCCACGCAAGTCACCTGATCAACAGACAGCCAATCAAATTCAAGATGGAGATGAGGTAACCTTTACTGATAAATTGTTTAAAAGCAGACAAAGCATACCATACTTATAATACTTGCATTGGTTTGATTATTTTTTTAACATAGGAGTGAATTATTTAAGTTAAATTTGAATTTTATGACAACATTTTGGAAAATGTCAACATGTTATTGTACATACAAATGTATAGGCCCTATTTTACTGTGAAAAGTAACTGTGCATTAATTTGTGAATGAATTTGATGGATGTTTTAATGATCATAAAGGACATGGTTTCTTGAAGCTTTTTGAAAGTTTGGTTTATTTTTCTGAAAACAATTTAAGTGGAAATTTGTAATATTTTTGATCGAATAAAAAATATAATTTTACATACTGATGTGATATACACAGGTTGAAAACAAGAATAATTCAAATGTAATCCAGGAGGTAGGTATTTAAGCACAACTTATTGATAAGCCTTAGTGATCACATGTGCACTCATCAAGCTTTTCAATAATTCTTTTCACTTTGTTACTGCCAATTAATGCTAACAGCAAGACCTTTAGTGCTTGATTCATTTTAATAAGGACATGATGATCTGTCAGTGTCAATATACTTAATTAATACTGGTAGATGCTTTCTAAAGAAGCTTAATTGAACAGTCAATTGTGAGACTTAAACCATAGTCACTGGAAGCTTTAGTATCAAAATTAAATCTTGATCACTAGGTGCTTTATCGTTACTTTCATTATCATCTCCCAACTTGGCTGGTGACGATACATGGATAAATCCTGGATAAGGGATTAAGGGATCTGGGTTTATAATTACGTTGGTTTTTTTATAAAATTTTTGGAATTCTGGTATAACAACTTTAAGATAAGATAGTAATTTTCAGTGTTCATAGCAGAAAAACCTGTCAACAAAGACCATTTTGAGATTTTTCCAAAATGCCACAAGTACAAAATGTTTCCAATACTCAGCATTCTATTTTCTTTGTAAATATGTACAGTGTAACCTTTCCAAAGCAACACCCCTTGAGAGTAACAAAATTCTGTTGTTGTTGAGAGGTTGCTACTCTAGAGTGGTTAACTTTATAGTTCAATCATCCAGTGAGAAAGATCATGCTGTTGGTGAAGGGAGGTTGTTGCTCAAGAGAGGGTCACTCTGGAGAGGTTGCACTGTAATTCCAATACTGAACCATGATCGAATTGTACATACACATTATATACTATATTATACTACAGTTCCTTAAAGAGGTCTCACCAGTCAGATTTTACTCTTATGAACTTTTTTTGTTCATCATGTATTTTGTATATTTATGCATGTTTTGGTTTGCAGTATCAGTAAAATCTGGTGTTTACTTGTGTATAAATATGCATGCTATAATTTGTTTTATCTTAGATAGAATACACTTGATATCTATATTTGTGAAGTTAATATTTTATATGTAACTAGCAGGGGCCTCTGTGGTCATGCGGTAATGATCTCAGACTAACAATCACAAAAGCCCTTCACCACTGTGAGTTTGATTCCACTTCACATCTAAGTCATGGTACTACCTGGGTGTACGTCTGGTACCTTCTTTCATTGTAAAGCTAGAAATGTCATCAAATGTGTGACTGTGACTGTTTGTGTGATGTTAAAAAAGTATAATTATAATTTGTTGAATTTCTGTCTCCTATTGTTCAACAAATCATTTTCTAGAATTTCTAAGTTTAGTGACTCATTAGCTTAATGTTGTTTCACATCTGAATATTTTATTGGTGTTGTTTCACTAGACAAAGAACTTGGATGATGACATGAATCCTTTACGTGTGAAGTTTAGATCACACACGTTTGCGTACAATGCTTCACGACCCGAAACAGAAAGGTCAAAGGTAGACAACTCTTTCAGCAGAGAATGCCGTGTATTGCTGTGTGATAGCTTCGTTTTGTGTGTTATATTTAGATACAATAAAGACCATACTACTTACTTTCTGATTTCAAGACATATATAAAATCTTACTACAATATCGAATATATATCAATAAAATATCTATGAAATCTATTTAGGATTTAAGTTAATATCAATACATGTAGTTTGAATATATTTATGCTGCAAATTTGTCATACAAAGATAAAGAGAATATAAATGTTACATATAAAAGTAAATTTTCATGGATTAGAGTTTTTGTTGATTGAGTCATGAAAGTTGGTGTTTGGTCTTTTTAATGAAAATACATAGTTAACCAGACAATATTTTTCTTTTACAAACAGCAATTTGTAGTGTAGGAATTAGATGTTTTGTATTAACACATTCTTCAATTTACTTTGTTTTTTTAATTCAGAGGTAGTAAACATGTAAAAAACTTGGTCACTCCTTTTTATTGAAGATCACATATGTTTTTCCTAGATCGAAGAAATATTTGATAATATTTTTGAGTTAACTCCTACAGGTCATGTGCGTCTATTTGTGTCTCAAAAACAAGCAATTAGAATCAAAATATTTAAGGAAGTAAGTCTTCTTTGGAAGATTGCTAAAGGATGCTTTTATGGAAATAATTAAATCAGAGAGTTTTTTTGTGTAAATTATTATAAATCCTTCAAACTGATTAAAATTCACCATTATGCACCATTTTGGGCTGTTCAGGATAAACTAACAATTTGTATTTATTTATTAATCACTATTATTATACAGTACATGTGTATATCCAAGATTAACAGATTTATTTTATACATTTATAAACATTAATATGCATAATCGTATACATGTTTGTAATCAGTATTATGTTTATATACTCCATGTTTTGTTCCGTATAAAAACATTACTAATGACAACCCATGCGAAACTATAGATGTAATTAGTCAGTTGAAAATGGCAAAAAATCAGTCAATCAACGGTTAAAAGCTCCATAGATTTACAAACAAGTATATCTTACATTATTCACCAATTTTATTCACATGTTTTAATTTTATGCAATTAAACAATTTTGGTAACAATAATCAAGTATATTCTGATGATCTCAGATTTATAAAGGAAATTTATTAAGACTGTTAACATATTTAAGTCAGTTAATTTAGTGCTTAGATATACAAGTATATTAAATGGTGTTTTTATCCAGTTTTAAATCCCTTTTTTATTTTCATTTCTAAAAATTTCCCAGTTTTGTTACTGTATATAAGACCCTTGCACATTAAACACTTGCGGAATTATGTATTTATAAAACACCAGTGCAGTTAATGTAGTTTTGTGTTCAACCGTTTGTGTGGTGGCTAGTTATAATTTTGGTAAGAATTTATGTAGAAAGAATTAAAATGACTTATGAAGAGATTGGAACTTTCTTTAACTTAAATGCTATCTACATTTTGAAAATAGGGTAAATATGACAAGAATTAAGTCAGCTCATTGCATCTATTGTTTGGTAAGAACTGGGAAGATATGTATTCTGTACTACTTTCTAAGATATTTTTCCAATTTCGTATTCTTAACATATCATGTAAGTAAGAATTCCATATAACCAATAGTATACTATGTTACATTATTATATGCTATAGTTTATATTTTCAAGTACTGTATACCACTTCTTTTATCAGACACTGTATTACTATGTTTATACAGGAAATAATAAAAACTAATTATATATAAAAACTAACATCATTGCTTCCATGTTCTGGTATGACATGGATGGATTTGATAAAACATGAATAGTTAGTGGGGACATGAATACTTTTGTATCTAAGCAATCCAATAACATTGAGGTTAGTGATCCATTTACTGTGAAGTTATAAGTAACTATATTGTATATTAAATGTTCATTTAGCATTCTGTGATGTTTTTATGAGTTGTTGATAAGTTGGATTAGGAGTGTGTACAGAGTTGGTTACTAATCATATATGCATGACTGGTACAGGTTTATATATATTTTATGTTAATTACAGCACAATATTAACACAAACACCCATTAACTGGTGATGGATTCCAAATTCGGTGTTTGATGTAGCTATCTGGTATTGGTAAAATTAAGGATTTATTTTATCCATGTTTTCAGACATTTCTCGGCATACGTGTTGAGAAGGAACTACAACGTAAGCAAGCTGACAGGAAAGGTCGAAGAGAAAACTTTGGTGGAATCAAAATGGAAAAAACGCAGAAATATGGCAAACTGTGTTCACCTTTTCAAGCTTTGTCTGTACCAGTAAGTTGATGCAGTACTTACATTGACTGTCCCTCTCTTACTTAAACCATAGAAAATGGAATTCAGTAACAAACATAATTATGTGGTTCAATTAATATGGATAATGTCATATAAATGAACGATAGGTATGTTGAATTATCACCAAGTGTAACTGCATTAATATTATCTTTCATCATTAACTTATACATCAGCTGCTATAGTCACAAACACTTTATTCTTATTATTACATGTACATTGTATATAAGATGTTAAAATACGATGCTTTTTTAAAAGGATTTTATTTGTTATATTACAGAATGTGGTTGATATCAAGATACCTGCTAACATGCCATTAAGTTCCAGAATGGTAAACAAAGGATACACATCTAATAATCTTACAGAAGAAAAACTTATGACGATGGATTTTAGCTACGGTGGGAGAGAAACGCCACCTGGTGATCCAGGGGAGGCCCCTGTTAGAAAGAATGTTGGTGGAAGTAGAGTTAGTATGAGGGACGATAAATCAAGAGGTTCAAATAGAACCACTCCAAGAATATTTGCTCCGGCCTTTAAAAAGCATCATACTGTAGCATGATAATTCAATTAATTTCTTTTTAGGATTTAAAAACCAATGACAATTAAAAATTTCTTATTCACATGACAGTAAAATGGCAACTAATTTGTGTTTAAAGTGGATTTTGAATGATAGTGTTTTTTTATTAGGAAATATGATAATCATCCATGTAATTTCAAAGTATGAAGATATCTTCTTAAAAATTTTGCTAAATTGCCAGTACCAGTTCAGATCTTGTCTAAGCTGTTTGACAGATTGGTAAATTGATTTTTTGTTAGAGCAAAATATTTTTTGTGCTCTGGGGTGAGTTGAAAAATAGTTTGTGTGTTACTTTTGTGTTTATCTGCTAAATAAATGATTTTTGTGATGTATCCGTCCGTCTGTTTATGGCATCCACTTTGTATTGAGTTCTGTTGATTTACATCGCCTGATCTAGTTGATGACATTAAATATGATTTTCAAACATGTTTACAGCAATTTATCTTTCTTTATACATATTGTATTGTTATATCATGTAACGTCTTCATGATACATATAGTAGTCCTGTGATCATGTATTAATTCTGTGATATATTTTACTGGTAATATGACCAATATTAATTTAATTTTGTCCGTCCCAAACTAGTGTTGTCAGTAGACTTCATGTGTGAACTGTTGTAATTCTTGGGGGGGGGGGATAACCAAAACATTAAATAAACTTATCTATAATGTATTATATAGCAATTGCAACATTTGTATACATATTCGTTATCACTGCCACCAAAAAAAACTTGCATTGTTAATTCTTTTTAAAACTGGTCATATAATAGTCAACTAATTAGTTGAACAATCTGTTTGTGTTGCTATAATCTTACAAGGTGATATTTAACATCATCAAACTTATTTTCTGTTTATCCTCTACAAATCATTTCTAAACATATCATGACAGACAGGGAGATGGGGTGGGTTAGTAAAACAGTAATGTGACAATAACATACAGCATTACTTCTTCCTATAAACTTGCAGAAGTTTTGTACTTGAATTTTTACGCAATTTACATTGAAAAGTTGATTGATATTATTGTCAATCCAGTTTTGTCTTTCATCCATGCTTTTGTGTGTTGTACTATTATTATATTGGCAAGTTTTTTTTATTATATAACTGATTATGAAACAAAATAAATTATTGTTCTTATGTTTTTGGTTATCTGTTTAAAACATTTTTTGACAAAGTAAACATCCTATCTGTATTACTGTTAGTGTTGTCATATCAACACTGTATAAAAGTGCCAAGGTTATAAAACTTGAGTCTCAACAGTCTCTGAGCTCAAATCTCCATCCTCAAAGTAGTAAGGTATAAAAGATAGAGCTGATTAATGTTTAGGTACATGTTCAGATCAATTATGCTACCAGACAAATAATATCATAGTTGTCTGAACATGATTAACTTGGAAATATCGGAGACCGATCTAAAGTTCTATAATCTCAATACTTAAGGATAACGGACCCAAATACAAACTTTTAATGACCATGAACAAAAGTTTGTAGTACCTGATCTTTATATATGGTGAATTCAAACATACCGTATTTGGTTAAATATTTACTTTCAACTATACAACATTTCGAGATAATGGACCTCAGGTCCGTTATATTCAATTTAATATCATATAAGGGAGATAATATTTTTAAGTAGTACTCTCCCTTTTCTATGATTATATAACATTTTAATTTCATGTTTACAAATTACACAATTCAGAAATAGCTCTGGTGAATGATTTATAAATGATACATTCTACATATTCAGTGAAAATAAACTAGAGTTTAATGGTTAGAAATGAATGAACCAATTAGGGGCCATAATCCTTTAACCAAGTAAAGCACTGTCATCTGTTCTGATAAATTGAAGATTTAAAATATTTTTATCAGAAAAGAAATTAAATTGATTTTCTGTGTTTTATTAGTCTGTACATTAACTGGAACAAATGGAAAACTTATATACTGATATGAACTATTGGGAGAAGAGATGTGAGCTTTGACACATTGTATTATCTGGGACTAGATGGTGATCAGTGTACTTCCATCAATGTACATGGATGGTTTTGATTCTAAGTGACAGCTAATATATAGTAGCAAATTCATATAAAACAAGGCAAAATGAAGTATAACTTTTATTTTACAAAACAGTGGGGTAGACTAAGACCTGTGTGAAGACTGGACGGAGAGACAAATAAAAGAAGGTTAAACAGTGGTATGTACTAAAATACCTATATCAATAATAATAATATAACAAGGTCAATCACAGCTTGCTGGTTCATTTAACAATAAACGTATACATAAAACACATGTCTATCACCTAACATGATTTACATTTTAATATATTCCACACCATGACAAACACACATACATGTATTTAACAACCTGAGAAATGTTCTTTTTTCAAGATGAAGACTAAATGTTAATATAATTTTTTTTTATATATCTATTATCATTTTTTTCAAAGTGAAAGAATGATAATCAACTGCTTTAAGGTTTATTAATGAATAATAAACCTTTTTTTTCAAATGAGTTATATTGCATGAACTATCCAAGAAATCACAATGACACAAATGATATTTTACAATACACAAAAGTTTATACCTGTATATATATGTGTGTATTATTACACTTCATGATAATAACTTATGATTTTCTAGATATTTTGTAAGTAAAAATAGAATTATATTTTCTATTGAAAAATCTAATTTAAGAATTTAAAAAACAATGGATCAGCATAGTACCGGTAGATTGACTTAATTAGAATTATAGTTTTCAAAATATGAAGCAATTTCAATGATAGTAGACTTCAAAACAACTATAAAAGAACAATCAGAAAATTGCAAATATCACAGATAGCATAAAGGAACAAAACTACTACAAGAATCTTCTCTACCAACAGAAAAATTGATATAACAAAATTAATAATACATCACTCATTGAGATGACTGACAGCCTCGTAGACTTTTCACATTAATTTGTGTTCAGTTTTTAAAGATAACAATATAAAAACCTAACATTACAGTACATGCACTTTGAATTCAAACATATGTACATGAATACTCATCATATTTTTATATTATATAGTACAGAGTCATATATAGTACAGAGTCAAAGTTTTTACTTTAAACCATACATGGACCATGAAAAGATGTAATACATAGAACTGATGATAATTAACAACAATTTTAATAAACTGACAAATAAGAATAAGAAAACAAATGATCACTATAACAAGCACAGACAGGTTATCTAGTAAAAATAGAATTCCTACCACAAAGAATAATGGAGGGTGGAAGCACACAGTAAGGCAAACAATAACAACTGAGGTCAGGACAAACAATTAATGACCTTCCATAAACAAAACTCACAATAATCAACAGAAATTTGAATTGTGTACAGGACTTATCCAGATTTCTAGACCAAATAAACTGAATATCAGTCATATTCTAACTATACATATCCATGTTGAACTTGATAATTTAATTACTCTAGCCAAGTAGATGGACATAAACACATTTTCAACATGATTTCAACAGAAAACTGCTGTTTAAAATCCCAAACATCCAACTAAAGACAAATTTATCAAGCTATCAAAGGTTACAATACAAGATCTGAAGTTTGGCAATACATACTGCAAATCAAAGGGAAATAACTTAAACATCAATTGCTTTATTTAAAAAAAGCTCTGTTAAGTCTAGAACAATTTTGCAATATCTAATATTCTTAATTTATAACCCCTAAAACAGAATGGGTTTATAACAACTTACAGGTATATAAAATTGAAAGATAATTTAGCCTACAAAAAGAAGTCTGTGACTTCAATTTAGCACCTTTTCAGAAATGGTTTAGAGGATCTTCACAAAGGAGTACAAAATGTCATTTTTGATGGATTTATAATAAGCAAGGGCAAGGTTATAATTATAAACAAGCCATTTTAGAAAAAATATTACAAATTCTTCGAACACAATGTTAGAAGGCATTTTGTTGTCATCAGTAACAAACTTACATTATGACATTTTGCTACTGCAGCAAGTAACAGAAGGCACAAGCCAATCAACATAAGTAACCAAGGCAACAATCAAGGCAAAAAATACCATAGCAACAAGGCACTACCTATAAGACAGACAAAGACAAAGGAGATTGCACTAAAATGATAGTCAACTGAGACAGAATATATGTACAAACAAAAACATGCACTAAGGTCAGCCAGCGAAAGTGTCACACAGACCTGTCACATAATATGACACGAAATTTAAGTCATGACCTTATGACATGACAGTTTAAAACTTGAATTTTTGATGAGGGCATATTGAATAAAAAATTGCCAAAACCATTTACCAATATATTTACATGTAAATTTATATCAATCTTAACAAAATTTGGTCTGTTGCTTGAAATTTATACCAGTTTAATGGATCGAAATGTTCGTACATATAAGAATGTTTGTTACATGCACATTTATCATGTCACCAGTTAACCATGAAATGTCGTTTGCACAAGGTGAGTAAATATGTTGTTTTTTCAATGAAAACAAGTTTGTATAAAGAATGATTTTACTATGAACAAAACAGTGTATAAGAATATATGCGAGTAAAATTACACAAAGAACAGATACAAACCATTTAATATAGATATCATTTAATTAAATAAATTCAACAATTACTTTAAAATAAATCAACTTGGTATAGAAAAATAACAAAAAATGTAAACCAATGATAAAACATACACACAGTTCCAACATAAAGCTATAATGCCAACACAATCCATACAGACAGGTTACTTAAGTGTACATTAGTATTGATACCAAGAATAGAATAGAACAGAACAGAACACAAAGCAGTAAGACTAAGGAAGCAATTAATTAACTGACTAAATAAATGTGCAACAATTTAAACATCACAGACTACTTTTAAATGCTAACAGTAAGATGTGATCAAATACCCAGATTTCAAATTATGAACAAATAAAAACATAAATGTTAACGAGAATGTTGGAAAATATTATTTCAACGTAAATTGAGTGTATCTATCACAAAGGCACATACATAATACTGACTGTATTGCTGTATAAATAAATTGGTAGGAATTGAATTAAGTGTGTTGTCTGATCAGCACCTATATCTGTTGTGAGCTTTTACGACCAATACAAAAAGCATAATCCCCTTGTATATAAACTGAACAAATTCTAAAGCACTCATTAGTCATTTTAAAAAAACTTACAGATATATCTAACATTCTTAAATATCACATAAATGTAGAGAACAATTTCTGTAATTTTTTTCTCAAAAGTTATTGCTAAGTCACTTGTATCCCATAATGCAACATTCTTCTAACTTATGCAACATTTTTTCTATCCCATAATTCAATTGCTTGGTACTTCTGCAGACGGCATTTCTAACTGAATGGTTGGTTCTGGAGCTTGTTCATTTGTCACATCAAATGCTTCCTTCGGAGGTTCTGGGGGAGGAGCAACATTCTGTTGACTGGGAACCTTAGCAGATACTGGCCTGGACCCTTGTTGTCCTGAAGAAGAAGGTCTAGGGGATGGTGGTGTCCTTGCAGATACTGGTCGGGCTCGTTGCTGGGTGACCAATGGAGATTGAGGGGCCCTGGGTCTGTACTGAGGCTGTGGGCTGGTTGACCTAACATTCATTCCCTTAAATCAACAGAATTGTAAAAAGTTAGTTATTGTTTAATCATTTAAAGACTTGGAAACAGGGAGGTTCTGTTTGGAGGATATGTTCTTCCCAACAATAACCTTTACTTTTAAAGAAAATATATAAAAGAACTTTCTGAAAAATATGGTAATACAGTATGGGGTAAGAATGCAAAAATTTCAACAATGAGGTCATCAAAAATAAGGATAAAGAAATAAAGCACACCATATTGTTGTTATTCTGTCCTAGAGTAGATGGAAATTTAGCCTCTAATTTCTGTACATTGCGACCTTCATTGCGTCCTCTATAAATGTGACCATCTGCTCCCTGGATATCAATTTCTTCCCTAAAAACAACATTTAACAGTTTTTCATCTTTACTTAAAGCAATCTTGTCAAGAAAAAGATGATCATAAAGGCTTGTAACAAATTTTAGATTTAAAAAAAAATCCACAAAATTGGCATTGCCTATCGTTGAGATAATAAACTTACATAATTTGTTTTATGAGTGCTGATGTCTGATTGTACATGTGAGTTCAAATTAATAACTAATAAACAATCTCTTTACAACATATACAAAGTAGTGACTTACTTTGTTGCTGGAATTACTATAGCTTCATCTTCCCTGAACAAGTGGCTGAAATAGATACATGAAGTTGTATATAATTCCATTGTAAAATATTTCCATCAAGACTCAAGTTTGGTGAGGATCCAAATGGAACTGTATGAATTAGATAGCGGAAACCGTTGTGGACGCCATCCGCCCACCAACCCCCCTGCCTGCTGTGGGTGTTCCCATAATACAACCAGTTTTCCAAATGGGCGTATAAAAATAAACACTTACATTTTTGTGCCATTTATCAAGATTCTTTTGTATCATAGCAAGTAAGCAGTGATAGCAAGTTCGAAAAAACAAGCATTACCTTAGTTTTATCATTAAGCTAATAAATACAAAATAGTCGAAGAACATCCAGAACAGCAATGTAGTCTGTGACAGTTTCTTATCCTTTCATAGTAAGTTTTACTTACCTCAGGTGAGTCAATTTAGTGTTTCGTTTATGAGGATATGTCAATGTATGACTACCTCCACATGGTCTAGGTGTTGCATAATAATCTGTCATCTCAGGGTTTACGAAACTGAAAAAATACATCATACAATACACTTCATGTATCAAAGATAAACAACAATCATAACATAGCATTAAGGCATTCTAGCAAACTTGCACATACAGATCTAATTGATAGTGTATTAGTAATATTAGATAGATAAAGACAGAGAAATGACTACACAGCAAAAGAATAAAAACAAAGAGAAAATTAGTACTAATATGTGTTACATACAAATAGCAATCACACAATGTCATGCAATTAATGATATTGTTAGAAAAACATGCTATGTTAGCAAAAGACTCAAAAGCTTGCTAGTCTATAAACCTTTTTTTTTTTTTAAACACATACCTTGGATTTAATGTCTGAAACAAATGATGTAAGAATCCTCACAAAATGTCTGCAAACCCCAAACCCTGACCAAGCCTTTTGACGTGATGTTATCAATCAATCTCTAACAAATTTGAAGTTATTGATCGATTAAACTGGGGCGTCCCTTAAAACATCACAATTTCATTGTACTTTTCAGTCAGGGAAGAATTCTTTCATTAGCAGGCGATGTTGGCATGACATTGTATGCACAAAAGCCAAGATTGGTGACTATCAGAAAGGAAACAACCATTAATATTGTGAGAACTCTTACAGTCCATTCAACAATGTCGTAACATTCACTTACTTCTGTGAATACTGCGCAAGTGATTCTAAGTCTTGTTTAAAGTGTACAAGGAAAGCTCTTAAATCAGTTTTTTTCAGACTTGCCAGCTGTTTCTCAGCGAGGGCTCGTTCAAAGTTCATCATATTCTTACCAGCATTGTAACTGTATAACAAATAGCAAACATACTTCACACAGGACAGCAACAACTTTCAAATTTCATAGCATCTATAGGACAAGATTTTAATGGAACAGTGCACAAAACAAGAGGGTTGTTGCAACAGTAAACTGTCTGTTAAATTCATTTCAATGGCTTACTAACATTTGGACAAGACTAAATAATTGTTGCTGACTAAAGACAATGTTAATAAAAGAACAGGCAGTGAAAACTTTCTTGTTTAAAAGATCAATCTATGAAATTATAAAAAAAATGTGTAACAGTCAAACAGAAGTTTTCAATGCCATTTCTTGGAGTGTTTTCAAACAAAGCATACTCATGTTAGTTAGTGAGAGCATAAACTACAATCATAGAAATCTGTTAGTACAAGTAAGAAACAAGAGAAAAGTATGCCAGAAAAAGAGAAAATCATAATTATTAATCATAACAAAACATTCTACACTGTCTTCAACAGTTGAAAAAAAAGTAAAATTGAGTCAAATAATTAAACAAAAGAGTTTTGTGAACCATTATTTCAATGACAAAAGCTCTGTCATTCTATTGTAATACATAGGAAAATAAAGTTCAAGGAATATATATGAGGGGTGATCCAGAAGTTTGTAGACACAGCGTTTTATTAACAATGTTCACAAGTATTTGAGAAACAAACAGAAATATTATTGATTAATTCAATGTAATAAAATCGCTTATACATCAGTAATGACCCCTGTTCTATTTTTTTTCATCATGGATATGTTTTAAAATTAACACTAAATGGCATACATAAATGACTGTTAAAATTCATACCTCAATATCATGTAAATATTCAACAAAACACAAATCAATAAATAAGTTACCTAATCATTTAATACTGTTCTGTAGACCAAGAATATGATATATTTATGCTTAAAATTTCATAGTCATGCTTAATGCATTACAGTACTAATACTGCATAGTATATCTGCACATGTATGCTACATTGTAATAGTCATACTCTTAAAGCTTATTAATACTACATGTATTGCATCAAATATATACCATTTTTTATATCTATGAATGTTATTGTAACTTAATATTTGTTTTACAATTAAATACTTGACATCACAGGTAAGGATTCAGATAAAACCATGAAAATGCTGATTTTTCTACTTTTAAATATTGAAATATTATAGAAAAATTTGGTTTCTCTCATGCATGTTTTAAAAAGAGCAGAACATATCCAGTCTTTCACACTTATATAAAATGAATCAATCTTACATGGAAAATGTAGATTTGGTGAAGTCAAAATAAAACATGGGATGATAAATAGGGCAATCATTCATGATATGATATTATAGTGCTAAAAAATAAATCTCACAGACTGGTGATATAAAATATTCAATCATTTCTACATGCTTCAAGTCAATCAGTCACCTGACCAGTTATACTTACCATTTCTGTGCAGATGAATATGTATGCTTTATGTAACTAAAACGAATTCCATGCTCATTACTTAATTACTTTCTCAAAATGTACAATACTTAGCGATTTAAACGAAGGATTCCATAAAAGTATACAAACAAATTCAGAATTCCCTGACTTTAAAGTAACTGTTGTATCTTATCAGATCAGAATTTTGATGTTGATCCAATTGTTGATGGGTCAGCTTAAGTAACCCTTTTGGACTCTTAAGGTAGTTGAACATACATCTTCAAGCATATATAACAAGCAGCCAATTTGCAACAATTGCATTCATTCAAATAGAAGTAGACAAACTTAAATCTCGCTAATAAAATACAGAAAATAAATAAAATAATCATGATGGAAAATAGGCATACTGACAGACAGATCAGAAATTATGTCAACTAGGCATACAATCTATGACAACATTCATGCATTTCTACACTAAATACGCACACTATTGACATTCCTTTGGATAATTACATAAATAATTCACATATATATGCACATGCAATTCTATTAAACAGGCCATGCAATATCTGACATATTTTCAGGGATACATACATATACATATGTGAGGTTTGACAATTATAAACAAAAGGTTAAATAATCAAGAAATAAAATCAAGGAAAAGTTATACATAAGGGTTAACATCTAAGTGAGTAAATTGTTACCCGGATTTTTGTGAGTACTTGTCGGCACCATGATAAATTCTATCAGATCAAAACATGAAGGAGGTTAAATCACATAAAACATGATTAAATAAAAAAAGTAGACCTAGTTTTTCATTAATTGATCATTATCAATTGTTAGCATAATCAATAAAAAATATTTAGGTCATCACTGACTGAGATCCATTTCAGAAATTTAACAGAAATAACAGTAAGCGTAACCTTTCTTCTTCAGGCCGGAGTAATGGAAAAGTGGAAAGGAGATTTTAGAAGCCAGATAAATTAAACTATTACAGCATTATCGCATGAAATATATAGAAAGTATGGACACATTAGTAAATAAAGGAAATGAAGTAAAAAAGTTAAACAGATCAGAAATATTGAAGCAATACTGGGGACATGACCGTAGGAAAATGACTTATGGGGGAGTAAAAAATGTACATGAGATCATTTATTTTGGGTTGTTATGGCCTAAAATATATTTTGCATTACTACAACACAAAGAAGTGAAGTAGGAAGTAGAAGAAAATAATGGAAATTGGGACATTTTAAAATGGGGCATGAATTGTTACAAAATGGTCTCATAAAAAAAATTGTGATGATATGGAAGGTGTTGAGAGCCGATGTAGAAAGGATGAATCTTTATTGAGTTCTCTGGGGAATGTTAAAATCACTAGCTATCCTACAGCTAAATTAAAATAGTAAAAAAAGTAAAACTACTAGTATTTAATTCTAAGTGCTAAACATTAAAAATCAATCATTGAAAATGAATATTTGGTGTAAACTTGTTTTAGTTAATCCAGATCCATATTGTGAGTTCAGTTTACCTGTTGTGATAGTCAGTGTCATAGCTAGAAGTTTAATTTATAACATAATCAGCAATAGTTATTTAAGTGTACCTCTATAGTAATAGTATCAAAATAATTAGCTCTTAAAAAATCATACAAATTAAACGGAAAATTATAGGAAAAAATGTACACATTCAAATCATAGAAATTATTTGTAACTAAATTTGACAGAAAATTCTGTAAAACGGGTAGCTAATAAATCTATACATGTATAAATGCACACCATAAGGTGAATATAGGATTCCATAACAAGAAAATACTTGATCAATTCATATGCAGAAATAATGTTAAATATGTATAATACTATAAATAATTATATAATGCTCATAGTGCTACAGTAATAAATACTATTTAATAATTGTGATGATAATATAAAATGCTGATATAAAATTTTAATAGACACAAACGTCAAAGAAATGATTAAATTATATGTATACCTCTTTGCATGTTGTCTGATTTGATCCAGCTCAAATGTTGTGTAAGGTCTAGGAGATTTGGTAGGATTCAAACCTTGCTGGGAGGGAAGAGAGGGAACCGGTCTGTAAAATAAAGTAATCTTGTATTACATGAAGCAATTAAAATTTGAAGAGTTCTATCATTGTTTCAGCTATAATAAAATAACATGTGTTTATATAGAGATACTCAGGAATATATTCAGACATACCCGGTAAGTAAAATTTGATGCACATAAGTTTCATAACTTGATAGTTGCCAGTGCATAAAGCTCATATAGCACTTATACTGTTATACATAATGGATCCATGCTTATTGTCAGATTTGATCCAGTTCAAATCTTGTGTAAGGTCTATGAGACTTAGTGGTATTCAGACCTTGCTTGAAGTAAACTTGTAATACATGAAGCAATTCAAATTTCCTTAAGTCCATGAAGCTACCCTTAATAGTATGTTCAGTGGCTAGGTAAATAAGGAGACAATTAAGTCCCTACTACTTCTGAGGCACCAACCACAGCCTCTCATAGGATGTAAGGTAATGTACTTAACATTTTTAACTAAATGATCATTTCATCACAAACAAACACAAAAAAAATCCCATCATTTAACAAATCAAAAATTTGGTTATGATTAATATTAATTCCCTCTAAGTGCAATTGATTTTCAAAAATTAGATATACAAAAAAGCTACAACTATTTTGTCTAAGTATAAATATGTGATTGTGAATACATGTTTATAGATTGTTTGGTAACATGAAAATATCAGAAGACTTGCGAACATTCCAAAATGGACTTAGACTGGAATATGGTAATGACCAACCATTTGATTAAACTACGACCGTGAGATTTCCAGTTTGATTTTCCAACAGGAACTTTCTTATTTATTCAAACACAAGATGTGTAGGTTTCAAACCTTACCACAGCATTTCTAGATCAATGGGTAGCAGACAGACAAATTTCTAAAACAGAAGTTCAGGTATATGTTGCTGGTAAACATGATGTGTCTGTGTGTAAAGTGAAAGCTGGTATAAATGAATTGGAATAGAATATAAAATGGCAGTGAACTTTCATCAAAGTAAGGAATAACATCATATCTACACTACAGTATGATAAAAACAGTGATTTTAAATTACTGTATAAAAACCCTATGGCAGTGACCACAGAAAGCATTATGTGTCATTTCCTCCAGATTAAAGTATAAAAGTTATTTTTTCACTAGTAGTGACACTAGTCTCATTTTAGCCAAACCCTATGACTTTACAGAGTAACTGTTAATCTTTAGAAATGCAGTCGAAAAGTATTGTAAACATAATGTCAATGAAATCATTGTAAAATTCTATTGAAGGAAATAAAATTGAATACATTTCCATCTACAGGCTACATTTTTACAAATGTAAACAAAAATCTTTTAAAAATATAACAAAAAGATACAGGGTCTATTCTGGTTATCAATTGAACATATATACATGAATACACTCAATGTTTGTGTCACAATTCTTTGAAATGTACACAAACAAACATTCTGAAAGTCTGAATTAAAGAAACTCAATGACAAAATAGCTTTTTATTTACAGAACTTTAATGCTATAAGAGTATTAAAATTATCAGCATTATAGCAACAAAAAACAAGTAGTCTGGTGTTAAAATAGAGCAACACTCATCTGTAAAAATCAAGGCGTAAAAATCTGATTGTTTCAATATCATAAAAGTCACCAATGAATCACTAAACTTAAAATAACTAAAATTTTGGCCTTTCTGCATTCTTTTAACTCAATTCTAAGAATGGTCACATGACCAGCCTGTGGTTCGTTAAAACTTTAAAATAAAAACGATGCTTCCTTGAAATGAAAACAAAAGAGAAGAAAGGCAGAAGAAAACCCAATGGGGAGATAAACTGAAAATATTTCTACACACATATTTTACCAACTTATGGTAAAGGTCTGAAATTTCAAACATAGCTTTACATGAAACAAAATAGCATCAGTAAATTAAAACAAAAAGCAACAAAAAACTAACAGCAACAAAGAAATGACAATTATCATTGAGTTTAAAGATGATAAAGAATTATCAAATTTATAGCAGATACTCTGCAATAGATCTGAAATTATTAACATCTATCAGTCTAAAATGTATAACAATTAAAAAAAGATATTATAACTAAAACGGCACCAGTTTGAAAGAATAATACAGTTAATCTCAGAGTGCTTTAAATAATTAAATATTACATTACTGAGAAAATATTAATTTGCAAAATAATCTATATAAAGGTGCTATGAACAATCAGAATCTATTAAATGTTATCTTTATAATGTTACAAGAGAAAATTGCTGCAGAATGATGTCAAACATAAGCATCACATCATTAGTTAATAAATAAAGCTTTATACATGTATAAAACAGTACAGCAATCAAACACCCTTACCCTGTGGAAAGGCTTAAAATAAATATAAAATGAAACATCATAAAACAGATGTAATGAGGCCTAGCCTAGTACAGTTGCAGATTCAAGATGAAAGCCTGATGAAAAATATAAAATCAGAAAATTCCATGGTTTGTTTTCACAAATATTAAATGCATGAAATTAACATATTTTCAAATAAAAAATAACAGTTTAAACGAAAGCTCCATGTTAAAGTCCCATAATCATATAAATTTCTGGGTCGTAATAATTTCTGTTTGTTCTATAACAGAGGAATCCGGTGTGTTTTCCTCCCGTGTGTATTTTATAGCCAGAAAAAATGTTTCCGAAACCACTATCATATTTTTTTCAATACTATTTATATAACAGCTGTGTTTTCCCGCAGACATATTATGCACATGGCATGAAGTGATGTCACATGCTCTATATATTTCAAGTTTACAAAAGCAAAAATTTACAGAGAAATGAGTGTTTTAAGAAGAAAAAGGGCTTGTTTCGTCTGTAATAATTATCATAGGATAATATCAGCAATTGTTTGTTTTTTGCATATATTTTTTATAGCAAAAAGTTAATGGGACTTTGAAACAGGTCTGAAAATTCTTAAGTGGAATAAGTTTTCTTAAAGCTATTAATTAAGCCAAATTTCAAATAAAATACAATGTAAATTGTATGTCCCACAAATTGTATTTCATTAACAGTATTGCAAGCATTATATTACACACACTAACTTAGATTTGTAATTAATTATCCAAAACTGAGGGGAAATAATATTACAAGTCTCAAATGAATGACATAATTGACAATTCAAATCAAACAAATTTTGTAGAATGTAGTAACAGTATGATCAGGCATTGGATTTAGAAAGTACACATACTTTGCTTATTTCCTATTGTCAGATTCTTTCATAACCAGCCAGACAAAACAATAATGTTAATGTTACATCTATCTATTCACTTTATTAAATTTAAAACACAATACATAACTGAATTCTGTATTAAATACATGCACATTAAATTAACTATTCTAATCAACAAATAAAATCAATTATGGGTAAAAAATAACGAACAATTATTCCCCTTTCCGCTACCTCACATTATATTTATTTATGTAAAATATTATTTAAGACATTTTCTTACTCCTGTGACAGGTCTTTCCATATATACCTGTATTAAAACATTCTCAAACTGAAAAAATAATACTATCAATGTGAGGCTCTGAATCACCTCAAAATCTTATTTAAAAAGCACAAATAAAATAAATGTTTGGGATTTTAAGCCATATGTTCAGTTACATATCAGCCTGAACTTAACCTTACCAATTTTCCTGGATTCTGTACCAGTACTTATCCTGTTCTCTGCAAGTAACTGTCAACACAACAGCATCATTAATATAGATCAACTTACAATTGAAGTTAACTGATTCAATAATAGATTCAATCATATATTAAATTTCATCCATCCATGGAAGCCTTATTTACACGTGAAAAACAACAACAACATTTGATTTATTAGGATAGTCAGTCTTAAAATGTACAATCTAGACACAAACTTGACCTGGAGATAAAATCAAGCATAGTATCTCATTTCTTGTACGTCAAACTATTATAGACTTTATTTCAGATTTCAAAGAATGGCGGGTCCATGTGATTTTTTCCATTCCACTGCAAGAACATATGAATGCTTACAATTTCTCGTTCTTTGTGCAATCTTTGCGTATCTATCACTGTAACAGCTTAATATCATGCAAAAGTTTGAAGTAAGGCATACAAAATATTGTCTGTTTCTGGCTCACTAAAAATAGGGTAGGTACCGGTATATCAGGGCTTTTTTGGCTCTTGAAAGCATGTGGAAAGATTAAAAAGTATGAAAGTGGATGACTGTACTCTTCCACAGGCCTTAAATAAAGTCTAGGCTTACAGGGAAAATTTGGGTAGGTTTGGTAACAAGAAACAAACATTACTTTTTACACCTGAATACAAAACTGAACTAACAGCACTTTCTTCTTGATAGGACGAATAATAATGCAAATAATAATGCAATCACAAATCATACCTATAGTACAGAACAGAACCATGCAATAATACAGATATATGATATAAATCTATATTTACCCAGTAGGAAGCATATCAACTGGTCTGTCACATGATATACAGTGGAACTTCTGAATTAATTGTCTGAAAGAAAAAATGAGTCAGAAGTTTGACACTAATTTAAAAAACTAATATTAGATGAACCAAATATTAGAACTCACATCAAATAACAGTACAATAGACAGAGGACTTCACTGAAGAACATTCAAGAAGTGAAGATATATTCTATTAGTGGCAATAATGACAAAAAAATAACAAACAAAATAGTCCTGAGAGAAAGAAACCTGTCGGAAAATGTATCCCTTCATATGTGGTAAACTGAACAAGGCTATAAAATGAAGTTAATACAAAAATGGACAATGCACAACTGACTTCATTAAAGTCAGTGAAGAATTTCAAGTTTTACATTTTCACTTACTTTCTAATACCAGCTGCATCATCCTCACTGAAGTCAACTCTAGTCTGATATTTCTTGAGCTTATCATTGAGAGCTTTAAGACGAGCTTCAAGCCATTCTTTGAGTGGATCAAGCTCTAATCGATCCAGTTTTCCATCCAGTTCCTCTGTAAGCTTGCTATAAGCATTCTTCCAATCTTCATCCTTCAATTAAATCATATCAGATAGAAAATATCATGCTAGTAAGTACAGCAACACCTGAGCTGACAGAAAAAAAACAGCATCTTTACAAAGGCCTGTGTTAACACGCATTAATTGATGTAACAAACTGAACAATGATTATAATAATAATAATAAAAAATTTAATTACAGAGGCAACACAGTTAAGCAATGCCCAATATTCCCTGTAAGTATTGATAATATTTACATGTTGCGTAATACATGTATATACCATACATACATGAATAACATTTGATGATAGACACAATATAAGTAAAATAATCTAATAAAACACATATTTGAATACCAATTAATTTTAATTAAAGAACAGAGTACATAAAGGCCATATCCCCCTCCCCCTCAAATCTTCTCTCACACAGGCACTGCTATTTACAGGTCTGACAGAAAATAAACAGTGCGGAGATAAAAAAAAGTCAATTATTATAATTCAAACAAATTCCACAAAGATAACAGAATGATAATAAAATTTGATTAATTGCTACGTTGATGTATTCATTAATTAAAGCACTTACATGTCCAGTGAGTTTATCCAATATTTCTTTGATCATATTGTTAATTTCCTCAGTAGTTTTATCAAACAATTTATGGTTCACCTTACTTTCCAATGCCTTCTTATCTGCTTTCTAAAAATAAAATTAAACAAACTAAATGACAAGAAAAGTTGCATTATAGAGACACAACTTAGATACAGCAAGATAAATGGTAGAAAAAGAGTAACACAATAATTAATGCAGTATGAATATAGTTTAAAGGCAGGTCATGATCATAGGTTTTCTTTTTATGCTGAAGGATCTACTAACAGAGGCCATGTTTTGAACATGCACTTCATAGGAGATTGCTGGCTCTAAATTCACCAACATTCGGTCTCTTAAAAGGAATGTAATAATACTTCTGTTTGTCCAGAAAATATAAACAAAAATATCAAATAACAATAAATGATATAGAATTCTTTAGACAAATACAAATATAATGACTTTTAACTAATTCTGATCATTACAATACATGATCAATGAAGTGATTACTCTAGTGTTGTGTTATATAACATCATCTACAATTTATGTAGAAAAACAAAGTATGATAAATAAAGATGAAGTCAGAGGAGCTAGCATGGTGTCTGCACATCTTATCTGATACTTACAACATCCACTTCCATCTGGACATAGTCCTTATCTGCCTTCTCTTCTTGTAGTTTGTCACAATATTTCAATATATCCTGTAATCACAAAACATACTACTGAAATGTTGTTCTATCATAGCCTTCAGTGTTTTTTCACCTTCTATAACTGAGGCCTACTAAAGGCCTCTTACCAATTGAAAATTTCTTTTAAAATCATGCAGTTTAAAAAAAAATCTGAACTTACAACAGCTATTTTATTTCCCAAATCAGCAATTTTAGCAACAATTCTTCCCAAAATCAACAGGCTAAGCCATCTTCCCAATGAATAGAGAAAAAACACTGGCCTTATTTGTCATGGTAGTACAAATTTTATTCATGTGCTGAACTTTGAAATGTTGACAAACTGACTAAATGAATATATGTATTATATACAGGAAGGAAAAAGTGGAATTTGGAAAAAGTATTTGACATAACAAATGTACAGACAATATTAAATATGACATTTATGTGTCACGATGCATCAGGCTTTCATCCAATCAAAATGTGTTTATTCATAGAACAAATTAGATACCTGAATCTGTGTTGTTCTCTGTTTATTTTCTTCAATAATATCTGAGGTTGTATGGTGTATTTTTTCTACTTCTGCTTGCAACTGTAGAATTGCTTGTTGAGCTCTGGTCAGTGCATCACTGTCCTATAACAGTCATAGAATATAAAGTTAGACAGATACATATTAAGTGATTACTGCAAGACTGATTTAAAGGTAAAAAACGATGTTTTATTGCATCAATTTCCATGAAAGGCTTTATGTATTTACACAAGATTTTCTAAATAAAAATCATGGACTTGAAACAAAATATGAAAATGATGGGATTGTAATAACAGACCATTTTGAGAAAAGTAACTATATTCAATGAATAAGAGCCTATACAAAAGATGCAACTTTAAAGATATCAAGTTATCTCCCTTGGTCCATCTTTTAAGTCAACTGCTTATAACAAATCATTCTTTGACCAATATAAAAATATAAGGAAGAAAAACCTGAAAAAATTCAGAAATATTTGGTGGGATATTACTTTTAACATTCAATAGGTAAATCCTTATGTAAGGAATTAGTAGTAGATAAAGGAATGTAACAAAATAATCAAATAAAGATATGGAAATTTAATAGGATTATGAAGAAATATTAGATAAGAATAATAGTGTAGACAATAAATACAACGTAACATGCAAACATTCATAACAATACTGTCATGCAGTTGCACATAAAATGCACATCAATATAAATAAAAATCAACAAAAAGAAATAAAACAAAATATAAAATGACAAAAGAAAATGAAGCAATCTTTAAACTCATCATTGTTATCACACGATTTGTTTCATCATAAAATGTATAATATAAACTTGATTCCTCATAAACTTATTCCTCTAAACACAATTTTATGACATCAATAGTATTGTAATTCTATAATAATTAATACAACAATAAACCCCCTTAAGATTGATAAGCCATGGAAATAAAAAGAAATATTGTATTTTAAACTTGCTTTTCAATATGTTTTCATTGGTGATCAATATAAAAATGTCTTTTAAGCAATATTAAATGCATAAATCAGAATATATCCTGCACTTTAAGAAATCTGAATTTAAAAAATTAAAGCCAGTGAAAATAATGAGTAAAATACTCAAATATAACTTTAGGGAACAATTTAACATAATAAAACATAAAACAACCAACAATATGAATCAATTAACTGTACATACTAAGCTTATTTGTTTAACTTCTTGGCCTGAGTTCTATATAAATACCATAACATGGTTACAATGTTTTATATCAAACAGAATTCAGTCTTTATAATATGAAATCACAGATGACTATATTCAATATTACAATAAGTTCAAACATATTCTGAATTACGAAGCCTTTATTTACTTAATTCATAGATAAATATATAATGTTTTAAATGTTCAAAGTGAATCAAGCTTGTAATGTTAATATTAAAAAATATGTCAATTTTTATAATAAAAATGCTATTTAAGTAAGATGTTGACTAAATGTTAAGTTTAATTCCGTCATAAATGTGAACAAATAAGTGGGTAACAATTAATAAAATCTCCATGACAATAAATTAAACTGAAATTATCAACAACAAAAGAAACATTTAATATATAAATAAATTCAATAGCCATGGACGTCACAGTTCATTTAAATAGGTATCTTAATTCCTGCAGACATAAAAATCAATATTGAATAAATTAGGACAATGAGAAACATAGGTATGTCATATACTATCAATATATTAAACATGGTGAAATTAAATTGTACAAAGGCCAATAACTTAACTGAATATTTAAAGCTTCTATTAAATTTGAATCTAGCAGAAATGGCAATAAATGTCATTATTGTTCAATGTTTGAACAAAATGAGATTTCTTATAGACATGCTTACGTATGAGACCTCACAAAAGAGTCTGTATTTGGTTAACTTTAGTCAAATGCTAAATATTATAGAAGATCATATTTACAGTTTAATAACAGTTCAAATATTGAGCTAGCTAACAATTTTATTTGTTTGACATGGTCACATGATGGCGATTGCTTTATATATTAAAACATAGAGAATAAATTTAAGGTTATGTTCATGAATCGTGAAAGGAATGGATTTTAAATAAATACACATACAATTTTTCAATTTCCGACCTCGGTAATAGTGCAGGCAAGAGTTGAACCCATTAATTTAAGGTCAGAGTGTAGGGTTTGCAAATATTAATAAGTGATAAAGCAATTTAAGAAACAATTTTAAACCTTGAAGTGGTCAGCCTGAAGGGATGACTTCAGAACATAAATATAAAGATAAGAAGATTTACCTACAAAAACATTCAACCTCTTGATGGAGACAAGTGTTTTAATGTGATTTACAAATATGTAGGCATAGAATGTAAATAATAAATCAACTGAATGATTGGTGTAATCAAATAAGGTGGACAGCTTTAATACATAACAGTCAACTTGTGATAAATAAAAAAAACACCAACGGGATAAAAAATATGGCTGTTGTGTACAATTGGCCTTTAGTCAGAGTTTGTTTGTGGTCTGTTTTATCAATCAATGTATAAATATGAGATAATACTGTTCATATAGGGCAGTTAAACTTGGTTTGACTGTTTATATACCACCTTATACAAACTAAATAAATAAGTACCCTTTTACTGAATATGTAGTAAAAAAAGCCCTTTCTTAACAACTAGAATATATTTTTGACATAGCAGTTAAAAAATACAGAGAACAGTTTATCAAGTTTCATCTAGACATAAAACATGCATTCATGTTTTATTAAAAAATTGAGCATGTTTAAATATATATTGTATAAAGACATAAATGTGTACTAATTAGCTGACATGATGCTACTTTTTCTATATTGGAATTTCTGAGTAAACTTTAAAAAAAAGAGTAAGATACACTTGTGTCATTTGACACATGAAATTTGATTAAATTTTAATTTGATCATCGTCATGATCGTGTTTGCCAAAACACAACTGAGTCTGGTTCAAACTCATTATAATGAAATTTGTATTTTATTTAATTATAAGCCTTCATCCCTGATTATACAAGTGTATGTGTATTTATCTCCAAGTGTTCCATGAAACTTGAACCCATACTTTATCACTAGGGTGTGTTAACATTAAGTTGTAAGATTTAAAATAGGCGAGGTTAAAATTTATGCACGAAATTTGATCATCTGCGATTTGCTGTCATCATGGTGTGTGCTTATCATCGATTGATCATAATGATTAAATGTCTCGCCTACACCATACTCTTAATTTGACAAATTTATGGTCGAAATTTATGATAAGGTTTGATTTAACGCATATCATATTGTATATCGAAATGTTTCATTATGATGAAAAAAAAAAAAAATTATAAGGAGCAAGCTTTTCAAATGTCACTGTTCAATTAAGATTTGTTAACTGAATTAAAATGAATCAATGTTTTTTATTTAGCTTTATATTTACCCCGGTACCTAACATATTTCAATATGAAGAACAAAGTATGTAAATAATCTCTTAAAAATTAACTTGCATCCTTGACATCATTGAACAGAACCAAACAATTCTAGGCAAAAGATATTATGAAAAGAACACAAATCTCAGAAAATAAAACAACACAGAAATGAACTAAAGAACAGAGAAAGCAGGAAGAACTAACCATTTCATTTGCCCCTGCTACCTTAGCCCTCATGAGAGCAAACTCAACTCCCTTAGCCATCCTCTTCAGTTCATGATCAACTAAGAACACTTTGTCACGTAATGCATGCAGCTGTTCATTTAAGTTATAAGCAAGACCTTTCAATTTTTCATTTGTAGCTTGCAGTTCAGGTGCTGATAACATCACTTGTGAAGATATTTCATCTAAATCTTCCATTAAAATTTCATCCAATGCCTGTTTGATTTCAGCTTCCTCTTCAAGTCTTTCAACAACTGCATCTTCCTTCTTAGGTTTAGGAGGAGTTTCCTTCTTTTCTTTTGTATCCTCTTTCTGAACCTCTGCCACAACAGATTTTTCTTTGCCACTGTCAACATCACTTTCTTTAGCGGAAGTAATTTCTGTATCATTACCTGCTATCTTATTCTCCATTTGAGCTAACCAACTAGTCAGATCAGTAACATCACTCTGATAAGCACTATCATCCATCAGGTTTTCTTGGAAGAGTTTAAAACGATCTTCAAGAATTATCAGTCTCTGTTGTATTGAACTCAGAGCAATATCTTGTGAGCTGGTACGATGGAAAGCTGCTATAGTATCGTCATCAGAAGATTCAATTTCTTCAGAAGATAACACTGGAGTTTTCTTGCCACGAACCTTAGATAACATTGTGACAACTGAATTTAAGAATACAACACTCATAGGACCTTCTCTGACAGGTTTGGGTTGATCTTCAAGTACAGGCTATAGAGAATAGAGAGAGATGGAGAGATAGAAAGTAGAAAGAAAGATGACAGAAAAGTAGAGAAATGTATCAAACAGGTTTGGATGAGGTAAGGGACATATAAATTTAAGCCTAGATTACTATTCATGCTCTTAATTGAATTCAAAATGTTTCAAAAGATGTAATCATTTAAACTTACTAAGTAAATTGAGAAAAGAACTTGTGAGATAATGAAACATAAAAAGATGATTTTGAAATTTTGTAATCAGTTTTGAGCATGACTAAAGTTCTCCATAAAAAGACATGCAAAATATATAACATACAACACTCATTGAACACAGGGGAAAATATGTAGAGGAATATATGTGATGAATAATTTCTAAGTGAAATACAAAGGACATAATTATGATCAAATCAAATACAAAATCATGTGACATGCTGGGTTTAGTGACATCACTAGGGAAGATATGACATCATACAAACTATGACACACTCACAGTTGACCCAGATGTTTCTATAGTCTGTTTGAACAAACTATTCATTGTTGTATCATTACCATGGTTACAGTTAGTATCCTGGTTAATGAATGACGGCTGGAAGGATGTAGTAAAGCATTGGTGATTTAGTAAAGAATACAGTACATGATTGTTCAACTCATAAAATTGTAAATAGGCAAAGGAGAGCTTCAACATTGAAATATAAGAAAAAAACAACAGTTTTTCTGAGTATCACAATATCATAGAAACATTTAGGTAGAAATCCTGAGGTTAGAATGAAAAACGCATTTAATATATGAAAATAAAAATTGACTTAGATGAGTGAACACATGGATGCAATATTTCAAAGTTTATAATATGTATAAATGCTACACAAAATCTAAGAGGACATGTTGGAGAATATAGTCGGCAGAAAAAAAGGAGCAAAGATTAAACTCTGGTTAGCAGGAAACGACACACATTAGTAGGTAAGTAACACACCACAGAGTATTACAGTATATCAGAATTTATACCACTAACCTTTTCTCTGGCATTAGCAAGAGCATCTAGCTCTTCTTTAAGTTTTCCAATCTGTTCTAACAACTCAGCTGGTACGCCTGAAGTAATATAACAAGATATGTTAGATGCCAACAAGACACTAGATGATACAGCAAATTGATATAATGTGGTACAGCAGTAAGATAATAATACAATGTATAGTGTGATATCATTAAAATTGAGACTCTATCACCTTATCAAAATCATTAATCTGTCAGATATAATGCTATAACAACAGTGGAAAACACACAACGAAATAGAATAAAGGCACTTTCAGCAACATACTGTTTTTCAACCTAATTCTATCAATTCAAACAAATGAAGATTTTTCTAAAGAATTATCGAGTGAACTATTAATGACAAAAATAGATTGATCCACCATCTTAACTTTAGTATCAAATCAATTCCTAATCTGATTTTATATTTACCAAGTCCTTCCAAGGCAGATTTGTCAAGTTTGTTCTTCATCTCTTCCTGTAAAAAATTGACAAAAATATGAATAATCAGGAATACAGTAAATACTAGGGCATCTGGTAGGATGTTAAAACAAAGCAATTATGGTATGCTCATTAAAAAGTAAAACAGCACTTAAAAAAAATATGCTAATGAGTCATGACCATTAAGATTAGATTATGATCAACATCAGCAATTACTAATAAGCAAATCACTTATTAAACATTCAAATCAAATCTACACCCTGCTCATTGTGTTTCTTTTTTAAAATAATTCAAGAGGCAAGGCACACAATTAAGAGATCATCGACTATACTTTAAACTTAGCTAAGACATAATCCAATTAAATCAGTTATTATACCTTCCAATATACAACAAAACAATCAAAATCTGTATACCCATAATACAGATTAAATTACAGAGATTCTCACCTCAAGATCATCAACTCTCTTTGCAAGGGCCACATGATCCGAGTCCAGCTTTCCTAGTCTTTCAAGAACATCTAGTAAATGTTCCGATGGCCCTGGGGTACTCATGCGTGATACGGGGCGGGAAGAGCCAGGTCTGGATGGCTGTAATAAATAATAAAAATGTTCAATCAGACATTGTGAAAAACTTCTTCTCATCTACTCAGTATTATGAATTTGTGATGGATAAATAGTACACTACAATTCACAACTTTCTAGCTAACTGAGGACATTGGAATTATATAAAGGTTATAGATAAATGCAAAGTATGTAAAATATATTGTACTAAATTAGTATAAATAGGTGATGCATTTATATTTTATTGATCAAAACATACATACTTTGGTGAGCAACAATAATGAGTTACAATAGTTTAACATACAAAATAATCATATCGAGGGTTCAACGCAACAGTGTCGTAACTTATATTGAAATAAGATCAAGTTACGCCAGTGTTGCGCTGAGCCCTCGAATTATGCTCTGAAATGAGGACAGATGAATGAATTTAATACAGAAAGGATAACATCATTGGGTTGACTGCATGCTGGGTCACAGACCACTAAAACTGTTACTATACATTTGATAAAAATTGAAGAAAATCAAAAAAATCTGATCCAGTTGAAATTCAGGAATGTTCATACTATAATTATGTATGTTAGATAGCAAACCTATTGTTTGTTTTTATCAATAGAGTAAGTATTTTGAATTATTTACAATGTAACACTGGGTGATGACCCTGTCAGTCTGATTGGACACAAGTATTGAGATAATTGACTCAAAACAGTGTATTAGATAAGAGGTACGTAATTTATCAGATTGAACAAATAAAATGTGGATTGATTTTGTACATTAAAGAAATGTCCTATCATGAACTCTGAAACATAATGATCCCAGCCTGTCTGGATTTGAAGGGATTTGAAATGTATAGCCACCAGGGTTCAAAATATTTGGTATTGTATTTATATGTATATAAACGAGACAGACTGTGTATTAATCAAGTCTACATACATTAAAATACCTATATCTGAGGAGTTGAGCTCTATTTTCTTAACTTTACAGTTTCAGAAATATAAATCTAATTAATAATATGAGATCACTAGAGTCAAATAGCTGTGGTTTCAACATTGACTTAATGAGAAGTTTCAAATTTGCAAAATACTACATGTATATTGATATTAATAATATCATTTCAGTAAAAAACAGACAGATGCACATATTGAAAGAATAACTTCATGAAACAAAACTGACAAAAAACATAAGAAAAATTCCTTCCAAATTTCTGGGGCATTCAGGGGGTACATACTAAAGTACAAATCTTAACAGACAAGGTTCAGAAGACTGCCTACATAATTATAAATCTAACATCAAATACAGTATTAAATGCTGTATCATGATGTTGAAAAGATAGATGGAAATACCAGAAGATAGAAATAGGATAGAGCTGGAAAGATGAAAAGAAAAAAACATAATCTCAGGCGTCTATCATTAAAATAAATTGCAATAAAAAAGATAAATATTAGAATGAGAGAAAGTTTAATTAAAGACAGTTGAAAGATTATTTAAATGTTTGCGAGGCATGTCTGTGTCAGACATATTCATTATTGCTTGCTATAGTTTGATAATATTACACAATCAATCATCATATCCACAGGGTGTTGTGTCTTGATTTTAATCCCTAGTCTCAGTATGTAGCCAAACATTGCGTTAGGGATTAGATTTTAAGCTTATTTAAATATGAGACTATTATATTGACAAGTGTAAAACAAGTTCCAAGTTTAAGGTGATAGTATTCATGGCCATTTATCATGAACTGCAAAATTTCAATTTCTATATTACAAGACATAATGTAAAAATTTAGAACAATTAAAACAATGGCAAAACAGTATGAATGGTCTTATCATCAATCCAGAGTCCAAACAATTAAACATGTGTAGACGATACAAACAAAAAGAAATATTCCATTGTTATTACATGTATATTTAAGCCACAGAATCAGGTGTCAACCCTATCATTTTTTATTTTATTTGTAAATATTATAGACCAAAATATCAATTTCACATTGGTCAAGTGATTCATTTGCTTTAAAATGTGTTTCATTAAAACAATCACTTAAAACTGACAGTAATTATTTGACGTACATTAGTAAAGACTTCAAGATAGAAGCTTGAAAAGAATCGATGCAAAAAATACAAAGAATACAAATTATACTGTATTCAAGAAGCCATCTAGGGAATTCGTAATGTAGCTATGTTACTATGGATACATGAAAGCAACATAATCTGATAAATCTACTGTATTGCAGGAGGCAGTGTTTGGTTTCCAATGATTACAAGCTGTAAAATAGAATTGTCATGTTGTGAAACAATGCAGTATCCTGTGTCAAAGCTTTTACTATCCTCCACCATTATCTTTAAAATATGCTTAAAAGAAATAGTGAAATACAATTCCACACATCTACAATGTGATACCAGGTTCTTCCAGTCAAAAGCAATATTCAACTTTACATATTAAAAACATAATGGAACGGAATCTCATTTGACTAAGATTTACAGGAACTAGGACAGAGGTATGATGGACGGAACTTCAAAATGACCAGTGAGTTGCTAGGTAACAGTTTGAAAAAAAAGTCACAATTGACATAGTGTAGAATTGGGGAAAAGTTTTGTATCATACTTGGAAAATTTTGTGACATGCGAGGCAAATGAACATGTATACATACATAGTATTGAAAGACATATAAACATATGAGGGTGTTACAGACAGAACATGCATTTTCATGCTGTAAACATGTATCATGTAAACATGATGGTTTGACAGGGACCGCTCCATTACATATAGCATCAGATCTTTTGATCAGTCTTACCCATTTCCTTAGAAGTTGTTTCCCCTACAATTCAAACAAGTATACAATACTCATGCATTTAAAAAATATACTTCTGTCAATTAATATATAAATATGCTGAAATCACAGGGGAATACATTTCTTTACTCATGGGCCTCTCATAGAAAACATACAAAAGTAATAGAACTTTTATAGAAGCAAATCTGAACTGAACACTAATGCTTTCTCAACATCATACATTGTCTTTGCCAAGTGGACTAAGGTTTTGTATAACAGGTGGGACAGGACAAAGGAATATGATTTCTGGTGTGCTTAATAGAAGAAATAAGTCATCAGTCATTAATTGTAATGAAAGAGACTTATAGCATGATTGTTCAATAAAAGTCATCATGGTACCCAGCTGCAAAATGGGATGCTCAACTATTTCTCTTGTTTTATATCTTAATTCGGGCCACAAACAATTCTCACATTTATATAAAACAACACATTACTTGACAAACTAAATCCATGCTTACCACAAAAAAATCACTGCAACGTGTTAGAAAAATGAACCGTCATGCAAGTAAATATAAGTGCAAAAATTTATTGAAATATATATCGGTATGTGGTACTTTAACGCTAAAAAACTACTTACTTTCCACGGTGAGTGACTTAAGCGTCTCTATGGTTTAAATCATTAAATCATTCAAACAATATATTTAATATCTCATATCACAATGATGGCTTACAGCAGAGCAGCTGTCTCTCTTGTAAACAGTTATAGACCAACATGTACTTAATAACTCTTTTGGAAAATAAAGAAATTCTTCATTTTTCCAGGACTGCATGCCCAGAAGTCTACTTGGATTAGAAATAGGCATGTTAATTTCATAATTTATGATTGTGTAAGTATTAGAAATAAAAAATATTATCTCAAGAAAAACAAATACATGAAAAGCAAGCAATTAATGCTGATGGCCCATCGTAAAAGCATTCATTGTAATAACGTACATGTATATTGTTACTGTATTGGACTACATTTTTGTACATTTTTAAGATGTTTTCAAGTGCACATCCAAATGAAATGCAAAGACATGCATACAAAATATCACATTATAATGAAAGAATTCATTGCCTGAACATCTAACAAGTTAGCATTGATCTATCATGCCATGCTTTCATTCAAACCCCAGGATACAATAATCAATTATATTCTTATACGCCTTCACACTATAGATATATATATATATACATAAAGCCATGCATTTAAATTCAGTCATATAAAAGGAAAATCAATGTTTGTATCATGGTTAGACTGATTATAACATTTACCATAAAATGAATAATTTAGTACTGTTAATAATTTCACAATTTTGAACTAAGTAAATAAAAATTAAATTAATGAAGATTTCTAAACTAATACTAGTGGGTATATTTTTATATCAAATGTAAATAAAATCATTAGTTACATATTTGAAACTTCAAATGCATGAAAAAGGATTATAAGCATTAACATAGATGTCATAGTTTACGGTAACAAACCTGATCATGTCTTCTTTGTATTTAGGTAGTTGTGATTTGATAAACTTCATCACTATCTTTGATCAGATTTAAACCTTTGTGCAGTATTTGTGATTTACAATATATCTATTTCTCAACACCTATTGTTTGTAGTAAAATCTGGGCTCACAATCTGGGCTTATCATAGTTGAGAGCCCATTATGATACTAGCAAACATGTCTGGGTAAGAAAACTAAATTTCAAAATTATTTATTGAATAAAATAAGTGCTTAAACATGTATCTTATTCCAATTCTATATCAGTATATAGGTGTAAATTTAAGTTTATGTAAGCACATGTATGCATTATTTAAACCAACAATTATAATCATAAGCCATCATTGAACTTACAGGATTTTTATTAGGCTTTGAAAATTCAACAAAGCAAAATTCACACCTAAAAAAAGACTCAGGTTCACACAACCAAAGATTTAATCAATTTGAGACTGAATCATTTATATACTGGTTTAATGGATTAATTATTGTAAAACACATTTTATAAGATAGCAAAATCAATACATGCTACATAATGTATATTAAAACCAGACACCATTAAAAGTTTAGTACCACAAAGCCGTACTTAGCTCTTACATCAAATTTTTTCTGAAAAATAATAATTGACTAAATAGTAATAATTATATAAGTAATGTACTGAAATGTTTAAAGAGCAGTGTTTGTTAAAACCTTGTTTTAAATTGACAAAATCCCCTAAAAACATGAGGAAAGCATTTTTTGATCGGCACTAATACAACTTAATTTCTAAAACCAAATAAAAAATTCTCATATGTCTAAATTTTTAGCAAACTATTAAGCCAACAATATTACAGGACAAAAGCATAATTCATCTACTGGAAATGTTAAGTAATGACTGTACATGATGACATTTAGAATTTATTCTAAACTATCATTCATACACAAAAGCTGACCATTTAGAATAATTCTAAAACTATCATTTATACACAAAAGCTGACCATTTGAAATTAATTCTAAAACTATCATTTAAACACAAAAGCTGACCATTTGAAATTAATTCTAAAACTATCATTTATACACAAAAGCTGACCATTTGAAATTAATTCTAAACCTACCAATCATACACAGTACTCAACCAACAGGAAATTGATTCATCAAAGATCAATCCAAGAGAAAGTAGACATATTTATGGTCTACAGATAGAATCAATATTGTCTATGGAACAATTAACTCCTTATTATGTTATGATTATCAACTTATCATATGGACAATAACAATAAGATGGTTAACTGATCCATTATTAGAACAATTCAACTGCATGTGGTAACAAAGCTTGACATTATCATGAACTTAAAAATCGAAAAGTTTTTCTATTCATTTACATAATTACAACACTGTAACTAAATGACAAATTTATAATTTGCTCATTTTGAGCTATTGCGTGTGTAACATAGATGATTTGTGCCTATATTGTAACTTGACTGAATACGTATTTTTTTTAAACCAATACTATCTTCACTGAGGCGGACCTAGAAGTCAGAATCTGAGGTATGATCCTCTTTGAAACATAAATTTATCAGCCATTTTCGTACCAGAAATCATGTGTTCTAACTGTTCTTCCAGCAAATAAGAAATCATTTGATACAATACTTACTGGTTCTGTTTGACTAGACATTTCTATAACCACACGTTCCTGCGGTGATAGAGCTTCCCTGATTCCTTTCAATGCATCTTCTAAGGCTGGCCAGGTAACAAACTGATTCAGTTCATCAGGAGATGGCAGTAAAGAAAACTTCTCATTTAGATCTTTCTGTAAAAAATAAATTCATTCTAATTATAATACCATTCTACAATAATCTTCACAATGAAAATCATACTTTTTTAGCTTTTTTCATGAAATTGTACTTATTTTAATGAGTCAAACTGGAGATCCCAAATTGCTTCTTTGACAGTGCCTTACAAATCTGACAATTTCCCCAACAGGGAAATTTTACTATCCTAAGGCACGAGTATTGTTAGCAAATAGTATGATGAGATTTGGTACAAAAAAGTTGAATGGTAACTGTATATCAGTTTAGTCTACAAAATATTAAAGCAAGAGATACTGAACTTGACAGAATTATGATGACATGTAACATAATGATTCGTAAAGTCACCACAGGTGTTACAAATTATATTTAAAATTAATAGGATCTGCATCAATATGAGACCAAAACCAACTTGAATACGGTATAACTTCACGAAATATCCAATAAATTATTCAGATTCAAGGTATTGACTTGAGTTATTATGCAGATCATTGGCATTGAAAATCTCAACAATACACCCTGATGAATAGCACATTAATTCAAGGACATAAAATTGCTCACTTAATATTAATCTGATGTCCCAGCCTATACTTTCAATTACAAGAATGCTGGTATTGAGCAAATTAATATTAATCAAAAATGAACAGTTACAGGTAGTTAGAATTATAGGGAAAATGCCCTTGATCAGGCCACAATGTACTGTTAAAACAAAAGAACAAGTGCATTGATCAGCCAAGGATCCATTTAGAACAGGAATAATTATTTATGCATAAATGACAGACAAGATTATTAACAGAAGACTATAGCATGGATAACAAGTTAATGAATAAATATTGCCTTTTACAGCTATCAAAATGTGGGAATTCATGAAAATACAGTCTGACCTGTGAACAAAGGCCACCACTTGGAAAGACAAAATATGGCCTTTATTGACAGGTGACCTTAATTTGAAGGTCAGTTCTAATTAATCAATGATGGTTTTCAAAGAATGACCATTATTCACAGTGTGACCTTTAATTGAAGGTTTGGCGGAAGGTTTTTTTACTGATAAACAAAAAATCAATAAAGGTGTAGCTATCATTGACTGGGACAAGATGAGAGAGCCACAATAATCATGGCAGTTCAATAAAAAATATTTTTAACAAATCACATGAAATATTTACTTGCTGTCAGAAATTTTATAATTTTGGTCTTTTTCTAATACTTACAGTGATATTCTCAAGTTCAGCCAATCTTTTCTTCAAATCATCAACATTTAACTGAAATACAAACAAGTACAAAATCTAACAAAAATATTCTTTCAAAAATGACAAGTCAGGCAATCAATTACAGAATACAATATGTACATGATTATTCTATTATTCAACTTTAGGATAAACAAGTGCAATACAAAAATTGACACAGTTAATAAAATCTATCAACTGATACATTATCAAATGTATTCACAAGAAATTTAATTAAAACATACAGGGAATTTTATTCCTACCAAACATTTACTAATAAAAGCCCCATGGTAGATAGATTTTTTACGGATTTGTTTTCAATATGCCAAATTACTGTTTGAACATTTTTTTGATGTGCATGATGTAGTTTGAAGGACTATAATTTATTTTACAATAGGTCACGATTTTCTGTACTTTCAAGGGTGAGGTGTCAATTAGAGAAAGGGCATTTATGTGAATATTTGGTAAGAGCTGACAAATTATGGATAAGAATTATTGTAAGCTTCAAAATGTTCAAACCCAAGTTTGGACAAAAATATTGAATCTCACGACATATGATAAATATTTACAAATATGGGGATTGCCCGTCGTTAAGCATTGAAGATAAGTTTAATTCTCTTCAATTAAATGTTAGTGAAAATATGCATAAAATTGAATTCTTTCAATAGGCAAAATTGCGTTTTAAATAAACATCAATATTAATGAAAGTCACTGGGTAGTTGCTGGAAATTTTACCATACATAGAATCATAATGTCAACTTTAACTTGTTTCTTAATTTTCGTTTCTTGTCCATATTAAAAGAATCATATAAAATACAACAACACGGCTAACTGATCTTTTTTTAAAATGGAATATTTTAGCAAACTTAGAGTGCTCTATTGACTACAAAGGATTAAGTGATACATTCTTGTATCTTTATTAATCTACACCTAAAGTTAACAGTACAATTCATTATTTATATTCTTAAACAGAATATCCTATGCAGGCTTTTGAAACATATTTTTACATAATTGAAAACTCAGATTTTGTTTAACTTAAAAAGAAGAGATTTTAACTCCATGCCTGCTCAAATAATTATATATGGTAAAACACTCTCTAAATTGAGGTTAATAGAGCTACAATAGCCAAATGTAACAATCCTTTATGTAAACTTGATGATATTTGGACTTCATGAATAATCTTATCAAAACTGCTTTTAGAATGAATAATCAATGAACGACAATTATTCAATCATAAACTTTCATGGAATGGTTTGAAGTTGTGAAAACAAGCTAGAAGTTATCTTCAATATTAACAATCAAAGTTAAATTCTATACGTTCCATGTTAAAGGTTAAGCTCATCAGAACATTAATCCTGAGTAGATTTAAAATTGATTGATCTTCATACTAAACTGAGCCAATCGAGGGTTCAACGCAACAGTGTCGTAATTCATATTGAAATAAGAACAAGTTACGACAGTGTTGCGCTGAGCCCTTGCAATGTTCTTGTATTTTATAGCACTGGGAGAAAATCATTGAACAGACTTGACTGATTACTCAGTGGACTTGTGATATATTTCATCCAACATTAACTTAGAATATTGGCTTCGATTTCATGACTTTGATTGACTGAGAATTAAGTTTTATATGGTGAACATTTAGAAATTCCAATGTGTATACAATGATTAACTTTTTCATAGACACTTAGTAACTTACCCCTTTGATTTTTTCTTGTAACAGTTTATTAGCATCCTTCAATTCCTTCATTTCTTTCATCATGTCTTCAATCAAGGAAAATAACTGAAAAATACAGACAAATGTATAGAATGACACATAAACTAACAGTCATTTCATTTCCAAGAACAAAGATAAGAAGAGGCTGGCTACAGAAATGATTTTTCCAAATTCTAACAGAATGGATGAACTTTTAGGGGGCTGCTAATATGAACTTTTCATTTTCTTTACATTTGATATTTTCTAATTTATCTAATTGAAATAAAATGTTTGACACAAGTATACTCAAACTGTATATTATAAATACTAAGGTTAAATAAAAAAATCATTTTCATATTATTATGTTCTATAAAATGCCCCAGTTATTTTCAATAAGCCACTTTCACAACCATAGACTTATTTTAACATTTGTTTGATTTAACCAATTTAGAATGAACATTTCCACTCAAACAAATATCAATCAGTCAAATCTTTAAGTGGGTTGGAAAGAATTTTCAATAAAAAGGGGTGAAAGACTTTTCACTTATAAAAGTGTTATACAATGGTACATTACAGTGTTGTTAATGTCCAGCTTCAAAGCTTGGATATTTTGATTGATGTATACAAGAGTCATATAAGGCATATTTGAATATTTATGTAAAATTCTAGACCATATTTACACGTGATTTTACCCAGAGCTGATCAAATGAACATGATAATGTATCTAAATAAGGCATATTTCAATTGACTCAATTGAATAAAAATTTGCATTTTAATTAAAAACTAGGTTTAACAAAGTAATACAATACAGCAAGCTATTTGATCAGTGAGTACTAAAAGATTTCTGTGGTACATGAAGTTTTTATGCTAAATTAACTTGAAAAGAATTAAATGCCATTACTTAAGACTTTAGACAGCCCAGCCCCCTATACTTTTCCTTCTGGGAATACCAGTAAAAGTTCATTTTAGTTTTATATCACAGTAATTTATTCATTAAAACGTTAATGAGAAGATGTTCATACAAATATCTGGGTTCAAGAAACTTTCAAGAAAGAATTAAAAACTTGCTCAAATGTCAGATAATTTCTTGTGCACTTCATGTATATCTGTATGTTCATATCAGGCATAAAAAATGTTTGTTTCATGCTCATTAAACTTAGGGTAGGTAGGTCAAGGTTATTTTTTCGCTTTTGCAAGTATGTGGAACTTAAGGTAAACAAGTGAGAAATGTGGATTTACCATTCTTCGAGCATAATAAAAGGATTGCAGAGAGGGAAATACGGGCAGGTTTGGTAACCAGAAACAAAAAAAAGATGTTTATACTTCACTTGCCCTGTTAATTAATTCATCATCATTATAAAACAGGTTAAAGATAAGCCAAGTATAATCTCTAACAGACATATTTTTCTAAACTTAGTTAATTGCCACAGTACCATTTTATAATTTTTTTTTCATAAATTCAGAATCAAGTACAGGACTAAATACAGAATGTAATAGATGAAAGACATTCTGCGTGGGTATAAACAGACTTGTATATATATCAAAATAAATCACAACACAGAATCAATCCATTGAATCAAATATTTGTTTTTAACATATCACTATATATCATCAACTTAATAAATTACCCAGATCAATGAATTGTCATAGATTTTATTATAACAATGTCATGTTTGAATAAACCAGAATCTAGCCAGGGTTATTGGCACATAATCTGATATCAAATTCTATACATGCATGTTAAAATTATGTCAATACACAAAGTACTCTGTATGTGAAATATAAAATATCAAAACAATGACAATTTAGTCATATATTAAGACAAAACAGCTAGCACAATTTTTGAATTACTTAATAGATTCTTTCATTGCACAAATCTTTATCTCAGCGTTAGGATGAACAGCCAGGTCAATCTATCATAAATTTCATACAATAACGAAACATTTAATGAAATTGGATTTAACTGGAATGTCAATCCATGTCATGTATACAATTCAAAACTACTTTCTAAAGGTTATTTCTTTCTATAGTGTGTTAGATCTTAGAAGTAATTCTGACTTCTTCAGACATGAAGATAATTTTAGTCGATTTATTGCCTTATTTTCTGGTGTTTCATTACCTAGAAGCAATTATACCCCAGGTAGGAAAAGCCATAAAACACTCCTGTGGAAAATTCAATTTATTGGAAGCCAAGTTCAATGGCAGAGGGATTGAGATATAATTGACAGCTATCGATATTTAAGAACAGGCCTTATAACCATTTCAATGAGTCTGATTGATTCAATTACTGTCTCAACTTAACTAGCGTATTATATTATTTTCATCTACGCTAAGATGGGAATAAACAGCCATATAAGATATACTCCATAAACATTGCTTAACAATCTATTCTTTAAAGTACAAATAATTGAAATTCTACTTGGGGTAGTGGAAGAACTGAAATTATTTGAAATGCATTTAACAACCTGAACCATTAAGATATCTAAACCTAATGCCATGGTAATTCCAGTGAATGTCAAAACGCAATTGATCTTAGTTTTAATTATTTGGTTTTAATATGATGTTGTTAGTGTCAATTAATATAAATTTGTAATTCATTCAAGTCAGGGGTTAATTTTTTTATCTAAACAGTTGTAGCCTGTAAAAGGTGCTTTCTGCTGAAAATTTCTTTGAAATCATGCAATTTTACCATAATTTCCAATTTATTCCTTGAAATTGCCTTCCCCATATTGATTTTAGGCTAAAATTTTTTCTCCAAAAGAGATCTGAATTGACGTTATTTCATACCCATAATAAGGGCTAGGGCGTCGTCCCAGAACATAAAGAAAAGCCCTGCAAGCAGAATTACACAAACTTCCATCTTAGGCCATTATAAATTAATTGCTTGATTATCATCCCCGCCCGCCCCCTATTTTTAGTGCCGCCCCGACAAATTTTATTTTGAAAAAAAAATCGAAAAAAAAAATCGCGAGGAAAACCTATCCGTCAATGGGTGCCGCATATTAGTAAAATGTGCCGTATAAGTGTATGCTATATGTCGCATTGTAAACTTGTTGTGTTCTCCGCGTTGAAGAGTATCCGTCAAACAGCTGATTTTTGTGCAGCCGAAATCTTGAATATAAAAACTCGGCCTATTAAAGGTGGAAAAAGACTGTTTCGCATGTAATTATAGCGACGTATCGTCATTGTTTGACTTGTATTACGATTTTGTGACCACCAAATTGACTCCGGGCGAAAAATCCCATTTGTTATATGTGTCTAATTGAGAAGAAGCCTCTGGTTCCAAAAAGGGGAAGGTTTTCAAAGACGTAAACATGTTTGTGGTTGCTAGGATTTACCCTGGGTACAGATAGAAAAATCAACAGAATGCATAATACTTCTATTTATCATGTCAGAAATGCTGAATCTCACTTAAGTAAATGGAAGGACAGTTATCAGTATTTTGTTTTGTATTTCCCATATATACTCTGGTCTCAATAAGGTTTTTGGAAAAATAAAAATAAAAAAATAAAATTCTACCCCCCGCCCCCTTTTTGAGAAAAATTTGGATGATAATCAAGCAATTAATTTATAATGGCCTTAGCTGTATAAGAAACTTTTCACTTCAGAGGGACTTTATGACAATTACAGCCTACATGCAGATTTCTTGACTTAAAACAGATAAAGTTTGATCTTAGTGGTAATATTATTATAGCAAATATTCAGCTAACATCCCCAAAAGGGCCATCAGGTCAGGAGAACTTTTTGAGAGTAATTTGATAATGAAAATAATAATGCATGTTTGAGAAAAGAGGAACAGCATGCAATCTTCATTGTCGCCATGTGATGATGATTGACAATCAAAATGAAGACAGCTGGCAACATAAATAACACAAGTAGTGACAAATATTAGATAGCTGAAATTTATTAAGTAAGAAACCCATACGTTTTTTACGATTAAACCGAACAGAAACTTCATATTAATCTCTTTTTTGTTTCAGTTTCATAGCAAATAAGCCCAATTAACTTGTCTGGTTGACCAACATGAAGAATGGTCATTACTTTTATTAAAATAGGTCAGGATTTAGTAGAGGAAGTTTTAATTGAAGTTTATAATGAACATACAAAGGTATGCATATTCGATCAGTAAAACTTTTTTTAAATATTGAAGGATCGCGATTCTATTTATAATTAAATAAAATTTCATTTTATAATTAAAAGGGTATGATACAATATTATTTTTTAAATATTTTAACTACTTATATAAAACAATTATATATGGACTAGTGATAACATGGCTTTTTACCTTTCCTACACCTTCTTCATTAGCATCAACTCTCTTTTTGAGTTGCATGTACTGCCACATATCTGCCACTGGTCTATCGGCAGTGGTTTCTCCCTTTGATTTTGTTGTGCGATCAAAAAGCTCACTATTAGTTGGGAGTTTATTAAGCTCATCCATCTGTTGAGTTAACTTTTCTACTTTCAATTCAAGTCTGTGGTACGGAGTTGGTCGGAATGGAGGAACGCTAGATTTCTCACTGATTCCATCTTCAGAATCCTCACCCCGGCCACTGTCAGCATCACTGATGGTTGATCGAGCTCGAATTTTCGATGTAGCGAGAAAATCCCTGTCATGTTCATTGATTTCGGCTCTGGAGTCAGATATATTCAACTTCTTTATAATAGCGTGAAGCAGCGTGTGCATCACATTGAAATTCACCGACCCTATTTCTGGCGTCCCGAGGGACAAATCGACCATTTGAGAGAGTGACACTGCAGTCGGCATGATTGCACTTAGCTGTCACACCAAAAAAATCGAAAAAAAAACTTTTCTAACTTTGATTACACTATTAAGTTTCCATTAAAGAGTTGATTACATTTTAGTTTCTTGTTTACTCCCTGTTCAGTGTTGAATGGAACTAATGCGCTCTAACATCCGGTTTACTCACGGTAATTCTTTATCGTATTTATAACAAATCTGATACAATTTTGCTTATTTATTCCTTAATAATAAACTAATTAACTTAAATCAAACAACATACTGAAGATCTCAGCAATATTATTGTCTGTCAATCACTTTCGCTGGATCTATATTTCCAGCGTAAGTATATTAAATTGCCGATAGATCGCGTAACTAACGACAACATGAAGCTAACTTTTTGTCACGTGACATAAATAAAAAGTTACTCCCCTTTCAATATTTTATGTAGCAAACTTCTTCCCGTTCAATCTGTGGAGTGCGCTGCAACATGGAACGGGGAACCAGTTTTAAATGTAGATTTTCAATGGTTATTTCCCTTGCACAATTACGCTAATACTTATTTACAGGGTATTTTTTATTTATATTCAGCCAATAAAACTACCTGTTATTAATTTTAACAATGATGCTAAAATTATCTAGCTACTCAGGGATGCTATAGCATCCCTGAGCTACTGTAGTGTAATTGCTAACAAAAACTGATTAAAAAGATAATTATGAAATTGTAAGTAAATCCATTCATACAGTCCTCTTCAATTTACCATACTGCCCCTTTATTTGTATTTTACACAAGCAGGGTCTTTCAAATTCAAAATTCTGTTTGAGTGACACTGACATTAGACAACACAATTCTTTTAAAACATGGATCATCATCATCATCTTAAGTAATTGCTTTCCTCCATAAGGAGTATACTCGCAATATGGATACAATGGACACAAATCATATAGAATGCTGGCTTCAGAAGTTAGTTAATGCATATAATGTAAATAATTGTTATCAATTTTATTAGCATTAAATGCTGTAATTTCAGAGAGTAGCAAGCAAGTCATAGAGACAGGTATGGCATAAAGATACTCAATATGGTTGCATGTTGTAGTGATTGTAAGAAAAGTGGCCAATTTCAACAGCCTTGCTGTTAACTCTTTAGCAACATGGTTTCAAGTGTCCAACTACAAAGCTAATGGTCCTGTGTTCAATCCCCCATGGGGACCATTAATTTTTCTGCAGCTGTGTTTTACGATCTCATGCAAAGACATGGAATATTAAATTAAAGAGCTGGTGAGCCCTGATAAGTAAAAGTGGAAGCAAACTGTAGTGATTGTATATTTTTCTTGCTCCTAATTTACTTTAGTGTAATACATTGTAATTAAAAGCATATTTTGCATGCAATTAATTCAACCCAAGATCTATACTATATACATGTATGGTGTAGGGTTTTGGTTTGACAATTTGATAATGAATAACAAAACAATCTTCAATCATAAGTAAATGCATGCATTTACCACATTAGATTCATGGGATGCACTTGTGCAGGTGTGTTGCCATAAGTTTCCCAGCTAGTCATGTCTGTTTTCACAATCATTTATTCCATAATATACACTGTAATCTAAAATTTGATTGAGTCAGTAAGCTTTACTCATCAAATGGATTATCCGTTATAATGTACAAACATGGTTGTGTAAATTGAAGAAACACTCAATTAAGCATGCACAAACTAATGAGCAATCATCTGATTTCAATCAAATTCTACCAGTTACCTGTAAATTCTATGTAGATTTAACCACTTAATATCATTGAGACGAACAATCAGACAAGATCCAATTAAAACCATACAATTAAGAGTTTTTACAAAATTTTTACCTAAGATTTGACCTGGTGACCTAGTTATTGACCCCAGATAACCATATTTGTACTTAAGGGTTATATCATTAAAAGAAACAATTTGACAAAGTTTGGTGAAGATCCAATTATAACTGTGAAATCTACAGAGTTAACATGGTTTTTCATAAGATTTGACCTAGCAACCTAGTTTTTTACCCAAGACGACCCATTTTCGATCTCGTTCGAGATATTATAAAGACAAATATCTGACAAGGTTTCATGATCATCCAATCAAAACAGTGACTTCTAGAGTGTTCACAAGGTTTTCCAGCAATTTGCCCTAGTGACCTAGTTTTCGGCCGGAAATGACCCATTATCAAACTTGACCTACATATTATTAAAATAAACATTCTGACAAAATTTCATGAAGATCCAATCAAAACAGTAATTTCTAAAGTGTTCACAAGGTTTTCCCTTATTTGGCCCTGGTGACCTAGTTTTTCACCCAAAATGGCCCAATATCCAACATATCCGAGAGTGGTCAATATTAACATTCTGAGCCAAAAATTGAGCTAAAAATGTGGCCCTTAGTGTGTTCACAAGGTAAAGTTTGACGACGCACGATGCTGGACGGAGACTGATCCCAAAAGCTCACCCTGTCACTTTGTGACATGTGAGCTAAAAACAACTAGATACTTGCTTAAAGATTCACTTTTTATCACACAGTTACTTTTACAGGAATCACAAAGTATTTTATTCTTAAACCATCTTGAGATCAAATACAATTTCTTACAAAAATATATAATATTATATAAGCCTCAACAGCATGTAGATTTTACCTCTACACTTTGTGATAGTTATCATCAACAAAAGGACATTTCAAAGACTCCTCATTTAAAAAAACACAAATTGTCAAGAATGTTCTATCTTCGAAGAAATACACCACAGTTCCTGAAAGATGTAAAATAGAAGATGAATTTCTATATTATATTGAACAGATAAAGTTACTGTTTCAACAATGCTGTAATTGATAGCTAAGAGTACCCAAAGCTGTATTTCTGTTTACTATTTGCACGGTGTACCACTTTGACAAGTTTTACTTTTCTGTTAGAAATCAATAATGGATATGTAATTAATAATTATATACAATTTCAAACTTGTTCAGGTAAATGAAAATTAAATTTTAACATGCATGAAATTTAAAGAAAAAATATAACTTCACCTACCAAGTACTTTGATTTGTTGTATTGGAAATATTGCTGAAAGTCTGTACCAAGGGAGGTAACTTTGTATTGAATATTAGATTCACTCGTCTCTGTTTCAAGTTTATCAAGTAACAGACGGAAATAATTGTATGCTGGGCTAGTTATCTTTAGGTCTTCTACAGAAAATACCATTCTGAAATGTGCACAAAATATACAAAACATCTGATGTATCATCTGTAATAAAATGTTAGTTATACAAACAAGAAGACAAAATACTACCTTTCTCTATCAAATTATTCCTAATCATCTTTTAAAGAAATTTTCAGAGCAAATGATTTCAATTATGTCAACACTTCCACTTCATAGAAAATTGTAAAAGCATCAAATTAAAAAAATACTTTGTTGAAAAATCCTATTTCACAAATACAACCTAATGGAACCATCTTGATGATAAATGTATTTACCTTTTTTCCAAACTTATGTAGAGAGTTTTACTAGGAGGATGGACCATTACTTGTTTGATTGTGTCAAAAAATGCATCAATGATGTCAAAATCATATATAACTGAAACAAGACAGGCCTAATGTATGTTAAATAAGTCAACATGTACGATGAGGTCAATAATACGACACTGATAGAGGGTTGTGGGTTCGAGCCCCGCTACCGATCATGTCTCTTTTTGTGAAAAAGTAGGCAGTTGCTTACTGAGGATGGGAGTCTACTAGTACTGGTTCTTCTCAGGAAAAGGGTGTCAAACTCAATATCATTTAAAAGTTAATCTGTAAAAGCAGGATTCTACTAGACCTCCATCACAAGCATGCTAAGTTTAAAATAACACATTCAATAATAGGGCTGTAGATCGGCAGGCACATGTTGATCAAATTAAAGCCACAAGTCAGAGTCAATGCTTCACAGTTTCAACCATATATCCTTTATCAAGCAGAAAATATAAAATACAACAGCCCAATTCAATAAATTCCTGCAAATGTACTACACATAGTATGCAATCAGTGATTTATACATGTGATAATTCAAAAGATAAAATAAATGAGTATTTAATACCATCAGCAGCAAGAAGTATGTCACAAGTGTTGATATATTTGACATCATCAGATGATAATCCAAATCTTGTTTGTTTCACTGTCAAGGTAACAATATAAAGTGAATGATATACATGTATGTACTGCAAATAACCAAAACATAATCAAACATAAACTTGTATTCAGTTTAAAAAGTGTGTCCTTTTACATAGCTTTCCACAAATATAGCTAGATTAATCAATGCTGATGTTATTATATTGGTTCAACATGTATACATGTGTTGTGGCTATTTGTTTTTTAATTTCAATATATTACATTTTGTATAATGTTAATAAAAGAAAATGTTTTCAGCACAAACACAATTTGTTGGTGCTAGAAATAAAAAGCTCAAATAAAGAATGCACACTTTTTTGGTCAGCCATATAACTGTAAACCATCAATGTTTTAGGAGAACATTGTTTTTAGTAGACAAAGAGGTTTTCCCTATGCATATTTCAAACACATTTGGAAACTTCTGCATTTAAGTCATACCTTTTAATCCATCAAACCAGTCAACATCTTTCACCGAGATCTGACACAATGAATGAGGTAGAGTTGGATATGTTTTTGCAGACACAACATTGTCTTCATTCAAGGACAGCACATTATCACCAGTATCTAAAACAGATGGTTGAAACTTTAAATTAAAGAGATGTAATGCATATATAGTAAAACCTGTGTAAGTGGCCACCTATGAATAAAGACCTTCATGTGAATAAAGATCATCCTTTTAAAATCTGTCATTGTTTTTGAGGACCAAGATGACCTCTGAATAAAGGTCATTATTCGATAAAGGCCAAATTATGTCTTTTCCGAAGGTGGCCTATGTTCACAGGTTTAATAATATTATGACATTACTGGTTAAAAATATATGCCTACTTCACACATGAACTTCAGTGGTGTAGCAGAAAGCATTTTGATTAACTTCTTCATTTATAAAATAACATTATTTACATAAATGTAAATGTCACAACCCAACTTATCTCACAAACCTGTTGAGTATACTGTTTTAGCAAACATAGCAGCAATAATACTTGTGAGTCCTACACCTGCACCAAAGTCAACAACTGTTTTACCATACAGTGTATCAGCATGATGTATCAGGAAGTCACTTAATAACATGGCCCCATGCCATACCTGAAAATATGTGACACTGATGTAATATAAAATACATGAAAAACATGCATGAGTATTATGTATGCATCCACATAGGGTAACAAAAATAAATAAGAAAAATGTTCAGTACAATCTCCAATAAGATACATGTACTAGGTTCTCTCAAAAGCAATATATTATTGAGACTATAAGAACTGTTGTCAACTGATTAACTTTTAAAACAATTCTGATAAATCAGTAGTGCAGAATATATCAGCAAAATATTTTCTTAAACAAATATCAAACCTGTCGTCCCACATCTTGAAGATTTGTAGCTAAACTGTGCTCTGAAAAAAAATGTAAAAAGATTTTTGCAAGAGGCATTGTTAACAATAGAAACAGACATGAGGTAGAATTAATGGGATTTACAAGCAGTTTATGCAGCACTTAAAAAATGTTCTGAGAAAAAAATTAAAGTAACTTCACAACAGTTACTGTAATTAAATGACTAATTAATTAATTATACAGTAAAACCTCTCTAGAGCGGCCCTCTGTAGAGCAACAACCTCTCTATAACAACACTTTCAAAATTTCCCTAAACTGGTATTTACTATAAATTTAACCTCTTAACAATGGCCACTATCTGCAGCTCCCACAGGGTGTTGTTCTACAGAGGTTGTACTGTACATACAATCATGTACATTCAAATGTAAAATCAATGTTTAAAATATATATGCTGTACCGCACATTAAACTCAGTAAAGACTTGATAAATTCATATGCATCACTTACTTATATTAATGAAGAATATTTCATTGTTACTGGTACAATCTTTACAATCTTGTTGTATTGGTAAAACCTCAGAATTATTCATACATTTATCAGTAATAGGTCCTGAAGTGTTACTGTCCAAAACATGTGGCTCACATCCATAACTATTTCTTATATCATCTTTCTTATTATCATCATCTTGTTCATTTAGAGCATCAGTCAAATTTTCTGTAGAAGTATTATTTCCAACATTAGAATAGCAAGATTCTTTATCTTTTTCATTCTCATCACATTCCAGCTTTTCTAGTATCTTTTTGTTTTCAGACTTTGGCAGGTGCCACTCTTTATCTACAATCTTCCGTTTCTTTCGAACTGGTTCAATATCTTCATAATATTGTTGTGATGGCCTCTCTACAATCAAGTCTCCATCTGAATCATATTGTAGGGAATTTGCCACTTTTGTCTCTGGTTGATTTGAGGCATCATAATTATCAGCTGGGCATTTTTTTGAAAGGTTTTTGACACAATATTGACACTTCTTGTGATAATAAGTTGGCAAACATTCCTGGCTGTAAGATGGTTGTTTGTTAGGAACTTGGAGATGAAACTTGAATCTTGTTACTGAAATGTGTATGCGCATTTTAAATTTTGGTATTAGTATCATATAATTATATAACTGTATCAGGCACAAAGCTTTTCTTAATTCTTTTGTCTCACCATTCAATATTCTACATTTGGAATCTATCATAGACATGACAACCATTCATCAACACCACAATTAAGATATCAGTCAATCCTGGTTATCCATTGTTCAACATTTTGAATAATTAAAGTTGATGCATGAAAATCAAAGACCTATACTATAGCGGAGATAGCCCAGTGGTAACGGGCTGAGCTGTCAATTCAGAGGTCCCAGGTTCAATTCACGACCTGGGTCATGGAGACTTCAGAAATTCTATTAATAGCATTTCCCGCTATATCTGACCATGTGGACTGTATAAGTACCGGTTAAAGGTGACCGGAAGCTACATGTATCGATGCTATACACTGGGCACATTAAAGAATCAGGCTGTCTATTCGAAACAAGAGCTAGGCGCATCCCGCTCAGAAAATGCCTGTATCTTTAATATCTTTCTCTCCCTTCTGGGGCTTTCTCTCAGCCTGTCCCTCTGGTCAGATCATGCTGTATCTGCACTGGTAGAGGATGCACCTGCACCCTTGTGGCTGCAACACAGTCATGTTAATTAAGTGCCTTTGAAAGTATACTATACATAGGTCTTAGATGAAAATGGAAGTAAAATCGTGTAGAACAAGCTATCATTATACACATTATATGATTAAATTTATAATATTGCTTGACATATTTCAGTTTTAACAAGGACAGGTTGTTATAAGAACACTAAAACAATTTGTACCAAACACCATGCAGGGACACTACATTGAATTTGTGTACAGTTTTTTTCCTAATTTTATAGCCGATATTCCGTGAGTCATATTCCCAATTGAAAATATATAGTATTTTTTTTGCCAATTGAAAATTCCAGCGACAAAAAAGTATAAACAGTAAAATAATAATTTAATAACTTTGAAAACAATTAAGTGATCTTTCACTGTTATAGCTAGCTCGACTTGCTGTAATATCGATCCCCTTTTGAGATGTGGGATTTTAGCCATATTTTAGGCAGGACGCAGGACTCAAGTAGTGAAACAGGACATGACATTTATTCTTAAATGGGACACGGGACTCACTTTATAAAATATGGAGGGATCGATACTGCATGCATGGATCGACTTGGTGGAAAAAAATAAAATGGACACGGGACTCGTGGGGAGGGAGTATTATGTGCACAAACCCATTGTAATAAAATGATTGAAAGTTCCCATCATGCATGGGTCCACAGTAATTGAATTGTGTTCATTTAAACATTGCAAAATTGCATGCAGTCACCCATAATTCACATAATTATTATTATATATAGGTCATGTTCCCAAAATATATACTAAAAATAAACCCTGGAATTGGTCTAGACAGAGACACATGTTATCAATAACTTAAATACATACATGTATGTATGTAAGTCCTTGATGTTATATAGATCTATATCTCTGCATGCACCATGGTAGACTATACATGTAGAGATCCCTGCAAACAATTAAAATAATTTAATTAATTGCATATAATACCTGCATAGTCTTTATCTGTTTCTGACTGACATTCAATATGTACATCTGAAAGAACATGGCCATAATCTGTCATTACTGAAGTATGGGAGCACACTAGTTATTCACACGTAAAATGACTGTATTATGAATACTTTCAGTTTGGATTTCCCTTTTCTAAAAATAGACTTCATCTCTGTCATTTGGGTGATTTCACAATTCGCCTAAAGGATACAGACTGAATCAACAACGTGATATAAATATTTTTTCTCTTTAGGAAAAACGATTGTACGTCTTCGGGATTTTCTAACGGCGTATTTTAAATCAAATCGGTAAATATGATTCCACAATATACATGTTAGAATCTCGTATTTAAACTAGGCGTTAAAAACACGTTTCCTAAATACACTGTACACAATTTCGGACATAAATTTCGGATATTATTTACCTTAATTATTCATGTATAATAAACCAGAGACTCTATACTGTAATGCAGAGTTCGTGATTAAACTTATTGACTTATCCTGATTGCTTGTGCAGTTGGTTATTTAGAAAAATATCAACTAAAAATAAAGGGTCATTCATTAATATGTAAAGTATTGACCCACTGTATTCTGAATAGAGAACAAGCACCACACTGGATGGCATGTATGTGATAAGCCTAATTTCGCTTTTGGTTTGGATCACAGGGGGACGGAGTGTACCTGTGATAATAATTTGGACAATTTAAGACGAAATACATGTTTACTTAATACATAATAAAAGGGGTGGAACTCCACTCAACAAAAGCACATTCTCATTTTGACACCTCTCAAACAAATCCAATTTTATCGTTATCCTTTGTTCTAAGAAAATAAACTATACTCAGATCAATAGCAGATATGATTTCCTTTCCAAAAATGTATAGGTTTCCATGGTAGTCGGTCTGTAATGACTTAGATGCACCAGCTATCAAAAACGAAAGTTGTATCCGAAAAAAAAATTTGATTGATGGATACTTGACCAGGTAGTTGTATTAACAATACTAAATACAACTACCTGACTTGACTGAAGAGTGTATACTATCAGTTTTAAGAAGAGGTTAGTCTGTTAATTCATATTGTTATTAAGATGGCTAAAGATCAGTGACAGAAAGTGAGTGAAATGCTAAGAGTAGTTTAATTTTTTTTCAGATAAAAGAATCATACCAAGATGCCAAAGGCTCCAAAATCAGCAGCTGGCAAGTCAAACAAGGTTATTCATCCAAACAGCAGACATGCTATATACCTTCAACGACAAGCAAACAGGGATCAGAGGGTGATGAAAACAAAAGCTGATACTGCTATCAAACAAGAGCAGTTACAACAAAAGCTCTTGTGGTTCCAGACTAATCTTGATCCTCAGAAATCAGCATACACAAAGCACGAATTGGCCAAGCTGACAGAAGAATATCTTGACAGATTTACTGAAGAGTTAGAACAGATAAGCATTGTCAATAATGTCGGAAATAGACAATCTAAACAACACCAGGCAAGAGAAAGTGCCATTAAAATCACACAGGAAAAAGAAAAGCATGAATTTGAAACTGCCGGCGTAGAAGTTCCTGATTTAATTAATGGAAAAAGTTTTGAATATTTCAAGGGTTGGACTGGGGAAATTAAATTATTTCCAAACATTAAATTTAGGAAGTCTAAAAAGACGGACCTTAAAACAGAAGAGACAATAGCTGATTCTGAAGTCAGTGCGGATATTATTAATTCCTCTGATGAACTTCCAGATTTTGAAGATAATTAATGAGTTATCAGTAAATGATTCTTTAAATAGTATCAATGTCATACAGCATTTCATTGAATTGGATTATGCTCCCAATGATCCCCAAATTCTGATACAAGTGGTAAAAATGCCCCCTAAAAGTTACAACAGAACAGAACAATTAGAGCAGGAAGAACTATCTATTAAATACTCAATCAATAATCAATGATAATAATGGTGATTTTTTACAAGTATGAACCATGTACTTAAACATTTGTCTTTCGATGAATCATTTGTAAAACTGTGTGGCAAACAATTTGTATTGAAAATTTGATTAAACATTGATTTAATCAAATACATCATAATTGTTGTGTAAAAGCCTTTATTTCCATTATCTGTATACCTGAAAACTGGTGGATTTGTTTGATCAGAACACTTAGAAGTACAATTCTATTCTATTGTGTTTATTTTATTTTATTCGAAGATTTCATTTCAATAACAAATATTCAGAATAACAATAATTAACAATATCATCATACAATAACAAATAAATACATAATAATCATCTACCAAAAGCAAGATTCTCTAAATTTAATATCAATTATTCAAAGTTTTCAAACAGTATGACAGTCTTATATTGCCTTCATGTTTTAAAGCTGTACAATAAAATAACATACAATGAAATACATTACTCCATGATACATTTTTTTTCAACTTGTTTTCATGTTACAACAAAAAAGAACAATATGCAACTTATTATATAATAATACACACACACATTGACAACACAAACCAGCTATTGGTGTCTTGTGGTGCTACAGTTTGATCTTTCTTGACAATAAATTTTAATATAGCAAATTCCAGCAAGTTTTTAGTCATGCTGCAGACATTTAATACAAAGCTGTAGATTATTTTGATATTTTCTGGAGGATCAAATTTCTCAAAATGCCAAACAAAATGCTTTTGCTCAAGATTACAGAAAGTATTTTTATTGCAGCCATACAAATACTGAATTAATGAAATCTAGGGGATCATGCAAAGAATTCTTCAATACAAATAATTGGTATCATATATACTAAATGTTTGTATAGGAATTCAGTTAGCATTATTAAAGTAAGTACTTTCATTCTTCTGATTGTCACTTTACAGCCAGCAGCCAATTATATAAACATTGGTCAAATTTAATCAATGAGTTAAATTTGAGGATAAAAATTGCGTTGGCTTTGGGTGAAGTGATTGTATATCATTTTTGGTACTGGTAAGATAATTTCCTTGTGTCTGATAATGGATAAGTTGCAGGATAAGTCCTGTGAGGTTTGGTACAAGAAAGGCAGTCATTTTGTTTCTGGTTAACATTTGGGTTAACCACTTAACCTAACTTCAAGTTTAATCCAGTGGTTAAGTTTAACCCATGTTTACACATTTGGGAACAGCATGAATTTAATTAAAGTTATAGTAGGGAGCAGCAGATCTTTTAACAAACTTAAAAGTAACCAAATTACTCAAAGATGGATTTGAAGAATTCCTGCAGGGCTTTTTTTCCTTCTATAGCAGGGGCCGTTAACAGGCATCTACCCCTCAGGAAAATTCTTTTAAACCATGTAGTTTTCCCCTAAAATTCAATTTACATCAAGTTTTTTTTCTTTTGCATAAAGCATGTGTTATTTTCCCCTAAATTTAAGGAAAAGACCTTTCCCCTACCTGTGAAAAAAGCCCTGTCGAGCAAGTATGATTTAAGCTGAATATGCAGCAATATAATTATTCAATGCTGATTTCGTTGTGAAAATTGAGAATGTGAAGCAACTGTATCACAGAAGTATGTAATCAGTGTAGTTCAATGTTCACGGTTTTTGATTGTCATTGTCAATCATTACATCTGTACATGTAGTTTGTTTCTCATACTCCATAATAACTGACTCACTCTTGGCCGTAAACTTGGTGGAGACAACTTGTCCATTTTTACTCCATTTTCCCGAAGTTTTGATAATGTCATCTCTGTAACTTGGTGACATTCTCTTATTTGTAACATCTTCAATTTTTTCCCATACTCAGCCAGAAATCTGTATCAAACATTTGAGATACATAAATATCATTGATATACTTTATGGTTTGAATATCACAGGACATTATATTGGTACATTCCATCCAACTAAATTGTAACAATTAATGACTAAATAATTTTAAATTTAATAGAAACAAGACTTTTTAGTAGGTGTGCAGAATTTTTTTTATTTTACATACCATAGTTTTTGCCCTTTGATTATATGATATGTCCAGGTGCAAAGTACTAAGAGTGTTCATCCTGAGTAGTAAAGTAATGTGATGCTTCTTGTAGCTCTTGATGAAGCAAGAGTATTCAAGACTTAAATACAGAATAAAATTCATACTGTTCAACATCTTACCTTATACTATCATCAGTAATTCGCCAGCACCCTTGAATATTGAGATGATATAACTCATTACTGTGTTTAGCAAGTACTGACATTGAATTATCAGTCAAACCATATATCTTTGCAAGTTGTATTGACTTCAGTCTAAAACAAAGAACAGACAGAAATTGAATAACAAAACAACTAACATTTCAACAAGCACTGAGAATCTTCTTGAAGGTAGAAATTAAGGTAAACTAAACAAATCCTGTGTACTAATAACTGAAACTTGCTTATTATTATATCAGCGTCATGATTTTAACAAACTTGGCAAAGGTCCACCAGATGATGCTCATACTAAACATTTAAGCTCTAGGCCTTATGGTTTATTTTAAGAACCAAAGTTCTGCATGGAATGGAATTCTTTTAATAGCTTTTATAGCAAAGAACACTCCCATGAAGTTTGCTGAAATTGACAGGTCAAGTGGTTTAGGAGAAATGTTGTTTAATGAATTTTGTAGACGATGGACAACATTGATGGACATGTCCAATTCTAAAAATTCCAACTTGGCACTGTGTGCCAGGTGAACTAAATAGGTAAACCAGAAATAAGCACCGGGGGAATGTCCTACCCACATTTCTACTTTTTCATTGGTGGACAAATTTCCAGGTGCTTATGTCGATATCCCAATATAATGAACCAATGCAGCAAGGCAAAATAAACTCATGGCATTATATGAAATATCACAATTGAGGGCAAAACTTACTTTGGACATCCAGACACCAATATGGCCAATGACTCATCATTAACATTCCAGCACCCAGAGAAATCAATAGTATCCAAGTTCTTACAATACAATCCTAATACAGTTACACCCTCAGGACTCAACCATACACAGTCACGTAATACCAGTTTTTGTAGCTCCAGACAACTTGATGACACGCATTGAAGAACAGCATTGGTGACACTTGTACAATTAGTTAAATCTAACATCCTAAGTTTTGGATTACACTTTATCACTGGGATCAATAATTCATCAGAAAGCCAATCTTTAGAATTGCGTAAATTCAAATTAACTAGATTTTCATTGTCACATGTTAGTATATGGAATGCTTGTGGTGTCAGTTTGCCAGCAATTCTGGCAATATTGATCTCTTTGGTATGGCTGAAGTATTCTTTGATCATCTCCAGAGATGTTGTGCAGACTCGGCGTAGGTGAAACAATGTCTGTACTGGCAGAAGTGGTAGGATATATTGAAATAACACATCATCCCAGGGCACATCAAACAATGTTATAGTAGGTATCATGGTATCCCCACTAAAAATAAACATGAAAAGCAAGAATAAATTGCAGTAATTCATTTTAGCACATTGTTTTGGTATACAAAATTAATGGTAATATTAATAATAACATAATAAATTCCATGACTAAAGCAGCTTTTATTTATCAACCATAAAACTATCAATCTATGCCTTTTCACAATTAGCCATATCATTTTCATCACAATACATCACATCATAAGTTTCAAGCAAAAAATTAAACTAAATGCAGTGATTTTACTGTTCATTACTAAATCTGAATTGATGTCGTCTTCATATAAATTGTTCAACATACTGCTAACAAAATTGTATCAAATACATGTACAACCTTTCAGAGGGCTCGGTGTGAGTTGTTTCCACAGTTCCATAACTGTTGATTAATTGAACTCCATTATCACCAGCACTTCCATCATTGTTGATTGACACACCACTGTCTACACTACTGTCAGTTCCTTGTAAAGTGTCTACAACCTCTGTATCCATTGGAAATGTTGTACACAAAAGGTTGAGATGACTGATGAATGTCAGAAACTTGGAGTAACTAATCTAACATGTCAAGGATCTGGTCTCCTGTAATTAAATGTCTGGGATGTTAGTAGCAAGTTAGCAACAAATATAATATATACTGTAACAAGAAGTGTTTGTGAAACATGGATGCCCCCAAAAGGCCAACTGCGGATAGTAAGACCTTGACCTGTGACCTATTGAACTTACAGGCATACACTGGACTTTAGACAGAAGATCATTGCCAACAGACGGGAATTTGATCAACTTAATGACTCCGGGTCCCGGGAAATACACTTTGGCCGGGTTTTACATCCATATGTCGCGTTTGATTGACCAAGTAGGGTGGAGATTTAGACATCAAAATTAAAAAAAAATGTCAAATTCCCTTGGGTTGGACCACCACTCCTCCCCCCCCTTTTTATGACTAAATTGTACCTGTTAATTGTTAACTATTAAAAAAAATGTATTAGGCATATAACAAGGCAGTCAGACAGGTAACATTACACCAAACAAGTTAAGTAAAGTGGTCAATAGAATTATGAGTGCAATCAAAATCATAAATGAAGAGATAATTCTATTTCAAGGATGCTTTTCATCAATTATTATACTGAAATTCTGAATGATATCCATGTATATAAATACATTACTTAACATTGATTTCATATCTTTCCCAAAATAAAAGATGACAGAAAATAAGGTATCCTTTTTCTCATGAAAATTTTATGCCAACTTTAACAAGAAATTGAAGAATTTAAACAATTAAGGCCTTAAAAAATAATTATTCTGCCCAACGTTGATCTATGATAAATTATATTTAACAGCTTGTCACCTAACTCATTTGTAAGATTAAATTTAAAACAAGGGTATTTAGGATAGATTTTTTTGCTCTTGAAAGCATACATTAAAGGAAAGATAAAAAAGTGAGAAAGAGAATAATGATCCTCTGGTCTTATAAAAGAGTCTAAAGTGCAGGGAAAATTAGGTAGGTCAGGACTCAGGTACATGTATCCAGAAATAAACATTTTTGTAAATGCCCTTAGAAGTCATTAATTTTAATGCCAATTAAGACAATTTAAGTACAGTAACTGACTTACCAACAGGCTGCACATTGATTAGAACCCTCATAAATTTTCAGCAATAACTCCAACCTGGATAATGTAAGTTATATCATAACTTTGTACAAGTGTGCGTCACACTTAAAATTAATTAAGCTATTAAAGTGTAGAAGTGTGGTACAAATTGGCTGTACAATAGCAATTAGCTCAGTTGGTAGAGCATCTGACTTGCAGGCAGGAGGTTACTGGTTCGAGCCCCACATTGAGATATTATTTTCCTCCTATTACAAAAGTCTGCATGAGATCATCTAGAGACTAGACACAAGAAAAAGAACACGATTCATCTCAGGAGATTACAGGTCCCAAGAACATGGCTCCATCACCAAGATGCTGAAGAAAACTGAAATGCGCCCCAAGATAGAAGGTGGCTGAGGGACTGGTACCATGCCTATTGACTCCTATCTGACCACCAATCTTATTGGAGGTCACCATTCTTGTATGAAGTTGTAAACACTTAATCAGACACCCAAAACGTGAGAACTGTCTTGAACAGTAAAATTATCGTCCAAAAAATGTGCAAATTGAACCATATAGTCAGTGACAATCATATCATACTATTATGTATCATTATAATAATTAAGTTGGCTTACCGTATTTATAAAACCGATACCTTTAGACTGAAGGTAAACCGTATTTTTTTTACTATCGAGTCTGACAGTTGTTGCTGCTGAATTTTGTATTGGTGTTTTTGATTTGTCAAAAGTCAAAAGTGTCATCCAATGAAAACTCAAGTAACATATCATTGAACATCTGAATCAATTGGCAGCAGTCCATGAACAAGCGTCTAGGATCATAAGAAGGATTGCATTGTGATTGCATTTGCTGAAGTACTGTGTAAGTCTTGCTAATATGTTGTATTTTCTGATCGTCTTAATTTTATTTTGACATTTTATGCAACTGTAAAGTCAAATAATACAAGATAATTATTATATCGATTGTTTATGTGAAGAAAATACCATTTGTAATGTAATTCCGCGATCTTGAATTTGTTACTATACTGGGGGGGGGGGGGGGGGGGCTGATACCGGTGTCATAGGACCTGAGGACCATGCCACACAAAAAACATAAAACAAACAATAAATTGACTTGACTGTAGAAATGACATAAATCATCGATGAAAATGTTTTCATGTTGAGGCGTGCAATGTAAACAATAGCCTGGTTCCCTGCCAACAAATGCCAGGCAAAAACGGAAGTGGAGGCGACTCGCATGTGTCAGTTATTGTTATTATACAGGCATTCCCAGTCATGTGTATATCGCGGTAAGAAGTATACAAGAGAAATATTGGTTCTATTTAAATGTAGAAACGATCCACAATGCTGATATATATATATATCCAATTGATGACAATCATTTATCCTTTCAACTGACCAAAAGATGTTAAATCTAAATTAGGTATTTTAGACGTAAAAAAAAAATTGGTAAATTAATTTAGCTTTTTAGTAACATTGTATTTCAAATAGCTTGAGCTATCAAAATTTGGGAGACAATAGCCCTATTAACGTTGCCCACTGCACACAGGTTTTAACCTGCATTGGAAATCTGACAAAATTTTGCATGTTCTGAATTATTTGTTAAAATCAAATTATCTCCTAATCTGCCTCATACTCATAGAATGCCATGCATGTCAATAAATAGATGAAAAGACAAAAATGTGGACTGAAAGATAAAATGTGCTGTTCAGTACTCACAACTATGAATCAGAATTTTAATATCATAATTGGATAGATTCTGAAGACCCATGGCAATGTAATAATTTTATGACAAGAATTAAACTACACATCATGTGACATGCATGTCCTTAAGCCCAAGTGTCCTTGATCATGTTCACACTAACATGCTTAAAGTTAAAGCTATATGTTAGCATTTTTTCTTTGCAGTTAATTCAATTGAGTTTCATTTTAGAAAGTCTAAGATGGCATCTGGCAATGATCCACCTCAGTTACCCAGAGGGTTGATTGGGAGAACTGGAGCTCCCAGTGGGAAAGGGGCCAGGTAAGTTTCTATGAAGTTGTTACAAGATATATAACTTACATGTATTGTACCATTTGACAACTTTTGTTTTTATGCCCACATATTGATAGATTGGGGGCATATTGTTTTTGGGGCATATTGTTTTTTGCCCGTCTGTTTCAATGTTTGTACTAAATTTTAACCTTGCCTATAAAATCAAAACACTTCCACCTTAGACAACCTACAATCATCAAGCTTCATTATGTTGGTTCCTTATGACAACCACTACAGGACCTGTGCAGTGTTAGGGTGCATTGTGTTTTAAAAAGCACATATTGTTTAATTTAACATTGGTTGATCTCAGTATCATGTGAATTGCCTGTGCATGATGTATTTCAAATCTGATCTGTTTCTGCCATTTGATAGCTTAAGTCTAAGCTATACTGTATAGTTAAAGTATTAGTTGTTTGGTGTCAGATATTGAAATTAAATTCTGTTATTTAAGAAATGATAATTTGTTAAGATAATATGATATTTTATATTATTGTTGTTCAGTTTTAATGTAGATAAATATATGCTTCTTTGTTCACTGAATTTCAGATTACCCTCTATTAGAGGACCTAGGGATCTCACTTTAGGTGGAGTACAGAAAAAAGTATTTACCCCCAATATTCCAGCAAGAAGGACCAAACAAAATGACAGGTACTAATTAAGAGAACTTCTGTGGCATCCTCTTCCCTGTCACTTTATGTTATCTTGAATAACCAGAAATTGACATTTTTAATTCTTTCCCATCTCTAATATTGGTTACTTTTTCAAGAGTTATCATTATAACATCTGAATAAAGAATTTCTTGCCTCACAAAGTTTACGTTCTAACTGTAATGTTTGATAAAAGCTATGTATATAAATAATAAACAGTTTTCACTTATAGTGAAAGAGTATATATAGTGACTATATATACTCTTTAATGACTTTTGACTGACAATCTTCTAGCAATCTTTACAGACCTCTTTTTCTTATTACATTTTTTTTCAATATCAATTGTTGTTTTATTTTTATCACTATCAAGTTCATGAATGTCAAGAATGACCAGACAGACATTGTGTATGACTTTGGCCCATGGGTTGAAATGGAACTAATCACTCAGAAATGTCGATATCTGTGGATATTTTTGAGATTATAAGTTCAATTCCTAGAAATGTTACTGAAGTCATCATTCTTTGCACATCTATTTTGTATATTCTAGTAAAAGTGGTGATACGCCTTCATCATCTACTAAGCCTAATGAAAACCAATCAAAGAAATCAAGTTTTAGTGGGCGTGGTCGAGATTCTGGTGACAGAGGGCGTGGTAGAGGTAGAGGTAGGGGGAGAATGTCAACAAATGTGATCCAAACACATTCTTTGTTTGAACAAGGTCCTACAGAAAAGCTACACAAGCCAACTGGAGGTAATATATACTAAAGCATCTACGCTAGTATTTGCTTTTATTTTGTTTGATTGTTTGAAAAGATGTACATTTATGTAAATGATAGATCACATTTTTGTATGGAAGAGGTTCATGGGAATGAATCAAGTTAACAACATGACTTGTGCTTAGATATTTACCTGCTATGGGTTAATGAAAACATCTTGATTAGATTAGATAATATATAAATCATTTTTTAACCCATAGTCGATATTTCTCTTCTGGAGAAAAGCTGTTTTCTATTCATAATGAAAGTCTCACACAGTATGCTTATAAATGCAGGTTCTGAGTACTCCTATTCTGGTGTTGGAAAAGGTGGAAGTTCAAGTCCTAAAAAGTTTGTTAAGAAAGAAAAAACAGATGAGGAAACGAAAGAAGTCTTAGACAGTCTATTGAGGGATGATGTAAGTATCCGCTTGACTGATTTACTGTTAATTTTATACTTGTAGGACCATTTTTTACAATTTAGTTGCCTGAGCATTGAAATGATCTTTAGCTCACATTAGCAAGAGTTGTAGTAATACAATTTGAATTTTTGTTATCCAATGTCAGTCTATTCATTCACTTTTCTTACAAACTTAATGTTTTTTCTTTTTGGTAGTTTTCATTTGTTGCTGCTGGAGTTTACTAGTAATGTTGAATATAAACTTCTAGTTATGAACTTTAGTTATAATGTCACTATTAGGCTTAATAGGGCTTGTATCCCTAGTTGTGTAAATTGATCCTCAATTTTATTGTTCAATTGAATTTAGTTTATTGCTGGTGGTGACATAGAAGATGAAGATGTTACACTGGTGCCTGTTAAACTACCTCTAGAGTTCAAAGCTGAACCAGAAGTTAATTCTGAAGATTATACTAAAGTTAAAATCAAAAGTGAACCAATGGAAACAGATGATATTACAGATAGTGTTAAAAAAGAAACTGATAAAAAGGAAGACATTTTGAAAAATAAACCAGCTGAGAGACTTATATCATGTAGTGAGCTGTTTACTAATCCAGTAAAATCAGGTAGATGGCTAGATGTTTATTTGATGATTGTGTAACCAAACGGGTTGTTATAATTATGTACTGGCTTAATTGGTGGTTGTATTCTTCTTTCCTGGTTACTTATATCCCATTAATGTTATGAACAGGCAACTTTTTTGCTTAATTACTAATTTCTTTTTTTATAATATATTATTACCATTACATTTTCATTTTTTAATATTATTATGTATATATCCATCTATAACTTCTAATCAATCCTCCAACTTTCTCTAACATTCACAATCTTTCCTTATATTGATCTGTCTACAACTACCTTACAATTATTCCACATACAATGTACCTTCAATATTTTATCTTCAATTTCCACCAATAATTAACTTCCATTCAAATATCATATCTGCCATCTTAAATATTTAATGCTTGCACTATTTTCTCTTAGTCCAAATATCAAAGATAATTAGAATAACATGTATATGTCATTTTGGTGACACTGTACAGTGTCAAATATAATACTAATGTTAGTAATGTACATACTGCTTATCAATTAACGAACCAGATCAAAACTAATGTACCGGTATGTAACATTTCCTCTTGGTAATTATAGCTTTACTTATCAACTGAAACATACCGTACTAAACATTATAAACTTATCATATTCAAACTTTGTTTATAAAAATGTTAATGTGTTAAACTATTGTATAACTCATTTTTATCATTCTGTGATAAAAAATTGTTGGAAACTGTAGGCAATAATATTAAACAAGAATATTAAAAATAATGTATTTAACTGTTGAACAGGTAATGTGGCAAATGGTGATGCCTCAATAGATATGCCATCTTTATGTCGTCTCTTGTGAATTTATGTAACAAGGAGATATTTAATTTTCAGAAGAAGGCCAGTTGTTGTATTTCCAACTACCTGACATGTTACCAGGGCTACCTGCAACAACAGATGATGATTTTAAAAAGAAAAAAGCACCAGATAAAACAACTGATGACAGTGCTGTAAGCATGTTACTATTTACATTATGATGGTTTTCGTGCCAATTATATTTTATGCCCCGTATTGATAGATCGGGACATACTGCTTTTGACCTGTCTGTCTTTTTGTCTTATTGTACCAAACATTAACCTTGTCTATAAATTAAAAACACTTCTGTCTACAATCATCAGACTTCATAATGTTGGTTGCTCATTACAACCTTTACAGGACTTGTGCATTTTCTGGTCAGTACCGTAGGTCAAAAGTGCAAAATTGATACCAATACTATTTATAATATTGATTTCATTTCAGGTAAAAGATTTAAACAAAAAACTAAGTGGATGCAATTTAGACAATTTTTCTGATGGTCAAATTGGAAAGCTGATTGTACGCAAATCTGGTCGTGTTCAACTTTTGTTAGGCAGTACCTACCTTGATGTAAATATGGGAACACCATGTGGATTTTTGCAGGTAAGGATTTTGATTGAATTAATATCTTTAGATATTATAGATTCATATTAAATGATTGTTTATCATATCATATTAAATTTATGTTTGTAGTCCCCCCCCATATTGTACAGTAAGAAATTGGTATGTTATTACCTGTGTACAATGACATCCTGCTTACACCAACACAATTCTTTGGTCCTGAACATTTTCCTATGTAAGTTAACATAACTTAAACTGTAAGGACCGACACCTGTCTAATCAGAATAAAGACACTACATGTCTGTTCCTATGAAAGTTTTTACACTTAATTGACCCTGCCTACAATGACATCAAAGAGCACCACAATGAATTACCAACATCACCATGTTAATTTTATGATTAAATTCCAATTACCGCTATCATCAATTAAATGGTATTTATAGCAGCCAACTATCACTCACTATTTCGCTCACTCAATAAATAAAAAATAAAATTTTGTTTGAAAATTGTACATGTTACAATTATGCCATCTTAATGTAACTTTGTGTGTGGGTTCTTGATTTGATAAAATGTAGAATAAAACTAAAAAGACATTACAGTGAGGCAGATATTTTGTCTGTAAATTCACCATCGCTGAAAAAATTAAAATTAAATTTTTTAACATTGGAGCAGAAAGTTAAATTAATTGAAGATTCTGAAACATTACTGGCACCAGCACAAAAAATATTTTAGAGAAAAATATGGAATTGGATCGTCATCAGTGAGCGAATTTATAAATGCATGCTATTTATAAAATACATATACACGCTTCATATACAAATGTAGCAGAAATAAATCAGATAAAATGAAGTGGAACTTTTCAATATGAAATAGCAGAACCTGTCACAACTGACACCTTGTCTTGAACGTCATTCATAGTTGGTCCAAGTCAATGTTGTTGGAGACAGATTTCGCTGTATTACATGTAAAATCAAGTCACTGTGATTGCTAATATCTGATTGGTGAATGTTTCCATATTTTCAGGATGTTGTATCAGTGAGATGTGATGGTGCACAGGGGGATATTTCTATATTAGGACATATTGATCATAAACTAGTGTGTACACCAGATTTTGAAATGCTCTTAGACAGTTCTTGACGATACAGCTGGCTTGATTGAACAAAGTCAAGAATTTACTGTTGTATAGTGCAGCATTATTTATTTCACAACTGATTGGAAGTCTGGTCAAACAACAGGTTGATATTCAGACTAGGCTGACAGATGTTATGGAAAGTACCATTATTGCTCTGACATTAGAAATGTGTGATGCTACTATCAGAGATTTATGATTTGCTGATCATGATTGATGTGCATTGTGTAACAGTATCATAAGTCAGCTTTAGAAGTCTAGTTTTTATCAAAGAAGTTGTTATGATTGACTATGCTCTACTATGCTACTAATAACTATCAATTGAGAAAATTGTTTTGATTTGAGTGGTTTTAGATTTCATTCTTAGTTGAAGCTAGTGCTGACCTGAAACTTATGCCTTCCTTTAAAATTGTTTGCTGTCTTTGTTACAATTGGAATGTACATTTGGTATGTTTACTGTGAAAATTATCAAAGGCTGCATTATATCTGGAAGCATGCTATTGTAAACAATCCTTTAATTTTGGTCTAGTACTGCTGAATATTTATTGAATTGATTTTTCATATTGTTGATGATTTGTTATGAAGATAGAAATACACATTGTATAAATATGCATTTATTTTTTTCTTGACATTTAGCATTATATTGCATCTTTGCAAAAATAGTAGGGGTAGATCGGTACTCAGGACTATAATATCGAAAAGCTGTGAGTTTGAATCTCTGCTCTGGCTGCTGACATTTCCGGGAAACAGGAACAAGTAAGGCATGTATCTGTGCTTTACAGTGAGCTCAATAAGAACTAGAAAAAACTATTCAAAATAGCAGTATGGATATGAAAATGTGGTTCTTCTTGATCTTCCTTAACCTCTCTGGGGCAGCCCTGCATCAACTATAGCTTTCAAATGGGTTGTTAAACAAGAGATAAACATTCTTTGCAAAGTTAGATATGAATAGTTTCAGCTAGTTTCATTTGCAATGTGTTTGTAGGTTGATTAAACATGTTTAAGGAAATATGTTAAATTGATGGAAATGTCCATCATTTCATTTAATACAAAGTTTGATCTTTTAGATGAAATAATTTAATGAACACAATAATACTCAAATACATTAAGTCACTAACAGTAAATACGAGCATATATACAACTTAACAGCATAATTTCTATTTTGAATAGTAAATCTTAAGGTTAAAGTAGACAATCAAATGCAACACAAGTATTCATTGAAAGTCTTCAGTTTGGCAAACAAAGGAACAAGTTTTACATGTACATTTGTACATCACTACATGGTTCAGAGTTCATCATGAGCAATCTTTGATTCACATCTTTGTTCAAAGTTACAATTATCAATATCTTCAGCATAAGCTTCTCTAACTTTCTTATATGGGCAAATATAGTCATCACATGCTGGTATTTTTACTGCCTGTTCATTAACATATAACTTTACAACAAAGTCATTTACACTTGGTTGTGGTTCATCTGTGTAATCACATTTGTACAACACCCATGCTAGATTGGCAGAAAATGGCAGGATTTTGCTGGATTTAAATACACGAGCTTTCATTTCCTGATAATTTGTATCTTTAAGAGGAGTAGAATCATTGAAAAGTCCAAACGCAGCATATAGAGGTGCCAGTGTCTCTGTATGTCCGAAGTAAACTGTAGCAACATTTCCTCTGAAGAGAACAGAAAACATTTTCCATGATAATGTGATCAAATTTTATCAGCCTGAAAATTTGTCATAAAATAATGGTTTACATTTTATTCAAGCATTCAAAACAAACAAAGGTTATAACTTGTACAAAATGAATATTCACATCAGTTGACAAAATTGATTTTGACAGTTGAATGTTGATATTCTTGCAAATCAAGACATAAATTCTGATTCAATTCTTTGTAACATTTTTGTACAATGACAATGCAGTTTTTTTTATGTTTTGGGATATAATATGACCTATACTCTTGGGATTGGGAATTTTCATGTTTTAATCAAAATTGGGAAAGATTTGTAAAAAAAATTGTAAACTACTATTATAAATGTTCAACTTAGTCTTCTTATTCTCCCATAGAACAGTAGTAAAATTAGGTATTTAGGTACATTGTATTTTCTAAGTACTAATAGTGATGTTAACAAACTTATATAGATCTAATAAAATTTGATTGGGAATTTTTGTCTGTGAATTGGGAGAAAAAAGATACTATTTTCCATTGGGAATATATAAAATCACCCCCAAAAATCCCTGCAATGTCACATACATGTACCGGTACATTGTATATTGAAGACAAAACTAAGCAAAATTCATTTTGCTGCTTTCTATGATATTAAGTAATTAATATTCCTTTACCTTGTACTTGCACCATTTAGTTGTTTTGTTATTGTTTTGTCTAAAACTTTGAACATTGCCTTCACCAATGGACATGCCATATCAGCAATTACTGGATGCCCATAAGCTTTCTTCCAATATTGCTGAAATTCATTAATATGCCAATTTAATCTACTACAAATACTGGATGTCAGCAACCCAAAATATTTCTGCTAGATTCAATTTCCTATGTCAGTAATCATTGAATTTCTATCACTTACTGTAGATGCAGGAAGCATTAAATTCAAAAGTTAATTTCAGATATTTTATGATCGTCATTTTTATTATCACACAGATCTTATATTTGGATTAATTAGTTTTGTTATGCAATCAACTGTCTACTAAGTTGAGTATTTTTCAAGTATTAGTTTTAAGATGAATTTTGTCAGTTTCTTCTGTTAATCTAACATGGCTTCGTTACATTAATTGTACCTTTAGATCATTATGATATTCCATGATTTCGTTTTCTTCCTCGGTTAGAAGACTACACCAGTGATCTTCATTTAATATGATCATCTCAAATGTGCACCAGAAATAGATCAATTTTAGTTCACCTGAAAACAGGCAATGGCATAGAAACAGTACATTTTGTATCTCAGAAATATTACTGAAGAAAATGCAGTTTTTCCAAGACCAAACCAAAACAGCCAAAATCAAGTTTTCTCACAATACAAAATTAAATTTTACTGCAGAACATGATGTTTGTGTAGACTTTATGTATTGAGTAATTTACAATTTTTACTTTTATAATTTTCTACAATACATTCATATAACTATAATAGGAATTCAGCAAAAAGCTAAGTACTGTTAAAACTAGTGCTGTAAATAATAGCACATTCTGTTTTATTTGTACATGCGAAAAGTATACTTTAACTTAGCCAAGTTAAATAAAATATATGATGAAATCAATGGTTTAAAATTGCAATTTTGTGTGGTAAAAAAATTACCTTAATCACTTGTGTATCAAGAGGCACACTTTTGTATATAAAAAATTAGGTACAAGTAACACTAATCAGGCGAATACTACACAAGGGTGTTGAACACAATCTCATTTATTTCCTTGACTCAAAACAGACAAAATTAGGTCAAATCGGATATATTTATTGGTTCACAGTAGAGAAAATACCCATCAAATAGCATATTTAATAATTACACGCCCTCAATTGTTTTTATAATTTATTTGTTTTCCTCTCATCACAAGCAATATTATAATATTATTATTGTACATGGTTTATATCTATGATTAACATTTGAAAAGTCATGAAGATAGATCATAGAATCTTACAGAATCTAAACCTGAAAGATATACATTGAGTAAGCTTTGGTTTGATTATAAATTCCAGTGAATGCACAATAACACTAAGTCTAATTCTTATTGATACAACAGTGAATTCCTAAACCAATACTGACATTTTATCATGTTTCATCAATTGAAGTTCTTTATACATTTGAATGATAATACAATGCTTGTAAAATTTGAGTTTTACAACATGGTAATTGGTATCAAATTTAAATTTTAATCATAATAGAATTAAAAACGGTACCTGCATCAAGTTCAGCAAACTCCATACCCAATCTTTTCTGCACATTTGTTGCAACTGTTTTCATCTCAGACTGCCCTTTGAATCCCTTATGAAACTTCATTTGTGTACGGTTGTTCTCCACCTCATTGTAATACTTGCCACATTTTGTATGAAATCTAAGAATATTATCATTAATTTTTGGTTCGAGATCATCAAATGCTTCATGTAGTACTGCTTCAGACATTCCTTCATAGAATTCCAGAGCACTGTCTAAACATCTTTTCTTACTTGAAGAAATAAATTCCACATTGTCCAAACTCTCCCCAAACAAATCAAACAAACGCTTCCCAAATCTTTGACCTAATCCAAACTGCTCTTCTGCACCTTCATCAACCAATTGTTTCTCGTCAATTTCTGGGAAGTCATTCTCCCACGACTGAATGAAATCAAATTCTGAAGATTTCACAGTTAGTTTCAACTTTTTATGCAGTTTTGTCATTTTCCTTATATCTTTGTAACCGGGATACCGAGCGCCGTGTCTGAGAAATATCTGTGAGTTCACAGCAACGCAATGTTTATTGTCGAATTTCGTGGACATGAGTTCATTTACATTAACATTTTCATCAACGTCATAAATCCAAGAGTAAGCTGTTTTGGTCGAAAAAATATCTTTTCTTGAACACGTTGCTACTGTAAGAAATTCTACGACGAATAGTAGAATTTGTGTAAAACACAACAAACTCATGGACGCAGCCATCTTTAAATGGTGTGCAATTTTTTTATAACGAAAAGGTAACATACACATTACTAACCCTATTTATGAATTATTTTATGAAATAAAAAGAAAAAAAATGTTTAAATTATGTTAAGAATTTTATATCGACTGTTTTCGATGCGTAAAGAAAAGATCATCATTATCAATAATGTGCATTCAGTTGCCGGCGGTGTCGCAGCAAAATTCAACAGCGACGATTTGACCACATGAGGCAATTTTGGGAAATAGTTAATTTACCAGTATTTTATACGTGTCATTCTTATTAGACTTTTGCACACAATCCTAAATAGGTTAGTTTTACTTCTGATGCATCCTAATTATCGAATTGTTTCAGAGATTTTGATATAAAACAAACAAAAAACTCATATTTAAAAGCTAATTTAGTGACTACCTTGCCATATTTTGTTTAAATTATTGTTTATTTTTGTAATTTCAGCCCAACTTTAGGAACCGAGTTGACAAGAACATTGAAGGAAGCCAATAAACATTTCTAAATCATGTTTGTGCTGGTTGAAATGAAAGATACAGTGCGTATACAACCGTGGTTGTTTGACATTGATGTAAATGATGCCATTGTAAATGTGCTGAATAAAAAGTTTGCCAACAAGGTATGAAACTTAGAAACTTGGTAGGCTGCTGCTTTTGTGTAAGTCTATGTTTACTTCCGCACATTGGTTTGAAAATATTTTCAAAGGTACAAATGAATCAGTTTCAATGTAATGTTGAGCCTCAGTTGGCATCTTTTCCTGCTTGAACAACCGAGGAAGACTCATGGCATACACCTGGTCAGAACCACTTACCAACCATATGGAGAGTTTCCTCACATGTGAAATTTGTCTCTCTTCAATATTTACATCTGGCCATAAACTCATTTTAGACTGTAATTAAAAAAAATTAAGGCACATAATGTTGTCTGTTTGAATTTCAGTTTGGTCTTATGTTGCTGTAGCCAATTTTCATCTTATTTGAAGCTGTTGTATATAAACCTCTGCATTCAGATAATAAATCAATGATTTTTGTATATAAACCTCTGCATTCAGATAATAAATCAATGATTTTTGTATATAAACCTCTGCATTCAGATAATAAATCAATGATTTTTGTATATAAACCTCTGCATTCAGATAATAAATCAATGATTTTTGTATATAAACCTCTGCATTCAGATAATAAATCAATGATTTTTGTATATAAACCTCTGCATTCAGATAATAAATCAATGATCATGCAGTTTATTTTTGTAAGGCTCTGCTTAAGAACATGTTTTTAATGATAGATCAAGTGCTTCCAGATTCCTATTGTATAAAAAATGTATCATTTATTTTTGTAGGTTGTTCATAATGTTGGGCTATGTATTGTATTGTGGGATATACAGAAGCTTGAAGATAGTTATATATTTCCTGGAGATGGTTCTCATCATACTATAGGTTTGTATCTGTGGTAACAGCCTCATACCTAAAGTTGATAAATAATTATTATAGTATGCACAGTGATTCAGATTAAGTGATGATTAAGTTACTTAAAATCTTCAGCTATATCAGGACTCGAAATTTAACACTAGCAAACTCTTAAAATACGAGTGAAAAATATATTCTGTGAGTTCATTTTAGGACCACTCACATGTTTTGCAAGTTAAATGAAAGTTTGGTAATAAAGTTACTTGGACCTGCATTAGTTGAAATCACCTATTTATATCGTTTCTACAGGAAGCGATTGGTCTGAATTCTTCAAGTTGAAATTTTGTGTACTAACCAAAATTGCTAGTGGCAAAAAAAGTTAAATTCAGACCCTGTGCATGTTAAAGAAAGTAAGATTACACAACATGTGGGAATGTGATTTTTAGGCATTAAATTGTGTTCATAGCATATTAAATTACAAACAGTCGATATTACCTGATCAAAGATTCTCACATGCCTTGATTAGTTGAATAAAGATCTCTTGGATGAATATGGAAATAATAATAATGATATGGAAAGTTATTCCTAAAACACGTAAAGTGAGTAGAGGTGCTATTTATGACAAAGTATTAAATTTAGCATATACACGTAAGTGGTTCTTAGATGCATCAGCACCTTTTTGTTAATATTGATAAGAAATGTTTTTGGACCACTTTCTGTGTGACATGGTCACCTGCCAGGGGTTTCTTTTAAGAAATGACTCCTGCATTAAATTATGAATATTCCCCTCTTTCATGTAATTTCCCCACCCCTTTTACCAGCGCACAGCATCAATCTTTTCCTTTTCCTGAAAAAAAAACTCCGCCTGCCAAAAGCAGCCAAATGGACCATTTCCCTTCCCGATCTGTTTAACATAAGTTTGACTTTATGTACATACTAGGATTGATCCAAATTGTTCAGTATATTAATTTAACATGTGATCTATACAAGAGAAGATCTGTAAATCATTCAATGATGTTATATTTTCAGTACACTTCAGATATGTTGTGTTCAGACCATTTGTTGATGAGATTTTGTTAGGGAAAATAAAATCCTGTAGCAAAGAAGGAGTTCATGGTAAAGTAATATTGATATTGTCTTTGTAAACTATGTATTGAATTGTTTTATCAATAGGACTCATGCTGTACGGTTTGTTATGAGACATGGTCTATGCCTGAGGTATGTCAGTAAAGTTCATGGACATTCCTAGAAAATTATGAACTTGATGCAAAACTTATAAAAATTTATGTTGTCACAGATAACAAAATTATGTTATTTAGAAAATGGTATCCCTGCTTTTAGTATATAATTTTTCAAGGCCTTTTCTCAAACATAGCTTACATTACTCAGTGAGTGCCGACGTCTCGATGACATATTGAGCATAATGTTGGGGTTTATGTTGCGTCAGATGCTACATTATGAATCCTTTTTTGTTGCATAACAAGCAGGAGTTAATTTTTTTCAGCATACTGCCATTTTGCATTGATGTACTTTTTATGTCTACTTATATATTTCTCATACACTGTGCCATAAAGTTGTCATGTCAAACTGTCTCATGACCTGCAAGTGCATTTTCAACTCTACATGCTGGATGTCTCTGAATTCCTTCTTTATCATTATGAAAACTTTAAAATCCATCTTCTGTGTCATATATAAACAAGTGAACGGTATACTTAAGACTTGCCTGTAGCTTCTGATAACATGTACACAGTATCAATTGGTGATTGTCAGAAAGAAGCACATTTAGTGATTGTCTGTTGTTCTGTGACCTTAAATTTATCATTTTGAATAATGCAATTTAAGGGTGCCCATGATCTTATGGACAAACCTCATACTTTCTGGTTAGCTATATAGGGGCTATATGGGAGTCACATTGTCTGTCGGTTCGTCGGTCTGTCTGTCCCGAATCATTTCTGCTCTGTAACTTGGTCATTCATGGTAGGATTTTGTTACAACTTATCACAAATGTTAACCGACACTAGACTCCATGCCTTTAGCTACAATGTCAAGGTCACGCTTGGAGTTCAAATGTCATAATTTTGGTCTTATTGACGTTTCTGCTCTGTAACTTCGTCATTCATTGGAAGATTTTGAAATAACTTACTAAAAATGTTAACCAGCGTTAGACGATGTGTCTCCCACAACTCCAATGGCTGCAGCTCCTAGGTCTATGCAGCATATAGGAGTATTTGTCACCTTGTGACAGCTCTAGTTCAATACTGAAATTATGTAGGCGAAGATATCGGCTAAATCAATGATAGCTATCATAAGATCTAATTTACCAGTATGATGAACAGTTATGCTACTGTTTACTGTAGAAATGAATTGTTATTTCAGCTGATACTTATGTTATTGTCTCATTTTATGACAAGATATTTGCATTCAGAGCAAGGTAAACGGTGTATTATAAAACATAAATCAGTAGTTATATGAAAACTGTGTATTATAAAACATAAATCAGTAATTATATGAAAACTTATGTATTATTGATGTTATTTATTACTGTCTTGGTTGTTGATACCAGACTGATTTATTTTAATGTTTGTGTATTTTCAGTGTCTATGGGATTTTTTGATGACATTGTAATACCCCCTGATGCCATGCAGGATCCTACAAGATTGTATCCTTAGATGTTAGTGTAAACCTCATTATGTCTTGAATTAACGGTGGTTTGTATGTAAAAGTGGTTTAAGTCATAATGTAGTGATGCTAAGTGTTATTTATCACATATCTGATCAGACATTGTATATTAATTGTTATTATGACCTTGACATATGTTTTAGCGATGAAAACGAGCAACTCTGGGCCTGGGAATATCAAATGGAAGATGGTAAACACGATTTGTTTATGGATATTGGAGAAGAAATCAGGTATAAATTTTCAATCTATGACAATGCACATAGCTATCAATAAAGTATATTTTTCTGCATGCTTTTTAAGTAAGATAACTCTTTCTTATTGAAGTCTTTTACTATCTTGTTGTTATGATCTATAACTGAGTTATTATAACTCCAGAGAAGTTTTTTAATTTGTACAGGTTATTGGTAATATAACATTGTCCTCTGCTGGGGTGTAATACAGATGATTACTTATTGTACAGTAACAAGATTTATGCATCTATATCAGCTTACTTCTCAGATTGTATGATAAATGAGTGTTTTATGTATTATAGATTCAGAGTTGGAGATAATACCTTTGTTGATACTACACCTATAGGACCAGAACATGTTGGGAAAGATTCAGACATGACTGAGCCAGAAGCAAAGAAATCACCATATACTATCACTGTGAGTTTGGTTCACACATCTTATACATGATTACTTTGTATTTATGTTCCTCTTATAATAGGACTTATTGATGAATGCTGATGTAAGCAAGATGTTAAGAAATGTTCAAACAGGTTATATGAGTATTCAACAAGATGGAGTCAATGTTATTCATTTGTACAAAGGGAGGTAACTAGGAATTATTTTTAAAACAGATCAGATATATTGTTCACTGCGCTCCCTTGGACAGATAGAGTTACCGAGAGATAATGCAACATTAAGATTAAGAACCTTTACATCTGGTGTAAAATGAGGGTATTTTTTGTTCTATTGGGTATTATTTCAAATTATGAATTTGAGTCATATCAGAGTAAAGTCTCATTCATACTTGTTATTTGAATGTTTGATAAAACTACCTTGGTAAGATTGAGAATATTCAGCATAATTTCTAAATAAGATGCCATTAGTACTGCTTTGACTAAAGTGATTGTTGCTGATCTGTCTGACAAATTTTATTAGCTCACTTATTTCTACTTAAACAAGATGGAATTTATTATTCAAGTAGATACCAAGTTAGTTAGCTTCAACAGTAAACAAATACCAGTATAATCCTCAGATGACATGGATTAGATCTATGTTATATAATGTAGCAATCTAAGAAACACTTTTTATGCCCCACCATTCAGTGCGTCCTTCCGTCCATTCAAATTGTGGTTTCCGAACAATAACTCAAGAAATGTCTCATCGATTGGTTTCATATTTTACATGATTATGTACGAGTCAAGTGTGATTTCCATTAAAATCCAAACATTTTCACAGGAGTTATGGCCCCTTTTTGACTTAGCTCTCAGCAGGGGCATTTGTGACCTCCGGACACATTTCTAGTTTAATCAAACCTTTGTTATTCATGGACCCAGTCATGAAGATTGGTTTTTAGGAGTAAAAAAATATTTCACAATTAGTGTAGAAAAAAGGCTATAAGTTTGTAACCTTAGTGTTCTTAATTTGATAGAAATTTATGTATATTTAGTACAATTAAACCCATGAAAACAAATTCCGGCTTCTGACAATTCCAGTTTTCAGAGAACTTTTGTTAAAAAAAAAAAAAAAAAAGGGGAAAATATCAGGTTTTCTTGGATTTTTACCGTATTTTATTAGTCACAGAATGTGATCTAAATCTGGTTAACTAACAGATTATTTCTTGTCTGTTTTAGGCCTCTATCAGTGAACCTGGACTTGGATTGTTATCATGGTGGAATTCATGACAACTCTCGTTATGTAGATCAAGATACTATATCTCTCATTCTGTGATACGAAGGTTCCAATGATACCTCCATGTGACATATCTCCGATTGCATAGTAGGTATGTAAACTAGTGCCGAGCAATAAATATTTCACTTATGAAGGTGCCGGACATTGACTATTCTACTTGTGAAGGTGGCGGACATTAAACATTCTACTTCTGAATTATAATGGACAGCTATTATTGCATTGGTGAAGTATACCTGACCTGGGATATTCCACTTGTGAAGTTTACAGCAAAGTAAATATTGCATTAGTGATGTGTATCAGGTAGCAATAATTTGTCTAGTGCAGTACAGTGGTGCTACTATTTCACTATTGTTGGATGTCGAACAATTATCAGCTCAGCTAATGAGCAGGATTTGAAATTTGTTAGAGTTTCATAAGTTTTTGAATGATCCATGTTAATTTATTGGAATTGTATCAAGTAAGAAATGGTTCCAATTCCATTTGAATAGATATGGCTTATCATACTGTTCCACTCGCTAGTGGAGGAATTGGGTGGATATGTGAATACCAATGTACAAGAAATTTAAGAACCACTTAGTTACTGAGTCAGTCAGTTTGGTTATATATTACCGTTGATGGATATTTCACATTATTGTCTGGTCTGTTGTTAAATCTAGGTCTAGGTCTATTGGCTGTATGCTTTGTTCTGTTCATGCCCCTCTACATAGGGTCACCTAAATTTCATGTACCATTAGTTCAAACTAGTGATGTAATGATAATCGATTATAATTGAATAATCGTTGCTGACCACTTGAGGTTGGCAACTATCGATGTTAGTGGTGTATAATCGATATCGTTATAAGCAGGTAGACCACCACCATTATTTGAGCAACTTTCCTCTTTCCACTACTCTCAGGCATTGTTTGTATTTAAATAAGGGTGGTCACTGTTATTAGAGAAAAATTGAGTTAAATTTTCAGTCCAGGGAAGTTCAGGTCATCAGTCTGGTAGTATAAATTTGGGGTTTAGATTTTAATGACTATATGTTGTATAGCAAACAAGTAACAACCAAATAAGTTTGTCAAATAAGGATATAAATTTGCTTTTGATTATTTTCTGATTGTGAATCGAAACACCCTTTCCGATTCGATTTGATAATCGATTCTCTTTCAAGTCTGATTTTACAACACTAGTTCAAACTCTGTCACAATTTATAAATCAAACATTATGAAGTTAGCTCACATCTTCCCATGCTGTGTGAATACATCAGATACTATCATTGTATTCTCTCTGCTCAGGCTGAATTAATTTGATGTAATAAAATTAGGAGACCAGTCAATTCAACATCCAGATTTGTGTTCAATCTATGAGTCACAATGAGATGTTTGAATTTGTTAGGCATATTAATAAATGTAAGGAAACATTGATTTTTTGTTTGTTTACTTATTCACGAATTCTGGTAAAGTGCTGTTTCTGCCTAATTACGGTTAATACTACCATATTGGTTTTACTCACAGTATTTCTCTATTCTGACTGTCTTGGAGATATTCGTTACATAATACTTGTATCTTTTAATTAACATGTGAATACCTCATTATGTTTCTTGTCTTGATATATGGCACTGAGAGATATTACATATCCTGAGAGAAGTATAATTATGCTAATTACAAGGATAAGGAAGCATTCATTGGTCTATGTTTGAGGGTTGTTTATCTAGTCATATGCAAATACTGGTCTGCTGGGTAAACATATCTGCCAAGTGGACGAAATATATGATGGTTTACTTTGATGAATACTAATTTGGCAAATAATAGACTAATTTGTTACAACTGTAGGCAAAATTCTCTTAATGATAAAAACTGAGACAGAAATTTGACTTGCCGAGTACGTCGACCCACATGACATGTCTGATAAAATTCTTCAGTCTGGCAAACAAATGGGATATGTTTCTGCAAGCTTAATAGAATTATTTTCACTTCTCTTGTACAAAGACTATTAAAGATCGCAGGGACTTGTATGCATTACTTTTCTGAAATTTCTTCTGTTCGAGGGACAATATTTTGTAATATACCATGACAAAATTTAAACAAGTTACTGCAGGTTCACTTATGTAATTTAAAACCACTATTTCTAAACATTGCTTGCACACATCTTTGCTGATAAAAATCCAAAACAGTATATTTAAGTGTAAATCCTCATCTTTCTTGAAATCCAAAAGAATAACAAGATGGTAAGGTAGTTATTGCTGTGTTTGTAATGAAAGGAGTCTGCTGAAAATATTGTATGTTTATTGAATTATGTTTGTATTAGATCCGAAAATAGCATTAAGCCATATTCTGTGTATGAAAATTTTTGTATGAAATGTGAAGAGGAACATGTTTGCCATTGGGCAAAATTATTCTACATGTCTAAACATTGTTTTAAGATGATAAAAGCTGACGGTCATATTATCTCTGAAGTTCTCTCTGTTTGTTTTTGTATGGCACAAGTCTGAATCATCTCTAGATATTTAATATAAAAATATTGGAATTTTCCAGAAATCTGCCCCAAGTGATATGCTTCCATTAACTGAATGGTTATTTTGTTCGTCTTATATTGATATTGATATGAACCTGTCAATTTGTATGTAACCATATTTGTATATGTATCTATCCCACATATTTATGTAAAGTCTGGAAAGAAAAGCCTGATAGATAAAACAGGGCTTATTAGAGTTTTAACTAACAGTATTTATTGATTTTGCCACATATACTGTCCATAACTGTTGTGTATCTCTTTTTGTTATTTTGTTTGTAATGTTTTTATTCAGAATAACAATTTGAAGTAATTTTGGAGGTTTTAATGATATTCATATCGAAGGTTCAGTGCAACAGTGTTGTCACTCATATTGAAATAAGAACAAGTTACAACAGTGTTGTGCCGAGCCCTCAATATAAGCATTATCAGTTTGAGTGTAATTATTAAACTATTGTTAAGGATGGATTACTGTTGAAAGATAAGGCCTGAATAAATTACCTTTATGGAAAAAGTTTTAAATTCTTGATTATTGTTTTGGTTCTAATGTGTTGCTTAAATTAACTACCTGTACCATAATCTGATTTTAACTTATTTCTACTGCATCCTAAAAAAAAACAATGCAATAATGTGTTACAGCTTCCTAATAAGAGTATGGTACAGTCCAATATGACCTAGCTTAGATATCTACAGATGATCCTTGATTTTTTGTCTGCTAATCAATTTGCCTTACATTAATTAGTAAAGAATAGCAGGTTGTAAATTTTAATTAGACATAATTGAAATAGAAGTATGATACATTCTGTGTCAACAAGTGATCATTCTGTACTCTTATTAAGTGCGTTCAAAATAACAGAATCTGGGATGAATTAACCTAGAGTATTTTCTGTTTAAGTGCATTAATATTTTTTTTCAAGACATCTGCAGAGAAACATGTTTGATTGCTCACTCTATGGAATGAAGACATGTGCTATTATGCAAGTTTTTGTTCTCGGGAAATCCAAAATTTAAGCAATGAAATCAAGCATTAGCGTGTAAAGTTATGGAGTGATTGAGAAAATCTGTTTTTTTTTTAGTTTTATGTGTGTGCTAATTTGATGACTTTGTTGCATTAAACAGGTTTATTTGTTCATTCAGCTTTTGTGTTATCCTGCATGACATTTGGTGATTTAGTTCTATATGGAAGTATTCCCTTGAAGTTGAATGTCTTTGATAAAACCTTTCATACAAGAGATCTTCATGAATGATAACAAAATGCTGTATCAATACATGTATGTTATTCTGATATGCAGTCAAATCAGTTTACAAAGGTTACCATTAGGGAAGACATAATGTGACCTTTATTCGGAGGTCATTTTGTACTAAATAATCAGTGTCGGTTTGTAAATGGTTATATGTAGCCTTTGTTCCCAGAGTGGCCTTTATTCAGAAGTGGCAGCTAACACTGGTTTCATTATACACATATATAAATATCACTAACTATCTACCAGTATTACAAACATATGTATGACAGATACACAAATAATAGCTTGTAATTGAAAAATTGATTTCTTTATTTGATATATAACAAAACAACGACTTTCCTAACACATTTACAAATTGTTCATCATGGTTTACAAACAATATTATGCATACAAAATTAAGTACCCAGGAAATTAGTGTGTACATAGAAAGACAACAATCACTATACATACACCATATTCTGTTGATCACATTTTCGTTTATAAACAACATCATCAAGCAATCATAGAAATGATTAAATAGAACAACTACAAAAAGTGTATGCCACTTGTATTGAAGTGAATTGCATGTATGTGTAAATAGGCTTATCACCATTTGTAAATCCTAACAGATCCAACTTGGCCACTATTGAAACCAAACTATCTCTTTATGATATATATATCTCGCATTTTGATGGAAATTACTGCTACACAAAAATACAGTCTAATTGTCAGTAGTTGATGATTTCATTTTGTATTTCTGGGATTCATTTTTATATATCATACTGGTGTCATTCATTTGCTCTCTCTAAAAATGCTTCTATACATGTGTCTGGATTTTATTCTTGAAGTTTTGTTTTCTTAAATATCAAAATGTGCATACAATTTATATATAATCTCTGGGACAATTAATCATGTATAATACATTTCAAAAACAATCTTGGCAAATTAAACAGTAATTACATAAACAGCAAATTAATATACAAAACAATAAATGTAGCAAGTAATAAATAAGAAATATATATAAACAAAAATAACCGATTTTACATAAATTCAAACAATAATCACAAATCATCAATAAAGCTAGACAAACACAAGTAAGAGAAATATTATAACAAATGACAAAATATAGTGATAAATGACTTACAAATGTATCATGTTAAAAACCCATGTTAAAACTTATAAAAAATCATTAAATGCCTTTGAGATCAATGACTTAGGAATCATCATCATGCACTGGTCATGCATTCATCATTATATTTACCAAACATTCCCTAATTAATGCTCATCCAAGTTAATACCCCAAAAAAATGTTCATGAGACATCATTGGAATAATACTTAAAATTACATTCAAGAAATACAAAGATCAATCTTAATAAATAACTTTGAACTTATAAACACCTATCTAACAAAATTTTGTAAATTTGTGAAAAAATCTGGAAAATGTAACATCCCAAGGAGCATTTATTTGGAAATATTTTGTATGAAGTAACTTGGAGCATTTATTAGGAAATATTCCGGATGAATTAACTATGAGTAAATTACGAAATATTCTGTATGAAGTAACTTGGGCCTTTTATTAGGAAATATTCCATATGAAGTAACTTCCATTGGATCATACAGTGCATGGAACTCACAAACATTGTTGGAATGCAGAACAAAATACACAAAGTACAAGTAATGATGAAACATTGTAAAACACATGTGTCAATTAAAAACATTGTTTCTTATGTAAATGTATGGAATATAAGATTTCATTATATGGAACTGTTTTTTAGGCCATGACTTATAAATTGCTAACATTCCACAACCATCTACACATTAGCTTATCTACTAAAATACCTTTTTTGAAAGGTAAATAAATATCAAAATAAGGATAAACTGACATTTGTTCTGTATACCATACTGCTTACTGGCATATTTTGTCATTAGTAAAGCAGAAAAGTTTAACTGCTTGTCAGGCACATCAAACATACTATGGTACTTTTGTTCCATGAGTTTTCAGTATATCAAACAGACTTTCTAAATTACATTTGCCCTGAACCATTTATACAATGCGTCAATACTGTCTATCACATATAGTAGTAGATAAACTAATACCAAAATTTCTAATACATGTTTGCACATACATTTATAAAACTGTTGTAAAGTTTGCCTTAAATCTGTATGTACATGTTTATCTTCATTAGGCATGAAACAAATAATTGTGTTTCTGGTTACTTGAATGTCTTTCTTGCACTGACACGAATGTTTCTAACCAGCAAAACACTAAATAGGAAATTATTTAGGGATACATCAAATCTCTAATATACCAAAGGTACATGTAGAAAAAATAGAAAAGAACAGCTTTTGGCCAAACTACTCTATTTCTTTTCTTTTTTGGTCAAGTAACCGTTAACATAACTATTCCAGCCTTAACACTTGTGTTGTGACATTTATGATAATTCTATATTATAATATATGATTATACTCTCCTTGAGAAACTATACTACAATTCATTATTCTATACTTGACATTACATTAACATGCAATCTTATAAATAATAATCTGGAATGTTTGCTTAATGACAAGATCATACAAAACAGATCTCCATTCATTCTTGAATCTAGTCACGTGACCACTCAACATAACCAAGGACATATCGACTATCTACGACAGTCACAAACCACTATTCTCCATCACTTTATTAAAACAATAAAACAACCAAACATTACGTTCACAAAATAGATTTGTGGCAAGACATACAATTTGTATTTCTCAACACATTTGTATACATGTATAAAGAAAATCGTAAAATTGAGCAAGCATGATTTGTTTTAAAATTACTATGTAATCACAATGTCAAATCAAAACTTAGCCCTGAAAAGCGCGTTCACATTAGATCATTTGTTCATTATTATATGAATGTGAACATATAGCAGTACATACTTCCTTTAAGTTCCTTATATTAGATTTGATTTACGTCACACTTAAATTGCTTATAACAGCATTGAAGAAACAAGAGCGCGGCGAGCGGTGCCAACGCTCGTCTGTTCACCGCCTAAGTGAGATCTATCACTTGTGAGATTTCATGTTTTTACTTCTTATAATTTCCGAGTTATGAGCTGCATAATTATACATTAAAGTTTTTGCACGACGACGCTGCTGACGCAGACGCCACAGTGAGGACAATAGCTCGAATTTTTCTTCGAAAACAGACGAGCTAAACATGTTCCAGACAAATTGTAAATTGTTTCTATTTGAGGTAAATTAATATATAACCGTGATACTTAAAGTTAGAAATTAATCATGATGCATTTGCAGAGGAAATCTGATATTCAATTTATGGAAAATAACGTTTATTTTGTCTGAAAAGGGGAACAATTTCTTCATAAGAATTATTAAAGAATCCTAATCAAGTATGGGTATTTGAACAAATGTCATATACACTAATTCTACCTTTCATATTAAAGACAAAACGTATAAGGAAACACTTGATTATATCATACATACGTTATCCAGATATCGTATGTATACACGTCAGTTTAATACTAATATTGATCACAATTTACAGAAATGTCTTTCCAAGAAAATTCCTCCCGGTATATTGTGTTTCAGGTCATAGATAACAAACTTTATATGTTTCATTTCGATGTGAACTGCCAGCTGCAGTTTTAAATATGCACACTCAGTCTCTTTATCTAATTCATTACAGATATTATTTCTCACCTATCCTAGTAGTATATATACGAATGAACCAAATACCATAACATTAGAATATAATATAGTTTAACACGAACTGTAACGTTGCCAATATATATAATCATACAGGAGATTACTCCATACATTATTCTATAATAAAACATGGTTGGCTGTTCCATTTACCGACCCGATAGCAACATTGCAAGTATACTTATTACTAACGCCACGAAAGACTTGTGCTTACGCCGGTTGCCCATGCACATGCAGTATTTCAGTTAAATGTATGTACAGACAGACAGTTAATCTATCAAGTCTTCCAGGACTTTGTTCCAGTAATAGCCCGAGTCGCTGCTTGTAACTACCAACTTCTGAACACGAATGATCAACGTTGTATCGTCTTTAACAAAGATGTCACAGACAACATCTACCGTACTCAATGCAGAAACCAAAGATCCATTGAACCAACACTTTGGTGTAAATTGATCCCCGTCCCCGACACTATGTACAGATAGACTATACGGGAACAAGTTTATCTACCAACTGAGCCAAGTTGGTTGAGATTTATTCAGAGGAGAAATTAACATATGAGACCTTGTCGTTTTGTGGTTAAAATGTGTAAACTTATGCCGGTAGATTTGTAGTTGTTTGAATCGCAATTGTAATATGTATTACACCATACCTTAATATGATAAAAGGGAAAGATCGGCTGACCTGCAAATTGTCACGAAATTGTATGATGTTGAAAAGTTAGTGTATCATCCATTTTCACGTTTGCCTCTTTAATAAACCAAATCATTAATGTTTAAGAAACCCACGTAACAGTCAATTTCATTTTCTCTTTGTCACTTCTCATCCGTTGAGTGCCTGTGTACACATATTTCTGCCAATCAGATAAATTGTATAATACTACACACAATACGAATGAGGGCATAGATCGAGACACAATGTTTGGCTGAAAAATAACAGGAACTTGATTTAAATCCGAACAAAATAACAAATGACTTCATCGGGATCAAAGTCTTTAAGAGAAATAAATTCTGCTTTTTGGAAGTAATATAAGGGGATCTAGTCTAGCTCCTACATTATTCACCAGAAAGCCTTTCTACCATAAGTACGTTATAAACACAATTCATCAAGCATTTAGATGCTTCCTACACATTTTCTTAAAGATGTCTGAATGTTAAATGTTCGTTGTCACTTTGTCCTGTCCTATGACTATCCCATTATTTCCTATAACTCACTCGAGGCTGGGCCAAGGATGATAAACATTATACTCCTAGCAAGCCTTTGACAATAACAAAACACAATAATAGTTTTCTCGGAGATAATTTGGAAAGTTTAGTCAAATTATAGGACAGGCCGCTCGATTTAATCCTTTTCACAATATTTGCTTCCAAATCGGGCCCGATAATTACCACTTTGATGAGTCAATGACGTCATAGCTTTGTCGAATGTTGTTGTTAATGTAGCTCAGACAGAAACACCAGTTTAGATTCTTAGAGTAATCATTCTTTTTTGGGAGGTATATAAGTTGTGCCGAAATAACAGTCTTTATATGTTTGGAGTACTATAACGTAATAATATTATGTATTAGATCAACTAAATTTTGTTATATTAATGTATGACGTATGAAGTAAGCTTCTTTTGTAATTTTACGTAAATCATATGAAGTAAAAGGAAGTACAGAAACAATAATATGCCTATAAAGTGATGTTTTTTTTTCCAATCATTTATACTAGATATACGCCGTGACTGAAAAAATGACATTTTTTTCTTATGCTTAATATTTTTCTATTAGATTAATTGCCAGCAAAAATAAACAAAGAATGATTGATTGTATTGGTTTAGATTAATTACATCTAATTGTATTGATTAATGACCTGGCACATGTTAAACCGTTCAAATGTTTGTTGTAACAAAGCAGGCATATGTTATCTGTCATTGCGATTATACATTGCGAATGAATACAAACAGTTCATTGTTCAATGCACTTTAGTTGAGGAACCACTTGGTCACTGGAAGAAGACATAATACGAAGTATAGATGTATCAGCGTATTCTGGACAAGTAAATCGATTTAGTACGGGAAACTGACGCCAAGTTAAACATAGATAAACAAACAGAGCAATTATGAAGCAGATTGGTTAAATTAAAAGTCTGATAGATACAAAAAATAAACAAAGATCACTCTTTGTGAAATACCTAATGTGGCCTTTATTGACAGGTGGTCTTTATTTGGAGTTTATTTTGTTGTCATAATCGATGACGGCTTTTTAAAGGATGGCTTTAATTAATCTTAGGTGGCCGCTGACACAAATTTGGCTGCATTTACAGTCTAACCATTTGAGCATAATTGGCTACTCAATGTTGAAATCTGCAGAGCAATATTGTGATAAGGGAAACTCATTCCGAGGCATATACGCTATCTGTCCGTCCGATTTTATCGGATATCGTTGCATAAACCGCTTTGACCACGCCAATACAAATGTATTACAGACACTTCATAAAACTCAAAGAATGACAAAAACCTCAGATATGAAAATATGTTGTTCTCTGCCTTTCAGAATGAAGATATAAAAGCCTTGTCTGTGGAACAATAACTTCACATTAGAATTACGCTAATCAATGAATTTGTCGTTAAATCTGAACAGCGTATTTTTAAGGTGTATGTTGATTCACTAACATCTGTCGTAGTACTCGTGCGCTGCACGGTTGTTTGTTTTATCAAACTGTATACAAATAACTAGTCTGTTCCCAGTAGACACTTTTACTAGACATTCCTATATATACTATTCTAAATAATTACTTTTCGTGTAAATGTCAAACTTACCGTCAAAACAATGGCACATGGACATAAATCTTAGACAAACGCGCATAAGCACTCCCTATAATAGAATTTATTGTTTAAAAATGATGAATTAAGAAATACACTGGCTTATTGATTTCGTTGCAGTCCTGTCTGTGATATTTATCTGATGGTATTAGTCGTACATCATTTTAATATACATGTACTATTACATTTTAGAATTGCTCTCTTGTTAGACAGATTTCACACGTTGGAAGGTCAAAGGAAGTTTTGTTATGCTAGTATCTAAATAAGATTGAATTCTCGAGGTTTACCTGAGAAATAATCAACAATAGACAAAACATCGTTCAAGGATTATTGCAGATGACAATCTTATGGCAAAATAATGACATACTATAAAGGCTTAAATATTGCAATTAGTGACCAAATTAATGTTCAGAATGGCTTCTACAATACAGACAACAGCGGACATAACGGAACAAAATAGAGACAAGTAAGTGATGCATAGTCGCATACAAGCGTTTCATGACTCGGACTACATTTTTATGCAAACTTCCTTCTGACAAAAACATTGGTACAAATAATTAACAAGAAAAGAAATACAGTAAAAAGAAATTACTAAGAATAAGATTCATCGAATTTCAGTTGACAGTTGATTCAATAAGAACACCATTTGGGCTGTACCAATCAAAGTGAATACAAAATTACAGAAACATGCATGTACCAGTACTTCCTGAAATAATTACAATTCATGTTTCGACGGGAAATGAATCACAATCAGTATAAAACAAAGTTGATAAGTTGATGTTCTAAGAAAAATCAGATTTTATCAGATAGGGAGGATACCTATACAGAAAAACAAATATAAACTGTTACATGTACATAGACTGAGTAGACATACCCTTTAAACTATATCTAATATTCAATATATAGACTGTTTGGAATGCTTCTTAAATTGGTAACATAATTGTACATAAATTTCTGTTCTTAGATATAGAGAATACATGGTTGGTGCCGAGATGGAGAAGGTTTATCCGGTGAATCTTAGAAAACTGAAATGGGCGAGCCTCTGAATAAAAGCACATAGGATGGAAAGGTCCATTATTTACGCCCGCCGTCATCAAAGATGCCTTGGGTAAATCCTAGATATTTTTGTGTTACTAGTATACTACAGTATGTGTTTTCATAAAAACACAGACATCTCGGAATTCGGTTAAGTTCTAGAACTCTTGATAAGAACTCTAATAAATGATTTCTGTCGATGTTTTACCACAGATTTAGATATAATCAATACATACCAATGTTTGTTACGGTATTGACATTCGGATGTTTGTAAAGTTGATTAGTTTCGTAGTCTCAACAAACCCAGGCAGTTCATCTGCACTTAAGTGGATACAAGTTACTACGTATAAGTGTGTATAAGAAGTGTGCAATATACACATTGATAGGCTTATAGCCAATAGCCATAAACTATGTGAACATAATAACTTAAGCACAATAAAGTGTGTGCTCGATTGACAAAGAAAACAACTCCATCTAAATACCGTGACATCACTACACTGCAGCATTTTGCGTCTCGGAATACACTCGGTCGATTCCGTAAAATGCCGGACAACGATCTTTGTGTCCACCAAACATACGAATCAGTTGTGCACTTCCTGTGACATAATGAACAACAGTCACACTATCTCTCCATAAATAGATCGAACGATTGGCATCTGAATATTAATTCCAAACATTAATCTAGTATCATACAGCGAGACATATTTTCTTTCAAATATAGACACACTTCTTTTGTTGCACTAGGACAATTAGTGAGTTCTAGTTCTTCAAGATGACGTAATTGTGTCAAGCCACACAAGCCTTGTCCAGATATAAGCGAACAACCTGAAACATGGAAAGTAAAAACTAATTATATTTGAATGAAAATAATGAAATCTCATGCCTATCACAAGATAGCTGAAATATCCACTTATTACAAACGGGACTAATGGTTATTTAAGTGTTTGTCAATATTTTGATATCTATGTCACTATTGTTTTCATGTTTTCTTTTCTGTTTTTGCATTAAATTTTGTTGTTTGAAGGCCATGTTGTAATTTATGACATCATACATGTATATGTTTGTATATACTATGTCTATACATGTTACCTTCGTTAAATAAAGATTATTATTATTATTATCAATTGATGTGTACGTCATGTACATATAACCATACAAACCACCAAAATATAAATTTAGTTTTCTCTATAGGAAAACCAATTCAGGTTTTCAATATCATATTTATGATTAACATGCTATCCCCCGTAATTGAATAATAAGCATGCGTATGTATGTACATGTTTATTATAAATGATCGAATTTATTATTTATGATGATTGTATACAGAAATAATCATCTCACCAGCCGCTTTGATTTATTTCCTGACCTGGGTGTGTTGTGTTAATGAGATCTTATGTTGTTATTAACTTATGATATTATGTGTTCTCTTGTACTGTCAGCTTTCATGGCGTAACGCTATTTACATAAATAAAACAGCTATACGGCATCTAAATAATACACTGTTTCACCTGCAGCTTAGATTAAACATATATTTTCGAAGGACACTCGATGTCAATCTGAATGTTGATGATAAAAGTGTAAAAACATTAAAGACCACGGCCGTGGTCCAGTGGTGGGTTCGCTGGACTGATTTGTAACCCAGTTTATAACTGAAAAAATTGTTGAAAAACAGCGTTTTACCCAAATAAATAAAAAATAAATGCAATATATTAATTATATTTCTCAATAAGGGAAGTTTAGATTTGAAGTGAGTACAAAACAATGGAAATAGTTCGCTTGATTGAATAAGTGCATGTTCACAAAATACATCTCGATATTCCATTGTCATTGTCACAAGTCTTGCATGAAAATAACACACTCCTTAAGTTTTGCGCCTAACTAAGGAAACACTATGATCAATCGATTCATACACTTATGCTCGTAAAATAAATTTGGCGACAATGAACTCCGAAATTACTTCATGAACTACGTCAATAAACATTTGTTCTTCATCTGTTTTGCTAAATTAAATGTGAGTGGAAGTTGGCGAGGTGTGTTCATGGACTGTATACTTAATTAGCATCTTATAACAGTAAGACATCATCGATTTTAAACGAATGTAATTAAGGAGGGGTTTGGAACTAGTATTCATGTTACTAATGCAATAATGTAATAAATTTGAACTTCAGCAAGAGTAAAATATACAGTAATGACAAAGACGTGCCAAATACTTATACATACAATGTACAGTCAAACCTGCGTTAGCGGCCATCTCCGAATAATGGCCATCCTATGAATAAATATCATTCTTTTAAAACCCCTCAAAATGAATTCCGAATAAAGGCCACATTATCTCTTGCCTAAGGATAGCCTTTGTTCACAGGCTTATTTGCATGTATAAGAATACTTTGCAAATAAATGTAGAAATTCTAGAGACCGTCATTGTGTGAATCATCTAATCTCAAACAAGAAGCTGTGTTAAATGATCGAATATGATCCCGTGGCATGCTTGATAATAGACTCGGAATCTAAATGAGGTCGATGTGTCTAAGTAGAAGAAAAGTTCAAATATATATAATTACCCTGTATTTTCCATAAAGGAAAAAATAAATAACCAAAGCCGTAACTGCACCATAAGTATGTGACAACCGAAATCAGTGCAAGTAAGTGGTGTTGATGCTAAACAAAGTGATGGAATGAAGTTCAACAAAAATGCAGCCTTCATGCTGGAGAAAAGGGTGTCGTCTAGTTAATGGAGAAATAACCCATTTAAAATGTATACATCCAATTAAGGTCAATGTCAATTTGGAGTTAGATAATATGAATGGATTTGGAACTATTCTAGGCAACAACTGCCTAAGTCTAAGCATTCTAGTAAGCGGTGCTGGCGCTAGAAAAAAAAGGTAAAATCAAGTTAACCAAGAAAGAGCCCATACACGTTCTAATCCGGTGTAGGTAAAATCGAGGTAGGGTGATATGAGTGGATAAGAAATGATCCAAGGCAACAACAGCATATATCGAAGTGTTCTAGTAAGCGATGTTGGTGCTAGACAAGCATGCAATATCTAGTACACAAAGAAAGAACCCATTTCAAACATTATACTTCCTAATCCAGTCAAGGTCAAATCGAGTTTGGGTGGATTGAGAATGGTTCAATGTCAAATCGAGTTTGGGTGGATTGAGAATGGTCTAAGGTCAAATCGAGTTTGTGTGGATTGAGAATGGTTCAAGGTCAAATAGAATTTTGGTGGATTGAGAATGGTCCAAGGTCAAATCGATGTTGGGTGGATTGAGAATGGTTCAAGGTCAAATAGAGGTTGGGTGGATTGAGAATGGTTCAAGGTCAAATAGAGGTTGGGTGGATCGAGAATGGTCCAAGGTCAAATCAGCATAAATATCAAAGTATTATAGAAAGCGGCGATGGTACTAAAGGAACGTCAAATCTAGTTAAAAGAGAAATACGTAATTTATATAACTTTATATGTCTAAAATCGGTCATGTTGAAGATCAAATCGAAGTTTTGCCTTAGGAGGGCAACAACTGTATAATATCAAAGTATTCTAGTTGGCGGTGTTGGTACTAAACGAAACCGTTACTGTCAATCTAGTTAACCAAGAAAAGTCATTTATAACTCCAGTCAACAAGGTCCAGGTAAAATCGAGCTTGGCTAATATGTGTGCATTGTGCATGGTCCATGCCAACAAATGTACAAGTATCAGTGCAATAGACGTAACTTAAAACAAAATAGTTATACATCAATGAATTCATAATTTGGATGACTCAGAATATATCGGACATGTTTAAAGTTAGTTAGTTCGAATTTTTTGTCACGTGTTCCTTGTTTATATTCCGGTAGTTTTGATAATGATCAATTTCTACGTTATATTGCTCATGATTCCACCGTCCGAAGATTGTGTAACTATACCAACCGTCCGAGATTAATAAATGTCTGAATTTTATGGCAGAATGTTCTTAATCCAATAATCACGTCCATGGTCGATTCATTATTTCACAGACATTGTCACAGATTTCATGTTACATGCACATCAAATTATTGCAAATGGAAACCAAGCATCATATTGTATTTGTCATTTAGAGGCGAACAATAAAGTTTGCATAAATTGGTTGATAAGCGCCGAGTATGAATACAAAAATAAATAAATGGATTACCGAGTGATAATTGGAAAAAAAGCATGGAGTATATTCAACTTTGCAGAATTCGTTGTCACAATATAACAAGACTTTTTGCACAATGAAATCTTGATCACGCAATCCAGATTCTCAGTAAAAAAGTTTTATAGTCATTTATCTAAATCCATCCGTTTATGTCTGAGAGTATGTTTGTGTATTATGCTGTTTGACTTGAAGTGCGCATAAAAAACATAGGGAGATTTAAGTACATTTTCAACACGCATCGGGTGCCGTCGAATAAATGACAAAGGGCACTTACCAGCTAGGGACAAAACACGCAGATTTCGCATAGAATACATGTGCTGGAGACCGAAGTCACGTATCTGAGTGCACCATCTTAGGAATAACTTTAATAATGACGTCATTGTTGACAAATATCCCACCCCGATATCAGTCACATGTGAGCACCTGTAACAAACAAAATAACAATTAAGATATAATATGTATATATAGAAGTCGTAACCTGTGAGAAATTATGAATGTAAAGACATGCACGTCGCAGCCTTGGTCAAGTGGTTAGCGCGCTGGGTTCAATTCCCGGTCGCGGCAGGTCATGCTCTTCCATAAAAAAATGAAACAATGTCAATGTTCACAATCCTGTGGAGAAGTTCCTTCTGGATGTACTGGTTAGAGTACCGTCCAGGAAAACTTAAGTGAATCGACCGTCGTATATAATCAAAACATTGCAGACAGAAAATGGCGTTAAACCCAAATAAACAAAGATATGCACCAGTCTAAAATTGTTCGGTACTTAACTTTGGTTTCAAACCGATTCCACTACAGACGTGTACCAGTCTGGTAATATTTAATGCTTAACTGTTTACTGTTCATATACAATGTTCGAAACTGAATTAACTTGGCTAACACTTTTCTCACTTTGTGTCTATTTAAAGGTTTTAGAATCCGTGTCTTCAACATCTGATTTATACATATCTGAACATCCCGTTCAAATATTGAACCATCATAATTCGTCTTATAAAGTGAGATGGCATGGAAAATAATGATTCAAACTATTGTGATGAACTATACGAGTTTAATGATACAACCTTACGACATATATTTTAATATATCATATTTCCTTATGGTACATAGATGCTCTGGTAAAAATATACACTCGGCATTTTACCAAGGGACGCAAAATTCGCTTTCCTGATAAACATAGTTTCCATTGATGTCTTAATTGATTATTAAGCTGCTTTCCAGCACTCGATGCTAGATCTTCTTGGACAAGTTTATTAATTATTTATCCTTTTTCCTATACATCACAAGCCCCACATGTTAGTAAGCCAAATGGTATCATTCAGTTTACCATTCCGTGTCTAGTCCAACTCTCTGATGTCTATTTATAGAACAGAACTGTCGGAAACAGACACGATAGTTTGTTTATAATGGCGGAAAGATTGTTGAGAAAATCGAACCATCGATATATTCAAACTAATGCATCAAACTAATTTCATTTATTCTCTCTGAATAAAAAAGTAACCATAAAGCAAACCAGAGACATAAACATACGCAGCCTGAAAATGAACCGGAGACAAAACTAGAATCGTGACGTGTGGGCATGTAATGAACATGTTATGATGCAGAGGATACACAAGAGAAATAAGATTGGTGATACTTTCCGACAGATATGTGGAATCAAAAGACAACACGGAACAGTTATAAACACAAAACACGTCCTCCCACATTCATCACATGATCGCCAAGAGGGACTCGATAAATGCGAAGGGGGCAAACAGAACCGAAATTAAGAGTGATACGGAAAACCAAAACAAAAAAGACACAATGCCATAAAGTAAAGAAGGACAATGTGGGCAGAGAATAACATATTCGGGGAAAAGAACTTAATGCTTAAAGCGTTCATGACTTCGATACAAATGGCATGATTAGCTTCAATAACACAGTGTAGATATTTGTGTTGAAAAAGCTACCGACCATTATTGGCAATAATCGATGTGTCAAGCCAGCTAACACGCCATACATCAAATGGAAACATCCACTTAACTATACATGTACATGTGTATAACCTCGTTTGTTCATCGAGTTATATTTGATTTGGAGGTTGAATGTATTTGTTGGAAGCAGGATGGAATACGAACAATACAAATAGACACAAACTAATACAATACCGCGCTATCTTATTGACATGAGTTAGAACACCTTCAACGTTAGTGAATTACTTGCCAAGCACGCAGCATATAGGACTGGGTGCTCCTTCTGGATGTGACATGCCCTATAAATTCGTTTGATTAAATTTAATTGGAACGGTTCTTAGGTACTAACCTTGTTATCTTTATGTTTTTTTAGTATCTATATGGATACCATGTATTGTTTATATATCTATTAAAACACAAATGTATATTATACGATGTTCTATGTTTTAAAGTATGTCGTGTTCACATCCGTTTGATGTATACATAAATGTAAGGATAGAATTACTTATATGATATTTTAAATGTCATCAAAACATTATACTGTTCCAGATTCCAGTTAACTGTTTCTCACATATAACTAGTTATGTAATCTTGTTGTATAGGCAGGAAACCAGTCAATGGCTCCCACATGGGCGATAACAATGATGGTTATCTGTTATTATCCATGTCCCTCAAATTGGACATTAATTTATTCTGTAATGAGTATTCCCTAGCTTGTTGATATATGTAACGGGTAATTTATAAGTTCGACTAGCATGCACGTTTTTCTCATTGTTATGGACAAACCTAATTTTGTATCTACTCGTATGTTTGTTATCTCTATGCACACTTTGGCAGAGCTAGCATCATGTTAATAGAATTGCGGTATGGCAAAATATATTATAATCCATACAGCTAAAAGGGTTGATATTTATCTAGGCTGTAGCTGACAATCAAGACATGTCACCCATGAAGAAGTCATTTAAAGAACGTTGAATAGTATTAGGTGTGTGACACAGTATAATATTTGTACAATGCAATACGCCATTTAAACGCAGAGCGCTTGCAACATGATCGAAAAAATGGTTATAAATCTTTTGTGTTTATTTACACATCAATTTTTCATGTTTTATTTCTTCAAATTTTGTCCTCCAATCTACGGTAATAAAGTGTGCTATCGAACTGAGGTAAAAGCACCGCTCATTATCAACTTAATGTTTAAGTTTTATTCAAGCGCTTTGTTGGATATGTTGGGTGTTTATTACGATATGTATACATGCGTTTGGAAAATATCACTTTGTCATTAATTGTCATTCTATCTCTTATATTTCTCGGAAACCATGGTAACGTTACATGCGCCATATATGCCGCTAAATTAATAGTTTGATATGCAAGAATTTCGACTTCTTTGAAATAAATGGAAAATCTTTGTAAGATAATTGTTCCATATGCTTAGGTCATGTTCCAAGTTAATAAATTAAAATTCCACACAATCTTCAACGGCGTGAATTATATGAAAATACTTCCTTTTTGTATGTACAAAAAACGAACTTGTATGAAACTACGCTCGGTACAAGATTACAAGAATGAAGTAGATTGATCAATACTAGGTTTTATTTCTAAGAATTTAGAGCAATTTTTGCGTAATATCTTGGGAAATATGCTTCATTTCTAGAGCACTTTTGTTAATTCTAGACATATTATTTTATATGATATACAAGGTCACTTTTTATATAAACCGACATTCTGAGAGAAAGCTTCGCGCACAAATGCGTATATATTCTGGTTAAAACGTACAAATATGATGCTAAATTGAATTACTGACTTTCATAATACTTAGATTGACAACTAAGAGTATTGTCAGCCTTTGTATTACGTAGTTTATCTCTATACGTTACATATTACTCCATGTTCTATCAATATTGCCAATGTTTAGTCTATGATTTTAATTTTCTACGCAAATCTTTACATTTTTAACAAATGAATATACTAAGGATAAATGTAATATATTTCACTCAGAAACCAATATTATAAGTGGAGTCGATAGAGTATAAGACAGATGTCCTGCATCATAGGTCACCTGTCATCTTTCACTGGTTAACCAGAAAGACATGATACGTCAGAAGTAGGAAGAGAACGGTTGGTATACCAGAATAATGTAGAATATGGTTAATAAACCAGTAACAAAGGACAGTTTAACCGTCCGGTGTAAGTGTAAGCTTTGACCCTCAATACTAGTTTACTCGTACACTCATTGTAACTTTGCTACTGAGCCTTCCTAGGCGGAACCCTCGGCGAGACTGTATTTTGTCTTCCTGCTGTATATGTTTATGTGTGTCGGGTGTCATTTGGAAAAGGCAGTATTGTGGGAAAGAAGCATTTTCACATCCATAATCCAAGTTCGTTATTGAGTCGTCTAAATGTGATGTTAGGACTCACCTACCAAATACTACATCCAAATCATATAAATGTTCATAGATAATGATAAATATATATATTGTGTTTTAAGATGTAAAGGTGTTATTTTTTCTTGTGTGACGCCTTACTTTTCAATGTAGTCTGTTACTTTAGAAATGAGATGTTTATATTCCGTTGCATCGGCGTTCGTCAAAGTTGCGTCGTCTGCTTCATAATTTTATTATGTTACAATATACGAACCATTGTAGTTAACAATTATATATCGTCCTTACTGTAAGAGTAATGAATTAATTATTAAACCGTCTGCTTGTAATATCAAATTTTCTCTGTTGTAGGCCATGGATTCCATTGTGGAAGTCATAGATACTGTTAACATTTAATGGCCATAAATTATTCACGAAATCAGCAGTCATCCATCTTGTGTTTGCTGGTTGATTATAAAAACAAGGAAGTACAGAATCGGAGATTTCTGTAAAACATTCATCGAACTTCCAGAAAAGAGTTGAATAACACATGCCAGTCACTTTTTCTGAAAATACGTAAACCAAAATGCCACGAGTACACAGTCGGTAACGTGTTTGTCTAAAATTTGTACAACTGTGTGCTTTTGTTTGCTATTTTGATTCAGGGATGCTAAATCAATATAGCATCCCAATGGAAAATGATAATGAAATTAATTATATAAGGACGTTTTTTATATCTCGGCAAATTATTCTGATTAAACAATTGGTAGACAGACATCTTCATTAGAATGAGTTGTAAGCAAATATAAACGCGATGAAAATAGTCTTTGGTGATACCTCCGCAGAGAGTCGTTTACCATAGATAAGAGTCTGAAAAGATGTCTTCTAAAATTGATATATATATCGTCTGTTTCAGGTTTCTTCTTAAAGCGACAGTAAAATAAAAGTTATGCGAAGACGACTGTGAACAAACATTAAACTATAGACAAGAGTACATTAATTCTTAAGATTCACATCACATAAAACGGTGTTCCCAACAAACTTTGTACGACTATACTTAAACAATCTAGAGTATTCAATCTCGTCTAAAGCTTAAAATCAATTGTTTTGATGCACCAGAGACAATTTGAAGCGCATTATCGTTAAAAGGAAAGCGAAGAGTGTCCTTAGACATACGATAAAAGATGAAAACATGCAAACAAAACCAGATTACAGACATGATAACTTATCGTGGAAACTTATAACAAATTCAAATGTTGTTGTTTATTGCTATTACGGACATTATAAATTTACATTAGATGTTTTTGTGTAAGCGCATTGGACATATTGGTAACAGTTCCTCCAATCGACAAACGTTCTATAAATAGAAACATGATCACATCCACAATAAAAAGCGTTTTCACGGACAGTCCCTATTGAAATCAATCCAGTCCGTATATCAATGTATATGTCTATCCAATATATTTAATGGTGTCTGCCCAAAACCCAAAACAAGGTTCACAACTCAGTAGAACTACAAAAATCATTGACTAGTCTATCACCCACATTGATTTCTTCACAGAAAATAAAACTACTCATAGGAAAACATTACAGCCATTGTAAAGACACGTGAAGAAGATTCCGTGAAGGGCATGGACCGATGCTGACTCTAAGATTATCTCTTAATAATTTACAAACATAATTTTAGCCGACAAATCACCACAAAGCCCGTCTGTACGATACAATTAGAACCCACATCATATCGCAACAATGATAAATGGACCACAAACTAAACCTTACACATTCCGCTTCCTTATAATGCATAAAGAATAGTCAATTTCCGGCGTTAACAACGATGAATGTTTTCTAGTTCACCCTGCTGAAAGACATTTTCTATTTCCGTGACTTTAATTACGCAGTTCATTAATCATAGTAACAATACAAATGGTAGTAGGAGGAAAGTTTGTATTGATTATGTCGCTGAAAAGGATCCCTTAATCACCAGGGGGAGAAATCCTGCTGTCCAACAATAACTTGCAATAATGAAAAAAACGTTATTGAGACATTCGATGACATTTTAGCCTCTCATAACAATGTATACGTTTATTCATCAGACACGGATGAACTAAGCTCACAGAACGTGTGAGAGACATAAATGATATCGCTCAGTAATCACTAGGATGCGATATACATGTACCTATCTGTCAAAGACACACAATTTTCTTTGTCCATCAACGACTTGTTATGTTTTATTACAGAATGATCCATTGTACCAGAACACCAATGTATGTATTCATTTTATATACTTCCAATATCCGACAATCTTGAAAATGGAACACTCGCATGGATAAAAACGCTGTAATTACCTCAAGATGATGTCTATACCTAGCCCGAGAGGCATTGGAGTGAAATGCTGTCGGATAATTATTCCCATATTCTTCTTAATAAAGACATCACTAATACACTGAAGTGTTCAAGAAAGCGAGAAATGCTTCTATATGTCTAGATATCATATACTATATAAGTATATCACACAATTTTATGTGGCAAAAGCTTTCGTGTTAGTATAACAGTTAACTAAGATTTCTTTAATTCATACAACACAGAAATTCGACCAGTCTAATTAAAAAATGTGAATATTTTACAATACATTTTTGTACTTAGTTTCTGGTGGTAACGTAAACATTATACGAATGTATACTTAGATATTGATTGTCACCCACATACATAATTATAATGATATGTGGAGCAAATTAATTGTATCTATCTGAAATGTGCCCGGGGATTAAACATAATTATACATAAAAGGTACACGGATAATATTAAAGTAATAATACATAGAAATATCACATGGTACGATCTACTCATTTCATTTAGCGTTTTTATACCTATGAAAGGAAAAACCAGAAGTTGAACGAATGTCACAAAGGATAAAATACGTGTCCGATTATATTACAAAATATCGTTTAATTTTTATCATCTCGAATAAAAACGACCACTCCATTCAAGTCCCTGGATAATAGTAATTAACATAATACGATAACGTATAACTAGATTCCACGGTTTCCTTTGAATATAATGTACATGGTGGCTATTCATAACCAGAGTAAACTATACTGTTCAGTTATCTAAGGCTGACCTGTTTTAAGCGTCCGCGTGCGCTAGGTTGTGAGCTCCGTCAATAAAAAAACATACACTTTATATACAAGATAAAGGGTGAGGGGGACTGTTACCCATCTTTTCATCAAGACGATAACGATATTTGAATTAATACATTCTAGTGTAGGTTACAGTAACACGCAGGAATCAGAAGTGTTTGAATTTAAAACTAGTCAGTTGACTGTTTTTTAATATGTTTTATATGATGTTTCTCTTATTAAGGTCAAGAAGATTTTTTTTCAAAATGAGTTTGTGTTTTTTTAATAGGTAGAGCTAGGTTTTGCAAAATGAGGTTGACGCTTAACAAAAAACAACAAACAACAACAACAAAAAACACACAGAACAGAACGTAATGAATTACAATGGTCAATTTTAAACTGAACAAATGTTGGCGACGCACGCAATATCTAATTGATAATATTCAAGACAATTACTCGGTAAAAATGTAATTATAATATAATTCAACTTTCTAGTAGAAATATTGAAATATTGGAAGTTTCAGAAAAAAAGTGTTACATAGGTAATAAACAATTCGTGCGTAGGCTCAAGTGAATGCCACACCAATGAAGCTGCTGGAGACGGTCTGGAAATGACTTGTAATATTAAGCGTTTTCATAAACCCTTTTCAGCCTATAATCTATGTAATGATACGGTTTGGTGAAACGAACGAGTATTGATAAAATAATTTAAAAGCAATATCATGTATGTAGGCGTGCGTGAATAAATCAGTATCTGACAGCCTCACATCGTATAAGGCAAGACATATTGCCATAGAATACTTATGATTGTGTAGTTAAAAAGAAACTGGTGAGATTGCTTACATTAATAGAACGATGTGCAAATTTTCCGTGTTAATCTGACATATAGTACATTGTATAAATTACGTTCTACAATAGTCGTATATTATAGCCCCATAAGCTTTTTAAAGTAGGTATCATCATACATAGAAATATGTCTTATCAGTGAAACTGATTTTTACTTGCAATAAAAACATTCCGAAATTTTCTTTTTTAATCATGAAAGCAGCATAGTGCTTTTTTCAACGATACTGCAAAAAATAAGAAAAAGTATCTAACAACATTTTACGTTTCTCTTGGTGCGCATAATTGATGTAGTTGAGAAAATTGATCGATCTCATGATATATTAATTGATTTATTAAATGCTTGATTTGTTTTGATAGTTCTGCGATAATCAAAGAATTGTAACAATTGTGTACCTGGAAATGTACCAATCATCAAATTGCTTTCATTGACGTTTTAATACATGCCAGATATTTTATATCCCGAGACAACATTACTATGGCGTCACAATGATTAAAGATGAAACTGATATCATCTTCTTTCTGTTGTCATATTTAAAGATTCAGATAAACTGTACACATTATTGATACATTATACATTTAAATGCTAGTGCGACAATTCACGGTGTGACGACATGTAATAATGTCACAGTCATATCACCTGGGATGTACACAGGCGGCACAATTCTATTAATATTGTGCACAATTTATCTGAATTGTTAGAATATCACACGAGAATAATGATTGTGGCAAATAATACACTTGGTAATTCACACGGGTTAAAGTTTATTTAATTTATCGTTGAACATTATATATACTTCGTCTTGTTAAGTTCATACTCCTATATTGTAATCTCGACGCAGACGACAAATAGTTCCATGGGGAAGCCATCACGACAAGTATGAAAGAAACAACGCACTAAAAGTACTACTTTGTATGTTAATGTTGAATTCGTATAACAGACATAGCAAGAAGAGCATTAGTGATAATTGTAGTTAGAACAGAATTATGTTTCATTCCAGGTCTCTGTCATGTCATGTATACAAACAGACAACAGGCGTAAACCTTTCAGAAAACAGCATTATTTTCTCTATAAGGTGGCATAATTATCTTGTGAATATTCAAGAATAAAAGAACGTGATGACACGGAGTTAAAAAGCCAATAAGATGAACTTGTAAACAGCAGAACAGAGACACGCACGCATTTAAATTGACACCAAGGTCGAGGCATTTGCATTTTCAAGTTTCCATACATAAGAACTAACGTTTTTTATATACTTTACAATGGACGAATAAGGCTGTCGCGGATGTGAACAGCTTTGTGCAATACCCTTATCATTTTCACATTGATTATGAAATCTTAAATGTGCTGAAACAGTACACAACTTAGAACACAATAAATTGTGTAAGTATCTACCTACGGAATTTCTTCATACGTTGGATTAAATTTGTTGTCTCGGCATCTCTAGCCGATAAAGTCAGTCAAAACACTGTCTAAACATTCCTCTAATTCTTGTCGTGTAAACAGACATAAAATATTTATGTGATTTATATAATTTGTTAGCAGACAAATGGAAATTAGGATCGTTTCTTCAATAACATCAAGACTAGTAACAGCTATTCTATCGAGAAGAAATCTAACGTTATGTTACCATGGTATCTTAGATTTTTACATCAATAACATCAAGTAAAATATGGAAATATACATTAATGGATAGTAACCTTGTTCATTGTGATTGATTTTCATGTTTTAAGTGCAATAAATCCCCAGGGTGGAGTGGTGGTGATGTTCTGTGTCATTTTCCTTATAACTACCACAGTGTCAGCTTTATTGTCGCATATTTTGTATTATTCTGTTTTAGAAATATTGTTAACATAAGTACAAAATTGTAAAGGCATCCCAGCGGAGAGTTATCTGCAATAAAGACGGACTGTCCTCAGTTCAAGAGTTTAATATGAACAATGTCTTATTTACGTCGACTACAAGTTCGAATACACTTATTGTATATCACAAATTACAGTTAGGAAAACTTCATGACATTAACTTAATTAGGAGACATACTTCCGGTATCAATATCACATTTACTTTTGATAAGTTTTTTTTGTTCGGCATTTCACAGGAGACAACTCAAATCGTTTCCTCCTTTTATCACATTTTCACAATTGAAAAGCTTATGTGTTAAGACATTAATATATCGTCTTGCAACAAGTTACAACTTTACAATGAAAACTTCTGTTGAACAGACCACAGGATCTAGCAAATGTGTTAAGGCTTCTAAACAGTTTGACATTCAGTGCGTTATAACGTATAGCAGGGTACATTATATCCTTACGGATATCTTGTTACAAAATCAGTTTGTTACGGTCAAATGCGTGGAGATTAAGCACGCTGTGTATTGATTGGATAAGTGTTTTAAAAATCAGTTCTATATGAGCTAGTCTGTCTTACCGACGACGTCAAATTCAAATACAATGCTTTATCGATGTCAAAATGTTAACATTCAGTGGTATGAAAGTCCCCTTATGTGACGACAAATAGGTACATGTTTCCAGAAAACTGTTTAACCAGTTGAAGCGGTTGTTCAACACAGTAGATGCAAATGGGTTATTCATGTACGTTTATATTGATTACAAGGCTAAGTATACTAGTATCATATTGTTATTACGATTATATTACTTCATTTATTTGTCTGTTTGACTATACAAGTATTATTTCAACAATATTTTTATGTATTCATATTTATCTAGATGTTGTCACAATATATGTGTCTCACAATTCGCTGTTCTGTTTGATATTTTAAGACGATATTTGAACCTTATGTTTACTATAAACAACTTCTATAATTTGTACGGAAACCAGACAAAATACTAGACAACCAGAATACCTTCCCACGATATGAACATTTCAAAAACAGCCTTCGTTTTATCTAAGGGAGCACGATATCTAAACACCAGCCAGTTGAATTTTTGAAACCATATTTAGCATTTTATGTTTATTTTGTTGGAACCATTATTGGAAAGTTAATGCATGCAATAAAGTAATAATATACATGTGTACATTACAACTTGTATTGCTATAAAACAAAGAAGAATTTCATAACGTAGAAAATTAATACAGTTATACATAACACTTAAAATAACAAAGAGCACTCGAACCGAACCCTCCCATAAGACCACGAGTCACAGAAAAACACAAACAACAATAGAATCAGATGTATGTGACATATCTTCCTGTTAACCACCTTGGACTAGACAAATAATAGATTTAAAAACACACAACCAAAAACAATGTTGCAACAACTACAAGCAACGCAAGATGATAATAAAAAAATCAAGACGCGAGCATCAAATTGTCAAAAAGCATCAAATCGGGTAAGACTTACCACTGTGTTGATTACTGAACGAGAAGAGTTACATCTATTAAAACTTTGAATCAAGATCAAAATAGCGCATAAACACATTCTCTAAATAAATTCATTACATAATACTTTCTTGATTAACTCTTAAAACTCTGATATCGTAATTTATTATAGCAGCGACATTCATATGGAAATATAATGTCAAATTGTATTCCCTTATCTGATACATGGCAGCAGAGATTTGGTTCATATTCTTCTAGACGACATGGTAGGGTCCCCAAAGGATATTGGCTCTCTATTATGGTGCAGTATGAATACAGGAGATATTATTTTAATGTAAATTCATTCTGAGTAAGACACATTTAGGTGTCCCTGGTATGACATTGTCTGTGACGCAGTTAATATCCCTAATAAATGACTATAACATAAAATATCTTATACTTTCAAACATTATGTGACATTTACAAGATACAATGGTGTGTTCGTAAGCAACCGGGTTGGCAACCACATATACATAGAAGAATAAAAGCACACAGATTACTAATATGAACCGCTGAAGTCAACTTTTACATTACTGAACAGCATGATGCTGATATTTATGTACCTTTAATTATATTATAATTATATATTCATCTTCACGAAATATGTTGGGTTACTTAGCTACCAGACTGTTTATTGAAATTGTTTTTAACAATTCTGACTTACAATGAACGACAAAATGTTTTATGTGCGCTCGTGATAATTACCATGCAAACAAATGTTCATGGCTCTAATTATCACAATTTATAGAAAGGAATAACATCACTTGGCGAGTAATCAACTACCCATCAATAAAACACTAGAAAATATCAGGTAACTAATCAACGTAAGGCATTAAATGGATTAAAACTCATTTAAAATACTTCGCAAACAATGTTAAAGATGAAAATGCATTTGTGAAGATCTACGAACTTTATCAATGTAGCTGGAGGTGTTTTAGTACAAATAAAAGAAATGAAAATGATTGAGTATAGAATCTGCCTCCATAGCGATATTTGATACTGCAATCGTACATCGTATCATCAAATAAATGATCTGTTTTCATATAACTAAATGACACATACAAAATCGGACACAACCTTGAGTTAGTCTATATAATATTGACATTCTGTCTTCGGTACCATGGACAAGATTATTCCAGAGCGATTATTCATAGCCGCTATCCATCCGCCGATCTAACTGTATTCTTCGGCTACCGTACAGAAGATCAGAGAAGTTACCTCGAGTTGAACAAATCTAGAAATGTGTCATTTTCTTTTCAACTTAATTCTCTGGACAAAGAGAAATAAACACAAGTGTGCTGATTATACCGAGTTTATGTTGTCCGAAATCAAAACGGAATAAACCAAGCCTATTGATATTCTCGGAGTTTTGCATTTGAAAAGTGAAATATGATAACTATTAGCATTAAACTTAAAAGATAAATTCATGATAATTAACATACATACGTCTACACCGGTTTTAACAGAAATACTATATAATATTATCAAGTCTTTTTTCTAACCTTTACATGACAATTACTAATGTAGGCAAAACACTTGTATACGTAAACGCGTACGTCAAAGGCTTAATTGATTTATTGATCCTGATCAATTTTATGAACGGATGATGGAAGACGTCTTAAATGTCCTGGACTAATTTCACAGCAAATGGTCTGTTTCTTGGTACATGAAAGCCTAGTAAAGACACACAAACATCTACTGGACGCGATGGTACAACCTTTGTTTCGAAACGTATAATAAAGCCTGATTAAAATATAAAACGTTTACCCAGGTATATCATAACAAAACGTTTCCCAATATTGTATGCCTGTTACGTGTCTACCAGGATATACAAATATACGAGTACATGTACAGTCAACCCAGGGCGTAAAACCCGATATAAACAAACAAATAAAATAAATAAATTTATTTGTTAGCAGGTAGTTTTATCATAATCGAAATGATTTGAACTGAGAACAGTAATTGTGAGCACCATTCGTTTATGAAGACAAGTGAAACGATATGTCACAAAGTTCCTGAATTTTCATCCGCTGTTGCTTAAATTTCGGATAATGAATTTCGGATAAAGATTTCAGATAATTAGATTCGACTACTACATTTGTCTGACATGTTATTGTTGACCACTGTATAAATTTGGTAGCGAACGAGAACACAAATAATGCTTTAGTGTCCTCTTCACACACAGAAGATATGAGAGAATAGAATTAATCAATAAGTGAGATTACTACTAGTATTATATGCTGCAGACTTCGGCAATAGGGTTTTAGGAGTAATTAAACTATCAGTATTAAACAATGAGAATAGCGAAATGTATGTCATTTAGGACCACAGGGGGTGTAAAATATTATCAGAACTTTATACCAGACATTTTATTGGATGTTTCCGTAGGAACATGTTTGTTTTATCTATTCATGTAACAAAACCATTGCATGTACGTTAAGCATTTCCACGAACAAAGCCAAATCAGTTTGTAGAAATCGGAGTATAAATGTTCATTACGAACATGTGTTTGAAACACCGGTATCGATCACTTTTTGAACAGTATTTCAGTATTTATAAAATGTATGTGAATCCACTGACATGTTTTATTTAGCATCAGTGACGTCAGTGCTCGAGTGTAGATATCATCAAATAGATGGCCGTACAAACAGCATTATACGGATAACAATAGTTTATGACTTCATACGAACTCAGAAAGCAATTTAGATATATTTGTATCCTTTTTTAATGATTAGATCAGTATATGCCTATTAGCTTTTAAAAGCCAGTTAGATAATCGCTTCTACTCTTATAAAGTAGATAGAATCTAAGTCTGAGGAAATTATTCATGCATGCTTACGGACCTAAATATAACTCGAATACAGTTTTAAAACGATAGGAATAATGTAGAGTAGGTTTATCAATGTAGGTGTTTGGCTGGAATAAATAGCACAAGAAAAAAATAGCCACTCGAGCAGTGCCGACGCTCGTCTGTTCACCGCCTCAGTGAGATCTATCCACCTATGAAGTTTCATGTTGCTACTTCGTTATGAGCTACATAAAAGTTTTGCACGACGACAACGGAGACACAAGCGTCGCAGTGATCACAATAGATCGACTTCTTTGAAATAAACGAGCTAAAAATATTCAGTTACGTTATTTTGTTTTTCACATTGATAACCACAGGGGGTCAGCTAAAATGTCATCATATTGTATTAATAGCCCTGTATTAACACCATGGGCGAATCGGACTAATGTTATGTACTCGAGAATATATATTTACGTATATAGGCGACCTATTATTGATTAATAATTAGTAACAAGGTACGTTTTCTGGCTGGAATAAAAACACAGTCGCAAATTGCTTGAATTGTTTTTAGCGAAATATGAAAAGTGTTAATCTGAAAAAAAAAAGAATCGTCAAGACTTTACGCCAAATATTTTATAAGTCATTGTATACATTTAAAACGATTCATGCTGATAGTATTAGCTTCTGTTTTATTGTGACGTGACTTTTGATTTACCTCGTTTGTGATCACGAATACTTTAATATTCACCATACATGTATGTGTGCTACAAAAGAACATCGGTATTACGACATCGATATCACGAGCACCCGACTTATCTCGAGGAATTTTTAAAGTCCCGTTTATTTTTGTTTGTAGTTATATATAAATGTTCATGTTTATTACGAGAACCGTTATCTAGATATTTCCAGTCCCAGAATTAACTTTAAGTGCAAATTACCTTGATAATTTCGAAGGATGTCATGTTGTATCATGTTCGCACCTTATACAATGATATTTACGTGTCAACGAGAACAGGATGCACAATAAAAGGACGGAAATTTTATCGATTACTTTTCACACTTCGTGACAATAAAACATAAATCGTTTATTTCAAGTTTGCGGGCATTTTTTTATTACCAAAGACTTTCTAGATTGTAAACGCGGACTCTACATTGATATAGATTATACAGTCTTTCTGTTAATGCAATAAACACTTAGAAAATAAAGATCATGTGGATTTGTGAACCATTTTTGACTACCTCACTTTCATTTGCAAAATTATTTGAGATGATTGCAAATGCAGTTATATCATTAAAAAAGTATGTACACTTCTTTCTCCACCAAAACATGCGTACTTGATAAAACAAAGTAACTTTCACGCTGTGTAACTATGACGTTCGCCGCATGAAAGTAACATCTTTAATTTGGATGTAATATTGTTCCACCGCAGGCAAGAATATATTCATGAACGGAAACAAGTATAATAACCAGCTTAATATATTTAAACAACCAACAAACATGTATAATCATCTATATATCACTTCATAAAGCACATTTTACGTTAGCATTTCGTAATCAAAGTTTAGCTCCTCCACGTACACCATACAAAGCCTTTTGGAGCAACAAACAAACCCTTCGACATTACGACCGCCCGGTTTATATCGATCATTTTGTCTGTTTAGATGACTCCTCGAGATAACGAGGTTTTACTGTATTTTATTCGTGTATAGATTTATTCATGAAACGTACGTCAATCATAGATCCGTGATTTCCTTCTAAAATATTCGAGTACTTATCTGTTTAAGTAGGTTTGTATGTCACTTAAAACAGAATAAAATATTTGTGTGAGTATGTTATTAGTTCGAGTCATCTAGTAAATCAACTCGGTGCATATTTCAAAACATGCTGGACTTACAGAATTTAGTGGCCGTGAGAATACATGCTTTACTGAAATTCCGTAATGCAATTTAACAGAAGCTATCGATCCAATCTTGACATTCGTCCGCGCAACCAAAAACCAGTGTAATTAATAATGCATTAGTGGAGTTGTTTTCTTGACAAGATAATCAAGACGTAGTTCCTAATTTCAATACAATCATTCAAGAACAATTATGCATAACTCTCGGAAACATTCGGACAATTCCATAAAGTTAAACACGTGATCGCCCATGTATGACGCTAATAAGAGTTATGTTTGATCCCCATTATTAATTTGAATCCAGTGAAGCCAATAGTGATCCTGATCAATAATCACTACACCGTCTGTATGAGCAAGCATACGAGAGTACAGCGGATGAGTCTAGGGTTACTATATTGGAATATCGTGATAATACGACGCTGATCGATAAACTCTGAGTCATTCCGAATATAGAACACTGTAACATTAAAATGAGTGGCTGGTGACAGGATCTCTCTTATTTTCTCTCTCGTGCGCTCTCGCTCTCCTGTATTACAAATGAAATGATTTCTGTACAATTCTTTGATCTTCCGATTCCCCAAGTACAGAATTTATGTAAACTTATCAACTAAGCTGCATTAATGACTTTCTTTCATGGTAGCACTCAGAACTATACTAAACATAGTAAATACTAATTAGAACATTTGATAAACTAATAATTTCGTATATTTATGCCTCATTAATATGTTAACATTACGTACTTTAACATGAATTGATTAAATAAAAGTTTGAAGTTTTGCACGCAATGCATTCTTACATTTAAAATGACAACTAAAACATGTGACTAAGAATGAATAATGAGTTCGATCGATATATTTGTCTTACTCAAGGCTGTGTAACATGACTATAACCCCCCCCCCCCCCCCCCCAGAATAAACCATAGACATTTCTTATTCATCTGAGAAACGCTTAATACTAAAAGAGAAATTAATATGCAGAAATGGGACAGATCGAGTCCTGTAATATATGCACATTGTATATATAAATTTTGATAAAGTTACGACAGTGAAATATTTAAATCGAGAAAACAAGAGAAATCGAAGATATTCCATGTCGTCTGAGAAGTTATTACAAGGAATTAATCATATTCGCCTACAGCGTAATTGTAATCTTATTTCGCGTGACTGAGTAGAGCTCTAGACTCTGTTCTAAAATTACACCAATTCATTTAGATTTGTGAACGTATTAGAGAATATTCGCCCACAAACACGACATGAACAGCTGATAAACTGAGAGGTCGTATTAAATATTTTTATCAAGTGCAAAATCATTTAGAAGCGTGAACTATATGTTGTACCAACATTCTAGTTTAATAAAAGCAGTAGGCACCATCAGGTGTTTATATTCTTGGTATTACGTATCCACTACCCAAAATGCACTAAACCGGATTACAACACGGGCACATGAATCACACAGGATTGTCGGTGGTTTGTTGATTAAAAACATCACTCAGCATAACTCCGAAAAATGAACTTCAAAACAGCTTATATCGAATTCTGTGGCAAAACGAGGTATACCAGGTGCCCGGTCTGGCGTTAATTATCTACAAAGTAAATGATCCTCGCAAACTTCGGAATTTACCGTTGTTTATGTGGACCGGTAAGCTCTATTCAAGTTTCAAAAATATCTTCTTAACGAGTTCTGGCAGAAAAATGCTGTATTTTTATGACCATTTTATACATTAATGTTCCGATTTCATCACGTGACCTTAGAGATAATTGTATATCAAATATTTACGAGAGGAGGTAAATACATAGAAGGCCAAATTGCGAACATAGGGTGATAAAACTTATTTTCAAATAATCTAAAATACACTGCCAATCTCTTCTCTTTCGTGTAATGAAATATTCATACGGGTTTGCATATATCGAATATGTTAGTGACATGTAATCGATGGAAAGTATTCCTAGTACGTGACACATAATCACTACCCGCTGCTCCGTATAAACTTTTCTTTGTAACAATGAGAGAGATTATTTAAAGGTCTTTGAATTTGATGGTTTAAATTGACAATCCCATTCACGATATTAACTAAACCAATGAATAAATGTACAAAGGGACTAGGATTTCTACAACACAGTAACCCACCTGTCCAAAACGAGTTCTTCCAATTGATTAAGATCACAAGCGATATATTCCAGTGCAGCGTCCGTGACACGCGGACACCACGAGAGGTCAAGAACACGAAGTTTGCGGAGATTTTCGGCAATAAGTTCAACACCATCGTCTGTGATTTTACTACAACCAGACAAACTCAGTATAGTCAAATTTGGCAAAGAATGAACGATATTCACGACGCCATGGTTTGTTATTTCCCAACAAGATTGTAATCTGAGAATACACAACGTATAACTTTGTTTAGCACTAAAAAACGCGAGGGCAGCGTCTGTAACATGGTACGCCTGGAGGTTAAACTCATACAGCGATGGTAATAGCTGTGAAACAGCACCTATTGTGTCGTCTGCTACATTTATACAATCACTTACACTTAGAGATACAATTTTAGGATTCAAACACGACCAGAGCCCAGTTTCAGTCAATTCATTACAACCGGATATTTCCAAACGATAAATTCCAGAAAGTCTCTTAAACAGAACTTCTAACCCTGAATCAGTCACGTTAGAACACCTGAGGCAAACGGAACGTATCTGCTTCTTGCAGTTAGAGAAATGATTCACAAAATCTGCAATGTCTTCGTCTGTGGCTCCAAACAAACAAACGGCATCAAAACTTCGTTGTTGCAAGCTTTCATAAAACAAACGCCGTGTATCATCCCGTTTGCTCAATTCCCTACAAGCAATCACTGGAATCACATTCATCCAAAATCTTGGTTGATACAAAATATTTTTCCAAGCTTTGCATACTTGTGACAGTTTGCCTCTTTCTTCTGCCGAGAAAAACATGAAAAACTTCGACAAAAACCTTTCGTCCAGAAATAAATCTCTCACTACCGTCGGCTGCGTTCGGCCAAACAGGCTCCGAATCTTTCGCGCTATAAGTGGTTTTGGTGAACGCACCATTCTCTGACCTTGTGCTGACGATACAGTCGATCCGTTTGTTGTCGTCTGCTTGTTTACAATCTCTTTCGAAGGAGTCGTCTGCGGCTGTTGGGGCTGTTCTCTGTGTAACCTCAATCCTCGAATGCCATTTGATATTTCCATATACGCCTTTCTAATGGTCGACATGTTCAAATTATCCAATACTTCAATTCCCAGACCAATATTGAACTAATTTGAGAAACAATTAACTCACGACAGTTCCATTATGTCCAAGAGTCCATTGTAACTTTACTCAGATGAATTGATACACACTAGCAGTATAACGATCCATTTGATAGTTTGCTCCGTGGAAATTCACACTCTTTTCCTCGTTAAGAAACAAGTCATGTTCATTCATAAACACAACGAGTTTACAATTTCCCTCTGTTTTGTCTTTATATTTTATAGAAACAGTAGCTGTATCACAGACGAATTATCAATACCAATAGCTTGGCTTTACAAGTACAGCTTCTGATAGGGAACGTGCTTCAATATTCCGGCGTTTCTGCTGTTAGAAAATCCATATCGGAAAGTTTTCTTGTAGAGCAGAGCAGCGTTTTCAGTGTACTGGAGACTAAGGGAATGAAAGCCATTATAGAATATTAACGTAGGTGGTCGATGAATTGATTCCAATACTAACCTTTTAAATAAGATCATACGAGACTTAAACAACACTCACATCTATATATATATGGACACCATTAAGAGATTTGAACATTGCTAAAAACATTGAATTTATTCGGGTTACTTTTTTGTTAAAACGAAACAAAGAACACACACTTTTATGAAAATAAAGGGAGACAACTCACAGACAAATCGTTAAAACAATGGTCATTACATTAAGGGTTTATTTGCCCATTGAATGGAATCTTGTATTTCTTGGTTTACGACACGCACGTTACATTTAATAGTCTATGAATTCAAGATAGTCAAATATAAATTTGTGATCGTTTAACAAGTATTTTAGCATCTCAGATTAACTGCGTACAATTGATGTACAAAAATACATACAAGTTACACATATGCACTAAATGGCCGTATGACAGTCTTTGTTTTACATATCGTTTTGAAATAAATGGGAAATTATAGATTTATATTTTCTCTGTCAGCATATGCCATGAAATTTTGAGGAAATATGAAATTGATGGTTTTATTTGATTTTATTCAAGGTAAGGGTCAATTCAAAATTCATGCATTAGTAGCTGGTACGGCCGCCATGCACGTAGATGATGGTTTGGCAGCAGGGACGCTTTGAGTGAATGAAAATGTTGATATCAAGCAACGAATCAGCACGTCCAAAATGATAGTGACGTGACCTGTTAATTTTTGTTTGTATTCTAATTCTAACGTGGATTTATGTATCTACGCCGGTTTAGTAAAGGCATATATGTCTGAAAATAATAGATTGACGATGCTAATAAACATAATATTATATTATACAATGTTTCTGATATTGCTATTAAACCCAAAGGAAATCCATGGTAACATCTAATGTGCGTGCACGGTACCAGTGTGTTGACGTACAGGTTTTCTATGTGCGAGTATACTCGTCGAAATATTTAGAATACTGCGTTGGTAGAACCGCAGCAAGTGGAGGACCGTGCTACAATGTATGTATAATTATATTTTCTTATTTCAGATTAAGTCTGACAAATTTCGTTTCTCTTGTCGTCCAATTTCGTTGCGTAGAATGTATTTTTCGTTTTTTCAAGAAAAGACAATAATTGCGATGAACTAATCAGTACAATATGTTGACTTCAGAGGATCAACATTCTACTCTCGTCGTATTGGTAGTCCCTGGTACTAAGACAACATGACAGATGTTCCGAGTAGAAATTGATTTTCTTCCCAGATGAAAACATTAAACAATGTTTATAGATTTATTTTCCCAAAGGAGGGGTCGTCGTAGCCTCACTGTGGAAATAAATGAACAATATGTGTTGTTTAAGATGAAGTACGATACTAGCACAAGAAAGAAAGTGTTCACTATTATATTGGGCATAACATCTTAATATAAACTCAAGTCGCATTCTTCTTCACGCGTGAAACAATTTTCTGATAACTATCAAATTTCAATTAAAAATAAAACATTGTACAGTCAATACATTTTTATTTCAAACTTGCCTTTATTTTGTTTCTATAAGTATAAAAAAGATTTCCTTAAAATAAAATGCTCACTTTCTTTTTCTTGTGATAATATATACTTTATATCAATGATACAATGGAATGAGTTAATTGTTCCATGCGTTTGGGTCTGTGAGCTTTATCTCTTTTATGTCTCAGAGAAAATCTACAATACTTACACACAGGAAGGGAAGTTAATGAAAAATGGTCAAATAAGAAGATACAATGTCGGCAACAGCAGTCCAGGGAATCGACGGTGAACCTAAAAAGACTTAAGAAGAAGAATCTATGAATCTGACAAGTAAATCGTCCTAATAATTGCAGTATAATTCTGAATCACTAAAATTTGAATACACTTGGTGTATCTTTGAACGCACAGAGTTATTGCATACTTTTTCTGACGATATTTTTAAACGCATGTAGTTAAATGTATTGAACGAAATGAAATTCCATTGGACTACAGATAACATTGGAATGATTGTGTCTTACATGAACTGTCATTTTTCTTTTGTTGAATTACATCTGTACACTTAAAAAGAAGGGAATGGACATATATTGATCACAGTAACACAATTTCAATGTAATGATATTAATCAAATTACCATATAATCCCTCGTTATGTCAGAAATGATACACTATACAACAACGAATAGTTCTCTCAATCAGCAACACTGATTTATGTCTAAGTTTGTCCGGGCAAAGTTTTGTATCTGGAGGCAATTTAACAATGAAAGCAGTTTTGTTCTCGCTTAACGATCTTTACATAATAATCACTTTTCTGCTCTTTTATTTGGTAACGTTATCGAGACACCCACCAAAACTCTTTCAACAACCAGCAATTATGAATATTTGTTATACATTTTTGTATTTTCAAACGAGTTCATATTTTTTATTGGGTACTACTGGTCGTAAGACCCGGGCACGTGACTTGAGTATACGACCAATTCCTCCGCATTGCCAGATGACATACCTTTCTCAATTAATTCCATTGATATTTGAATGTCACCGACCCATGGCTTTCATAATTATGCAGTTTGTAGCGATAATATCATACCAAGTCAATAATGATTTCTAAGTATCATTTATGTCATAAGCTTACTACTTTAAATTGTTTTATTATATGACAGCACAGCACTGCACAGCACAACACAACACAACATCAATTAACTCTGTGTCAGAATAAGGATGACGTCGCACGTCATGACGTCATAGATGCTACAATGTTATACGTTAGCAACGTCTTTACGCCAAATATAAAGGCAACTGACAAAATCTCTTAGACATTTTAATTAAATTTTACGAAATCAAAGAGTCCACCAGAAGTCAAATTTGTGTTTTCGACGCACTGGCATGCGCCCTCGATGACTGTCTTACAGTCACGTGGTAAATGCTGCCCTCGTGTAAGTATGAATCCTTGCAGCAATATGATATACACATTGTAAAATATCAAATATCATTATTTTCTTGGCATAGTTATTTTTCTAGTTCATTGTTCATTGTTGAGGATCTTATGGAAGATTGATTGTTTAGTATATTGTCAAATAAGTTTCCTCGTAAAATAAAGTCTTTATTATTATTATTATTATTATTGTATAGTACTTTTTACAATATAATTGACTCTGGGGTATCATGCATTCCGATTAGCTCCATTGGTAGAGCATCAAACTTGCAAGTAGGTCGCGGTTACGAGCTACACATCGGGTAATTTGTTTTCCTCTTTTACTGACAATTGTTGCCGTGGGTGTGTGACAAATCTTTGAACCCTAGAGCTAGGGTGAAGCAAAAGCTGAGTTAGTCGAAAGAGCCTGTGTTTGTCTCAATAAATTACTTTGAAAAAAGAAAGGCTAGGATATTATACAGCCTGATTGGCTCAGTTGGAATAATATCTGACATGCAAGTAGGGGGTCGCAGGTTCATGCTGATACATGCTTAATTAACGTTAACTGTCACAATTCATACATGAAAATGCCATTAAATGATTTGTCGCAATCCGAATTCAGTAAATGAAAATTCAACAATTTGTGCGATTTATTTCGCATGATACATGCCTGAAATCAGTTCGAAAACAAAGTTTAACAAAATTATCCGTTTGTAGCAGAAAATCTCAACTACAAGATCTGTAACGAACTGTTTCGATGCCAACAACAAGAACACAGCTACGTCAGTGCAGAATACAGTCTAGAGATCATAAAAGTGCACCCTGTGGAAATGGACAACACAGAAGAAATCAACGTGGAAAAAATAATAAGAAGAAAAAGGTCCATAAAGTTGATGCTTAATTAATCTGGTTGCCAAGTCCATATTTTTGTGTCTTTTAAACCTTTTTAGAAAAATCAACGAAAACCCGAGACTGATCTTGCGGATACACAGACAGACGGACATACTATATCTTAATCTTGCACAAGTGTACAAAATATTATACTGAAATATAGCCTCATCGCATATTATACAAACATATTTTGAAATGAAGATTTTTTCTCTTCGTGTCCGAACCAAGTCCAGCATTTTATTATTTATAAAACAGCTTCCATGAAAATCTTTCCAGCTTCAGAACAACAATCTAGTACATTTCCTGTAGATAATTCAACAGGCACGAGTTAATCGACTTGTACTGACGTCATATATGAAAGCTTTATATTTATGGAATTATTACTCATTAGTTGGCTTCTGAGAGGACATTGGACTCTGCTATCTTACTGTGATCACCTTCAGTATATTCGTGTAAATATTATTTCATTTTGTACTTCAACAGTGACATTACTTAACTCCTACGGAAAGGCACGCAATAAGTCTTTCACACTTCCGGTAAAATTTGACGTTCCCTTGTCCAAAACAGACACTCCGTTAATATATGCCATTCATGTTATTTCATCGCTATTCAGGTGCTCATGAAAAGTTGCTCCAAGAGGTCGAAGACCAGAAGCGGTTGTGAGTACGGCGCTCTTTCCGAGAATAAAGGAGATAAAAAAATTAACAGGAAAAGTAAATCAAACTCTCCACCCATACCCCCTCAGAAGTGCAAAGAACACACTCGGAAGGTTCAACTCAAGGTAAGCGTTAAACTACATGATCCGTTTATACAATGTGTTTCATTTCTCCCAGTCAACCAATAACATAACTTTTAAAGGGTGTAGACTAAAAAAACTTTTTTTACGAAATTTAGAAACTGCCCTGATTCGATAGTAATTACAAAATTACTAAAGTGTGTCAAGGATTGAGATACTTAGTTAATTTTTTTCATAATAGTAATAGTCCTCTACCCTTGTTAATATTCTGTGCGTTAACCTAGACTTGAGTTACTTCAAATGTGATTTATTGCACAGTTTTCAACTATCTCGTAAGGACAGATTTAGTTAAGAACATCTGAGTACAAATGTACCTAAATATATCCACCCAGAATCTGACACAGTCTGCAAACAATTACTTTGATCTAATCAAACTATCGGAACTTCTTATTACAGCAACCATGCGATGAACATATCCAATGTATATTATCATAAAAAAGGAATTAAATCAATACTAAGCTATAGATATCCCGTAAATCATCTGTTTATGAAGACATTGTTTGACGTGTGTGCACACTTTGTTCTTACCAGTTTCATTACACCAATACGTGAAGCTGTGATTTTTTGTAATCATCTGCTGAGAATATAAATTAAATTACTTTAGTCTACGGTGTACAATTAATTAACTATCATCTTGGAAAATCCCTGAAATAATTACAGCACCCTTTTTTCATAGCAAGATAAATTCTAATTAAAAATGTGTAGTTCTGTCTACGTTATAATTACGACTTTTAAAAAGTGGCAGCAACTAATAATTATGTTTTTAAGTCTGCTTTATCTATGCCATACATGTTTTGATCCTTTCTTTACCACGAGGTACATATTAATTACAAACCCATCGAACAACAAAAAAACAACAAGTATAAAACAATGTAATGTTGGAAAATTATGTGTATACGGATTTCGTATCGTTAGATTTTCTGATCTAGCAAATTCTATATTATTTCCTCCAGTGGCCCAGTGCGTTACCACTAGACCACCGAGATTCGATCCAACGATATATTATTTCCTCCAGTAGCCCAGTGCGTTATCACTAGACCACCGAGATTCGATCCAACGATATATTATTTCCTCCAGTAGCCCAGTGCGTTACCACTAGACCACCGAGATTCGATCCAACGATATATTATTTCCTCCAGTAGCCCAGTGCGTTATCACTAGACCACCGAGATTCGATTCAACGATATCTTATTTCCTTCAGTAGTCCAGCGCGTTACCATTAGACCCCCGATCATCCCATAATATAATGAAATATGTTAAACATTACTGAAGTACTGAGTGCGTCTGTCATCTTACAAAACACAAATCAACCGTGTCCGTCTAATGATTCTTAAATGAATAGCTGACATTTGTTTTATAAGGGATGCTATAACTTGCAAGAAACATATTTAAGCACTGGGTATAACAATAAGTTAATGATATAACTAACTTTATTTAATCTAGTCATGTAAGTATAATAACACTTTATAACAGCTCTACACCAAACAATAATTCTAATACCCTCTTTAATTGAAGAAAAGAACATTCGCTAATTAGACGAACATAGTAAGAAAAGATAATTGCTTCAAATCAATATCAGAACGAATGTAAAACAACGTTTTCTAATTTACTTCAAAATGATTTATCATCAACAAAATCTTACAGCATTAAATGGCTGAACGACAAGGACTAGGCAAAATAAAGCACTTGTATACTACAAAGTTATGGGCGTCCTATCAAACAAATTAAAAATACGATTTAAAATGCTACGCAAATAATTTGAGTAACCGCAAAGAAACCACAGAGATAAAATTTTATTTAATAATCGTATGCGTCACGGATTCTAAAACTGTTCGTTTATGTTTCAAACAGGAGATAAAAGAGAGGATAGCCTCCATCGATATACAGAACCGTCCGATACCCGACACTGACAATATGAACATTTTAGCAACAGAACTGAAAGTCCGACTGGCTGCTACAAGTGATATTATAGAAGAGAAAGTAGCAAAACGAGGAGCAGAAATTCACGTAACCGTTTCCAACAGAGGACAACGAATAGTACCATTATGGTCTATCAATAGACAGCAAGATCCGACATTGATCTGTTCCATAAAAGTTCCTGTAATTAAACCGAAAAACAAACCTCGCCGTAAATGCATGTGATCTCTTGTGGCATCGATTTTCTTATTAAATTATTATATGCACTCTTTTGACTTTCATGTTGTTGCTCATTAAAATGGTAGATAAATCACATAATGTTCTATAAGAGTAAAGCAGACATAACCTCCCTTCTTGTATCTCCGAAAATTTCATTCGCATTCACCTTTTAACTTTCGGTTCGATTTTGTGAACACAATGAATGACGGATTGAATTACTTACGCTGCTTTGAAAAAATACGTTCACCAAATTGTGTCATTGAATGAAATAATACAATGATCTTAATACATGTTAACATATACTTTAGTAATAGATTGGTATAACAACGTGTGGACTCATTAAGTTATTGGTAAGTACTTATTCTTATTTTTATTTTAAAGAAAATTAATGGAATGCCTTAGGTTGTACTTTTATAAATGTAGGTAACCATGATACAAACGAATCAGATAAAGAACACATTAGTTATATGTGCACATGACAACCACTTTCGCTCTATCGCCCCCTCGGTGGGGCAAAATAAAGTAGACTCTTCGACGTCATCCGGAAATGTACTGACAACAAAATACAAGCTTTTCGTTTCAATATCATGAATATAATATCACAATTGTGCTAATAAATCGATGTTAAATCCATTCTTTTCAGGGACATACGACATTATGTAGATATAACAGGAATAAGGATGTATACAATCGTTAAACCACAACAGATTGTCAGCCAACGACAATTGATAAATCAACCTCAACCGGAAGTGATCGATCACAGACATGGAGGGAACAAATACCGTAAAGAAACAACACGTACGGGAGGAGATATTCCATACAGTAGATTAAAACATGACCATGATATACTACTTGAGTCAGAAAAGGGCTATTTGAAGCAGCTTAGAGAGTTACAAAAGGAAAAAGATGAATTACTTAAGCTCTATGAACCAACTTATGCAGAAAATAAGCAACTGAAAAGTATTATACAGCACGGTCCGAATGCAGTCAAAATGAAACATTTGAAGAAGGACAAACGGGAACTAGAAACTGAATTAAATGACTTGAGAAATGATCACAAGGAATTATCAGAACAAATGAAATCACTATTAAATGCTAATAAAACACAAACTCGTGACCAAGTACTGGAACGTCAATGGCAAACGATACTGACCTATGAAAGTAAAAATGAGCCAAAACAAATTCAAATGGATCAAACACAACATAAAGTTGAAACTGCTAACGAAATTAGTTCAGGCCACATTGCTCATGTAGAAGAAACAGATAAGGATGTAGATATGTACGATCTACAAATAGATACAGTGGAAAAGGAAATGCAAATACTTCTAAATAATGTGAAACAACTGAAAAATGAGAAAAAGAAAGTAGACTATGCCATGGCACAGAGAAAGGGTGCTATAGTAGGAAATCAAGCGCTCCGAAATGCTATAAATGAAAAGCTGAAAAAAGGCTTACATCAATTTGAAGAAAATGTAAATAGTGCAAAATTAAAAAGCTCAGAATTAAAGGAAAAAATTGAAGAAAAAAATACAAACCAAGGAAAAGATGATAGCGATAATATCGTAAGACAGAAAACTTTAAATATCACGATTTCGACTGTAAAAAACAATTTTATTACGGTAGAAACACAAACAGACGCGGAGCTAAAACCTGTAAAAAGTGAATCATCCTCTGATCTTTTATACCTGCGTAAAAGAAAGAAACAGCCAAAACGTTTAATTGAAAGTCGAGCCGTACAAACTGACATAACGACAGTTGAACAACAGAAAAATATTCAAGTTAATATAAGCAATTTAAATTCAATGGCTTCGCGCAAAAAAGTTTCATCAACTAAACGCCGAGTCGAGTACGGAGACACACTCATAACAAACAGATCATATGACACCAAACTCGAAATCGATGAGAACACGGAACAAAAACAGTCTAAGTCAGATGGGAAAGTGACTAAAAACCAAACTCTTGAAGACAACAAAACAACAACAAAACTAAAGGTAAAAGCAGTCAGCAAACCAATCGTTGTTGAAACGAAAGAAACTCAGATCATCAAATCTCATAAGAGGAAGTCTTCAGAAAAAATGAACTTTCAAATTCATTTGAGCCCAGCTGGTGACAAACCAATACAATCTAAAGATGCCAGGATTCAGTCAAAAAGTGTCGGTCACTTACCTGAGCCGACTGAGTCAGAAGACATCCAAGATAAAATAATGGATAAATTTGTTTTACCGAAACTGAAACATACTGGATATGTAGCGAAAACTCGAAATAAAAAGTATCTACAGGGAATAAACGATATGCGAACAGTCAGTTTAAATTCCAATAATACACGTGCAACAAAACCATTCAAGAAAAGTTCGGATAAAGAAAAATCTGTACCATCTTTGTCATCAGTTGATGAAAACAGAAGTCTAAGTGAACTTGGTCCGTATCAAAGAACTGCCTCACGTGCAGAAACGCCCATAAATGATATACCAGATTTTGACTTTATAATTCCACATAAAAACGGTAGGGTGCATCATAAAGGCAAGCCGGTGACAGAATCAACTGGTTTTAGTTCAAATGAAGCAGCTTATGATAAAGTGTTACTCGATTTAAAACAGCAATATAAACAACCTGAGCCAAACATGATTGACGAATTTCAGAAAACATATAGAGAACATAAAAATTCAAACAGAGAAACTCAAAGTCGAACACAACCTATTGCAAATGAACCCTTCCCGACCATTCCGTTTCATTCTGATGGAAAGTCTTTAACAGAAAATGAATTGAGGAAATTGATAAAACGATAATGAATAATATATTATGATCTTACGGTGACTGTGGTGTCGTTATCATATTGTCGCATACAATAAAATCTGAAAGCATTAATTTATTATTGTTATTGTAGACGTTTCTTTCTCTGGCTTTGTATGCCAATTGCCTCAATTTGTGAATGTGGAAATATCGGAGTTATTTCTTTTAGTTTTATTTTAATATTTTAAAAAGAGGACGGAGATTTTGACTCAAAAATCACAAGCAAATTCAATTAACCAGTTTATCAGTCATACGCTGCTTCAGTTACTTCACCTTTCATACGAACACTACACATGGACACCAAGAGTGATTAGTGCATTGACAAGACTAAACAAACCAAATGACATTAAAACTTTATATCCCATTTATTCGAATAAAAGCGTAACTGTGTACATCTTCATAAATTTCATGTTAACCATTGTCTTTGTCACGTCATTTGTAATTTCATGTACAGTATGTAATTGTATTTTCACATGGGCCTCAGCGCCTGATTTCAAAATAAACTTACATGACAACTATATTTCATTGTGTTACTGGTAAAAGACCCTGACAATGCTTTGATTGAAAACGATGACATCTCATAAACTGAAGAATTTAAAGTCGGAAGTCACATATAAACACCAAACATCAAACACTTCTTTAGTCGATGATTTTATCTTGACTGACTGAAAATGGGAAATGAATTTCACCTGTATCGTTATTAGAAACACAATTGGCATGAACTGAAAGCAATCACATAATCATATTTCTGATTTGTACTTCTTGTGAAATGTTGTAGTCTTTATAACAATATGATTATAAGGACGGGACTAATAAATGACCAATGGGTCATGTATCAATACACACCTTTCAGTAATTGTAAATTCCACATACTGTTCATTAGAACTTTTGTTAATTCTATTGTTATATTGCTTCGTATTCATAATACCGTTACACGTTCAAATCTGACATATACTGAATTCTTTAATGAATGAAAACATTCTAAAATTACACTAACAAAACAAAAGTAACATTGTGTCACTATTCATGAAAAACAAAGAATCGATCTTTATTGTCATGAAAAAATGTAAAAATTCCGTTACACATATATTATACAAATATCGCTATTTTGAGAATATGAGTAGTTAAACAGGTATGTGTTATTGTATTAATTATGAAAAATCTTATCTTACATGAATGTTCAATTTCATTCACGTTTGCAACATTTTTAGGTTTTCGTATGTTCTAATGATTTTTATGCCTGGTATGATTATACATTTATATCGTTAACCGTGTTGATCTTAATTTTGCAGGACTTTTGTTATACGCATGCTCAGCATTCACCTTCTATTAATTACTGTAAGAAAATTTTAAAACTGATTCATGATTTAAAAACATATATGAGCTTGAATGAAATAAATTCAATTCTTAGTAACGGATTTAAATGAACTACGAATAAAAATAACACAGGTAATGTACCATAAATACTGTAATAATCAGGAAAGGTAACAAATGCTGTAAAATCAGAAATAGTTTAATGGGGCAATGACGTTGAGTTTCACTTCGGCTAAGATACGATATAACTAATTTCATCTTTATCTTTAATGTGAAACATTGAATGAATTATTTAACATTGTTACTGAAGAATATCATAAAGAGTATCTATACTGTGATCATTCGTAGCGTATCTATTTAAAAGAGATTTAATGGCTATTGATGTCAAATAAAACTTACCACAGGAAACCACAGATAAAACATAATTTATTTTACTTTTTACTCACAGATAAGTATGTTCACTACTGTTCCAAAGCCTAAGGTTGCAGATCGCGGATTAACCCCTAATCAACCAGTACCCGAAATAATAGATCATCGTTTTAGAGGTCCACGAGACGGAAGATGGTCCACTGGACAAACAGAAGGTCATAAGACATACGACAGTATAAAACATCAGCTAGAAGTGTCATTAACAACGGAAAAGAAACTAATAGGAAGAATCAAAGAACTTGAGAAAGAAAATGAAAAATTATTGGAAGTTTATGAAACAACAAACACAGAAAATAACATCCTTAAAAGTCATATGAAACATGGTCCACAAGCTCAAACAATCAAGCAACTAAAAAAAGATAAGAAAGAGATGGAAGAAGAATTGAATACAATAAAGGACGAAAACCAAGTGCTCTTTGACCGGATAAAGGAGTTTGAGCGAACATCGATCACAACGAACAATTTGCACGTAGAAAAGAATTGGCGAAAAGCTGTTGAAATGGGAAGACAGCGACGAGAAGAAAGAGATGCTGCGATAGGAACACAGGGACCATTTAAAGAAACGACTTATAAACAAAAGAAGAGCAAAACTATAAAAGATGAATCGTTTGAAACACAAGACAGCAGAGACCTTCGAATAGATAATCTTGAAAAGGAAACACTAATATTACTCAACAACATTCGGTTGTTTAAACAGAATAAAGAAGATATAGATTATGCGAATTTTATTGGCAAAGGCGCTATCACAAGAAACAAAGCTGTAAAAGATGCTATAAATGAAAAATTAGATCGTGACTTGGAAAGTTTTGCTAGTCGTTTGGATGCACTGCAACGAAAGGCTAAAAATATGAAAGCAAACATGAAGAAAGACGATGCGGAAGCAAGCTCACGTGTGACAACATCACATGATAAACTAATAAACGGGCCTGACACAAACACTTCAATCAAACCAAATGATAATGCAAACGAAAACGTGCTCTCAAAAAGCAAGCCAGAGCAAACCAAATGCACACCGCCATCATCAAGGAAATCAAGTGTATCATCTAACAACAAAGAAAAGGATACTACTAATTCGGCCAGTGCCGGTGTAACTTCAAATACGACACCAGCAACAAAGAGAGACACAAAAAACAATTCATCATTAACACCGGGTAAAAAAGTAACCCTCGGATCACCGATTGTAAATCATTGGGATCATTTAGCTGAGAAACTTATTAAGACAGAAAAATATGGTGGACCTAAATCGGGAAAACAGCATAATCACAGAAACGGCAAACCTGTCATCAATGGACACCCTTCCGCACAATCAAACAACATTAGGAAGGTATCTTCACCGAACTCTTTGAAAACATATCGCCATGACAAAGCACAGAATAATAGAACCTTTGGATTCGTATCTCCAGTTTCAACCTATTCAGAATTATCCAACAACTCGGAACAGTCGCAGACGCTTGTCACGAGTAAATCAGATAACAGCGAGTTTCAATCTGAAGGTATAAGATTTGTTTCAACTAAGCACGGTTTTCAGAAGAATCAAAAAGGAAGTTATGACTATTTATCATCGCTAACTAACAGGAGACAAAATCGGCACAATAGAGCAAATAAGACTGTGGAAGAAACAAACAAGGTGACGGCAAAAGAAACAGACCAACCGAGAGAAATTGATAGTAACGAACAAGAAATAACCAGAGACGTGTCAGCTTATGATGCAGTTCTCTCTGACCTAAACATCCAACATGAGGTCCATGAAAAAGCACAAAGAACCACCAGTGTTAGTCTGCAACATATGCAGGCTGAAACAAAGAATCACGAAGACATGTACAGCAGGTATGATAATGTAAGTGGAAATAGAATGTCATCTCCGAAGTCGCTGAAGTACAGAGCAAATAATTACTTGCCTGGTAGTTATAGTGCACGAACACTGAACCTTCTATGAGGGAAAACGTGACTTGAAAACTTTACAATCAACACTGTGTCATGAATGCATTCTTGCTGCATGGTTATTCAAAACCGAACTATTGTATTTAAGTTTGTCATTTTCATCAGCGTTTCGCTTGTCTAAATTATACTCAATAATTTAAGTAAATTGAGGTTGTATGTTTTGTTTGAAGTGGCACATATCATTGTTATGTAGTTCAGCTAACATAACAAGAAATAAAATTTGACATCGCATATTATATATAAATATCTCAATTATCCGTTGTTGATTTTATGCCGTAATGTACACTAATTTACTTTTGTTTGATTGCTAAAAATAATGTTTACCACAGTATATTGGCGATCGACGAAGTTTCTTGAAGAAATTGACTGGCGCAGTTAATACAAATATGATTGATAATGTGTGGTAGTGGTACACATATTTTTATATTATCTCTGGTTAGAACAAAGAATAGATAAAATGTTTAACTTTTCCCGAAAAGTAGACCTGTAAGCAGGGTGCCACTAGCCGAGGATTGGCTTGATAGACTTGTAAATAAAAATTTCATTTTCACTTCCATACAGATGTTTGTGAAGTTGGCGGCCGGGCGGTGTAACTATCATGAAGTGAAAGTTTGTGACTTTTTCCATCCAAAATAGTTTCTAATGCATGTAGAATGTGATTCTGATACATTTCTGAACAATTGGGTGATTAATATTCCGGGTAGGCCGCCAACTTCACGCCGCCAGGCCGCTAGGCCACCAACTTCACAATCATTCCATACAGTCCGGATGTAGGTAAAACAATAGAATGTTTAAATAAGTGACCTCTGATATATGTAATGCCATGACTGGTTTAGCATTTACATCAGCCCGATCCACCAAAGACTCTTTATTGATGCACTGGTACAATATATATTCGCCAGTTAACACAAACACGATTGAGACAGGACTGAGCGGTAATTAATTTTTCAATAAAGGACTTTACTGGCATATTTTGTTATAATTCCGGATACTGCTGGATTTACTTTTGATACTTTGAGACAATTTTCTACTTTGAAAATCATTTAACCCTGCTAAACCTTTCTCAATAATATTCATGGTTATAGATCAAAAATCAATAACAAAATTGTCCATATAGAGGAAGGAAGCAGCCCACCTCATGATAGATATCCACGACGATAGAATTGAACTTGACACTCCATATAGTCACAGAATGCAGCCCCGTGCTACGCCCATCTATTTTATTTGTATACGAGTTACTTTGAAAGGTAAATCTTTTTAATTAAGTTTAGAATATTTAAGAACACAAATTTGAGCTGCGAGATATATCTACAGTGTTGTAACCTCTGATCCTATACTCAGACTATTTAGTTGAATAAGCGAATCAATTTACAAATAATAGCGTTGATTGGTAATGGTTACCCAATAAACTAAACTACAGATATAAAACATAAACAAATGCATTTTAGTTCCGAGGCGGAACCTGACAGATGGTATGAAGATACCTATCCGAGTTATCAAAAAGGCAGTTTCTACCAGTATCTTACTCGGGCCTGACTTTAATCTTGAGGTTATGATTTTCTGGATAATACCATTGTAAAGATTTTATAAATATAATTGAAATCCATCGTATGCATGTACATAATAAGTGATTTGTATTTGAAACCTAGAATCTAAACCTACAATGCAGTTTTCCTTTTGAAGGTAGTGACCTGTATAAATAGTGTTACGGCACTTTCACAAATATTTATCATTTCAGTCAACCAGTGTATATAAAATCAATTTGAAAGACAGTTTTGTATTGCCATGACCACATTAAATTTATATTGTTTTGTATCGTAGAGTAAATGATAAATGTAAATTTAATGAGTATTTATAAAAGTTAAAGTTTAATTACTATTCACATAATTTGGTCTGACAACTGTTTGTATTTTTGTTATAACCAATGTATTCTATACCAACACAACATAATATAATTTATCGTAACTCAATAGTTCATGTTACAAGGTGGTTATTATTCGCTTAAACAATGTTCGTAAATCGGTTGAATCGTTGTAAGACAATGGTTTGTCAATATGTCTGTGAAAATGAGAACAAGATACGTCTTTATGGCGATTTAAAAAATATATATACCCCTTGGATAATCCGCCATTTTAAAACATTACGATCAGTATGATGGCGAATGTTTATTTACACGCAATTTTGGATAGCTGTTAACTTTGGTAAGTACATTGTTTTCTGTAGTACTTAAAAACATTGAAATACAAAATCAGAAGCTATGGTAAAGCAATGGTAAAGAATATTTCACAAACGTCTTCTTTAAAAAAAAAAAACAATTACCAACCAATTAATTTCAATTCATGCAATTGGGAGCTTATTGTTTGTATGGGAATTGTGTTGAATTAGAAGTTATGTCAAATACATGTATCAAAATGTGTACTTAATTAATAATAATAGTTACCATTTTGACGATTGCATTTTTTATCGTATTGCCACATATATAATATACATGTGCGTAACCGTAAATACAAAGAAGTGAGGTCTTGCTTGTTTTAATCCATCTTTGTTTCTTCTCGTGTAAACATTTCTGTAATATGGAATTATTTACAGCCCTGATAAGTCCTGAATAGGTTGCCACTATTTAAGTTGTATTTTCGTTAAAGGACATGCGTGCTGAATGAGAAATGTATGGAGAGTCTCTATCGCTCATTTGTTTTGTACAAAAATATTACAACTCGTTATAAAAGATGATAAAACAATACGAACCGAATGGTTTAAGACTAAATTCTGTATTAAAGGGTTTTGAAATGTAAGAAGAAAATATCGTACCCTGGGTAATTCACGAATTCTGTCTGCATAGATGAGTAACATTTTGTGATCTAAAGCAGAGACGTATACTTGTATTTTACGTCTCTGTCTAAAGAAACAAAACACTGATTAATATGCAAATTATATTAAACCTTTTCCTCTGTTACATAATCTACGCCATTAATAATGATTATGTTATTATTAATTTGTTCATAGAATCGAACTCATAATTCATATTGATATTTTGGTCGTAAATATCTACATTTATGTTAATATACCGAGGCTACGAGATGATTGACGCATGTTGCGGAATACTAGGGTATTTTAAATTTGGCTTAGGTGATGAAGTCGTCTGATATTTTGTGTTTATAATGTTCCTGTAATTAATCAGTCGTATATATGTACAGCTTGGAATTTGGCAGTAGTTGTCCCGTACTTACACGAATGTTGATATGACCATTTCAATTAATCGACTGTATCTGATATGTTGATCTTAAGTCCTATTTACGGATAGTCAGTTATCTGAAATTGAAAACATACAATTCATTTTATCGAAAAAGTTGTTGAGATGAAAAACCAACCGAACTCACGAATAAATGAAAAAATGATAATCATCAAGGGTTTAATTAGTTCGTCGAAATCTTTATCAGTCGGTTAAAATACAGGGCGTACCTTATATATGGAGCAATATCGACATAATCTGCGGGGAAAAGGTCTAATTATCTGTTTTGTTTAAATATATACTTCACAGCAATCGAGTATTTCCGTTCTTACACCTATTGTAGATTCATGAATGTTAGGTTTAATTCAATTGGAATTTTAAAATCAATATTCCCTTTTAGATATGTGTACACAATAAACAGCTCTTAGAGAAGGCGAGCAATAAGAGTAATTCAGCCATGTACTTTGATTACACCTTACGCGATTCTGACAGTAAGTGGTGTACGGTAAACAAGCACTACAGATAAGCTTCTTTTTCAATTACATTAAAAATCCTTTCACCTATAAACAATTTTATTTTCAGCGATGGAACAACCATGTTGGTACCACCATCTAGCTAGATAATTTTGAAGCTAGAAAATGTACACAATCGTTCCACACCCAGAGGTCATTGATCACGAGTCTAAACCAGGAGATCCTCTTCCAGAAATTATTGACCATCGAAATGAACCTAAGAGATCTCGTTGGGTAAAAAGAAACAGAAAGGAACACTTGCCATACGATACTTTGAAAAAGCACAGGGACGTCCTTCTTGAAGAGGAGATAAAATATAAGAAACAAATTCGCGAACTTGAAAAGGAGAGAGAAGAGCTAGTTAGTACTTATGAAAACACCTATCAAGAAAATAAAAAATTAAAAAGCATCATTGAACATGGTCCGGACGCTTCAAAAATGAAACAGCTTTCAAAAGATAAGAAAGAACAAAATGGTATTATCGAACGATTAGAGGATGAAAATAATGCTTTAAATAAGAGATTAAAAGAACTGGAAAGGCTTGGGGATCCGTTGAGAAAGGCCTTGGTGACTAAAAAATGGAACGATGCTCTTGATAAAATTCGTAGAATCCGAGCGACAGAGGATGCCATTCCAACACAAGGTCCGTTTATTGGAAATAAAATGTTTAAGAAAAAGCGTGTCGCGATAGATGACGATCGTTTAGAAGAAATTGACGCTTACGATTTGCAGCTGGACAGTATTGAGAAAGAATCCCAGAGACTTTTAAACAAGATTAAACAACTGAAACGCGAGAAAGAAAGCATAGATTATACGATGCTAATGGGAAAAGGAGCAGTATCTAGAAACGCAGTCGTTGCAAATGCCATAAGTGAAAAACTGAACCGGGATCTAAATAAATACGCCATTAGACTAGAAAAGATAAAGATACGACATGAACGTGCTAAAGAATTCGTGCACACTGTTAAATATCCAAAAATTGTGAGCTCTTCAGAAATTAATGAGCCAGTAACCAAAACACGGAAGTCTACTAAAACATTCAAAACAAGTAATTTAAAAAGAAATCAGCAGACCACTGTCGAATCACGCACCGACGACAATACTAGTACCACTTCGTCTAAGAACGACACACAACTACCATCTGTAAACAATTCTACTACTTCGCTCCCGGGAGTTCCATTTACAAAAGCCAGAAAAAATGTTAATATGCGCAAATCGAATCCTACAGCTACTTGGTCACCTAAGCATTTTGAACGTCCAGACACTTACACTGGCCTACATCAAAATGCTCGACAGTATTCTGCTGAGAAGTTGGATAAAAATAACGAATTCCATACAGCTCATATGTTAGCTGACGGTCATATTCTCAATGATGACTTCAGAGATGACATGAGGGTTCAAAAGGACAAACATAGAATAAACTCGCGCAGTCAAGGAAATCCAAATACTCTGAGAAATAGGCGTGGAACTAATTCAAAGCGAAACTCAGTGGATAGTAAGTCACATGACAAAATCAGCGATGCTGAAAGTATTACTAACAGGACTGAACCTGTCGGAAACGCAAATGATTGGCAAATTATAGCTTCAAATAAGTTTAAGTTGCATGACGAAGCATCGGAAGGACAAAATGACGATACAAACCTTCGTATTCAGTTCAAGCAAGCATATAATGAAAGACGCCCGCAAATTTCACCACAACCACTCAAATTCAACACAGATGGTCGAAATGTTGGGGGTCGAGAAGCTTGGCAGATTGTTGGGAATTCAGGAATTAGACGTGAACATTTACTTCGCTAATTATGAAGAAGAACCTGCATTGTAGGAATATCTCAATATACAGATATTATATTAAACAAATGAAAAAGATAAATTAATTCATTTTAAAGAAAATTTCGCTTTTTGTTTCATTCGCTTTTATTCGTATGTATGAATAAATTGGTATAAAGCACTGTATGTACGTACATATATCAATCTCATTACTTACCTTTCCACCTATTCAAGAGGCTGGACAATACAGACATTTGAAATGAATGTTCTCCCAATTTAATTAACAATTGTATTTAATATACACCAAAATCAATGGTGCATTTATAACCTATTCTGTCGGTGCAGATTAAGTCAATAACATAAATTATTTGCTCATCGTTTTGTACAAATTAATTGTCACATCGAATTGGATGTAAACAATGACTTTTTCACATAGATATGTTTGTTGGTAATTATTTCATTTTACTTTTAGGTGTATAATATGTGTTCATTATACAATACCCTCCTGTACAAATCTCTTGGGAAAATACTCAATAGTAGACTCAGAATCTTTTTTTTTATATTTCAAAACAATCAACAATGTGGGTCCAAATTAAATAAAATTCACTCACGCGCTCGCTCGCTCAATCATTTACTCACTTTAACAGAAATGTGAGCACCATTTAATACTAGTAAATCAAATTGTAGTCACTGATGCTGAGTATACTGACACCATTTTAATACTATGTCACATTTTGGTTTTTGTAATGTGTTCCTATATTACATTTGATGATACATGTACAATTGTAAACCCCACTACATGAAGTATACTTGCAAAAAACGAAGAACATTTCGCGGACAGTTCCTGCGGCTTTCTGTTAACCTAAAGCTGTGGCTTTTATGTTTTTTTAAAATACTTCATTCAAATTTAAGTACATGTTTGTATTACAGACAAAGCGGATGTAAGTTTACAGTACAGTACATTATTTTTTACTTAAACCCAATGTACAGTGTTTATTGAGGACGTATTTAGAACAAACGACGATTTGTTGGATTTGAAGTTTTCATTAAAAATTCCGGACAAAGACTCCTTGTTGGTAGGTTTTAGAATAGTGAAAACAAAAGGTGTCATCATAGAGATTGTAAATAAAATCAATCATTGTCAATGGTATTAAAATTATACTAAACATAGACAGTCCCTTTATTAAGAAATAAAATCAATAGAGTATGTTGTATTCGATGTGATGTTGTAATAACAGGTATATCCGACGTGTGGTCGTCCGCATCGTAATTATGAAGCTTTTATCACAATATAAGAGAATGTGAAACATAACCCTCGTCGCTTTTATATAAATAATTCATCCGTTCTAAACAATACATAATCAACATATGCAATTACGTAAATACTAAGTACTGCGAACGTAAATTGTTAGTTAAGTACAGTGTTCTCACTTTATAATGCAGACGTACAATTCCGATTAGTTTTATAACCCTTTTGATATTTTGACAGACCTGTTATACTATACTAAGGAAAATTTTGTCAATCATTGTATGGTGTCTTGTTTCCATTCTCTGAAAATTCCTTAGTGCTGGTTGTTTTGTATTACATTCAGAGACCTCTGTAAATAACTGAAGAAATGATAAAAAACGAAGAATGATGTAAGAACAGAAATGTAGCTTATTTGATTATGTCTGCTTAAGATACATTGTTACAACTCACAACACATGTTCCTTCCAGTGATGTCAGCATATAAACACATTCTATGATATCATAATTTGTATGGTAACGATTGCGGAATGATAACGTTAGTTCTTTTTACAAATCGAAGATCATTCCATTTGAACTAATTGATCAATTTTTCCAGCTTTGGGTCACGGTTGTTGTGTTCAAATTTGATTGAATCATTATAACCATCTTCTACTGCTGGTAGATTCTACAGTGTTGTTTTAGTAAAATACTAAGTGGTAAAGAGGGTTTCTCGAATATTTTACGTCGACTATTTAATATCCACTTCCTTGTTTTCGTGATAACGATTAACTATAATTGCGACTTTTTCTCAAAGGTTACGCTTAAGCAATATATTGTCATAATTATAAGTGGTTTTCTAATACTGATGAAATCAATATGAAATGTTACAAATATATGATAAACTACCAGTAGAAATATTTTTTCTCTCGATTGACTTATTTACTTCTTAATAGACATTGTCAAAATACACCAAAATGAAACAGTTTATATTTAACCTCTGTATGAAATAAAATCAAGCAAGACGATTTGTTTTGTTGATTGAAAGGAAATAATTCGATGGAGGTAGATGTGATTTATTTGTATTTCATGTCAGCCAAACCTTTATGTTTCAAGCGAAAATCGAATAGATACAATGAAAAGTGAAGGGCTTTCAAACACTTTTGTTTTGAGTACCATTTCATCGGAATAAATATTAAAACTATTTAACTGAATGAAAAACTGCGATGTTTTCCAATACTGGTCTTCAACCAATAGCATTATAGAGAGCTAGTATTGATAAATACGTTTGTGTCCATATTTCACGTGGTAATGATTGGAGCAAGTTAGTACACTGAGCGGTTGGAATAAATGACTTATAATGTCGTGGTTATACACCTTACATAGACATTATGTTTTAAAATACATGTTATGAAACGCCAGGGATATGCATCCTTTCATTTCAAGACGGAAGTTCTACTGGAATACAGTGATTTAAGACTATAGTAAAACATGGCGGGACTTTAAAGGAACTAAGTCGTCGTTTAGTCAAATAATTTAATTATAGGTAGAGCTATTACAAAACTTTTTGCGGTATAAAATATCACAGAATGGAAGGTGAAGCAGAACTTGGTGATATATTTGCACATTACAGTATGCCATCAAGCGAAGATACATCAAACAATGGCAATAATGAGGAAAACGCAGACGAACCCAAACCTTTAAGTGACAAAGAGGCAGAATCAAGATTTATATCATGGTATGAAGAAATTTGTAAAGAACGGATGACTATGTTAGAAACAGAAGAATGCCACAAAAATAAAATAAAAGAATTAGAAGAGACCGAAGAAAGATATAGAAAGCGAATTAAAGAACTTGATGAGAACTCTACCGCTTTGGTTCAAGCTTTTGAACAAGTCCAAGTCGAAGCGAAAGTCTTACGTATGAAATATGAACCGGCGAAAGATGACGATAACGGCTACCATGAACCGTATATGGACATTTTAAAGGATCGCGACAGGTTAATAAACGATGAGAGAAAATATAAAAATAGAATAGAAAAATTGGAAGCCGAGGTAGCAACTCTAAGAAACTACGTGAAAGATTTCGAATCTCCACCACAACTGAAGAATATGCGTAAACAAAAACCAACTAAAGTCTCAAATAAACCAAAAGTATTTGTGATAACTGGTGAAGAGTATGTTGCTGAAATGGAAAAAGAAAATGAAGCACTTAGACATAGATTAGAAAGATTCGAGCAAGGAATTGTTTCGAGTGAAGTGTCTAAGAAGGAAATTACAAAAACTATTAATAAGTCAATGAAGTCCCCAAACTCGACTAAGTCCACAGACGGATCCGTCAAAAAAGACGAAGGAAAGTCCGTGGTCAATAAAAAATATTCCTCGCCATTTCTCCCCAAAATTCCTAGTGCATCCTCTGGATCTTTAGACGAAGACCGGTCAACGTCTGTGACGTCACTGAGTAGAACAACTCAGACACCAAGACTCTTGTTTGGACTAAGTTATCATCAGATTTACACTCAGAAAACTATAAAAAGAAGAGAAAGTGAATACAAAAATATTACTTAATATATCGATGACTGATAGTGAGAAAATATTTTTTTTGCGGGGGGGGGGTATAATTAGTGCTACTTACAAAGTGCGGCTTATGAAGCACACGTGAACAATGATATGGTGTACCAGTGAATAGAAAATGTTCATTTTGGATAGACATCTGTATTATCGCCAAGCGAAGTACTAAAAATAAATATAATTACGCAACTATTTAAGTTGGTGCCATAATATGATTCGAGCTTTATACAAAAAGGCAAACAAGATTTTTGATCATGTTGTATGTATAAAGTATTTAATCATTTTCTGATTGTGATTAGAAAAGACAAAATTTGGTAACTGGCCTGTCCCACCTTGCGCGTGTACCAAATTAACTCCGGCGTATTCGTGAAGGGTTCGTTCCGTGAACGGTTGTGTTCGGAGCTATTCCTCGGTGTTCGGTATCAACTAAAAAAGTTGCACACTATTTTTAGACGAATGCAGCGAACATGAATTTTGGAATGTGTTCGGTTCAAGTTCGCAGAGGAATAGGTAGGCGTACGGTTGACCTTCGGTCCTTTCGTATTAGTGTTGATATTAAATCCCGTCGATTTTTTGTTTATTGATACACATGCGGGGTACTTCATGGCAAGCATGTACTAGTAAAGCTCACCGTTGTCTGGGAAAAGGTGTCTCCTAGTACATTAAATACAATGTATGTATTCAGTTTGATGCTGACTTCAAGCTTCTATGAGTAGAAATCGGTGATATAGACTTTACATCTGATGTCCTAATATTAATAATATTAAACTAATCGGATATTGCATCGATAGTATCATAGCCGGAGCCGGGGATCTCGAGCCCTCGGATGGTGAAGGCGCTTCCTCTCAACTAGTAAGCTTTCTTATATGCTGAACGGATTTTTGGGTCTTTTCATAATTGGTGTTTTTTCCCTCATGGTAGTGAATGTATTAGTTCTGCAGTAATCATGTTATCCTGGAAACAAATGTTTCCGTTCTAAAGTAAACCAAGGTTCAAGCAGATGCTAGCCGAGACGTTTCGGAAATATTTGTGATTCGTAGGGTGTCGGTTAAACATAATTTTTATGGTGCGATGGGACGTAGTGCATTCGTTATAGTCGTGTACATCGTTGAGGTTTCGGAACGAAAGTCGGCACATTTCGGAGAAAATAACGTTGTTTGATCGACATGTGCGGTTAATTTCGTCTATTTTCTGCGCATGGTCGGTGCAAAATCGTTCAAACGAGAGTTTTCGAACACTGCGAATTTCGTCTGGATTTTCGGTATCAATTCACTACGAATTTCGGTTATGTGGGACGGGGCTGTCACGGAGAACTGTGAAGGATGAATTATGTTTTTTTGTTACTACATTGTGTACATGTATATTTTGACAGCACTCAAATTTATAACCGGTAGGAGCCAAGTGGTTGATGTGAGACATTTGTTTGAGATTCCTGACAATGCATGGTTGAAGCTGTAACTTGCTACCAGTTTTAGTTAGGCTTAAGTATTTATTCCAATTTTTCATTAGCACGTGCTATACTCGATATTAGTATATTTATTACTGAACTTATCAAATATTCAAGCTCAACGACAGCTATTTTAAAGATGTCTCTTTATTTTTCAAAATATTGCTCATCTACATGTACATGGTTGTTACGGTATACATATACATACCTGCTCATTACAGAATAAAAAATACTGTCACATTTATTTCTTTATGTATGATCGATATCATGTTTCCAGTTGTAATCTATACAACAGTTTAGTAAATTGTCAAATATAGAGCTATATTTCTTTATCTCAAGATTGATTACAAGAAAAAAAATTTGATCAGAAATAAAAATAACAAAACATAAAATGTATCCTTAATACTGAGTGTTAAAACAAGAACAGGACAGCTCTAGTCTGTTAAAACAAGCAAGTATACAACTGTTGTTTTAAATCATTCATATTAAATTTGACCATCAGACGACCCAAGTGTAATACTATAATGCTTGTTATGTTTTAACCTAAAGCGTTTACTGCAACAGGCGATATTTCACGATTATACTTCCGAACACACGACACAGTCTCATGAAATATGATATCCAATTTAATGGTTTTAGATACTTATAAACTAGATTCTTACATTATTAGTAAAACATTTCCTAATACGAGAAAGAAAAGTCACCAAGTATAATGATATTAATCACTAGTAATTAAACGTTATTTATTCACTCATCATTTCAAAGTATGTGCTTAGTTTGTTAGTTTGTGAAATGTTGTTTTATGGCGGCACATCAACATGTTTGGTCATTTCCTAAAGCCACAATAAGCTTCGAGAACGGTTTATTGTCATCCTTTGATAATCGCAAATCTGTGCTACAGAATTGTAAAATGGTCCGTATAAAACAGAATGACATATTAAAAACAAGAATATACTTCTACTGATAATAAATACTCTTTTAAAGTTTACATTTCAAGCTAAATTGTTTACTTAATTACGCTTCTACAGTGATACGGAGATTGCCGTAAGTTTTCCATGAGTTTTCCAATAACTAATGGATGGAAAGCACACATTAAGAGTACATGACGAGATGCACATAACATTGCAAAATGTATGGAAGTTTATTTTCGACTCGTGTGACGTCACTGAGATGTGCGCAGTTCCGATAATTTACGATGGATTTACGAAGCTTTCGGAAATACTCGGCAAATGTGTTTGTCATCCATACAAAATACTAAATACGTGTATTATTTTCCGGAGGAAGGAACGGCCAAATGAGATCAGGGGTGGTATTCATGAAGAATCTTAAGATTTACTTTAAGAAATTCCATGTAAGAAAATATTTATTTCGGTAAACACAACACAAATATGAGCATAATCACCATGAAATGCACAACAACACCAGGGATAACACAAAAAGGGCAAACCCTTATTTCCACTGTGGCCCCTAAGTGTCGGTGGCCTGACAGAGACGCAATGATAAGTGTTATTAACACTGAGTGGCAATTATCACAGAAAATATACCAAGGAGTAGTAGAAAAAAGAATAAATCATCGGAAAGTTTAACAACATTGATTTAAGATAATAAATGAAATTGCATTAAAACTCTTCCTACTCACAAACAAGTAAACAACACGTTAGTATCAGTAGATATCAACATTTTTAACACATCAGTACATCACCACATTGAACACAATGTCACTTAAATCAAAATGATCCTGATACAATAGAGTAGGGCCTATAGGTAGCCCGATGTTACACGAGATTCAGATGTGATCACGTAATTCTAAATAATCTTGCATAAAAAGAACTCATTAACTATCATTTCTTAAAAGCACACAACTATAGTTCGATTTTCATATAGTCAAGGTCGAATATTGGACGATACCATTGTAAAGGTAATCACTGTAAATTGATTGCCCAAATCATTTTAAATCCGTAGTAAAGTATCATTCACTTGAATCAGAGTCATGGTGTATTGGATAAGGTTGCATGTACATTGTACATGCATAACAGTTTTACAAAATGAAGCAGATGTGAGTGGTTCGAACTCAGTCAATGGCACCTTCTTTTTAAATCATATATCCATTTATTTTTTATAAATTATTTATTGAACTATGTTTGTTCTTGTTACATGTATGTTTACACGCTGAGTAGCACCTTTTATCAATTTTCAAAAGAAAAGGAAAGAAGAAATGAATTTGTTCTCTGGTGCATTCCTCTTTTTTTATTTCTTGTATACATGTTATTGGACGAAATCGCGAATACAAAAAAATTAATGTATAATTTCAAATACTATGTAAAAAAACTAAACACCTGAACCGATTTCTACTTGTTATATTATTACTCCACAATTGAAATATATAAATCCTAATTACCCATGTGAGGTTATTATATTTTTGTTAATCTAACGGAACAAATTAGATATAAAAAACCTATGAAACAATAGTTTCTTATCGATATATATATAAAGTTAACTTTTATTAAAAATGAAAATAAAAAAAATAAAATAAAATATGATGTCTAATGCCAGACGCAGTGCTCAAGATTCAATAACTTTGTGCTTTACCAATTGCGCCACAGAGGACAGTGATTATAAAGCTTCATTAATTGATCTATAGCAAATTACAACAGTATTCGTGTTACCTAAACATGTATTAATGAGATCGTCCATGTATACAATAACATTGCTGACCTAAACATTGAACTTTAGTATTTTAGTTTAGTATTATTCGTAAGTCGCAGTTTAAACATTCGACCTCCGCAAGTTAACAGACATGAACTAGATGTTTACGTCGCCATTTTATGTCAAGTATATATCAATACGATTACTGAGATAAAAATTCACCCTGTCCTATCAAGATAATGTTAAAAAGGCACAAAACACATACATCGATGGTAGTTTATTGCAAATGCATGCATATATGTTGGGAAATTACTGACGCATCGAACGAAAACTGAAAGTAGAAATATTTTTACGGAAACAGGATATGCAAAACAGCAACACAGGCGCGCCATTTCATTGGCAAGCGGATACGCGGGTTTAATTCTACGCATTTGAATCACAGGTAACTGTATCATGAATAGATAATAAAAATTTAAAAAAAAAATTTAAAAAAAATATTTAGTAATATATTAACAAGGTATATTACAACAAAAATCCCAAGATTTTTAAAGCATCAAAAAAAAATTTTGGCTAAAGATATTTCCAGTGATCGATTATATTCATAAAACATATCGTTAAAACAACATTCATGCAAAATCCCAGAGAAATCCGTCGCCTAGTTTACGAGTTATGCCACAAAATGTAAATCAATGCTTCGGGACGATCACTGAGGTGATTTTGACATCCACTAAATTTACATAAAATAGACGATATTTAGTCTTAACCGTTGTGTACAAACATAATGAACAGCTACACTTAGAAAACACAAATGTTGGAACACATTTACCCCCATGACAATTTGTAAATTCGTTACATGTGAATGTTTAAGCAATAAACAAACTTTCGGCTTTAATTTTTATCCCCGATAGACTCCATTTTGGTTCATATGACGCGCGTGCTATCCAGTTTGTGACAACGATTTTCATTGGCCGATTTCAAAGGGGTTTTCCCAGGTGAAATGACGTATTTGGTTCCCGGCCAATGAAAACGAACGTTACAAAATACACTGGGATTTCTCTAGAGTCATCGACAGAATGAAGTTTTTACGTTGATATTTAGATAAAATCGGAATTTAAACGTTGAATTACATGTTATGAAGGTAAAATAATGTAAATAAATAAAGCTTTCAATGCAGGAATATGTTTTTGTTCAATTACGGCCGTAAAAAGTATATTCATTTGCATGAATTCACCGGAATCCTTGATGAAATTGAAAAACAAAAGTCACCTCAGTGATCGTCCAGAGGATTTTCGTTGAAATATACCTTGTTAATATATTACTAAATATTTTTTTATATTTTTTTTATTTTTATTATCTATTCATGATACAGTTACCTGTGATTTGAATGTCATGTATCTTACCGACATGCACTAATCTAGATACTCGTAAATGACTTTTTCCATGTGGTTACGACAAAATGATTTGAAATAGATTTAGATCCAACACACTTAATTGAGGAAATATACCAGCTACATCTATATTATCACACTATTTAGTTAGGTACTATCTGCATGTGTATCTATGGAGTCCAAGGAAGGTAGATAGCTATATGATTACGAAGGAATGTGATTTTGATAAAATCACCTTTCAAAAATAGAAGTGGACCTAAAACGTACTTTTCGGTAACGGTAATTAGCATGCTGTAGTTCACAAACGCCCCAAAGCCCAGATTGTAGACACTGGGAAAATGATCAGCAGGCATTGAGCTTTGAAAAAAATGGTGTCTACAAAAATGCCTCCGGGGGGGGGGGGTCGCCCAGTAGCCCATAGCCTATAATATTGACCCTGAGGAACACCACCAGTTATGGTAGCAGTAGTAGAATGAGTCCCAGTAACATCCACGAGCTGCTGTCTATCAGAAAGATAATACCTGAACCATGTAAGTATGTCATTACATAGGCCTGATATTTGAAGTTCCATGTGAAGTATGGTGTGGCCAGTTGTACCAAATGCCTTTTGTAAATCTAGAAGAATCACACCTTCATTGTCTTTGTCCATTTCTAGTATAATATAGTGAGTTAAATGAATCAAACATGTATCAGTTGAAAAACAAACACACTTCTAAAGCCTGACTGAAATTGATAAAATAATCTAGAAGAATAACACCTACATTGTCTTTGTCCATTTCTAGAATAACATAGTCAGTTTAAAAATGAATCAAACAAGTATCAGTTGAAAAAAAAACACTTCTAAAGCCTAACTGAGATTGATAAAACAACCCCCTTTCTTAGAAGTGAAACTCAATAGGTCATAATATTCAACTCTTTCCAAAATTTTAGAAACAATGCTTTATACTAAAATAGGTCTGTGATTTCCAACATGTGTTTTGTTACTTTTTTGTTAAGAGGGACAAGGATAAGGATTTTTTCATCCTTAAATTTTTCCTCAGAATAAGTTAATGATATCCTTACGTTGTTAGATTATTAATTATTTACGAATCACTCAGACACGAAGATGTTGAAAGAACAGCTATAAAAAACTAGTTACTCCATGGAGACTTACAGGATTTTTTTTATCATATTTGCAAACAATGAAAAGGGAATATCATCTTTAAATATCAGTAGGTCAATTTCACAGTATGTAGATAGATACTTACTGAGGATTGGCTGTGTTACGGTAAAAATCATGTACCTACAATGATGAATAAACAATGGTGGGCACCTTTTCTTCGTGATCATTGTATTAGTCATTTCACTTTCTAGAAAAAATGTCCTGGATTAAACCGGTTGACTTACAACGTTTTAAATGAACGCTAGATGTGATTTTCTTTGAGAAAACTGCAATTTACTGCAGAGAGTGTAAAATGCAGCTTGTGCAGTGTAAATCGTTACTAACATAGGGTAAAGAACGATTTTCAATTTGGAGAGTAACAATTTTAAAATATAAAAACAATTTTGAACATACTGCCGATCTAAGGTCACACTTGATAATTCATCTGATGTTACATGGAAGAACGGGCATTAGGATGGGTGGATTTAATACAATCATCATGTTCTCAAATTCTTTAAATTCTAGAAAAACCTGAATAAGTAATGCTCCGATCAATTTAATGGGGCTTTAACTGATGATTGTCATTGTAAGTTCAAAGCGTTTTTTTTATGTAATTAAGTATTTTTTTGTATTTAATGGAGCATTCCAATTCATTATTCTACCGCATCATTCATACTTCTGAATGTTTTATTAGTATAACATGTAAGTAACCAATGTAACTTTTTGTTTGACTTAACGCTCTTTAATTCGAATAAACATAAGAATATCGACATCGTTTAATGTCAATTTTCGCAATAATGAATTACAAACGCCTGAACGATCTAAGAAAAAGTATGTACATTCCTATATATTGACACTGATATTAACATTAGAAGTCTGTTATTTAGACCAAGTTTGAAAATCTAATCTGTACTCGATTACCTGTATAAATGATTTATAGGTATTTTGTAACCACAGACTACATATATGCGGACATTTCATTGGACAAGAAATTAGGACGAACTGTAAAATAGGCATTATGCTGATTGCTTGAAGCTAAGGGGCTTTTTGGAATCCGAAAATGAAATAGCCCAAACATTGTCAGTATTTGTATTTAAAGTAAGCTTTGTTTATTATAGCAAATACTTTATAAGACAATTCTTAATAATAAAATACTCTCTCCTTGATGCATTATCTTGTATTATTACGACTATTAAGTGTCGTGTTAATTTAATTGTAACGCATTATGCAATAATGTGTTATTTGAATTATCTTTATAATTTTAGTATTACAAACTTCATATAATTTATTAATCATACTACTTTGAATACATGTATAATGTAATTGAGTATCATGACTTTAATGCCGTAATTATCAATACAGTTTAGTATATATTTGAACAAATACAGGTACTATTTGTGTCATTTTTCTTGATATTCGATGACTTAAAAGCATTAACGCGCAAATGTTTTGCTGCATACAGCGTCTATCTTTCACTTCATCTGAAGCAGTAACTTTCACTTTTAATTAATAGACTAACATGGATGATAAATAAGACACTACCAATCATAAAAAATACACCCAGTCTGAATTTGGCGATCTATGCGATTTCTCATCACACGTTTGAACTTATTTTTTCAAGGACGTCCTTAACATATTTCAGCAAGCTACTACCTTCCTTAAAATCCAAAGTAAAAGTTGCCGGTATTGTATTAAGGAAGAACTTAAGTTAAAATATTTAGTGAGTATCACTTAAATTTAAGGAAAATCTCTTGAATGTTAAGGAAAAACTTCAAACTTAAGGAAAATTGTATCCATAAGATCTTTCGTGAATACCATCCCAGATATTGGTCCCTCATGTACCAATTTAGGAACATTCTAATATCACAATCTTGCGAGGTATTTTGTACATTGAAAATGATACAAATTTTAAGACATACTGTGGCTTTAATGAAATATTTGGTCATTTTATTATGCCTGATCTTGTCATACTCTACAATGCTGCTTGTTTGTTTTTCCTTTATTCTTAGTTCACACCGATCATGCAATATGTATGAAGTCGCACACGACTCTCTTTTTTGCTCGGTTTGCCGTTTGCCTGCTCCCACAGATTCAAGTCATTATAAGTTTTTTTTCGATTTTTTATCATGCGAACTTGATGTTTTCAACTATTTACGCATTAATACGGATGAGCTGGTTTTTTATTGACGGCTTTCAGTATTGCATTCATCGTGTTTAGTATATCTCATAGTGCAATGAATGAATTAAACATGACGACCAACCCTAGTAGTAGAACGCCAAAGTTGTAGCTTTGTGTATTTGTAAGCGTTCATTTCTTGGTCAAATTAGACATTAATCTACTTTAGGTTCGACTTATTAGCGTAATAAGAAAAAATTGTAAATTTCCTAGTCAAATTAAATATTAATTTTATAATCTAGCCCAAATTAAACCAATAAAGATGACCATAGGCGGTGTATTGTCCAGCTATTCGCGAGCATATCATATTCATCGACGAAACGAAACAACATATAACGTGATATAAACGTTTTATGAGATGCATACACAATTAATGACTATATTGTATTCTGAGTGTACAAAGTGAATATGAAACATCAGTTCCGACAAAATCATCCTTATTGGTTCGAAAATATCAGATTATTCGTGTTTCGTGGTGCCACCAAGCAATAAATGCTCTACGCATTGCTTCTGTTTTACCAACGGCAAGATTCGACATAATAAGAAATGCTAAAATTCTGCCTCCCATCTCACGGTTGTACATAATATGAAATGATGTAATAGAATGTGTTCTCGCCAGTTATTTACATCAAGTTACTAATCGACATGGAAAACGGTGATATTCAACACCGCGTATTGTTTTGACACCAGACACACGCATTTTTACATCAATAGAACCAGACGCATTGATTTTGAACAATGGACTTCAAGAGATCCAAATAAATTGTATTTTAATAATTAAATCATATTTTTTGCCGATTGTAATTTGAAATAATTATCAGCCACTGTTAAATTACACAATGCAATACATTCAGATCATGTTAATATTAATTTAATTTGTTTACCGCATTATAAGTAGTCAACACTAATCTCAAGACCATTCATTTATGATCAGATTGCCAATGGAACTGTTGAATTATTCTGTTCCTCGGGAATCATTTACATAATTATTATAGAAACGTCCATAGTGTTTAAAGGATCATCTATCAGTGTCAACATGCCGCAATTTATGCGTGAACAATAATTGGTGTATGTTGACATCTCTCAATACAGTATAATACTGGTGGTTTGATGAATTCAGAAAAAAGTGTGTCAGTCTTTAATTGTCTATGATTGTCCGTCTTCAGTGGTCTGGCAACATGCAAGCTTATGCAATACAACATTATAGTATTTTTGAATAAAGGAAAAAATCAACCAACTTTTCGTTTGATCCTTTATAATTAAATTCAAAGTGTTGTTAACATTTCAAACAAGTGACCTCTCTAATTCAAGACAGTGTTTTGTATCAGTACAAGAAAAAATAACTTATGTGTATACTTAATTTATATTCTGATCCGAATGAAGAAATAAGTGAGTCGAACGATGCATCAATCAATCTGTAGCCAGATCAGCAGCATGTAAGTTAAATAAATTGTTACATTTTATTAAGCTGATCATGGGTTTCACTGTATGCAATGATACTGGTGAATGAGAGAAGAAAAATACTTAAAAAGAAAACAAACGCATAATTACATTAGATGGCGTTGATTTAGCCTAAAACATTCAGCATTTAATAAGGTCAATTCCAATGTGAACAAATGCATACTTTGGTTATAACAAAACATTTGTTAGATCTACAATAGAACCGGGTACCGTGACAATTAGAACCACACGAATTATTGTTCTCTCCTTAGTTTCGCCAATACGACCATTTAAAGTCAGCAAAGTTTTAGTTTGACGAAGGATACAAGTTTTCGCTCTCTCAGGTAATCTTTTATACTGAGTTGAAGTAAACTTTTCTGTTCTATTTAATGGTCATTATCATTCTGTTATTTTAAATAAATGACTTGACAAATTGTTTTATATTCAATAGCGGTCTGCTTGTTATTTGTAAACCGACTACTAGTATAAATACATTTTGTATTTATTTGATCGGTACAGCAAAATACAAATGTATGCTTTAAATATTGCAATATAGCTTACATAATTGTGTCAAATACTACTATAATAGATTTACTAAAATAAATGTATTTACTACTTCCAGTAGAATACATTAATTACAAACAAAATGACGACAGAAAAGAATTGGCCACCTCCTGTGAAAGAATTTGGAGCTGGAAGTACATTCGACAAGGCCGCATACGCAGCATATGAAGCCGTTAAAGCGGAAAGAGACGCGTTAAAAGAGGCTGATATTGCTCAGAAGAAACGAGTTATTGCTCTTGAACAAGAAACGACAGATCTGTTAAAATCTTACCAAGGAATATACGATGAAAACAAAATGCTTACAAGCAAACTGACACATGGACCAGACGCTCAAAGAATTAAAAATTTCAGAAATGAAATAAAGCGACTCGAAGAGAAGGTGTCTGTTTTGAAATCAAAAAATGAACAACAGCAAGATGAATTAGAATCCGTCCAAAAGCAGGCAAATCAAGTTTCTAGTGAGAAGAAGAGAATCGATGGCGCATTTAAGATGGAAAGAGAATTACATTCTGACAAAGCAACAACACTTCAGAAAGAAAATAAATCTTTGCTTGAAGAACTTGAAAAACTAGAACGTCAACAAATTGAATATGAAACTAGAATCAATAATTATGATATGGAGTCCGATGGGTTGTTAAACAGATACAAACAACTAAAAACAGACAATCTTAAAATGGAATCTAAATTCAAGAAACAAAAGGATTTAATGGACGAAGAGTTTCAAGATTTGAAGGAAACAAATAAGGAAATGGCAAAAGAAATTATCGGTCTAAAAACGAACTTGGCAAAAGTTCAGTCAGATCTACATTCAACAAATCTAGATTATAAAGCAGCACAAAGACAAATAGAATTTAAACAAAAAGAGCTAGACGTTTTCAAAACACAATCATCACAAATGAAAAAGAACGCTAAAGTATCAAACAAAGAATACTTATCAATGAAGGAAGAACTTCAAAATGTTGAAGATATGCTAAATGATGCTAGAAATTTCGGATTTGAAGCAATTATAGATGAAAGAGAACATTTGAAACGAAAAGAACGTAAACATCTTAAGCGTATCGATGATCTTAAAAGCCAAGTGGAAGAACTGATAGATGAAAACAACAGAATGGACTCAGAACTTAATGAATGTCGAAAGAAGATGGAAGCTGCCATAATTGAAGCAGAAAATAGTGAATATGAAGTACGGTCGTTAAAAAGGAGGCTAGAAGTTATCGAGAATGCTAATATTGAACTAGATAGGCAGGGTAAATATATGTTAGAGAATAAAAGGAAAAGTGTTTATGTAATTATGGATAATTTGAACATGAAAGGAGTCGAAAAAGAGAAGAGTGCATTGATAGCTCAATGTCGAAATTTAGAAATACAAAATAGAAGATTAAGCAGACGAGTAAATGAATTAGGAAGAGATGATACGCTAAATGATTTCGACGAGGATGTAAAGTTACCTAACCACAGAGACAAAAAATCCAAGCAATACAGAGAACTTCCACCAGTAAATGGGTACGGGCATAGATCACAAGGACGTAAGATGATTTCAAGACCTACACGATCACTTCCCGGGTTTTGATACCTTATTTTTATTTGATTTTATTTCGCCAATATTTACTATGAAATGCAATACAATAATTGTACTACTAGTCGTTTACATCGATGATTTCACACTTGTAAACTACGTTGAATATATTTAGCAAATAAAGCTGTTTACAACTAGAAGAATTCAGTTTTATATCTATTAGAAATGAATTACATACTTTGTAATCATGTCTTTACTATAATCTTAGTAAAATATAGTTATAGTATTGGTATTTGCTATAATATCTAGTCACGAAGTTACATGAAATTTTCAAAATCAATGGAAAATGAATTTCGTAGTCCGAATGACATTTACCATAATATGATTTATAAGAGTTTATTTCTGATTCATTAAGATCTCAGGCCTATATGTGAACACAATAATTATATATATACATGTACATAGATATATTAAATGATGCATGCAAATATACACACGTAACAAATTGACAGAGAAGTGGTACAATTCTAAGTTAAAATTAATAACCTGATAGATACAATTTAGGTTTGAGCACAAAAGATGGACAAAAAAGATTATTAGTACAAACTTTGTGCAGATTTTGCATAAAAAGGTACAGCAAGAAGAAATAAAGAATGACTATAATCATTATTCACAGAGAACACTGTAAGTGCAAAGTACCTTCATAAATTGTTCACAACAATAGGAAAAATATAAATAGACATTATACGGGTATATAATAGTCACAATTAGAATTGTATTGTGATCTATCCGTCGTTTCTATTTGTTTTTGTTTTTTATTAGATATATAGCACCATGTGTTCGGTGTCTGTTCAAACAATCCTTCTCTATACAGGACTAAATACGGACCGGTGGATACATTGTTTGTAGTTAACATTTGAAATATAAACCAGTTCTCAAAAACGTACTTTTATTTGTATGGTGTACAGCTCGGGCCATGACTATTTTAATTGATAAAATTACAGTGTTTTATTATAAATTTATAATTGATGGACGACGCAGCACTTGACTATCAGATAGTTTCATTGTTTGTTTATCTGCTGTTTAACGGACCGTTCTACAGCCATGATTATCTCAGGGCCGCTCAAGAGAGAAAAGGGTGAGAAAGAAAATAAAAGAGAACCCTACTCTTATTTCGAATGTTTTTTTCTGGATTCTTTATCATACCAGTGTAAAGCACCGATACAAGCCCCGTCCGTTTTCTAAACAGTACTTAGCTCGGTAATTGGGATGGTTACACTGAAAACGCGTCTATGAAATATCGCAAGGCGGAGCCAAGATTCGAACTCGCAACCTTTCGATCAGTAGTCCAGCGCTTACCACTATTCCACCAATAAACCCCAGCAGAAACTTTCATTATTTACATCCTTTATTACTATATTTATATATTTGTCACAATGGTTATTTATTGGAATAAATACATATTCAACAGCTCATCGTACATTTTCAGCTTGAGTTTTAACAAAATAAGTCAAATGCCGAGAAATGTATAATAGATATCAGTTATACCTCGAAATTGGAATTATATTAATATGTCAATAAAAATCAAGTTGCACAATTTACTTTACAATACAGAACAAAGACTTATCATGCGTTACACGTATTTATTTCCCCTGGTTATTTTCCCTGATATGAATATCTCCAACAGGAGTATCATAATGCATACAATAGAAATTCTATCACAATAATTCATATAAGAACAAAACATTATGAGCCAACATTCTATACATCCGTCTATAGTACGCTTCATGGTGGAAGGATAAATCTACTGATAGTAATCGAACACAAACAAGCGGTAATGAATCATTGAATAATTAAAACCATTGTACGTAATACTATTCATTTCACAATAAAACATTGCAACACCAGTTAGATACAGCATTTAACAGATAAAACCGTACACCAAACCCATAGCAATGATAAAGAAATTCATGAATACATTAATGTAATTCAAGAGGTTCAGCCAAAGTGGCTAAAGATGTCAAGAAGCAAATACTGACCAGGAGATAGAACTTCTTAGCTTCTTCTGTCATGTGTCAATTATACGTGCGAGTATTTCTATAATTTAGTTTTAAAGTTTTTTTACCGTTACATATAATGGCTATATGTGTATTTTTGGACTGGTGGACATGAATTGCTGATAAAAAAAATCAAAATGATTTGTAATTAATACCAGAAGAGATGCGTTACGAGGTCGATAGTACGAATAAACAACCCCAGAAAAAAATCGCTCTGATAGTTATAACGAAACGCAAAGCCCAATGTTATTTCAGCTTATTAATAGTTATACTCCAGTTTACGCCTTTTGTTACTGCCAAAGGCAATTAAAAATATCTCGGTTTTGTAACAACATAACAATAGCGTTTCAGACGCTTGACATTAGCCATGTTCGCTTTACTAACATGGTCGGTTGTTTATGTTTTTCTATAGGTAGAAAATCGAAAAACGACGAATCAATGCAGAATTGTTTGCATATTTTTATATTTATGGAAACTTTTCACGCATTAAATACTACAATTTAGGCAATAATGAATGCTCGTGGTCAATATGTATAAACAATCATCGTTATTTTAATAACACATTAAACAAGTCTAGTAGCGACGTTACCGTTCAAAGTTTGATTCATTACTTCAAAAATGTAAGAATTGTTGCCGACTGTAATATTGCAATAAAATCAGAATTAAATGAGAAAAAATGGCAAGAAGTAATACATCTAAAACTTGGATATTCTTAATAGATAATTTGAGCAATGTGTGATTGTTTGTTTACGTTTTTCCCAAAGTATCTTCATTATCAGTCGTTATAATTTTTTGTGACATTGATAGTGTGTGTGTGAAGTGGTACAACTCTCCACAAGTGACAGTTTTATATCCGGTTATCATATCAATAATCATACACCAATAAACACGGGCTTGTTTTTACCATCTATTTGAATGGGTCAAGTGTGTTTACGTATCTATTTATGAAAATGAATTATTACATTGTATATTGTATGAAAATGAATTATTAAGGTAACGGTGTATTTGTGAACGTAATGATTATATGCAAGTAAATAAACAGAAGTATTATCGCATGTTACAGTTCTGTGACGAGGGTTATAATTTACTGTAAGGCATTTAATTGTAAAATAGTATTTTCATGTTGCTTGACAACTCTTTGTTTAGATACATACAAACCTTAGTTTTCAGCATTATGAACGGAAAAGATGTATTTGTTTACCCCCATGATTCCCTATACATTTTTGTTCTTTTTGTCTTGTACGAGTATTATACACATTGTATTGTTAAATGTCCATTTCAGTATTATATACATGTATGTATACCGTGGGCCCATATACAAGTTGACATAGTTTTTATGCTGATGCATATTAATGTAAGATTTTCACTGTATACTCATTGGCGTATTGCACTCATATATTTCGGAAATAAAAAAATCTTTAAAAGAAAACCATAACAACAGCAGATTTGAAGTACATGTAATATTATTGTAGAAATCAGTCATACACTAACGAGTCGGGGAGGTAATATTCATAATCAAATTTTTCCCGTTTCTCTTCATATGCAAATTTCACTTTTTGTGCTTTATCATCTCGTATGATTGTTGGTTTAGGTTTTGGTTTCTTGTAGGTATGTACGGCAGTCTGGTTCACTTTTATCTTCTCCGATGTTTCCAATTCCTCTACTTTACAACGAAGAGTTTCATTATCTTTCTGTAATTTAGTGATTTCTTTTTGTGATCTTGCTTCCTTTTGCTTCAATGCCAACAACAGTTTTTCAGTATTTGGTTTAGATTTTGCTTTCAATCGTTTGAGTTCATCATGAAGTTTATCATAACTCATTTGTTTCTCACTAACTTCCATTTCAAGTCTCAATATTCGCTTTTTATACCCATCTTCGGCATTTCTCAAAATCTTTCTGTCTTCAAATACCCGACTGTACGGTTCAATTAAAGGATCCTTCCCGGTGTCCATTTTTCGTTTAAGTCGTTCATGATCTTCATATAATTTTGTAAATTCAGCTAACACTCTTGTAGTTTCTTGTTCCAACTCAGAGATTCTTTGAGCATATTTTTCGTTAAGTGTTAACAGTTCTGTCCTTGCTTCTATAAGTTTATCATATTGTTCTACATTGAGAACTCGTATAGTTGGTTTGTTTGCATCATTTGTTTTATTTGAAACTTTTCCTGTCGTTTTACCCAGCGGTGCTCCAGTCGTCTTAGGACTGAATGGATTCTTCTTATTAAGATCTGGTTTTGGTTTGTCTTTAGTTTTTGCCATCCATGTTTCCTGTAATTCGTCAAAGTGTTCATGACTCGGTTCTTTAATACTATTTTTGTCTTCATCGATAGTCTTATGTTTTACTACAAAGATATCAGCGTTATGTAGCTTAGGGTGCCTTTTAGCATGTTTTGACAATTTCAATTGATTATTACTATCAGCTGCTGGAACACGAGAAGATCTATTTGCTTGGTATACACTTCTCCTGGCAGGTATTGTCGCTGCGGCATTACTCATAATCAGAAACAGGGAACACCATCACTGAAAGTCATATAATAAGATAATATTTTCTTCTTATAATAATCTTTTCTCAGTCATTTTTATCCTCTTTAGTAATTATTCAATTCATATTGCTGGTAAAACCCTGTCATTTTTATTTTTTTTAAATTCAACACTAACTGAAACATGTGCGGATAAAGAGAGACATTTATCAACATCATCAACATCAAATAAACTACAATAATTGTGTACTGAGAACGGAACTTATATCAAATTAGCATTAAAAAAACGGATTCAAAAATAAGCTGTACTCTATAATATTATGCTGTTCAGTTGACTTTTACATCAATAACTAACATTACTATAATAATATTACTTGATAAAAAATCATATACCTTACAAAAGGTGAATTCCTCTTCTGTGACACAATTCAGCTACGTTGACTGTTTCAAACTAGTCATTAAAAGGTTGCATTATATTTTGCACAATCTCAAATTTACAAAACAGTGTCAGTCGTACAATTTAGTCTTTATTAATTCGCACCGTTATTGTTCATACGTTAATTCACACGATCAATTTCTTTTGTTAATTAAAAAACAAGAAAATGACATGCTTGAATAAACCTGAATACCTTTTTACAAATGTATGTTGATTTTTAAATATCTGTTTACATTTGGAATTTAACAACTTATAGCGGTATGAAGATACGTATGAATTTTGATATTGTGTTGTATGGAAACAGTGTGTATTGTGGATTTCACAGGTTTGTGCATTTATCTGATTTCTTACGACATTTTCTATCTATTATTATTTTTCTGAAATCAATTATACATGTATTAAACATGTATAAAACATTTGTACCGTTACCAACAAAGAATTTTGATATAGCTGTATACATGGTAAAGAGATATTAACCTAATGCAATCATATTACGAACATTTCTCCTATACAAATACCTGTATTATCTTTTTCAACACTTGGTTCATGCATAATGCATAATACTCGAATTTATTGAATGAAGATCGTAAATGAATGATATTTGACCATTGTATTGTTGTAATATTGTATTTTGTAACGGAAGATCTGACTGTTTAGTACAAAATGCTATGCAACTTCAAGTACGATTTAATGCTTCAAATATATAAATAATTGATGGAATACTTTAAAGCATGATTCGATAAAATATTTGTATGTTGTTAATGGTCATTTGATACATCTTCATCATGTTCGTAGTATCATAGAATGTTCTCAGATTTAATATCATTTTGTATTATTCAACCGACAAGGATTTTGAAAATGTTGTGCTCTAAATAATGCATAGTTTAGCCCGTTTTTTTTTATTTCGGATGAACATAAACAAGCTACTACCTAACAAATTTCAATAACCATTTACTTTAATAAAATATCAAAAGAAATATTGTTTACGTAATTTTAAAGTGGAACCATGCAACATAAAAGTGTTAATATGATAAGAATCGGCAGGAGATCTCAAGAGATCGCAACATAGACATTTGTCAGCTAGGACGCGTTTTTAAACAAAAACGGTGTCTTCAAATTGCGAACATTTCACACAAAATTGGCTTTAACAGTGGGTAGAATTCTCCCATTATTATTGTTCTAAAATCAATTATACATACAGTATACACGGTAAGGAGATTTTTAACTATACGCATTAATGAACATTTCTCCAAAACAAATATCGGTATTATCTTTTTCAACACTTGGTCGGCGCATAATGCATCATACATGAATTTCTTGAATGTAGATTGTAAATGAATAATATTCCATCATTGTATTTTGATAACGGATGATATGATTGTTTTTTACAGAATGCTACGCAACATATTGTGTTAAATGAACGAAGATGAGTTTTTTCAAATCTAAGAAAGTAGCTCAGCAGAAAACTGAGATTGAGAACCTGACACAAGAAAGAGATGAATTACGACAGAGTCAAGAAATAACAAACAAAAGAGCAGAGGACAATGAAAGTCGAGCGGACGAATTACAACGTTCAGTGAATGTACTGCAAACAGAAAACGCGCAACTGAAAGAAAAACTAAACACAGATGAACCTTACGATAAGGTATTTAAAGAAAGACAGGATTTAATAGAAGATAAGGGCAATAACAATGCCAAAATTGAGGAATTGGAAAATATAATACATTCTAAGAATGAGGAAATAGAATCTTTGAAGATAACGATTGAGAATACAACGAAAGAGAAAGAAATTTCAGAAAATGCAGAAAAAAAGACGGAAGATGTAATGCAAGAATTAGAGACACTGAAACAGAAGAATGAGGAATTAGAATCTGAAAGGGTGGAACTCGACAATCGCATTGACGATCTCGAAAAGAAAAACAGCGAATTCGAAGATGAAATGGTTAAACTTCAGCAAGATTTCGACAAGCTTAAAGAAGAAAAGGCAGAAATGAATACTTTGATGGCTGAGCAACAGGACGAAGAACTTTCGAAGAATCGAGCTTATATAGAAGACTTGAGAAAAGAACTTAATGAAAGTAAAAACAAAGTTGATAGTATGCTGTTAGAAAGCGAAGCCCTAAAGTCTGAAAATGAATCTCTTTTCCGCGCAAACGAATCAAAGAAAGAAGATATAACTGAAATGCAAAAGGAAGTGACAAGTATCAAAAATGAACTGAAGATCGAAAGGCTGCGATATAAGAAATTAAAGGAAGATTGGGATGAAGAAAAGAAAAGCACAGAATTTGTGTTAGTCAGTAAATCGGCCAGAAGTAACCGAAATCAGAGTCTTGAGACTTTCAAAGAAGAAAACGACTCCGAAGACGAACATGTCGTAGGAGTGGTTGAAGCAGCGAGGGCTGAAAGAGAGGAATTAAAGAAAAAAGAAAATCAATTGAAGAAACAAATAAATCGACTTGAAAAAGACAAAGAAGAACTCTTCAGATCGGGGACAAATTTATTTTCGGAAAATAAATCACTCTCGGTGAAATATGATCAGGTTGTAGGCGAAAGAACAACGCTTTTGCAAGTTGAGGCTGCATTGAAACGTAAAGTAAACGGACAAGAACAAGAAATAAAAGACATGAAAAAGACTATTGACGACATGTACTACCAGAATATGGCTATAAGAAGAAATGAAGATAGTGAAAGTAAACGAGGATCATATGTTGTTGTGATGGGGAATGAAATGATAAAACAGCTGGAACGCGAGAAAAGTTCTCTGTACAGACGTGTAAAATTTCTTGAACAAGAAAATAGTGAAATTGAAGCACGAGTAATTGAACTTGAAAAGCAGTCCGAGCAACTAGTAAATTACACTCGAAAATACGATAAACATCCGAATTTACCGGACGTGAGAAGAAATGGTGATTACGAATACAATAGCAGACCGATTTCTAGGGATAGATTGTCAGATAAAGATTTGAATAGAGGATCCCAACATGGCAGAGGAGGTGTACGGGTAGATGAGTTAATCCGACGGAATGAAAAGAGAGGTGCGCGTGGGAAAAGTCGACGAGACGAAAGAGACAGAAGAAATAGCCCTGACCGATACTTTGATTACCGACCTCCTTCAGGAAAAAGAATGCCTTACGAAGAAAAAGCTCGACCTCGAACAATTCTTCCAACAAGAAGTCCGGATTACTATAAAAACAACGAGCCGCCATTCAACAACTCAGTTTCTAGACAAACGAGCATTGGACCGACAAGCGTGAGGTCAATTCATAGCCTGAGTTCTCATATTTCTTTACCACCCCTTGGTTCCAGTGGATCTCAATCACCACGGCCGACAATCCAATCTCCAAGATATCAAGACAGTAGGCGGATTACTCCCCTTACCACACGGCGCTAACTTACTGCTTTTGGATTTTGGACTTTGTACTGGGTTACGTACAGTTTATCAATCACCATTTTCATGTTTCGTTTTGTTTCGTTTGTCATATTCAAATTCGTGTTAAATGAAACATCTAGGCTCAGTGAGTATATTATCATTTAGCCTCATTTTGTTTATAGAGAACGTTAATTGTCGTCATTGATGACAGAATACATACCGATCAGAATAAAACACTGGTTTTGAATATAAAACAGCTATATTAAACTCTTTAGAATTATCGATCGTACTTTATGCACGAGTTCATGCTGCAAATGTATAAATAATTGATGGAATTTGATTAAAATATTTGCATGTTGTTAATTATCATTTGATACATTTTCATCCCGCACGTATTATAATTAGATGATCTTAGATTAAATATCATTTCGTACTATTCAACCGATCTGAATTTTGAAAATGCTTAGCTCTAACTAATGCAATATTGTCGCCCGTTTGTAAATCATGAGCTCGTAACATAGAAATTTTTCAGCTATGATTTGAGTTTTTAAACTAAAATGGCGTCTATATATTGTGAACATTTCTTACAATTAATTCTAACAGTGGGTAGACTGAAACTCCCAAGTAAACAACAGGATAATATCTGGGACCAATATTGGTCGCCGAAATCTTTTCGCATTTCATGATCTAATGTCCAACGTAGCGTGCAAACCATGTCCACATTGTTTTGTTTGTACATTTGTACATTCATTTCAATGAAAATAAGAACCAACTCTTTGTACAGTAATATTCCAATGTAATATATCTATACTATTATTCACTAAATACACCAATGCTATAGCACAAACTTTCCAAATAAACAGGCTATCATATGATAAGAAGTGAAAGCAACACATACAGACAAACACTGTGTATAGGTCATTACACATAAAATGAATTGTGAGATATTGGTGAGCATTGACTGAACAAAAATGGTACATTCTGGCGAAGGCAAGCATGCTTGTGCAAGTGGAGCTTTTAAACATGACACATACTCCATAGTTTAAAAGTTAAATGGATTATGACCGGACAACTTTCCCAGAATTTTATTTTAACAAAACAGTAACATTTACAGAAATATTCCGCGTAATAAAAAAACAAAATACACGACAGCAGTGTTTATATTAAAGCTCAACAATATACATTGTAAAATAATTATTTTCCTTTACAAAATTTTAAAGCTGAAACATTGCTGTATAATGGGGGCTATTTTCGCTGATACTTATTCCAGGCGTTAAATGTATTGGAAAAATGCTTAATCGGAATGCTTCAGCCATAGACAAAATTGGCTTTAACATTGGACCTGTACAATATAACAACCAGTTCCTTGTGGAAAACTGGAAAGGCGAACAGGCCGTCGTATTTAACAGAAATATCGATTGATAAAGGTGCTAAATCCATTGAAACAACCGCTTCACCTGACCTTACTGAGAGAACATAATGGTATTCATATCAATAATGATGAATACAATCATTTAGAGAAAACAAATAGTATATGTAAAGGAAAGAATTCATGTAATATATATTTACACGCGCATGTATTTCATGAACATATTGATACATGTTGGAAAATATCAATATGAAGACAACTCGTGGAACAAACAATATGGCCTTTATAAAATGAATATATTCCATTAACAAGTTAAAATTATCAAATAGAAATCCGAATAGAAAACAAAGCAATAACGTGGCCTGAATGTTGTGAGGGCTTACTGAATATTAAAATAATTATGTAAGAAAGTAAGTAAGTAAGTAAGTAAATATTTTATAAAAGTGACATGTGTACATGTTACATAATATACAAGTATAGAATAGTAAATAACACACCCGGCCCAATGGACCTATAAGTCACCTATACAAATCAAGTATAAAGTTTCACATGAAATTATTTTCAATGTTGAATATCATGAGTAAATGAATATGAAATTCATAATACATGTAGTTAACGACAACGTTTTGTTTGATTAATTATATATTTTGTTTCTTCTTCTTATATACACCTTAACAATATACTTGGCTAATTTTCTTGGGATATTAATATTAAGGTATCTATGTATGTAGTATTCTCTTTTAAAACCGTTAGTAAGTTGTTAGTAGTAATAGGCGGTACCCTGGTACCATGGTCATATAGAATATAGAGGGGGTCGGTACCAGAAGTAAACAAAATTGTGACAAATTGTGACAAATTGGAAATCAATGTTGTACCCCAAAATAGTATGAATTGAATTTTCGGAATGTTCTGGTACCATTATTTTGTGTGTGTATAGACTTAGACAATGAGAGAATTTTCTTTCGAAAAGACATGGTGGCCCTGAAAAGGGCCGTTGGTGGTCCTGAAAAGGACCGTTGATAGTTGTCTATGCTGACTGATCTGGTTGGGTACATAGTTCGCATTGGCAGTCTGGTGGGGGATAGCAGAGCCTGCATGTTGAATCCCCACAGGACCATTCCTGTTCTGGTACTGGTGGTTGTTCCGTGTACTCAACTTGAGCGGTAGTGATGATACGCCAATGCTCTTCTTCTTGTTGTTGTTCCCGTTGTCTATTCACCGTTCGTTCCCGAGCATCTCGCTGCCTTTCTCTGACTTGATCTCGAAATTGAGATAATTCTTCTCTATGATGAAATCGATTGGTTTCAATGGTATTCAAAGTCTCACCAATGAATTGAAGATCACGTTCCCTTTTTCTAACAATGCTAGCCGCTAAGCGACTGATTGAACGCCATACCCTGCTCTGTTTTTCAGTCAGTTGTTTTGCTGTTTTGAGTTCATTGAATAAAGCCTCCATCTTGAGTGTTTGAGTTCTCAGAATGAAATGAGGCATTGTATTGTAAGACGGAGTATTTTTCTGTTGAAGCGCCGCCCACTCTCGTGGTTGGATGACGTCATATCGCTTGGATGACGTCACCCTAGGGTTGGATGGCGTCACGCGCCAATGTACCGCACAGACATGTGCTTGATTTTTATGAACTTAGAAAAAAGATAACAGACACCTAGTTCTCTAAACTTTTATTTTTGTAACAAGAAAACAGTAACAACATGAAACAGTAACATTGTTTAATGATCACCATAAAGAGTTGTATTTCTATGTGTGATACTATGATACAAACGGTTGTGACCTTCTGGTCTAGAGTTACGTTGAGCACAACACTTTTGTCCACACTTGTTCACATATTGAGCATGCATGTAATAAGTACCATAATATTGTTGAAACCAATGCGTCATTTTTTCCATACATGTCCGGTTTGAATCGGGTTAACAGTATCTGGTTCAAGTCACATTCACGTGAGATAAAATCCAAAGCGAATAGACAATACACACCACACACCGGTAACATATCGCCTTGTATTCTCATGGCATTCCACAGATAAGTTTTGTTGGCATGTTTTTTCACAAAGGTTAGAATCTCTTCGAAAGGAGGTAATCCGTAGGAATCAAAGTACACTGCTTTATTGTCTTTTAAATAAAGAGCCACCCAGTGTTCTCCACGTTGATTCCCGTTATGGGTATTCACAATATAGGCTTTCACGTCATGCGGTTTCTCTGAAGGTAATTGATCTTTGGCACAAACACGAGCATGTAGTGGTTTTAATAACGGTGAATGATCTAATAGGTATTGTAGTTCATTCGTCTCCATAATGCCAATTTCTGTTGACACGTTCAGCCCAAACACTGATCCATTGATCTATGAACTGATTCTGAGTGAGTTCTTCTTTAAATTGAATCCATAATCGACACGCGTCTCCTTTTTCACTATCGGTCAAGGTCACTAATTCAGGATACCACTTTTCCATGACCTTGAACACGTCCAAACGTTGAATCGCTTTTTGAATGTAAAGTTCTGTCCACTCTTCCGTATTCGTGTATAAGCAGAGTACATGTTGTACTTGACTAGGATGATTCACTCGACAACCATAACAGTCTTTATGCACTTGATTATAAATTAAAGATTGGAGTGCTTCTGTGACGTGATGATTCAAGCACTCTTGTAAAAAGTCCGTCCTTGAACTTGTACAACAAGGATACGCCAATAACTTCATTTCGTAATCTTGTCCTTTTTCCAGGTGTTCAATATCCATGTCTTCCATCTTAATAATCTAGAAGCACTTCTCTGAATTGATTGATTTCAATTTGATTGTCGTATTCCGCAAATACAATCACGTTGATGGCTTGTGCAAGTGCTGTTCCAAAGTGAAATTCCAATCTCAGATTGCCCGTTTTTATAGGATGGAGTTGACCTTCCTCGCAACCTTGATCTGCTGTCAAGTCCAACCCCCAGAGTGTGTATCCGTTCCGATAATCATTCATGCTCAATCCAAATGAACGATTGAGACCAAGAGCTCCTGTCGCTTGATAAAGTGACATGTAGGATCTTAGAACTTCTCCCGTTTCAAAATTGGGTTGAAACGCTTTGTTATGAATACTTTTTCCGTCAATGCTGACTTCTAGATGATTCAGTGTAAAATGACGGAAATCAAAGGGGTTGGTAGCCATGTCTCCATTCATGTCTCCATTTCTTACCATACCGATGATAAGACGTTTTGGCAATTGACCTTGAAATAAATGATCTTCAATCTTGGATCGTTGACCGTTAGGAATCGTAAATGTTTTTACTTCAGTTCGTCGGATGGGGATTTTCATGTTATGTTGAGCAATCTGTTGATTGAGTTGATTGGCTACCACTGGCAGTAAATCTACTGTTCTTACATTAAATCCTGCTTCTAGAAACTTGATTTTAGCCGGTGCGGCACCCATGAGACAGAATTGAGGTGACGCTTTGTTTAGTCTTAAGCGTATTTCCATACCATTGGGTAAATATTTATCTTGCATCATCAGATCCAAATGAAGTCGTCCACATAGTTCCACCACACGACTTTGAAGGACACGAGCACGTCTCTCAATATAGCCCAGGTTACCCCCCTCATGTGCGTGGGTGTTCATATGACCAGGGGTGTCTTCACCCCATAACTCTAGCGCCTGAAGTTGAGTGTCTTTACAGCTTGAGGTGAAGGAGAGTAAATTTTCTATGTATGCCCGATAGGCATACGTGTCCGCATTGCTGGTGATCAGTTTATTATTCAGGTACACATCAATGCTTGAGAACATACTGTGAAAGAAATTGTTGACGGTAGCAATTTCACTGTCGGCCGCTAGGTCTGTACCATCTGCCTGTATAATTTTTAGTTTTAGGTACAGGTAAGATTGATTCAGATCTGTCCATTTTTCTGTCTGTGCAGGAATCACAAATTCAATCGGAGCATTATTGTCCAGAGCAGAAATGGGATAATGCTCAGTCCATTGACCTTCTTGCATGGCTGTCATGGTAGGTGGCACAACAGACACATCCAACTCTGTCTTACTACATTCACAGGAACCGTGTTGCATCATGATTAATCGAAAATATCAAGAGGTCTGGCCTGCTTAACTCGGCGATGATGAAGTTTCGAATGAGGTCTTTTCTTGACTGGTTTGCTCTTTATACGTCTTTTAGGGCTGGCCACGGCATGTAGCAAGGATTCACCCACATCTTTTAATACAGAGGCTCCACGTTTTCGTATTACTTGTTTAGCGTTTGATCCTGTCAAGATATCTTTGATAGCGGCTTTTCCTTGCTGGAGTCCTTCTTTTTTCAAGGTGCGAACTCCAGATTTCACAAATGGATTCAGTAAAGGTATAATTCTTTTCATGGCTTTCTTAAACATGGATCCAAGTCCGTGTCCATATTGTCGAGGTTGACCTTGGTAAGTAGGTATCATTGTCTTTGACGTAGGTGTAGTTTCACCATAGACTTCCCATGAATAAACTGAATAGACTGGCCAGTGTCACCCCTTATATGGATAGTGATGGTGTCAAAGTCGGCTTTAGCCAGTGGTACATAGTGTAAATTCAAGAACTCGAAATGAATATGAGGGTTAGTTCCTGCTTTCGTTCTCGGATCAAATGGAGCTACACGTAAGATGGGGGCTTCTATGTTTCCCAAATAGGTATAAGACGCGAGGTCAGAATAAACAAACAAATGATTATGACCCATGTTAATATCTACGCCATGAGGAAACGGATCTGGAGTGTCTTTTAAAAAGATGGTAGGAGAACTATCAGGGGCTCCACCCAGTTTAATAAACATGTGAGGATGAAACTGAATGCCTAGTTGATCCGAACTGTCCAGTTTTGCGCGTTTACTTTGTCCTGAAAAACCCATGGTAAATCGAAGGCCTTTCTGTCTAAATATTTTACCCAGATTATCTTTTACGGTAAAGTCAATCGTCTCGATCAAATGTTGGGGTGTGACATAAGTTCCTACAGGAATACAAAGTCGTACACCTTTTTCTTCTTTATTGGGGAGAGTGCAATAGGAAATTAAGGATTCAAAGGCCTTACCCAGGACAGGATCGTGTGTGACAATGCAGAAATGTCGCTCTTCTTCAGTGACATTAATGACCTGACTAGGAACAATCATTTCCACTAAGGCAATTTCCCAGTCTTGTTTATTGAGATGGATGGGTTTTGTCAGTTTGGTACGAAAACAACATTGCGTATTGTCTGGGAATAAATCCATAGAGCTATCACTCATGAGTGTGATGTAAAACGAACTCATGTTGATTTAGGTTTATTGAATTTCAAGGAGGGATTCGGTAGAATATAACCTAGAGAACTACTTAAAAGCAGAAGCCACAATTCTCGATCGGGTCGTTGAAAACACAAATTAAATAGCGATACGGTAATAATAATAAATACCACTACAATTTGTGCAAAAAAAGTGACCTTATTTTTGGGTTCACACAATTTGGCTTGCTCTGAGGCAGTCACTACCACACTGGCCGTATCAGCTTGAGACATGATGTATTTATTAACAAACTTCAAACGAGATGGGATTCGGGAATCCAACTGTCAAATTTCGAAGGATAGCCTTTCCAATGCACTTTAATTTCTCGTCTTCCGTCTACCTTACTCTGGCGATGGGCGAGCACTGATTCAATTTCATAGATAGCATCATCTTTTATAACCTGTACTTCAGAGAAATAAAACGAACCCAGTATGGGTTCTCCGTCTAAATCAGTCAATTTCACAGTAGCAGGAGAGGTCTTTTTGACTTGGATCACTTTAAACAGTTCAGTGGTCCAGTTGGGTAGATAACCTTTATCAAATGTACGTTTTGTTTTATTGATACGAACAATATCTCCCACATGAAGGGTCGTCGACGCTTTCTTTCTTGATTTTCCATACAAGGTCAAGGCCACTTGAGATTCGTTATTCTCATTTACGGATACGGGTGCCATTTGTATACTACGATGAACACGATGATTATAGGCATGCACGAGATCAGGCAATACCTGAATATACCTTCGTGTTTTATGATGCGTAAAGTATTTCCACATGCGTGATTTTAAGGTCCGTTGAAAACGTTCCACTATACTAGCCTTCGTTTCTGGGTTTTCAGTCGTAAAATAATGAATCCCTACTTTGTCTAAAAACTGTTGAAACCTTTGATTCTTGAATTCTGTTCCTTTATCGGTTTGCAACGCTTTAGGTTGTCTCGTTTTAAGAATAGAGCGAAACGCTTCCACCAATGTGAGCCCCGTTTTATCCTTGAGGGGAACGACCCAAGCATATTTTGAAAACACGTCAATGACACACAACAAATATCGATAAGGGGTGTTGTACTGAGCCAAGGATTGCATGTCTGCCAAATCAGCTTGCCATTGATGATCAATACCACCCACAATCGTTTTCCGTCTCGAGAATACCCTACGGATAGGTTTGTGCAGGGTATAGGTCTTTTGTCCCTTCAACCAGGATCGCACTTGACTTGGTGTAATGGATTTCAGTTGAGTTCGAGCTGCTGTAGTAAGACGTTCTACCCCACCAAAACCAGCCGGATGATGGGGATCATAATAAATCTGATGTAACAGACTGTCTACCTTTTTGTTCATGTTGTCTAGTAGGCTTCCCACTTAGGTTCTGCTTTCATCTGTTTGACAGGTTTACTTATAGGTTCTGCTTTCATCTGTTTGGCAGGTTTACTTATAGGTGAAGGAGGCTCAACAAAACTATCAAAGAATTCATCATCTTCCTCCGAATCGTCTGCTTTTTGCATCCATGACCATCTCCGTTTATTTCCTATCGCTTCTTGTGGTACATTGACATCTCTTAGTCCACTAGAAAACTGTTCCCATCCTCTAGGCTCCGACCCTTTTCTATGACGTATGACATCATTGACCAAATCAATAATGTTGGATCCTTGTATTGGTTTTCCATGGTATTCCAACATCCCTTGATCATTCCATGACATGTGGGGATGATTTTGTAGAAAGTGTAATAAAAGCTGAGTTTTTCGACGCATAGTAGTAGGAACACTTTCAAGAATCCGATCCGTCAATGTAGCAGGAGCCGCTTGTGCACCTTGAGCAGCTGGAACAACCGGTGCAGCCGGTGCAACTGGTGCAGCCAGAGTAGCCGGTTCACGTGCTTTTTGATGAGACAGTTGAAACTTTTGCAAGACTTGCCCATAGTGTTGTGCTTTTTCTGATTCAGACAACGATTCATTTTGTAATACGTCTCCCATTTGTTTCTGTAAATCGGATGTTTGACTGACTTGCGGGGGAGGAGGTAAACATGGTCGTTGTTCTGTTTTCCATCGATTCATCTCTTCTAGCATTTTGAACGGGACGATAGCCATTTTCTTCATAGCTTTTTCACCAGTGTGGCAACACCTCCACTGAGTGCTCCTGCAGCAACAGCTTTAGCAATGATTGGAGCAAGAGCTAGTAATGGAAATAATCCTCCTTTTTGATTCAACACACGTTTCTTTTTTTGAATGGATACTCTTTTATCTGCTAAAGTGCGGAGATGTTGACGCTTGGACTTCAACCTTTGCTTTTGAGAGGGGGATAAGGCAACATTGCCTTTTAAAACATTCTGACAGCATTCTGACACACATTGAATCATTTCTTTAGATGCTCCATGTATCATCTTTCTTCTTAACCCATCTGGGGCTTGAGTTAAACCCAAAACCAGATGTCCGTATTTATGCAGGAGTGGTCTCTTTGGTGCCATTATGTCAAATAATACCTGTTTTTACTTCTTTACAGCTTTTATACTAAAGCATCAAAGGCTTGTCTTGAAGCTGGATTCATAGGGCCCTGTCTCATCAGGTGAATACGATGTCTCAAAAGGGGTTTCAAGACAGCCTGTCTTGATAAGGTAGATAAGGATAGGGGTGAAAAACGACACAATGGAGTGTCTGGTGAACTTCTTGAACTGGGAGATGATCTACTGGATGAACTGTGAGATGATCTGCTGGATGAACTCCTAGGTGTGCTAAAACTACTTGACCCACTGGTTGAATAACTACTTGGCGAACTGCTTGAATAACTGCTTGGTCCACTTCTAGATGAACTGCTTGGCCCACTGCTTGAATAACTTCTAGATAAACTGCTTGGCCCACTGCTTGAATAACTCAAACTGCTTGGCCCACTGCTTGAATAACTTCTTGAATAACTCAAACTACTTGGTCCACTTCTAGATAAACTTCTTGAACTTCTAGATGAACTGTTTGATCCACTTCTTGATAAACTTCTTGAACTTCTAGATGAACTGTTTGATCCACTTCTTGATAAACTTCTTGAACTTCTAGGTGTGCTAAAACTGTTTGATCCACTTCTAGAAGAATTTCTTAAGTTTTTAGATGAATTTCTAGATGAGCTTTTAGATGAATTTCTAGATGAGCTAAAGTTCAAACTACTCACAGGACTGATAGGAGACCATTGTAACTTACTGATTGGAGTTACAGCCATAGAGGGTGTTGAAGTGGTTTGCTTTCGACGACGGAGAGTAATAAAACGTTCATTGATCTTGGCAGGCGATTTTCTAGCTTTTTTAGCTGGAGCTTTTCTAGGTTTTCTTGCTCTTTTAGCTGGAGATTTTCTAGGTTTTCTAGCAGGCGCTTTTCTTTTAGCTGGAGATTTTACAAATTTACGAATCGTCTTTTGACCATTCCATCGGAGTAAACTTCGTATCATGACTCCACCAAGAAATCCACCTCCTCCTGGTTTCAATATGAGTTGACGTTTAGTATCCATGTCCACTTGATCATCTCCCAGCTGCTCTAATTCATGCTGATGTTTTTGCATAAAGTTTTGTGTTTGTTTAGGTAGCACAATTTTCTTTTTTAAAATCACCTTTGCTGCTAAGGTGAACCACTTGAGCATTTCTTTTAATCCAGACCGTAGCATTTGCTCCCGTACAGTAGGGTCTCGTTCCTGACCCAAATGTTCTAACGATTGAGCTATGGCTGTGGCTGACATGATGACTGAATGATCTTATATGAGTAAACGATGTTTATATATACACAACTGGCCCACGTTTTTCTCCAGTGATCCAGTGATGAAAAATATCTGTTCTTAACCGATAACTGTCTGGTGTTTGAGGGTGAAAGTCAATCACTAAATACCCATGAGGTGTAGAGATAGCATCTTGATAAGCGGGTAACAAGTGTGGCAATTGAATTTGATTCGCCAACACTTTGATTTGTCCTTTATCTCTTGTGTTTTGAAATAAGATCATGTAATGTGCATTTAAACTCAGGGTACGACTGGCTTTCGATTGTTGAAACATGTTTTGTGTAATGTAGATCACACTAGCATTACGATGGTGACCTTTTCGTGTAAACCATAATTTGATTTTCTCTTCATCTTTATCACCAAGCATGTCATCAAATATAATTAAATGAGGAATGGATGTATCCTCTACTATCTCTTCATCCTCGTCAGGTATCCCCTGTATGAACCGAATACTAGGTTCTTGTTCTTGTAATTGTGCATAGGCTACTTGCCATTCTTTGTAACACCATACAATACGCTCAGGTACTACTTGAAACAAATCTGATTTGTATTCCAACACCTTTTTTACGAATTGTGTTTTACCAGAGCCACTAGGGCCTGCGATAAACATATTGCAAGGATGCTTAAAAAGTAAACTGGACTCCATGACGTGAAAATCACAACTAACACTATTGGAAGAAAAACATTTTATTTATTTGTATAACCAGATAAAACATGATTGAGTTCTTTACAAGTTTATGTATGAGTACAAGAATAATCACAACAAGAACAACACATGTCATGTAAGGGTAACAACAGTTTGTCAGAAAATTCAAACACACATTCTGAATGTCCAGATTGACTCAGAAATGTTAACACAGAGTCATTGTTCACCACCTGTTTGAACCAATCCGTTTCACTCAAGTCCATGGGTACTGATTGTTTATAAAATGAATTCATCACATGAAGTCCATGTTTCATTTCTTCAAACATGTCTGGTGTACTCAACTGTTGTCGAATCCATTCCAGAGAATGATGACCTTCAGGTATCTTCATACGATAAGCAAATACCAATGCTTTTCTCAACAGGGTATGGTTCATAATATCAAACTGTTCCATTCTTGAATCGTGTGAATCACTCTATCGTTACATACATAAGTATTCCAATCGTCTCGATGGATAGCTTTCAAGTCTAAGTGTGCACTGATCATAGCATCACGAATCATCTGTCTAAATAGTTCAAACGTGTGAGGGTTCAGAATCCACGCGCGAATGTCCTTGACCTTGACAAGGTCATCTTGTACAATACTGTATAACGTATCCGTATACAGCTCAAAATCCAAAATGTAATATAAACTTATAAATCGTCTAGATGGTTTAACCATAATTGAATATTTCCTGAACAAATCACTATTCTAGGTCGATTCGCATGAACGGCTTCAATCTCGTCTTTGACTTCTCTTAAGCGATGCCTTAATTTATAGAACACGGCACGATACTGTAGAATATGAATAACATGAGTGAACGGTACCTGTCTCTTAAATACCATGATACCACGTATTTTAAACTGTGAATACGGACGCCATCCGGGGTGAGATCTCCCATTGTCCTCTTCAGCCATACTGAACCATATCACATTGGGGGTAGAACGAAAATTGTTAGCTAAGGCAGATACGTCGCTCAAATTAGCATCGTGGATTAAAAAATCCCATGTCGTAGATAACATACGATCTAAGCTTTGTTGTACCACATTCAGTTTTCGTAGAATCGGTAATTTTTGGTTGAATGACAAGTCCTGGCGATCACCTACATCCTTCAACAGTCTCTCTATCCGTCGATGATTTGTATGTTGTAAGCTATGTATAGCATTATGAGTAGCCCATGTGTGCACTAACTCCATCTTCCATGTTTTAGCGTTAGCCCATATGACATAACGATAAATTTTAAGTCTCAGCTCTATCGGTAGTAAGGGTATCCAATCCATGTCTTTATGAATAATGAATTTTAGATGACTTGTTCTAGTCATTACCTAAAAGGTCAAGGTCAGTCATGTAGATAACCATAAGGCACAGTCATATGATTCTCGACCACAATACGTTTGGTATACACCGAACGAAATGTTTTGACTTGTTTCTCACTGGTCACGGTTCTGTCCTTATGACGTTTAATCCGAGAAGCATATTCAACTACGGTCGAATAATGATGTCTGTCTTTCACACAATCCACCATCGTATTGAAATTCACTTGTTGAGTGGCATTGTAGTCTAACGTAATGCCTTTCACTTTGCATTTTTGATGGAGTTCACCGTTTTCAATGTATTCATAGCCATAGTTCTTTGGACCTAAAGCGACATATCTCACAATACGACCCTTTGGTACCTCATCTGTCCATTTTCCCAATCGACTGGAGATAATAGGAACATTATAGCCATCAGGGTCATGAATGTACATACAACTGTCTGTGTCAAAATACAGTACTCTCTTTCCTAGAGGTTCAAGCACTTTGTACAGTTCTAATCGAGCATAAGCCGTCACAAATGAAGCCACCACAGGATTGGCTGATGAATGAGGGTCTGCTTTGTCCGATTCATCAGTGTAATTCATTAACACGAATTCATCATGATCAAAACACTCTGCATATTTCACAGACTTTTTAGGATCGTTCAGTATTCCGTAGAACTGGTCCAATCGATGAACATACTCTGTTTTAGGCAAGAGGTTAGTTTGAGCATTTTTACCCCAGAGACAATTCAGCATGGTTTTGGCAAAAGCTCGTTTTCCTGGATTTTTCTCCACCTGTTGCAAACGAATTCCTTCTGCTTCAAAATAATCTTGTTTAAATTTATCTTGAGCCTCTTCCGTATCCACCCCTGGAGGATATCCACTAGCCTCTTGTTTCATTTTCAAGTATTTGTCAATGTATTGCCGATAGACGTCCGTACTCCATTCATCCCAGTGCCATACATGATACACTTTTGATACTTGATAGCCTAAAGCAATAGCTTTAGCCAATTCAACATGAGTCCATGTGCCATACAAGAATCGTTCATACGGGGAATGTGTACAATAATCCATCTCCTTCTCAGCACAGGTACGGCATAGCGTAAACACCATTTTACTATTACAGTGTATGGGTAAGACAGGCATCCATAAATCTTGCGGGGGTAGAACACGGCATTTAATCAGTCCTTTGTATTTCTCAATATGCTGTTGATCAATTTGTTCTTGACTCATGATCACTGGATGACCTATCGGATAAGCCCTGTACTTGTTCACATACGGATAGAGAGAACAAATATCCACATATTTGATTTCTTGATCGTTGTCTACTTCATGATACAGTCGGACGGCATTCGTACGACCTCCGAACAAAGCTTCCCTGGGTTGTATCGGTTCTTGACCATGATAGAATCGTTCCACTCTTGTCTTATAGGTAGGATCCTTTTGACAACGCTGATCAAATTCACATTCCCACATGACCACAACAGGGTACCCCTGTTCTTTCAAAGACTCCAGTCGTTTATACGTATCGTGATAGGCCTGTTGCATGCTTCTCAAAGTATACGGATTGATGGTACTTCGGTTAGGAAAACAGGTGGGGCACCCATGGTACCAACATCCCATGAATTCATACACGGTGTTGGTCTCTTGACAATAGCCATCCACGTAATAAGGTCCAATTTTGACTTCGCCTTTGTTATTCAAGGCATGTCGAATATGTATCTCTTCGGTGACAGCCATCATTTGTAGCCAACGTATGCCTTTCATGGAATACCGGGTTTTATTGGGATACCCGGCATCCGAAATCACGGCTAAACTATGAGGTGGCATGGAATTTTTGCGCCAGGCTTTGTTACACACTTGAGCTAATGTGGTAGCTTCAGTAAATGGATCTATTTGATCACTTTCCAATAATTGTTGACGAAATTCTCCACACCCGCGTCTTAAAATGTCCACATCCGATTGACAGTATTTCTCCATTTCCTTTTGAAAATCAAATACGTCACCTTTTCTTTCATTGTACCAGGTTAAAAACTCTTCACGTCGCTCTGGTTTCATACTATCCGGTTTGTAAAAGTGTAGTGGTAAATAAGGTCCCACATAATCTTGATACGCCAAGGTGTTTGCATAGAATGGAAACCATCCTTTGGCTAACTCGGTCAGTCCAAATGTATTGGGAAAATAGGAAAGAGGCATACTCAGGAAACTGAGGGAGTCAATCATGCGTATTCCATGCACTCTCAATTGAATGATTTTACTACCATTCATAATCAACTGGGGTTTCGCCGTCCCCTGAGTAACCACATATCTAAGAATAAACTGAGCGTCATAGCCTTGAGCATTGTGGGCTATCACTGTCGATCCTCGATGGGTAGGGAGGAATAGCCAAGTACAGAATTGTTGTAACGTATTTTCACCACGGAATGTCATTTGTCTGGCTTCATTCACCTCTTCACAATACTCACATGGAGTTTTCACTGACTTACACATACAGTCACCACAAGCACGTTGAGCCACACAAAAATTAGGGATATGTTCTCCAGAATCAAAACGACATTCAAAATAAAAAAAGATGAATGGTACTTCTGGTTGTTTTCTATTGGGTGGTTCATACGTTGGAATGTAACAGTCATGATCTGGTCCTACTATGGCTTTACAACACCTACATTTCTTTGTCCCTGGGCAAACGTGACTCCGTTTCGTTTCAATCACCTTTTGTCCACATTTCTTACAATTCCATACGGATTCACAAATGGTTTTACGTTGTTTTCCCGTTTTTGTTTTATGATTGTCAAAACATGCCTGACTCTGGAATAGGCGACGGCAATCCGGACATCTTATAGATTGTCCTGCTGGGCACAGGGTGTGAGCATAACACTGACAAATATGGCTACACTGGTGTCCTTCACGGTGATCATAACCGACATCACACCATTCACAATAATAACTCCGCCCGAGAAATCCGGTAATGGATACAATACAGTCATAATGATTATCATGGTGAAAGATATGAATCACACGACTTTTTTCAGTCATAGCGGGTGGTTTGAATAACAATTCACTTCCATAATGTTGTGGATGGATTTTAATCACATAGCTGGGATAGATATAGTCCTGTAGTTTTTGGTATTCTTCTATACCACACGACTGATCCGATGAAATACCCACTTGCTTTAATAATGCTTCAGCTTCGTATTTTTGAAGATTTTTCTTAGACTGACGTATAAGACCCCATCGTTTTTTCCATTCCGGGGTTTGATTTTCATCCACTTTGCACCGTCCTACCACAATCGATCTAGCTAAACACATAGAGTCCTTACTATTGTCAATACACACAACACTTGTCTTTGACTTCCGCATACTGGATAAGTTTGGTGCTTTAAACGTTTTCTTTCCGGATCCCTGTGGCATAGCAATATGCGTAATTTCCATCTGTGCCGCCCCATCATGAATTTTAAATTGACGGTTACTCTGTGCCACACGTTCAATTTCATCCAATAATGTATCTCCACTAATACGAGATGCCCTATTAAACGGAACATGTATTCCAAAGTCCAAATCAGGATGTAGAATAGATACTCGAACTCGATCATTTGATCTCACTTCACATCTCTTGTAGAGTTGATCCATCATATCATTAAACAACCTGTTTGTAAATTCAAACGATTGATTATACGGCTGAAATGTCACATCATATACTTTGGATTGAGTCTTGAATTGTCTTGACTTTCTTTCCATGCGTGACTGTATGTCATAATAGTCGCGCACAGGCTCAACCTTACTTCGTTTAGTTGGAGGTTCATCCTCACCACTAGTACTGTCGGTATCTGACATGATTATGATCTTAAAACTTCTCCGCCGTTTTTTATAGTTCGGGTTCAAGGTCATAACGCGTGACACTCTATAAAAGACGTACGCTCCGTCCGTTTTTTATCATTTCAACATGAGCGATCCTAAAATGAACCAAGTTGAAGAGAACCGAGATCAAACTTTGATGTATTCATTAAAGAAGAAAATTAAAGAGCTTAACAACTTAGCGGATCAGCTCTGTGGACAGAAAAATGTAACATGGGATCATATCAAGTGTTATCGTTGTGGAAAGAAAGGACATTATTCTACAAGCTGTACGGAACCCTTCAACAATGAATGCTTTTATTGTCATGAACAAGGACATTTCATCGCAGACTGTCCTAAGAAACAAGGTGAACAGGTCGATCTACAGGACGCAGAACAGAGTAAGAAAAAACGTAAATACAAAAAGAATCCAACAAAAACTGTGAGTGACTTTGTGTAATCCAGACAATGTGTTGGACAATGTGTTGGACAATTGTGTATAAATTGGAGACTAAGTGAGTTGTATTGTGTTGTACTTTGTTGTACTTTATAAATGTTTTCAAAAATAAAATGATAGACAATGTAATATGCTTTTGTCTTTGCTTGAGATATAAAACGAATCTAACACATATGGTGGCCCTAATAAGGGCCGTTGGGTAATTCATTGCATTTCTGCAAGAAATAGGTATCGCCAATAGTTGGCTCTCAAATCCTCATCATAAAAGATGGCAAGGTCAGGGTATAAATTACCCATCTTGATATCCATCTTCACTTCTACACATGCATCTTGGAATTCAGACAAGTCTGGGTACAAATTACCCATCTTGACCACCCAAACATCTTCTTGTTCAGGTTCATCAGAAGAACTTTTCAAGCAGTTGCCCATGTTGAATCATGAAACATAAATGAGCTATGGAACATGAGAAAAACACTGACCTAGAACAGACCAATGAAATGCCAGTAAAATAGACCAATGAAATACCGTTAAAATGGACCAATGAAATACTGTTAAAATGGACCAATCAGAGTCCTTGTATCATATGAGAGTCAGTGACCTTGCCTTGATCTAATTTCATTCTGTATCAAGATGTCGCAACGCACGCTTAACATTATTAAGAGAAAGTATACAACCTTAGGGTTGTATATTGAACAACTGGAGATGCAGTTAGAAGAGTTGAGGTTGGAGGTGAAGACCCTAAGAGAGGGGAAACAGTTCGCGGAGGAGGTTGTGGTCAGCTCTGGGGAAGAGGACTGGGGGGATACCCCTCAAGAATCAACCCCAGAGAACTGGGAAGATGAACTGGTAGAGGTTCCGTCGAACCTCTACCAACCTACACCGGACCCGAAGGATGTCCAGAAATGGGACAAGTGGTGTCCTGCTTGTATGGGGAGATGCGGTCAATGCCATTAATCCCCATACAAGCACCAACGGTCCTTTTCAGGACCACCAACGACCCTTTTCAGGGCCCCCCATACAATTCAGAAAGAATCACTCTCATATTGTCAATATTACTAGTATATTTACATTCCTATCTGATAACACCAAATACAAATAGACGGTGTGAGGTAAGTTAAACATTTCCTACACATATAAGTGATAGTATTATGTGTACAATCATTTTCAACAAATATAAGTGCTGTGATTGTACAAAGTATTTCCCCCACAAATATAAGTGTTAGTATGTGATGTACAATCATTTTCAACAAATGTCTGCAAATTGCTGTGATAGTATAATGTGTACAGTGTTCAAATTGCTGTGATAGTATAATGTGTACAGTATTCAAATTGCTGTGATAGTATAATGTGTACAGTATTCAAATTGCTGTGATAGTATTAAGTGTACAGTCTGCAAAGTGCTGTGATAGTATTAAGTGTACAGTCTGCAAAGTGCTGTGATAGTATAATGTGTACAGTGTTCAAATTGCTGTGATAGTATAATGTGTACAAAGCATATCTACAATATAACCTTGACCTTGACGTGTCAAACACTTGTTAAAAAAACTTGAAGTGTCACACTTGTAAAAACTTGAAGTGTCACACGTATTCAAAAAAACTTCTCACAATTGACCTTGACCTAATAGAACACTGGCGCGTGCAGGCAAAAAGTATAAATACCCCCGGCGCAGACACTATTTTTTCATTATCTAGCATGGAGTCCTTCAACATGCCATACGATATATTGAGAGAAGCACTAGAATCATCTGAGTTGATAGACCCGAATGCGGGTATGCATTACAACCAGCCGAAGTACAACCAGCCAAAGTACGGTCAACTACAGTATAGGCAGCCACAGTACAGCCAATACAGTCAACCACTGTACAGCCAATACAGTCAACAGTCCATGGTAGATGTACAGCCTATGGTAGATGTACAGCCGATACAACCCATGGTAGATGTACAACCCACTATGACGAATACACAACCCATGGTAGATGTACAACCCACTATGACGAATACACAGCCTATACAACCTATGACGAATACACAGCCTATGGTAGATGTACAACCCACTATGACGAATACACAGCCCTCTATGGCGAATACACAGCTTATGACGGATAAACAGTCTAATACAATTACAAAGCCTACAACGGGATTGTCTGTTCTACAAGGTATCAAGGAAGAAATGGTACAGATGAATCAAGTCATGCAAGAGATGGTCAGACTCATGAAAAATCAAGAAGTACGGTTTAAGCCACAAGAAATGATTGTACCTGTACAGTTTATGTATGATTCAAAGAAACGAAAACATGAGCATGAGAAAAAGAAACCGGAGCATGACAAAAAGAAACCGGAGATGACAGAAACGAAGAAACGAAAACATGATCTTGAGAAACAACCTCGGGGCAAGTATGGTAAAGAAATAAAGAAATGAAGATCCGACTAACAGTCACAACCAACGGTCCTTTTCAGGACCACCAACGGCCCTTTTCAGGGCCACCATGTCTTTTCGAAAGAAAATTCTCTCATTGTCTAAGTCTATACACACACAAAATAATGGTACCAGAACATTCCGAAAATTCAATTCATACTATTTTGGGGTACAACATTGATTTCCAATTTGTCACAATTTGTCACAATTTTGTTTACTTCTGGTACCGACCCCCTCTATATTCTATATGACCATGGTACCAGGGTACCGCCTATTACTACTGTTGTTATACATCATTCAGGTTCGCAGACAATGAGACAATCACATATTTTACAGTACTGATACCAGTATCAATATTTTGACTCAACATTTCGCTAAAATGAAGCCGTTAATACATAAATGCCTCATGAACTGTAAGACCATCAATCACTCAATAAATCAATCGATATCTTTGAACATTTGTTGCAGATTCCGAATAAATGTTTGTCTCAAGACATCATAATGTTTGGTACAGACTGTTAGCACATGTACTAGATCCTCTTGAAATACAATTCTAAGCACGGGACATACATTGTTTTCTACCGTTACTTAGCAGCGCGAATGATTCTTATTTTTGTCATGATTTTTCGAAATGACCTTATATAGACATTTGGTGCAAAATAAACAAAAATTAAGCTTAACACGAATATGACAGAAACTCTTTTAATGCCTCATCAATATGTCTATGGCGGAAGTCTGCAGAAAATCTTTGTGACGTTAGTGCTTGATGTCCTCATATCAATACTCATTCCTTTCAGTTATATACTAGTTCGTGGACACGACTAATTATCTATATAATACGATAGAATCATGAATATTTCATCAACCATCAGTTCGTATATTATATGGTTTGGCTGAGTGTGAGATGTGATACAATGTACAATAAAAAGTTGAACATGTTATTATGATAGTACCAGAGCATATCAACAACATTAAAACTTTGACTAGTTAACAACTGTACTCATCATTTTCACTACGAAATACACCAAATTATGAATTTGTATTACAATGGTAGCATACTACGTCATCGCGCACCTCTTAAAATACTCCTCCCTGGCACACAAACGTTAATGAAACAGGGAAAATGTTATTCTTCACTTTAAAATGTACATATCCAAGAAATAGCCTTTTAACAGGTGCGCTAAAATGTATTATCTTACCATAACGTGCTACAAAGTTCATTTTGTTTCTTCTTCGTGATTCTGATGACAGAGGGTTTACATATTGATTACCGATAAGAATCTGAAACATTTTCATCACGTTTTATATGTTCTAAAATAATCTGGTATACCGAACCAGCCCGAAAAGCATATATGTCAACCTTGATTTAGTCTCATTTTAAAACTACTATTTTATATTAGTTACTAACAAAAATATACAAATCAAAAGTACGTTCCATATAATTGACAGTCGGAATAAAATTACATCTATTTTATCATTCAGAGAACTTGATCTATTTTCTATGTCCTCTCCATTTGCCTTCTTTTCGGATACAGCATTCTTAGTCTCAAGGTTGGTCAAATTATAATTTTCCTTTGACCCATTTCCATGCGTGTCTTTGATGTAGCATAGCGCTGACAGAACTCGATAAAACTGGTTTTCTTTGGAGTTGACGAATTGGTCATGAATATAAATCATAAAACACGTGCTAACAACCGTCATAACACTCCCAAACAACTGCAAGCCTAGGTAAACCACAAAAATGGAAACGCCGTTAGAACTTTTTGGAAGAGTTTGATCCACAATAGATAAAAATACGCTCAAAGTCAGAAATACCGTTATGCACAACGGCAGACGCTCGCCACCATGAATCGGAAGGATGAAAACGAAGATATTTAAACTGGAAGTTAAAACTACAGGAAGTACCATGCTCAGCATCGGAAATAAACTATGACGTTGAAGTGTAAATATATATCGAACGTTTGTGTATATAAGATTATCATAACTTGTGTTGAGCTCAATTATTTCACTCTTTAGAATGGTCCATTCACCGTTAGCTCCATAATATTCTAAAGGTTTCGCATCGTCTTTGCTCAAAAGCATTAAGTCTTCACAAGGAAGCGTCCAAGGAGTAAACATTATTTGGACTTCTTGAACATCAAATGGATAGTACGTGATTTTAGCGTCAATGCTTGTTTCCATTTGTACCGAAATCCAAGCTGCTACTTTTCCGTTTTTATTAACTAAAACATTACCGAACTGATCCTGATTTAAACGAATACCTGCATAACCTGAACCGACCAGCACATCCGGTAACCATATCGATTTGGAATCAATGGACATCACCCGATGATCTCCAGCTTTCCAGCCTGTTAGTGACCGCAAGCATTGATCTATCCAGCTGAATTCGATAAATAACTTCATTACAACTGTCTGTTTTTTGAAATCCATGTCTGCGATAGAAACTAAATACATGGTTATGTTCATGACGATTGGATCGTTCGGATTGGATACCGGACGTGCGCGATTATTGCATGGCATTAATCCAGTTATGTTATGTATTCCTTCAGCATGCACTAAACAGCAAACTGAAAACATCACAATTAGTCCTTTTATCATATTGCAAGATACAAATATAAATACCATTACAGTATATAAATGTGAACTCGCAAACATCCGAAAAAGTCAGAGGTATGCAACTAATTGAGACATGGATTAAATGCCAATGGCATAATAACGGTATTATTTGTTGTTAATATATAATAATCCGGTACATGCTTTTGCGTCGAGTCATATTCAGTTAGCACTAATATAGTCTAATTTCATAGTTGGTGGTATTTTAAATATTCTGTAAAATTGAAGCACGTCCGTAAATACAAGATCTCAGTCATTTCTAACATACTCATTCAATATGTTTCACCGCTCACTCTGTTCTTTCCCCTCCTCTATCTCTCCATCAAACCACACAGTGGGTTTTATAACAGTCTAAGGTCATATGTGAGCAGGTCGCTCCAGAACATTTCCATAAATGGATAGAATGCATGGATTATTTGACATTTCGTGAAACCATAAATTACTAACATTTTATCTAGTAGAACTTACTAGATAAATAATGAATGACATTCAACGTTGGAATAGTGGGTCCCATATGGCGGTATTGTTCAGATATACAAAATGTACTTGATAGCAGAATTCCACGAAAACCATTGACACGGAAGCCTCGGAGGGACATTTATATTCGCTAACAATCATAACTTTCTTGTTATTACTAATCTTTGACCTGCAAAACAAATCAAGTATGACAAAGGGAGATAACCTTTCGTTTTACCAAAATCTATTTCACAACCAAAAAAAACACAATCGGTTTATGTGTGTGAAGTTGGCAATGCAATCGACAATCAACAATCGACGTTCAATGTCTAGCTCGACAATCGACATTCATCTCGACATTCGTAAAACAGACTGTATATAGCCGTCAAAGTAAGGAAATTTCGAATGTCTAGCTCGACAATCGACATTCATCTCGACATTCGAATAACGAACTGTATAGCCGTCAAAGTAAGGAAATTTCGAATGTCTAGCTAGACAATCGACATTCATCTCGACATTCGAAAAACGAACTGTATAGCCGTCAAAGTAAGGAAATTTCGAATGTCTAGCTAGACAATCGACATTCATCTCGACATTCGAAAAACGAACTGTATAGCCGTCAAAGTAAGGAAATTTCGAATGTCTAGCTAGACAATCGACATTCATCTCGACATTCGAAGTTACGACTGTATCGTCGTCAAAGTAAAGAAATTTCGAATGTCTAGCTCGACAATCGACATTCATCGTGACATTCGTGAAACAGGCTGTATGGCCATCATAATAATGTAAATTTCGAATGTCTAGCTAGACAATCGACATTCATCGTGACATTCGTGAAACAGGCTGTATGGCCATCATAATAATGTAAATTTCGAATGTCTAGCTAGACAATCGACATTCATCTAGACATTCGAAGTTACGACTGTATCGCCGTCAAAGTAAAGAAATTTCGAATGTCTTGCTCGACAATCGGCATTCATCTAGACATTCGAAGTTACAACTGTATCGCCGTCAAAGTAATGAAATTTCGAATGTCTATCTAGACAATCGACATTCATCTCGACATTCGTGAAACAGGCTGTATGGCCATCATAATAATGTAAATATCGAACGTCTAGCTAGACAATCGACATTCATCTCGACATTCATAAAACAGAGCGTATCGCCGTCAAAGTAATGAAATATCGAATGCCTAGCTCGACAATCGACATTCATCTAGACATTCGAAAAACGAACTGTATAGCCGTCAAAGTAATGAAATTACGAATGTCTATCTAGACAATCGACATTCATCTCGACATTCGAAAAACGAACTGTATAGCCGTCAAAGTAATGAAATTTCGAATGTCTAGCTAGACAATCGACATTCATCTCGACATTCGTGTAACAGGCTTTATGGCCATTATAATAATGTAAATTTCGAATGTCTAGCTAGACTATCGACATTCATCTCGCCATTCGAAAAACGAACTGGATAGCCGTCAAAGTAATGAAATTTCGAATGTCTAGCTATGAGGAAGTGAATTCTGTGTACAAGAAAATCGCTGACATGGAAGATGATCTATATAGTACGAGAAATGAACTTGATCGCGCAAAAGATCATATAAATAAACTTGAGCGATTCTCTCGAGAAAACAACGTGCGCATACTGAACGTAACGGAAACACCAAATGAAAACGTTTGGAATATTGCACAACAAGTCTTCGCTAAAGTGGGATTACCAAATGCTGAAATCATGAAGGTTCATAGAACAGGTAAACAAAATGTTAAAAACGGTAAAACGATACCTAGACAAATAATAGTAAAACTGTTACGGCACACAGACAAGCATTTCCTATTGCGACACCAACGACAACGTCTAGTGAATGATCATTGTTTTATCACAGAGGATATGACAGAGATGGACATTCAAACAAAACGTTCTCTACAGCCTGTGATCGACAAAGCGGTTGCTGATAATAAACGCTGGAAATTCCGCAACGGCAAACTTATCGTAGACGGTCAAGTTTATAATAAATCTGCATACTAGGACAGCACCCAGTCTAATAGTGATTTAGCTTCTAATTTATTGAAACTAACCGCTGCATCGTGGAATGTTAATTCATGGACATCAAATAATGGTAAATTTAGAGAAGATATTTTATGTAGACTAAACCTTGATCTATTTGCAGTTGTAGAAACAAAGTTGAAAAATGAAAATGTTCTGACTGTAAATGGATATACTTATTATGGTCATAATAGACAGAATATCCGCGCAAATGACAATGGATCTGGTGGCGTTGGTCTATTTGTTAAAAATGAACTGTTAGAACAATTCGATGTTAACACATTTGATAAATCATTCAGAGATGTAATGTGTATTGAATTTGTACATAAGTTAACGAAATATTGCTTTCTGATAAATGTCTATTATTTACCGCCCGAAAACACGAGTAACGGAAAATTTACACAAGAATTTTTCGATCATTTAACAAATATCGCTTATAGAGGTTCAGATCATGATCTCTGTATATTTTTGGGTGATATTAACGGTAGATGTGGTGATGACTCTGACCTAATACCTGTTATTGATGAGTGTGACTTGCCAAAAAGAATTACCATTGATACTGTTAAAAATTCCCGAGGTGCAAGCTTTATTGATTTTCTCAAAAGTGTTCACTATTGTATGTTAAACGGTAGATTTGACCCTGATAGTGACAATTTTACATGTATTTCACATAGGGGTAAATCCGTAGTGGATTATATTTTTCTACCTCATGAACATTATAACTCTATAAAATACTTTTCAGTGTTAACTGTTTCTGATTTATGTAAAACATTGAATGTATTGCCTACTCGAGCTATGCCTGACCATTCGGTTTTATGTACAAGTTTTAATCTATCATATTGTCAGGACGATACTAAACCAAGGGAGATAAATGACGCTGGTATTATTAACCACGGTGCGCCGAACGAGAGACTGTTTATTAAACATAATTGTACAAATATGCCAAATAATTTTATGTTAAATGAATCAATAATACAACAAATAAATAAAACCATTGTAATGATAGAGGAACGTCAATTAAACCAAGAAAATGTTGATACTTTATATGAATCAATATGTCAAACGTACTACAACGAAATGGATACAAAACTTAAATATTTCGATAAACGTTCCGTGAAGTTGTCAAAAAGAATTTTAAAACCTTGGTGGAATAATCACTTAGCATATCTTTTTGACGAATATAGAGTGGCCGAGATAAGATTTTTAAAATGCACTTTTCGTCGTGGATATCATGCCTTGAAATCTGATTTTAAACAGAAGCGTCAAATTTTTGATCGTGAATATAGAAAAACTAAACGAAATTATCATAATAATGTTAAAATAGGTATATCGGAATCACAATCTAGAAATCCGGGCGAATTCTGGAACAAAATAAAACAGATTGGGAGATCGAACAGTAAAAATAAAACTATGAACATCCCAAATCAAGTCCTTCTGAACGATGGTTCTGTTTCTTCTGATCATAATGTTATTATGAATAAATGGAAATCTGATTTTTCTGATGTATATAACTCTAGTGAGGAACAAATCGATTTAAATACAGAGAATACAATATGTCCGTGAAGTTGGCAGCCCAGCAGCCTAGCAGCCTAGCAGCGTGAAGTTGGCAGCCCAGCAGCCTAGCAGCCCAGCAGCGTGAAGTTGGCAGCCCAGCAGCCTAGCAGCCCAGCAGCGTGAAGTTAGCAGCCCAGCAGCCTAGCAGCCCAGCAGCGTGAAGTTAGCAGCCCAGCAGCCTAGCAGCCCAGCAGCTTAATATGTTTCTACAGATAAACTGCACAACAATTCATGCAAAAAATTAAAAACGCATGAAGTAATAACATTATGTTGCTGTCATGTTTATTAGAAGAAAAAAATACGATTTGTATCGATTTTGTGAATCTGGCAGTGTAGCGGCCGCATAGCGGACTATTATAGTCAAACATATAAAATGCACAAGAAATCCGGCTAAACACTTACGAATCTATGATATAATTCGATTTTATTCCTTTAACGTTCATTAGATGAGAACTTACACATTTTTTTCATTTTTTGTTTCTTTTTGTGAAGTTGGCAGCCCAGCAGCGTAACAGCGTAATATATATTTATACAGATAAACTTCACAACAAATCGAGCTTAATACTTAAGAATGCATAAAATAATGTCAGTATGTCGTTTAAACAATAATTAACTGAAAATATATGATTTTCATTTTTTTTTTCAATGTGGAATTAGACGCTGCTAGCAACGTGAAGTTGGCAGCCCAGCAGCGTCACAGCGTAATCTATATTTCTACAGATAAACTTCACAACAAATCAAGAAAAATACTTCAGAATGCATAAGATAATGTCAGTCTGTTGTTTGAACGTTAATGAAATGAAAATATATGATTTTTCAAAAAAAAATTGTGCGTGAAATTAGACGCTGCTGGGCTGCCAACTTCACGCTGCTAGCAGCGGCTAATTTCACATTGAAAAAAAAATATGAAAATTATATATTTTCTGTTAATTAATGTTTAAACAACAGACTGACATTATTTTATGCATTCTGAAGTATTTTTCTTGATTTGTTGTGAAGTTTATCTGTAGAAATATAGATTACGCTGTTACGCTGCTGGGCTGCCAACTTCACGCTGCTAGCAGCGGCTAATTTCACATTGAAAAAAAAATTTGAAAATTATATATTTTCTGTTAATTAATGTTTAAACAACAGACTGACATTATTTTATGCATTCTGAAGTATTTTTCTTGATTTGTTGTGAAGTTTATCTGTAGAAATATAGATTACGCTGTTACGCTGCTGGGCTGCCAACTTCACGCTGCTAGCAGCGGCTAATTTCACATTGAAAAAAAAAAAGAAAATTATATATTTTCTGTTAATTAATGTTTAAACAACAGACTGACATTATTTTATGCATTCTGAAGTATTTTTCTTGATTTGTTGTGAAGTTTATCTGTAGAAATATATATTACGCTGTTACGCTGCTGGGCTGCCAACTTCACAAAAAGAAACAAAAAATGAAAAAAATGTGTAAGTTCTCATCTAATGAACGTTAAAGGAATAAAATCGAATTATATCATCGATTCGTAAGTGTTTAGCCGGATTTCTTGTGCATTTTATATGTTTGACTATAATAGTCCGCTATGCGGCAGCTACACTGCCAGATTCACAAAATCGATACAAATCGTATTTTTTTCTTCTAATAAACATGACAGCAACATAATATTATTACTTCATGCGTTTTTAAGTTTTTGCATGATTTGTTGTGCAGTTTAACTGTAGAAATATATTAAGCTGCTGGGCTGCTAGGCTGCTGGGCTGCTAACTTCACGCTGCTGGGCTGCTAGGCTGCTGGGCTGCTAACTTCACGCTGCTGGGCTGCTAGGCTGCTGGGCTGCCAACTTCACGCTGCTGGGCTGCTAGGCTGCTGGACTGCCAACTTCACGCTGCTAGGCTGCTAGGCTGCTGGGCTGCCAACTTCACGGACATGAATACAATGCACAATAAATTTCAAACTGGTTTTGAATTTGATCATGTAAATGAAATTAACTCGATCATTACGCTGGCTGAAACTGCATATGTAATTAAAATGGCGAAACTTCGTAAAGCGGTAGGCATAGACTGTTTACCAAACGAAGTATTTAAAAATAATTTATCGATAAATCTACTGACTTCATTGTTTAACCAGTGTTTTAATTCACACGTCATTCCGTCTGTTTGGGCAAATTCAATTATTAAGCCAATACCTAAAAGTAATCAGAATGATCCCCGTGTTCCCTTAAATTATAGAGGCATTAGTTTAATTTCAACAGTCTGCAAACTGTATACTAACATATTGAACAGAAGGCTAGTAAAATACCTCGATACAAATGACATATTAGAAGATGAACAAAATGGGTTTAGGAAAGATCGATCTTGTGAAGATCATATTTTCTCACTAACATCCGTAATTAGAAATCGTAAAGCTGAAAATTTAGATACTTTTACGTGCTTTGTTGATATGAAAAAAGCATTTGATAGAGTCAATAGAGACATTTTATATATCAAATTAGCTAATATAGGTTTAACTAGCGGCAATTTCGTCGATTCGTTAAAATCTTTATATAAAGAATGCAAAGCAACTGTCGACGTCAATGGGGCTTACACTCAATTTATAGATATAACGTCTGGAGTTAAACAAGGGGACGTAATTTCTCCGACATTATTCTCCATCTTTATAAATGATCTAGCTTATGAGATAAAGCAGCTCAATCTTGGAGTATGTTTAGAAGAAAATTTGACAATCAGTATACTTTTATTTGCTGATGACATTGCCTTAATAGCTCCGAATGAAACAAATCTTCAACTTTTGTTAAACCATCTATATAATTGGTGTTCGAAAAATGTTATGTCTGTAAATATCAGTAAAACAAAAATTATTCACTTCAGGAAAAAATGCAAACCTAGGACTTCCGTTATTTTTAAACTGGGTAATTCTCAGATAGATATATGTGAAAAATACAAGTACTTAGGTGTCGTCCTGAATGAATTTCTTGATTTTACAGAGACAGCAAACGTTCTTAGCGAATCAGCAAGTAGAGCATTCTCGTCGTTAATTTATATGTTATTTAATCAAACAGATGTTATGTTTTCTTTTTTCATTAAAATATACAATTCCAAAATAATCCCTATTATGGACTATTCTGCATCTGTGTGGGGATTTAAAAATTACCCCAAAATAGTAACTGTTCATAATAGAATTCTTAAGTATTATCTTGGAGTTCATAAATGTACATCAACACCAGTAATTCAAGGTGATACTGGTTTAATACCACCTCATATTAGACGAAAACTATCAATGTTACGATTATGGAAAAGATTAATTTACATGAATGAAAATAGAATTACTAAACAAATTTTTAATTTTGATTTTAAAAAATGTAGAAATAATTGGTCTAAAGAAATTAAACAAATATTTGACGAAATGGACAAGAGAGAAAACTTTATTAACAAATCCATATTTCATAGTAGAGGTTCATTTATAAAAATAGCTGAAAATATATTTTTAGAAAAATTTAAACCCAAATGGTTAAACGAAATTTCTTCTCAATCAAGACTTGATGTATATAAACAAGTAAAGAGCACTTTTGAATGTGAAATCTATATAAAAATGAATATGCAAAAACATTTGAGATCTGTCCTTACTCAACTCCGATCTGGCACATTACCTTTAAATATTCAAACAGGACGTTTTCTAAATATTCCAAGAGAATCTAGGATATGCAAGCAATGTAATACTGGATTAGTTGAAACTGAGATTCATTTTATCTTTATCTGTCAAAAATTCGCGATCTTAAGAGATAAACTTTACTTAAACATTTCGCCCCTAAATATTATCAATCACAATGATTTCTATGACACTCTAAAGAAACTTTTTTGTATTCCAGAAGCTATTAAAGCCTTAAGTATTTTCATCAATGAAGCCTTAAAATGTCGAATCTAATTATTATTAACATTTCTTCTTTAAATTTCCTCCTAACATCATATATTTTTCATTGTAAAATATTATACCGTTCTATTGTACCTGCATTCATAACATATTTTGATTTAATCACAAACTGTGTCTATGTAACTTATAAATGTTTTTATTTTATTTTCATTTCTGTGTTTATATACATGTACTATATGTTTCTCGTATAAAATGTATAATTATAATAAGTGACTGATAAGCCTTATTAGGCTGGGTTTTTGCAAAATATTCATGTATTATGTAATGTTGTATATTTCTTTATTATGCCTGTCACTATAATAAATAAACTATATATATATATATATAGCTAGACAATCGACATTCATCTCGACATTCGAAAAACGAGCTGTATAGCCGTCAAAGTAATTTAAATTTCGAATGTCTAGCTCGACAATCGACATTCATCTCGACATTCGTGAAACAGGCTGTATGGCCATCATAATAATGTAAATTTCGAATGTTTAGCTCGACAATCGACATTCATCTCGACATTCGAAAAACGGACTGTATAGCCGTCAAAGTCATGAAATTTCGAATGTCTAGCTCGACAATCGACATTCATCTCGACATTCGTGAAACAGACTGTATGGCCTTCATAATAATGCAGATTTCGAATGTCTAGCTCGACAATCGACATTCATCTCGACATTCGAAATATGGACTGTGTCGCTATCATAGTAACACGAATTTCAGATGACTAGCTAGACAATCGACATTTTTGTCTGGGCGTATATATTTTTTTCATATCTTATGTCGAGCTAGACATTCGAAATTTACATTATTATAATGGCCATACAGCCTGTTACACGAATGTCGAGATGAATGTCGATTGTCTAGATAGACATTCGAAATTTCATTACTTTGACGGTTAACAGTTCGTTTTTCGAATGTCGAGATGAATGTCGATTGTCGAGCTAGACATTCGAAATTTCTTTACTTTGACGGCGATACATTCGTAACTTCGAATGTCGAGATGAATGTCGATTGTCTAGCTAGATATTCGAAATTTCTTTACTTTGACTGCGATACGCTCTGTTTTACGAATGTCGAGATGAATGTCGATTGTCTAGCTAGACATTCGACATTGCAATACTTTGACGGCTATATACAGTCTGTTTTACGAATGTCGAGATGAATGTCGATTGTCGAGCTAGACATTCGAAATTTCATGACTTTGACGGCTATACAGTCCGTTTTTCGAATGTCGAGATGAATGTCGATTGTCGAGCTAGACATTCGAAATTTACATTATTATGATGGCCATGCAGCCTGTTTCACGAATGTCGAGATGAATGTCGATTGTTTAGCTAGACATTCGAAATTTCATTACTTTGACTGCGATACGCTCTGTTTTACGAATGTCGAGATGAATGTCGATTGTCTAGCTAGACATTCGAAATTTCATTACTTTGACGGCTATACAGTTCGTTTTTCGAATGTCGAGATGAATGTCGATTGTCTAGCTAGACATTCAAAATTTCTTAACTTTGACGGCGATACAGTCGTTACTTCGAATGTCGAGATGAATGTCGATTGTCTAGCTAGATATTCGAAATTTACATTATTATGATGGCCATACAGCCTGTTTCACGAATGTCGAGATGAATGTCGATTGTCGAGCTAGACATTCGAAAATTGCATTACTCTGACGGCGATACAGTCCGTTTTTCGAATGTCGAGATGAATGTCGATTGTCGAGCTAGGCATTCGATATTTCATTACTTTGACGGCGATACGCTCTGTTTTATGAATGTCGAGATTAATGTCGATTGTCAACAATCGACGTTCAATGTCTAGCTCGACAATCGACATTCATCTCGACATTCGTAAAACAGACTGTATATAGCCGTCAAAGTAAGGAAATTTCGAATGTCTAGCTCGACAATCGACATTCATCTCGACATTCGAATAACGAACTGTATAGCCGTCAAAGTAAGGAAATTTCGAATGTCTATCTAGACAATCGACATTCATCTCGACATTCGAAAAACGAACTGTATAGCCGTCAAAGTAAGGAAATTTCGAATGTCTAGCTAGACAATCGGCATTCATCTCGACATTCGAAGTAACGACTGTAACGCCGTCAAAGTAAAGAAATTTTGAATGTCTAGCTAGACAACCGACATTCATCTCGACATTCGAAGTTACGACTGTATCGCCGTGAAAGTAAAGAAATTTCGAATGTCTAGCTCGACAATCGACATTCATCGTGACATTCGTGAAACAGGCTGTATGGCCATCATAATAATGTAAATTTCGAATGTCTAGCTAGACAATCGACATTCATCTAGACATTCGAAGTTACGACTGTATCGCCGTCAAAGTAATGAAATTTCGAATGTCTATCTAGACAATCGACATTCATCTCGACATTCGAAAAACGAACTGTGTAGCCGTCAAAGTAATGAAATTTCGAATGTCTAGCTAGACAATCGACATTCATCTCGACATTCGTGTAACAGGCTTTATGGCCATTATAATAATGTAAATTTCGAATGTCTAGCTAGACTATCGACATTCATCTCGCCATTCGAAAAACGAACTGGATAGCCGTCAAAGTAATGAAATTTCGAATGTCTAGCTAGACAATCGACATTCATCTCGGCATTCGAAAAACGAACTGTATAGCCGTCAAAGTAATGAAATTTCGAATGTCTAGCTAGACAATCGACATTCATCTCGACATTCGAAGTAACGACTGTATCGCCGTCAAAGTAAAGAAATTTTGAATGTCTAGCTAGACAATCGACATTCATCTCGACATTCGAAAAACGACCTGTATAGCCGTCAAAGTAATGAAATTTCGAATGTCTAGCTAGACAATCGACATTCATCTCGACATTCGTAAAACAGAGCGTATCGCAGTCAAAGTAAAGAAATTTTGAATGTCTAGCTCGACAATCGACATTCATCTCGACATTCGAAAAACGGACTGAATCGCCGACAAAGTAATGAAATTTTGAATGTCTAGCTCGACAATCGACATTCACTTCGACATTCGAAAAACGGACTGTATGCCGTCAAAGTCATGAAATTTCGAATGTCTAGCTAGACAATCGACATTCATCTCGACATTCGTAAAACAGACTGTATTTAGCCGTCAAAGTAATGAAATTGGAATGTCTAGCTAGACAATCGACATTCATCTGGACATTCGAAGTTACGACTGTATCGCCGTCAAAGTAAAGAAATTTCGAATGTCTAGCTAGACAATCGACATTCATTTCGACATTCGAAGTTAAGACTGTATCGCCGTCAAAGTAAAGAAAATTCGCATGTCTAGCTAGACAATCGACATTCATCTCGACATTCATAAAAGGACTGTATATAGCCGTCAAAGTAACGAAATTTCGAATGTCTAGCTAGACAATCGACATTCATCTCGACGTTCGAAGTTACGACTGTATCGCCGTCAAAGTAAAGAAATTTCGAATGTCTTGCTCGACAATCGACATTCATCTAGACATTCGAAGTTACAACTGTATCGCCGTCAAAGTAATGAAATTTTGAATGTCTATCTAGACAATCGACATTCATCTCGACATTCGTGAAACAGGCTGTATGGCCATCATAATAATGTAAATATCGAACGTCTAGCTCGACAATCGACATTCATCTCGACATTCATAAAACAGAGCGTATCGCCGTCTAAGTAATGAAATATCGAATGCCTTGCTCGACAATCGACATTCATCTAGACATTCGAAAAACGAACTGTATAGCCGTCAAAGTAATGAAATTTCGAATGTCTATCTAGACAATCGACATTCATCTCGACATTCGAAAAACGAACTGTGTAGCCGTCAAAGTAATGAAATTTCGAATGTCTAGCTAGACAATCGACATTCATCTCGACATTCGTGTAACAGGCTTTATGGCCATTATAATAATGTAAATTTCGAATGTCTAGCTAGACTATCGACATTCATCTCGCCATTCGAAAGACGAACTGGATAGCCGTCAAAGTAATGAAATTTCGAATGTCTAGCTAGACAATCGACATTCATCTCGACATTCGAAAAACGAACTGTATAGCCGTCAAAGTAATGAAATTTCGAATGTCTAGCTCGACAATCGACATTCATCTCGACATTCGTGAAACAGGCTGTATGGCCATCATAATAATGTAAATTTCGAATGTTTAGCTCGACAATCGACATTCATCTCGACATTCGAAAAACGGACTGTATAGCCTTCAAAGTCATGAAATTTCGAATGTCTAGCTCGACAATCGACATTCATCTCGACATTCGTGAAACAGACTGTATGGCCTTCATAGTAATGCAGATTTCGAATGTCTAGCTCGACAATCGACATTCATCTCGACATTCGAAATATGGACTGTGTCGCTATCATAGTAACACAAATTTCAGATGACTAGCTAGACAATCGACATTTTTGTCTGGGCGTATATATTTTTTTCATATTTTATGTCGAGCTAGACATTCGAAATTTACATTATTATAATGGCCATACAGCCTGTTACACGAATGTCGAGATGAATGTCGATTGTCTAGCTAGACATTCGAAATTTCCTTACTTTGACGGTTATACAGTTCGTTTTTCGAATGTCGAGATGAATGTCGATTGTCGAGCTAGACATTCCAAATTTCTTTACTTTGACGGCGATACAGTCTTAACTTCGAATGTCGAGATGAATGTCGATTGTCTTGCTAGACATTCGAACTTTCTTTACTTTGACGGCGATACAGTCGTAACTTCGAATGTCGAGATGAATGTCGATTGTCTAGCTAGACATTCGACATTTCATTACTTTGACGGCTATATACAGTCTGTTTTACGAATGTCGAGATGAATGTCGATTGTCGAGCTAGACATTCGAAATTTCATGACTTTGACGGCTATACAGTCCGTTTTTCGAATGTCGAGATGAATGTCGATTGTCGAGCTAGACATTCGAAATTTACATTATTATGATGGCCATGCAGCCTGTTTCACCAATGTCGAGATGAATGTCGGTTGTCTAGCTAGACATTCGAAATGTCATTACTTTGACTGCGATACGCTCTGTTTTACGAATGTCGAGATGAATGTCGATTGTCTAGCTAGACATTCGAAATTTCATTACTTTGACGGCTATACAGTTCGTTTTTCGAATGTCGAGATGAATGTCGATTGTCTAGCTAGACATTCAAAATTTCTTTACTTTGACGGCGATACAGTCGTTACTTCGAATGTCGAGATGAATGTCGATTGTTTAGCTAGACATTCGAAATTTACATTATTATGATGGCCATGCAGCCTGTTTCACGAATGTCGAGATGAATGTCGATTGTCGAGCTAGACATTCGAAAATTGCATTACTCTGACGGCGATACAGTCCGTTTTTCGAATGTCGAGATGAATGTCGATTGTCGAGCTAGACATTCGAAATTTCTTTACTTTGACGGCGATACAGTCGTAACTTCGAATGTCGAGATGAATGTCGATTGTCTAGCTAGACATTCGAAATTTCATTACTTTGGCGGCTATACAGTCCGTTTTTCGAATGTCGAGATGAATGTCGATTGTCTAGCTAGACATTCGAAATTTCATTACTTTGACGGCGATACGCTCTGTTTTACGAATGTCGAGATGAATGTCGATTGTCGAGCTAGACATTCGAAATTTACATTATTATGATGGCCATACAGCCTGTTTCACGAATGTCGAGATGAATGTCGATTGTCGAGCTAGACATTGAATGTCGATTGTCGATTGCTTTTCCAACTTCACACACATAATCGGTTGAGATATTTGTGAAGAATGTTCCATTATACACGAACTCAAACATGGATGCATATCTGTAGTAATAAAAAATGTTTTATGTGCAAGCAGAAGCCTGAAGAATTGACGATCTGAGACAGGATAATGTCATGAGCAGAAACGACAGACTTGTAATTGTAAAACACGTTTTTTTCTCACTAAAATCTTGTCAAAAACTAGCGTTCCATGTTCATTTTCTCGGGAACGAATAAGCTTGACAAGCTTGGTCTTGGTCTCATTTTTGTACCTGGAACCGCAACAAACTTTGTTTCAAAACATTTGTCCCGATTGTTTTATACTTTTGCGTTATGTGACGGCGGTTCTAATGCTATACATGTATATCTGTTGAACGGGGTCTAACATGTTTTTCATTTTAGGTAATTTGGGGTTAATTACAATGTAACCATCACAGAACCATTACTTCGAACTGTGAATAATGACAGGATTTGTCAGAACTCATGGATACTACTGATGGGATCACATCAAAGCTGAAATCTGTAAACAATGGGATTTTTCCTGGTGTAATAAATAGACTGTTAAACACTAATAAGAGCCAATATGAGTCAAAGTTCATTTAAGCTTCTTAGCCACGTAAGTAAATGAAGATTCCAAGGTAACATAACGTCGTAACCACGCTGAGGTACGCCGATGCAGTTACCTTGGCCAAAACATGCATATTAAAAACGGGTTTATGATTTATGCAAAAGTGTTTGTGTAATTTAATTGCGTCTTACAAACATTCATTCGAGTGTGTTAAATGAATAGAACGCATTAAAAATGTATGTAAACCTTGTAATATACTCTGATGATCAGGTTCCTCGACCCTATCGCTTGTTGTAGATTTCAGCCAAAAATGTTCATATGATGTGTGGTACTGAAAAATATAACTTTATTATTACAAAACTGCCATGTATAATTACAGTTTCCATGATTCCGATAATTTTAGATTTAAAGATGATTTATTTGACCCCCAAAACTCACAAGAGATGTTCTAGTTAAAGACAATATTTACGCGACTTGCATATCCCCGGAACCTAATAGGGTGACCCTGGACCTCCCTAGAGAGCGGCTGCTCAAATTTGTTATGGCTACGCCACTGCGATCACCACTTATAAGGTTTTTTTACAAGTAAGACAAGCATATTCACAAGGTTGACAGTTTGTTGGATTCTTGAATCAACTGACGATAAGTCGACCATGTCTCTTTATGTGAGATAGTAAGCAGATGCTTACGGAGAATGATACTGGCCTTTATCATGAACGATGGTTAGTTGAACTGTCTGCCTCATATGGCTCTGACTGTTGTAATGGGGCGCAATGCTCAAAAGAAACGTTGAATAATACAATATATATTTTACAAGAATATAGTTACATTTTTAATTAACTTTCACAAAGTTTAAACAATAATTGACAAATACATATTGGTATAGCTCAGTAATGGTTCACAAACGGAATGGCTTATTTAAAGGAGGTTGATTTTTTTGTATGTAAATTATGTATATTAACCAATATATTTTGTGGTAACCTGTTCGGTATTTTGATCGAATACAAACATACCATGTTAAAGTCAGTTCCATGCACCTTCACTAATTTTTAGGGGATCGTTAGAATCCCTTACTTTACAAAAATTAACCTATTGATCATTAAATGAAGTGCAGCTTCAATTAATTGACAAGTGTATAATACACTACGCGTATGTGGATTTGTTGCTCAGCAACAATCATCCATGTATGTTTTACATGTACATGTACAATGTACATGTTAAATGTATTTCACGAAATGTCAACATTAATGTACGCAATTTGTATCATACTCCGAATAATTGCTTCCGGAATAAATGTCATAAATCACTGTCATTATCTTCCACGTGACGACATTTTAATACAATATACGATAACGCAGGCGGTTTTCAGTGACATCTACGAGTGCTTCCATATTTTATATTCAAATACATTGGCAATAAATTTTCTGAAAAAATGTCCAGAGTAATATCAATACCATGTTGATGTAAAATAATCTTACCACACGCGTTAATAGATTGAACCTCTTAACTTAGGTAATGTAAGGATGGTTGGGGAACACAGGAATAAATACTGATATGACATCTCTGGCAAAAAGCCATGAATTGGTTTAAAGTGAATGACCGATTCTGCATCCAGCGATGATTGCAGAGGGAATGATGCCATTTAGCAAGGATTGGCTTCACATACGGAAGTGTTTTTATCTTTCGGCATCCCCTTTGTATGGTGGCTGACGTCTGCCATTTCATATCTTCGTGTGTTCGCCCCCAAAAGTCGAAGCACGACGACACGAACACACGATAAATTGCTCATTTATCGTGTCTTCGCCTACGACCTAAGAGGGCGAATACACGAACACACGAACTATTGAAGGCGAAATAACGAAATTTTGATAAGCGAACACACGAAATATTATTTTGTAAAGTTTCGTAATTTTTTTTGGAAATCTTCTACAATCAAGATATAATCAGCAAGAGACATTCCAGTCATCTTGGATTAAGTAGGTGTTGTAATTATAATTGGGGATTCAGAGTATTGAGATACAGCTGCTGCTTCTTAGATTAAAGATAAGAAACATCCTTCATCGGACGAAATAATGTTATCAGTCAGGGGAAGAAACTCAATTATCCTGTGTGAAGAAAGTTGTGTACCATTTTGAGGGAAATACTTTCAGTATATATTGCAGTGACAATTTCTACTTTGGAGTTTATTTGAACATTCAAAACAAAAAAAAACAAAAAAAATTAAAACATTATCAGCATTATTTATTCATTTGATTTGAAAAAAAATTGTTCGTTGTTTCAACATATTTTGCAGAATACTGTTTTATAGAATAATTTTGTATATACAATCATCGGGTGTGATATTATATGGTAGGTGGGCTGAGTTAAATTGTTTAAAGTTATTTTAGAGTTAAACCAACAGTAGTAATTATCAATATGTCGGAATTTGAGCAATGGTTAGAACGGGGTGAGAAAATAGGTTTGAAGGAAAGTGAGTTGGCAAAGTTTATTACTGAAGAACACTATAGAGATGAGAGACAAAGGCGAGAACAGATGAATTATGAGAGGGATGAGAGAAATAAGAACAGGGAGTTAAAAAGGATAGAAATGGAAAGAGAAATTGAGTTAGAGAGAGCGAGAAATGGGGGTAATGTTACTAGGGACGTGTCGGCCAGGGCCAAGCTCCCTAAATTGCCAAATTTTAACGATAAACATGATAGTAAGGATGCTTATCTAAAACGTTTTGAGAGATTTGCGGAAGGTAAAGGTTGGAAACGCGACCACTGGGCCGCCAATCTTAGTGCACTTTTGCAGGGGAGAGTCCTTGGTGTGTATTCACGTCTGCCTGTCGGAGACGCGAATAACTATGATAGGTTAAAAGAATCATTACTTAAACGTTTTAATTTGACAGAGGATGGATTCAGAGAAAAATTCAGAAATAGTAATCCTGAAGAAGGTGAGTTGACTACTCAATTTATTGTTCGCATAAGCGACTACTTAGTAAACTGGATGGAACAAGCAGAGGTAAGTGAAGATTACAATGGTTTAAGGGATTTAATTCTTGGAGAACAGCTTTTGAATACAGCACACAAAAGCATGCAGTTGTTTTTAAAGGAAAGGAAATTTGGAAGTGTGGAGGAAATGGCAGAGGCACCAGATAGGTACTCAGAGGCTCATAATATAACCAGTCATGGTGGAGTAGATAAAAAACGATGTTACCGTTGTAGAGGTAAGCATTTGCAGCGTAACTGAATGGAGACAGCCGGGGCTATGTCGTCATCAAATACCAGGGGAGCAGCAGGTTCACCTGCAGGCAGAGATAAGTTTGTAAGGGGATTTAATGGTAGTTATCGAGGGCATTTCAGCCGCGGTCGAGGGCAACACCGACATAACGACAAGGGTAAAAGTAACAATGCTATGAAAGGCGCTGTTGGAAGCTCGTGTACGACTTTTATCAATGGTATGCCAATAGTTTCTCCAGCATGCGAAGTCGGACATGTCTCTATGGTGAGTAATATGCCCGTGAAACGAGGTGTTGTAGCTGGAAGAAAGGTGAATGTTCTTAGGGATACTGGGTGCAGTAGTGTAGTTGTTAAATCAGACTTAGTAGCAGGACGTGACATGACTGGTGAGTACAAAAAGTGTGTTTTGATAGATGGCACAGTAAGACGAGTGTCAGTAGCAACGATAAATGTTGATACGCCCTATTTCAGGGGTGAAGTTAAAGCGCTGTGTATGGAAAAACATGTTTACGATCTGATACTGGGTTACATATCGGGGTCAAGGTCTCCAGATGACCCGGACCCCGAGTGGTGTGATAACAATAATGTGGAAATTAATGACAAAAAGGTAACTGCGGTCAATGACGCACATGATGAACGTGGTCATGAGAGCGATGGATACTGTGAGGTTGCAAACGATGTACAAACTAGAGGACAGAAGGCGAATGAAATGAAAAACCGAACATGATGAAGACAATACCAGAGATTGCGGAGGTGAGCGTTGACGATATCATAAATAGACAACTAGATAATGATACTTTGGAACTTGTAAGGAGTAGGGCGCAATCTGGCAAAATTGTTGTTTCCATGAATGGAGGAGAGCAGTGGTATAAAAAGACGAATGGGATGATACATCGTTATTTCAAGTCACGAAAGATTGACGGCGGACGGTTATTCAAACAACTGGTAGTACCTAGGGTATTGAGAGAAATAGTCATGAAGATCGGACATGTTTCTCTACTTGCAGGGCATTTGGGTGTGAAGAAGATGACGACGAAAGTAATTTTATTGGCCGGGTCTTCAGGGGGACTGTTCAAGATACTGTAATACTGTAGGTCTTGTGTTTTTTGTCAGAAAAAATATCCGAAGGGAAAGGTGACGAAAACCCTGACTGGAGAGATGCCAATAATCAACGTTCCATTTGAAAGAGTGGCTATAGATCTTGTAGGACCAATTGTGCCAATGACACCGAGAAAAAAACGACACATATCAACAATCGTAGATTACGCGACTAGATATCCAGAGGCGGTAGCACTTGAGAGGATAGATACAGAGAGCGTAGCAGAGGCATTGGTCGAAGTATTCAGTCGAGTGGTGTATCCATCCGAAATTTTGTCAGATCAAGTTACTCAATTCACCAGTGAATTAATGAACGAAATAACAAGACTCTTGCCAATTTGACAACTTACATCAACTCCCTACAACCCTGCTTGCGATGGGTTTGTGGAACGATTTAATGGTACGATAAAGACCATGCTAAAGAAGACGTGTGCAGAGCAGTCAAATGAGTGGGATAGATATATCCCAGCATTATTGTTTGCATATAGGGAGGCGCCACAAGAAAGTCTTGGATTTTCACCACTTGAATTGTTGTATGGCAGGCATGTAAGGGGACCGATGGCACTTTGGACATTCTTCGGAAATCAAAACGACCTACCAATATGTGTTTGACCTTCGTAATAAGTTGGAAGATACACTGAAACTTGCACATGTGACGCTTAAGGTGAATCAGAAGAGATACAAGAGGCATGGCGATAGGAAATGAAGGCCAAAGGAGTTAGAACCTGGTAATAAAGTACTATTCCTATTACCTACAGACAACAATAAACTGTTGATGCAATTCAAAGGGCCATTTGAGGTTCTACGCAAGAGTAACCGATTTGACTATGTGATCAACATGAAAAGGAAGGAGAAGACATTCCATGCGAACATGCTCAAGAGATACATTACGAGAGATGGTCCATATAATAATTGTTCGATTTTAGGGGTTGCTGACATGAGGAAGATGTTGTTGACAATAAGCGGGCATTACAGATTAGTTTACCGAATTGCGGACAGGAGGAAATCAAAGAAAAGTCACTTCGAGAGTTGAAAGGAGCACGTTGGAGCAGATTATCTTAGTCGTATACCTGAGTAGGTATAATGTCATGATGTCAGTGAGGGGTGTTAACAATAATACTTAGTGCAGATACAGTGGATGGATTAGCCATGTTGTAACCAAGTAAGTATATTATAATTATGTAGCCACATTGTAACCGAGCTTCTTTGAGAGACAACACTTATATTCATGTTGTAGAAATATGTGATGGTAAGTATGAAAAATATGTATTTTCATCTTGAGTAGGGGGATGCGTCACAAATTTCTATGAAGGTAAAACATTGGTAGAATGTGCCAGTTGAATTATAAGCATTAATGTTGCCATGTGAACCTGACGCAGCAGAATCAGTTATTTTGATAATATTTCCTTTCTATTTACTGTATAAACAAGGGCCATATATTGGTAAATGTAGAGTGTTTATTACAATCATTTCATATACAAGCAATGTATCCTGGGAAAATAATTGGGGATTGGGTGTATGAGAGTTTAGCGGAAAGTCAATGCGAAGATATAGTTTGGAGAGAGTGGTTGTGTGGTTAGAGAAAGGTTACAATGTGGTTCCAGGGAGGGACTAGCGTTTTGAAAGAAGTGCGTGAATTATGTAACGATATCGGTCTGTGTGACCAGTCGTCGGTCTGTGTGACCAATTATCGGTATGTGTGACCAGTTTTAGTCGGTCTGTGTGACCAGTTTATCGTCGGTCTGTGTGACCAGTTAATCGTCGGTCTGTGTGACCAGCTGTCAGTATATATGTCTAGTTGTCAGTCTGTGTGATCATGAGAATTAAGGACGTTGTGGATTTGTAATTAGATATTATGTATATTATTTAGACTTGTTATCATTGACAGAGATATAACCAATCAACTAGTTTAACCTGTAATCATCCTTGTGTCAGTCGCCCATTTATTAATCATGAGTGAACATTTACAAACTAGCTATTCTCCAGCTAATTTCAAAATTATTTTCTTGAATTTAATCTCAGACGGCTGCTGCTTATATACGTAATTTTGAAGAGGAACTATATAACGGAAAAGAGTATTAACGTACATTGTCAGGAGATCTCAGCATTACAAAATTTTGAACCTGACCTTACTAACAGAAAATGATGGAATTCATATTAAAATGATGAATACAATCATCTGGAAAAAACAAATAGTATATGTAAAGGAAAGAATTCATATAATATATATTTACACGCGCGTGTATTTCATGAACACATTAATACAAAATACGGCCTTTATGATATGAGGATATTCCATTATCAGGTTAAAATTATCAAATGGAAATCCGAATAGAAAATAAAACAATTACGTGGTCTGGATGTTGTGCGGGTTTACTGTGTATCAAAGTATGTATATAATATTCTCTTTTAAAACCGTCAGTAAGTTGTTATACATCATTTAGATTTGCAGACACTCAGAATGAGGCTAACACTTATTTTACAGTAATGATACCAGTATCAATATTTCGATACAAAATGTCGGTAAAATGAAGCCGTTAATGCATAAAGGGCACATGACGGAACTTTGAGACTATCAAACCCTCTATCAGTCGATTGCTATCTTTGAACATTTGTTGCAGATTCTGAATAAATGTTTGCCTCAAGACATCATAATGTTTGGTACAGTCTGTTAGTATATGTACTAGTTCCTCTTGAAATACAATTCTACGTACTAGACATACATAGTTTCTTTCGTCACTTAACGGCACCAATTCTTCTTATTTTTGTTATGATTTGTCGAAATGACATTATATGGACATTTGGTAAAATAAAAAAAAGCTAAACACGAATATTACAGAAAATATTGACAGTCGCATAGATACAACTCTTTAAATGCCTCATGTTTGTGGTGGAAGTCTGCAGACATGAAATCTTTGCTTGATGTTGTGTTCATATTAATGTTAATTCCTTTTTATTTATATACTAGTTCGTGCACACGACATAATTATCTCTAATGCGATACAATCATGAATATTTCATTAACCATCGTATATTAAATGGTTTGGCTGAGTGAAGGATGTGATTCATTGTACAATTAAGAGTTGAACATGTTATTATAATTGTACCAGAGCATATCAACAACTTTAAAACTAGTTAACAAATGTACTCATCATTTTTACTGCGAAATACACCAAATTATGAATTTGTATTACAATGGAAGGATACTACGTCATCGCACACGTCTAAAAGACTCCTCCTTGGACACGGAAACGTAACAAAACAGGGAAAATGTGCGATGGCGTAGTATCCTACCATATTGTATTACCAAGGACATTTTGTTTCTTCTTCGTGATTCTGGTGACAGAAGGTTTAAATATTGCTTACGACCGATAAGAATCTGAAACATTTTTATCACGTTTTATATATTCTAAAATAATCTGGTATACCGAACCAGCCCGAATAGCTTATATGTCAGCCTTGATTTAGTCTCATTTTAAAACTACAATTTTGTATTAGTTACTAACAAAAATACACAAATCAAAAGTACGTTCCAAACAATTGACAGTCGGAATAAAATAACATCTATTTTATCATTCAGAGCACTTGATCTATTTTCTATGTCCTCTCCATTTGCCTTCTTTTCGGATACAGCATTCTTCGTCTCAAGGTTGGTCAAATTATGATTTTCCTTTGACCCATTTCCATGCGTGTCTTTGATGCAGCATAGCGCTGATAGAACTCGATAAAATCGGGTTTCTTTGGAGTTGACGAATTGGTCATGAATAGAAATCATAACACACGTGCTAACAATCGTCATAACACTCCCAAACAACTGCAAGCCGAGGTAAACCACAAAAATAGAAACGCCATTAGAACTTTTTGGAAGAGTTTGATCTACAATAGATAGAAATACGCTCAATGTCAGAAATACCGTTATGCACAACGGCAGACGCTCGCCACCCTGAATCGGAAGGATGAAAACGAAGATATTTAAACTTGAAGTTAAAACGACAGGAAGTACCATGCTCAGCATCGGAAATAAACTATGACGTTGAAGTGTAAATATATATCGAACGTTTGTGTATATAAGATTATCATAACTTGTGTTGAGTTCAATTATTTCACTCTTTAGAATGGTCCATTCACCGTTAGCTCCATAATATTCTAAAGGCTTCGCATCGTCTTTGCTCAAAAGCATTAAGTCTTCACATGGAAGCGTCCAAGGAGTAAACATTATTTGGACTTCTTGAACATCAAATGGATAGTACGTGATTTTAGCGTCAATGCTTGTTTCCATTTGTACCGAAATCCAAGCTGCTACTTTTCCGTTTTTATTTACTAAAACATTACCGAACTGATCCTGATTTAAACGAATACCTGCATAACCTGAACCGACCAGCACATCCGGTAACCATATCGATTTGGAATTAATGGACATCACCCGATGATCTCCAGCTTTCCAGCCTGTTAGTGACCGCAAGCATTGATCTATCCAACTGAATTCGATAAATAACTTCATTACAACTGTCTGTTTTTTGAAATCCATGTCTGCGATAGAAACCAAATACATTGTTATGTTCATGACGATTGGATCGTTCGGACTGGATACCGGACGTGCACGATTATTGCATGGCATTAATCCAGTTATGTTATGTATTCCCTCAGCATGCACTAAACAGCAAACTGAAAACATCACAATTAGTCCTTTTATCATATTGCAACATACAAATATAAATACCATTACAGTATATAAATGTGAACTACTCAAACATCCGAAAAAGTCAGAGGTATGCAACTAATTGAGACATGGATTAAATGCCAATGGCATAATAACGGTATTATTTGTTGTTAATATATAATAATCCGGTACATGCTTTTCCGTCGTGTCATATTCAGTTAGCACTAATATGGTCTAATTTCCTATTTGGTGGTATTCTAAATATTCTGTGAAACTGTAGCACGTCCGTAAGTACAAGACCTAAGTCATTTCTAACATACTCATTCAATATGTTTCACCGCTCACTCTGTTCTTTCCCCTCCTCTATCTCTCCATCAAACCACGCAGTGGGTTTTATAACAGTCTTATGTCAAATGTGAGCAGGTCGCTCCAGAACATTTGCATAAATGGAAAGAATGCATGGATTATTTGACATTTCGTGAAACCATACTAACATTTTATCTAGTAGAACTTACTAGATAAATAATGAATGACATTCAACGTTGGAATAGTGGGTCCCATATGGCGGTATTGTTTAGATATACAAAATGTACTTGATAGCAGAATTCCACGAAAACCATTGACACGGAAGCCTCGGAGGGACATTTATATTCGCTAACAATCATAACTTTCTTGTTATTACTAATCTTTGACCTGCAAAACAAATCAAGTATGACAAAGGGAGATAACCTTCCGTTTTACCAAAAACTAATTCACAACCAAAAAAAAACACAATCGGTTTAGATCTTTGTGAAGAATGTTCCATTATACCCGAACTCAAACATGAATGCATATCTGTTGTAATAAAAAAAGGTTTTGCGTGCAAGCAGAAGCCTGAAGAATTGACGATCTGAGACAGGATAATGTCATGAGCAGAAATGACAGACTTGTAATTGTAAAACACGTTTTTGTCTCCCTAAAATCTGGTCAAATTCTAGCGTTCTATGTTAATTTTCTCGGGAACGAATTAGGCTTTACAAGCTTGGTCTTGGTCTCATTTTTGTACCTGGAACCGCAACAAATTTTGTTTTTAAACATTTGTCCCGATTGTTTTATAATTTTGCGTTATGTGACGGCGGTTCTAATGCTATACATGTATATCTGTTGAACGGGGTCTAACATGTTTTTCATTTTAGGTAATTTGGGGTTAATTACAATGTAACCATCACAGAACCGTTACTTCGAACTGTGAATAATGCCAGGATTTGTCAGAACTCATGGATACTACTGATGGGATCACATCAAAGCTGAAATCTGTAAACAATGGGATTTTCCTGGTGTAATAAATAGACTGTTAAACACTAATAAGAGCCAATATGAGTCAAAGTTCATTTTAGCTTCTTAACCACGTAAGTAAATGAAGATTCCAAGGTAACATAACGTCGTAACCACGCTGAGGTACGCCGATGCAGTTACCTTGGTCAAAACTTGCATATTAAAAACGGGTTTATGATTTATGCAAGAGTGTTTGTGTAATTTAATTGCGTCTTACAAACATTCATTCGAGTGTGTTAAATGAATAGAACGCATGAAAAATGTATGTAAACCTTGTAATATACTCTGATGATCAGGTTCCTCGACCCTATCGCTTGTTGTAGATTTCAGCCAAGAATGTTCATATGATGTGTGGTACTGAAAAATATAACTTTATTATTACAAAACTGCCATGTATAATTACATTTTGTATATGTCCATGATTCCGATAATTTTGGGTTTAAAGATGATTTATTTGACCCGTAAAAACTCACAAGAGATGTTCTAGTTAAAGACAATTTTTGCGGGACTTGGATATCCCCGGAACCTAATAGGGTGGCCCTGGACCTCCCTAGAGAGCCTCTGCTCAAATTTGTTATGGCTCCACCACTGCGATCACCACTTATAAGGGTTTTTTTACAAGTCAGACAAGCATACTCACAAGGTTGACAACACAAAAATGCACGAAACAATTCAATCAAATAATCACTATATACCACCATTGAATGCTCTGTCAACTATCTGTATGTAGGATTCTTGAATCAACTGACGATAAGTCGACCATGTCTCTTTAAGTGAGATAGTAAGCAGATGCTTACGGAGAATGGTACTGGCCATTCTCATGAACGATGGTTAGTTGAACTGTCTGCCTCATATGGCTCTGACTGTAGTAATGGAGCGCAATGATCAAAGGAAACGTTGAATTATACAATATATATTTTACAAGAATAAAGTTACATTTTTAATTAACTTTTTCAAAGTTTAAAGAATAATTGACAAATACATATTGGTATTGCTCAGTAATGGTTCACAAACGGAATGGCTTATTTAAAGGAGATTGATTTTTTTGTATGTAAATTTGTATATTAACCAACATATTTTGCGGTAATCTGTTCGGTATTTTGATTGAATACAAACATACCATGTTAAAGTCAGTTCCATGGACCTTCACTAATTTTCAGGGGATCGTTAGAATCCCTTACTTTACAAAAAGTAACCTTTTGATCATTAAATGAAGTGCAGCTTCAATTAATTGACAAGTGTATAATACACTACGCGTATGTGGATTTGTTGCTCAGCAACAATCCTTCCATGTATGTTTTGCATGTACATGTACAATGTACATGTTAAATGCATTTCACGAAATGTCAACATTAATTTAATGTACGTAATTTGTATCATACTCCGAATAATTGCTTCCGGAATAAATGTCATAAATCACTGTCATTATCTTCCACGTGACGACATTTTAATATAATATACGATAACGCAGACGGTTTTCAGTGACATCTACGAGTACTTCCATATTTTATATTCAAATACATTGGCAATAAATTTTCTGAAAAAAAAAATCCAGAATGATATCAATACCATGTTGATGTTAAACAATCTTACCACACGCGTTAATAGATTGAACCTCTTAACTTAGGTAATGTAAGGATGGTTGGGGGGACACAGGAATACATACTGATATGACATCTCTGGCAAAAAGCCATGAAAATTAGTTAAAAGTGAATGACCAATTCTGCATCCAGCGATGATTGCAGGGGGAATGATGCCATTTAGCAAGGATTGGCTTCACAAACGGAAGTCTTTTTATCTTTCGGCATTCCCTTTGTATGGTGGCTGATTTCTGCCATTTCATATCTTCGTGTGTTCGCCCCCAAAAGTCGAAGCACGACGATACGAACACACGATAAATTGCTCATTTATCGTGTCTTCGCCTTCGACCTAAGAGAGCGAATACACGAACACACGAACTATTGAAGGCGAAATAACGTTTTGATAAGCAAACACACGAAATATTCTTTTGTAAAGTTTCGTATTTTTTTTTTTAGATTAACTTAAGTGGAATCTTCTACAATCAAGTTATAATCAGCAAGAGACATTCCAGTCATCTTGGACTAAGTAGGTGTTGTAATTATAATTGGGATTTAGAGTATTGAGATACAGCTGCTCCTTCTTAGATTAAAGATTTCATCGGACGAAATAATGTTATCAGTCAGGGGAAGAAACTCAACTATCCTGTGTGAAGAAATTTGACAGAGTTGTGAACCATTTTGAGGGAAATACTTTCAGTATATATTGCAGTGACAATTTTTACTTTGGAGTGTATTTGAACATTCAAAAAAAAAATTAAAACATTATCAGCATTATTTATTCATATGATTTGAAAAACAATTGTTCGTTGTTTTAACATATTTTGCAGAATACTGTTTTATAGAATAATTTTTGTATATACAATCATCGGGTGTGATATTATAAGGTGTGTGGGTTGAGTTAAATTGTTTAAAGTTATTTTAGAGTTAAACCAACAGTAGTAATGATCAATATGTCGGAATTTGAGCAATGGTTAGAACGGGGTGAGAAAATAGGTTTTGAAGGGAAGTGAGTTGGCAAAGTTTATTACTGAAGAACACAATAGAGATGAGAGACAAAGGCGAGAACAGATGAATTATGAGAGGGATGAGAGAAATAAGAACAGGGAGTTAAAAAGGTTAGAAATGGAAAGAGAAATTGAGTTAGAGAGAGCGAGAAATGGGGATAATGTTACTAGGGACGTGTCGGCCAGGGCCAAGCTCCCTAAATTGCCAAATTTTAACGATAAACATGATAGTATGGATGCTTATTTAAAACATTTTGAGAGATTTGCGGTAGGTGAAGGTTGGAAACGCGACCAGTGGGCCGCTAATCTTAGTGCACTTTTGCAGGGGAGAGTCCTTGATGTGTATTCACGTCTGCCTGTCGGAGACGCGAATAACTATGATAGGTTAAAAGAATCATTACTTCTCATTCAGAGAAAAATTCAGAAATAGTAATCCTGAAGAAGGTGAGTTGACTACTCAATTTATTGTTCGCATAAGCGACTATTTAGTAAACTGGATGGAACAAGCAGAGGTAAGTGAAGATTACAATGGTTTAAGGGATTTAATTCTTGGAGAACAGCTTTTGAATACAGCACACAAAGGCATGCAGTTGTTTTTAAAGGAAAGGAAATTTGGAAGTGTGGAGAAAATGGCAGAGGCACCAGATAGGTACTCAGGGGCTCATAATATAACCAGTCATGGTGGAGTAGATAAAAAACGATGTTACCGTTGTAGAGGTAAGCATTTGCAGCGTAACTGAATGGAGACAGCCGGGGCTATGTCGTCATCAAATACCAGGGGAGCAGCAGGTTCACCTGCGGGCAGAGATAAGTTTGTAAGGGGATTTAATGGTAGTTATCGAGGGCATTTCAGCCGCGGTCGAGGGCAACACCGACATAACGACAAGGGTAAAAGTAACAATGCTATGAAAGGCGCTGTTGGAAGCTCGTGTACGACTTTTATCAATGGTATGCCAATAGTTTCTCCAGCATGCGAAGTCGGACATGACTCTATGGTGAGTAATATGCCCGTGAAACGAGGTGTTGTAGCTGGAAGAAAGGTAAATGTTCTTAGGGATACTGGGTGCAGTAGCGTAGTTGTTAAATCAGACTTAGTAGCAGGACGTGACATGACTGGTGAGTACAAAAGGTGTGCTTTGATAGATGGCACAGTAAGACGAGTGTCAGTAGCAACGATAAATGTTGACACGCCCTGGGTTACATATCGGGGGCAAGGTCTCCAGATGACCCGGACCCCGAGTGGTGTGATAACAATAATGTGGAAATTAATGACAAAAAGGTAACTGCGGTCAATGACGCACTTGATGAACGTAGTCATGAGAGCGATGGAGACTGTGAGGTTGCAAACGTTGTACAAACTAGAGGACAGAAGGCGAATGAAATGAAAACCCGAACATGATGAAAACAATACCAGAGATCGCGGGGGTGAGCGTTGACGATATCATAAATAGACAACTAGATAATGATACTTTGGAACTTGTAAGGAGTAGGGCGCAATCTGGCGAAATTGTTGTTTCCAAGAATGGAGGAGAGCAGTGGTATAAAAAGACGAATGGGATGATACATCGTTATTTCAAGTCACGAAAGATTGACGGCGGACGGTTATTCAAACAACTAGTAGTACCTAGGGTATTGAGAGAAATAGTCATGAAGATTGGACATGTTTCTCTACTTGCAGGGCATTTGGGTGTGAAGAAGATGACGACGAAAGTAATTTTATTGGCCGGGTCTTCAGGGGGACTGTTCAAGATACTGTAATACTGTAGGTCTTGTGTTTTTTGTCAGAAAAAATATCCGAAGGGAAAGGTGACGAAAACCCTGACTGGAGAGATGCCAATAATCAACGTTCCATTTGAAAGAGTGGCTATAGATCTTGTAGGACCAATTGTGCCAATGACACCGAGAAAAAAACGACACATATCAACAATCGTAGATTACGCGACTAGATATTCAGAGGCGGTAGCACTTGAGAGGATAGATACAGAGAGCGTAGCAGAGGCATTGGTCGAAGTATTCAGTCGAGTGGTGTTTCCATCCGAAATTTTGTCAGATCAAGTTACTCAATTCACCAGTGAATTAATGAACGAAATAACAAGACTCTTGCCAATTTGACAACTTACATCAACTCCCTACAACCCTGCTTGCGATGGGTTTGTGGAACGATTTAATGGTACGATAAAGACCATGCTAAAGAAGATGTGTGCAGAGCAGTCAAATGAGTGGGATAGATATATCCCAGCATTATTGTTTGCATATAGGGAGGCGCCACAAGAAAGTCTTGGATTCTCACCACTTGAATTGTTGTATGGCAGGCATGTAAGGGGACCGATGGCACTTTGACATTCTTCGGAAATCAAAACGACCTACCAATATGTGTTTGACCTTCGTAATAAGTTGGAAGATACACTGAAACTTGCACATGTGACGCTTAAGGTGAATCAGAAGAGATACAAGAGGCATGGCGATAGGAAATGAAGGCCAAAGGAGTTAGAACCTGGTAATAAAGTACTATTCCTATTACCTACAGACAACAATAAACTGTTGATGCAATTCAAAGGGCCATTTGAGGTTCTACGCAAGAGTAACCGATTTGACTATGTGATCAACATGAAAAGGAAGGAGAAGACATTCCATGCGAACATGCTCAAGAGATACATTACGAGAGATGGTCCATATAATAATTGTTCGATTTTAGGGGTTGCTGACATGAGGAAGATGTTGTTGACAATAAGCGGGCATTACAGATTAGTTTACCGAATTGCGGACAGGAGGAAATCAAAGAAAAGTCACTTCGAGAGTTGAAAGGAGCACGTTGGAGCAGATTATCTTAGTCGTATACCTGAGTAGGTATAATGTCATGATGTCAGTGAGGGGTGTTAACAATAATACTTAGTGCAGATACAGTGGATGGATTAGCCATGTTGTAACCAAGTAAGTATATTATAATTATGTAGCCACATTGTAACCGAGCTTCTTTGAGAGACAACACTTATATTCATGTTGTAGAAATATGTGATGGTAAGTATGAAAAAATATGTATTTTCATCTTGAGTAGGGGGATGCGTCACAAATTTCTATGAAGGTAAAACATTGGTAGAATGTGCCAGTTGAATTATAAGCATTAATGTTGCCATGTGAACCTGACGCAGCAGAATCAGTTATTTTGATAATATTTCCTTTCTATTTACTGTATAAACAAGGGCCATATATTGGTAAATGTAGGGTGTTTATTACAATCATTTCATATACAAGCAATGTATCCTGGGAAAATAATTGGGGATTGGGTGTATGAGAGTTTAGCGGAAAGTCAATGCGAAGATATAGTTTGGAGAGAGTGGTTGTGTGGTTAGAGAAAGGTTACAATGTGGTTCCAGGGAGGGACTAGCGTTTTGAAAGAAGTGCGTGAATTATGTAACGATATCGGTCTGTGTGACCAGTCGTCGGTCTGTGTGACCAATTATCGGTATGTGTGACCAGTTTTAGTCGGTCTGTGTGACCAGTTTATCGTCGGTCTGTGTGACCAGTTAATCGTCGGTCTGTGTGACCAGCTGTCAGTATATATGTCTAGTTGTCAGTCTGTGTGATCATGAGAATTAAGGACGTTGTGGATTTGTAATTAGATATTATGTATATTATTTAGACTTGTTATCATTGATAGAGATATAACCAATCAACTAGTTTAACCTGTAATCATCCTTGTGTCAGTCGCCCATTTATTAATCATGAGTGAACATTTACAAACTAGCTATTCTCCAGCTAATTTCAAAATTATTTTCTTGAATTTAATCTCAGACGGCTGCTGCTTATATACGTAATTTTGAAGAGGAACTATATAACGGAAAAGAGTATTAACGTACATTGTCAGGAGATCTCAGCATTACAAAATTTTGAACCTGACCTTACTAACAGAAAATGATGGAATTCATATTAAAATGATGAATACAATCATCTGGAAAAAACAAATAGTATATGTAAAGGAAAGAATTCATATAATATATATTTACACGCGCGTGTATTTCATGAACACATTAATACAAAATACGGCCTTTGTGATATGAGGATATTCCATTATCAGGTTAAAATTATCAAATGGAAATCCGAATAGAAAATAAAACAATTACGTGGTCTGAATGTTGTGCGGGTTTACTGTGTATCAAAGTATGTATATAATATTCTCTTTTAAAACCGTCAGTAAGTTGTTATACATCATTTAGATTTGCAGACACTCAGAATGAGGCTAACACTTATTTTACAGTAATGATACCAGTATCAATATTTCGATACAAAATGTCGGTAAAATGAAGCCGTTAATGCATAAAGGGCACATGACGGAACTTTGAGACTATCAAACCCTCAATCAGTCGATTGCTATCTTTGAACATTTGTTGCAGATTCTGAATAAATGTTTGCCTCAAGACATCATAATGTTTGGTACAGTCTGTTAGTATATGTACTAGTTCCTCTTGAAATACAATTCTACGTACTAGACATACATAGTTTCTATCGTCACTTAACGGCACCAATTCTTCTTATTTTTGTTATGATTTGTCGAAATGACATTATATGGACATTTGGTAAAATAAAAAAAAGCTAAACACGAATATTACAGAAAATATTGACAGTCGCATAGATACAACTCTTTAAATGCCTCATGTTTGTGGTGGAAGTCTGCAGACATGAAATCTTTGCTTGATGTTGTGTTCATATTAATGTTAATTCCTTTTTATTTATATACTAGTTCGTGCACACGACATAATTATCTCTAATGCGATAGAATCATGAATATTTCATTAACCATCGTATATTAAATGGTTTGGCTGAGTGAAGGATGTGATTCATTGTACAATTAAGAGTTGAACATGTTATTATAATTGTACCAGAGCATATCAACAACTTTAAAACTAGTTAACAAATGTACTCATCATTTTTACTGCGAAATACACCAAATTATGAATTTGTATTACAATGGAAGGATACTACGTCATCGCACACGTCTAAAAGACTCCTCCTTGGACACGGAAACGTAACAAAACAGGGAAAATGTTATTTTTCCTTTTAAAATGTACATATCCGGGGAGGAGCCTTTTAACAGGTGCGCGATGACGTAGTATCCTACCATATTGTATTACCAAGGACATTTTGTTTCTTCTTCGTGATTCTGGTGACAGAAGATTTAAATATTGCTTACGACCGATAAGAATCTGAAACATTTTTATCACGTTTTATATATTCTAAAATAATCTGGTATACCGAACCAGCCCGAATAGCTTATATGTCAGCCTTGATTTAGTCTCATTTTAAAACTACAATTTTGTATTAGTTACTAACAAAAATACACAAATCAAAAGTACGTTCCAAACAATTGACAGTCGGAATAAAATAACATCTATTTTATCATTCAGAGCACTTGATCTATTTTCTATGTCCTCTCCATTTGCCTTCTTTTCGGATACAGCATTCTTCGTCTCAAGGTTGGTCAAATTATGATTTTCCTTTGACCCATTTCCATGCGTGTCTTTGATGCAGCATAGCGCTGATAGAACTCGATAAAATCGGGTTTCTTTGGAGTTGACGAATTGGTCATGAATAAAAATCATAACACACGTGCTAACAATCGTCATAACACTCCCAAACAACTGCAAGCCGAGGTAAACCACAAAAATAGAAACGCCATTAGAACTTTTTGGAAGAGTTTGATCCACAATAGATAGAAATACGCTCAATGTCAGAAATACCGTTATGCACAACGGCAGACGCTCGCCACCCTGAATCGGAAGGATGAAAACGAAGATATTTAAACTTGAAGTTAAAACGACAGGAAGTACCATGCTCAGCATCGGAAATAAACTATGACGTTGAAGTGTAAATATATATCGAACGTTTGTGTATATAAGATTATCATAACTTGTGTTGAGTTCAATTATTTCACTCTTTAGAATGGTCCATTCACCGTTAGCTCCATAATATTCTAAAGGCTTCGCATCTACTTTGCTCAAAAGCATTAAGTCTTCACAAGGAAGCGTCCAAGGAGTAAACATTATTTGGACTTCTTGAACATCAAATGGATAGTACGTGATTTTAGCGTCAATGCTTGTTTCCATTTGTACCGAAATCCAAGCCGTTACTTTTCCGTTTTTATTAACTAAAACATTACCGAACTGATCCTGATTTAAACGAATACCTGCATAACCTGAACCGACCAGCACATCCGGTAACCATATCGATTTGGAATCAATGGACATCACCCGATGATCTCCAGCTTTCCAGCCTGTTAGTGACCGCAAGCATTGATCTATCCAACTGAATTCGATAAATAACTTCATTACAACTGTCTGTTTTTTGAAATCCATGTCTGCGATAGAAACCAAATACATGGTTATGTTCATGACGATTGGATCGTTCGGATTGGATACCGGGCGTGCACGATTATTGCATGGCGTTAATCCAGTTATGTTATGTATTCCCTCAGCATGCACTAAACAGCAAACTGAAAACATCACAATTAGTCCTTTTATCATATTGCAAGATACAAATATAAATACCATTACAGTATATAAATGTGAACTACGCAAACATTCGAAAAAGTCAGAGGTATGCAACTAATTGAGACATGGATTAAATGTCAATGGCATAATAACGGTATTATTTGTTGTTAATATATAATAATCCGGTACATGCTTTTCCGTCGTGTCATATTCAGTTAGCACTAATATGGTCTAATTTCCTATTTGGTGGTATTCTAAATATTCTGTGAAACTGTAGCACGTCCGTAAGTACAAGACCTCAGTCATTTCTAACATACTAATTCAATATGTTTCACCGCTCACTCTGTTCTTTCCCCTCCTCTATCTCTCCATCAAACCACGCAGTGGGTTTTATAAAAGTCTTAGATCAAATGTGAGCAGGTCGCTCCAGAACATTTCCATAAATGGAAAGAATGCATGGATTATTTGACATTTCGTGAAACCATAATTTACTAACATTTTATCTAGTAGAACTTACTAGATAAATAATGAATGACATTCAACGTTAGAATAGTGGGTCCCATATGGCGGTATTGTTCAGATATACAAAATGTACTTGATAGCAGAATTCCACGAAAACCATTGACACGGAAGCCTCGGAGGGACATTTATATTCGCTTACAATCATAACTTTCTTGTTATTACTAACCTTTGACCTGCAAAACAAATCAAGTATGGCAAAGGGAGATAACCTTCCGTTTTACCAAAAACTAATTCGCAACAAAAACAAAAAAAAACACAATCGGTTTAGATCTTTGTGAAGAATGTTCCATTATACCCGAACTCAAACATGACTGCATATCTGTTGTAATAAAAAAAGGTTTTGCGTGCAAGCAGAAGCCTGAAGAATTGACGATCTGAGACAGGATAATGTCATGAGCAGAAATTGTAAAACACGTTTTTGTCTCCCTAAAATCTGGTCAAATTCTAGCGTTCCATGTTAATTTTCTCGGGAACGAATTAGGCTTTACAAGCTTAGTCTTGGTCTAATTTTTGTACCTGGAACCGCAACAAATTTTGTTTTAAAACGTTTGTACCGATTGTTTTATAATTTTGCGTTATGTGACGCCGGTTCTAATGCTATATACATATCTGTTGAACGGGGTCTAACATGTTTTTCATTGTAGGTAATTTGGGGTTAATTACAATGTAACCATCACAGAACCGTTACTTCGAACTGTGAATAATGACAGGATTTGTCATAACTCATGGATACTACTGATGGGATCACATCAAAGCTGAAATCTGTAAACAATGGGATTTTTCCTGGTGTAATAAATAGACTGTTAAAAACTAATAAGAGCCAGTATGAGTCAAAGTTCATTTTAAGCTTCTTAACCACGTAAGTAAATGAAGATTCCAAGGTAACATAACGTCGTAACCACGCTGAGGTACGCCGATGCAGTTACCTTGGTCAAAACTTGCATAAAACGGGTTTAAGATTTATGCAAGAGTGTTTGTGTAATTTAATTGCGTCTTACAAACATTCATTCGAGTGTGTTAAATGAATAGAACGCATTAAAAATGTATGTAAACCTTGTAATATACTCTGATGATCAGGTTCCTCGACCCTATCGCTTGTTGTAGATTTCAGCCAAGAATGTTCATATGATGTGTGGTACTGAAAAATATAACTTTATTATTACAAAACTGCAATGTATATTTACATTTTGTATATGTCCATGATTCCGATAATTTTGGGTTTAAAGATGATTTAACCCCTAAAAACTCACAAGAGATGTTCTAGTTAAAGACAATTTTTGCGGGACTTGGATATCCCCGGAACCTAATAGGGTGACCCTGGACCTCCCTAGAGAGCCTCTGCTCAAATTCGTTATGGCTACGCCACTGCGATCACCACTTATAAGTTTTTTTTACAAGTCAGACAAGCATATTCACAAGGTTGACAACACAAAAATGCATGAAACAATCCAATCAAATAATCACCAGATAGCACCATTGAATGCTCTGTCAACTATCTGTATGTAGGATTCTTGAATCAGCTGACGATAAGTCGACCATGTATCTTTCTGCTTACGGAGAATGGTACTGGCCATTCTCATGAACGATGGTTAGTTGAACTGTCTGCCTCATATGGCTCTGACTGTTGTAATGTGGCGCAATGCTCAAAAGAAACGTTGAATTATACAATATATATTTTACAAGAATATAGTTACATTTTTAATGAACTTTCACAAAGTCTAAAGAATAATTGACAAATACATATTGGTATTGCTCAGTAATGGTTCACAAACGGAATGGCTTATTTAAAGGAGATTGATTTTTTTGTATGTAAATTTGTATATTAACCAACATAGTTTGCGGTAATCTGTTCGGTATTTTGATTGAATACAAACATACCATGTTAAAGTCAGTTCCATGGACCTTCACTAATTTTCAGGGGATCGTTAGAATCCCTTACTTTACAAAAAGTAACCTTTTGATCATTAAATGAAGTGCAGCTTCAATTAATTGACAAGTGTATAATACACTACGCGTATGTGGATTTGTTGCTCAGCAACAATCATCCATGTATGTTTTGCATGTACATGTTAAATGCATTTCACGAAATGTCAACATTGATGTACGTAATTTGTATCATACTCCGAATAATTGCTTCCGGAATAAATGTCATAAATCACTGTCATTATCTTCTGCGTGACGACATTTTAATACAATATACGATAACGCAGACGGTTTTCAGTGACATCTACGAGTACTTCCATATTTTATATTCAAATACATTGGCAATAAATTTTCTGAAAAAAAATATCCAGAATGATATCAATACCATGTTGATGTTAAACAATCTTACCACACGCGTTAATAGATTGAACCTCTTAACTTAGGTAATGTAAGGATGGTTGGGGGTGACACAGGAATACATACTGATATGACATCTCTGGCAAAAAGCCATGAAAATTGGTTAAAAGTGAATGACCAATTCTGCATCCAGCGATGATTGCAGGGGGAATGATGCCATTTAGCAAGGATTGGCTTCACATACGGTCTTCTTTTTATCTCTCGGCATCCCCTTTGTGTGGTGGCTGATTTCTGCCATTTCATATCTTCGTGTGTTCGCCTCCAAAAGTCGAAGCACGACGACACGAACACACGATAAATTGCTCATTTATCGTGTCTTCGCCTTCGACCTAAAAGGGCGAATACACGAACACACGAACTATTGAAGGCGAAATAACGAAAACTTGATAAGCGACACACGAAATATTTTTTTGTAAAGTTTCGTAATTTTTTTTGAAATTATCTTAAGTGGAATCTTCTACAATCAAGTTATAATCAGCAAGAGACATTCCAGTCATCTTGGACTAAGTAGGTGTTGTAATGATAATTGGGGATTCAGAGTTTTGAGATACAGCTGCTGCTTCTTAGATTAAAGTCATCGGACGAAATAATGTTATCAGTCAGGAGAAGAAACTCAACTATCATGTGTGAAGAAACTTGACAAAGTTGTGTACCATTTTGAGGGAAATACTTTCCGTATATATTGCAGTGACAATTTCAACTTTGGAGTTTATTTGAACATTCAAAAAAAAATATTTTAAGACATTATCAGCATTATTATTCATTTGATTTGAAAAAAAATGTCGTTGTTTCAACATATTTTGCAGAATACTGTTTTATAGAATAATTTTTGTACATACAATAATCGGGTATAGTATTGTTGGGTGATATTATAAGGTGTGTGTGTTGAGTTAAATTGTTTAAAGTTATTTTAGAGTAAAACAAACAGTAGTAATTATCAATATGTCGGAATTTGAGCAATGGTTAGAACGGGGTGAGAAAATAGGTTTGAAGGGAAGTGAGTTGGCACTTTTGCAGGGGAGAGCCCTTGATGTGTATTCACGTCTGCCTGTCGGAGACGCGAATAACTATGATAGGTTAAAATAATTGTTACTTAAACGTTTTAATTTGACAAAGGATGGATTCAGAGAAAAATTCAGAAATAGTAATCCTGAAGAAGGTGAGTTGACTACTCAATTTATTGTTCGCATAGGCGACTATTTAGTAAACTGGATGGAACAAGCAGAGGTAAGTAAAGATTACAATGGTTTAAGGGATTTAATTCTTAGAGAACAGCTTTTTAATATAGCACACAAAGGCATGCAGTTGTTTTTAAAGGAAAGGAAATTTGGAAGTGTGGAGGAAATGGCAGAGGCAGCAGATAGATACTCAGAGGCTCATAATATAACCAGTCAATGTGGAGTAGAAAAAAAAACGATGTTACCGTTGTGGAGGTAAGCATTTACAGCGTAACTGCATGGAGACGGCTGGGGCTATGTCGTCACCAAGTACCAGGGCAGCGGTAGGTTCACCTGCAGACAGAGGTAAGTTTGTAAGGGGATTTAATGGTAGTTATCGAGGGCATTTCAGCCGTGGTCGAGGGCCACACCGACATAACGGCAGGGGTAAAAGTAACAATGCTATGAGAGGCGCTGTTGGAAGCTCGTGTACGACTTTTATCAATGGTAGGCCAATAGTGTCTCCAGCATGCGAAGTCGGACATGCCTCTATGGTGAGTAATATGCCCGTGAAACGAGGTATTGTAGCTGGAAGAAAGGTAAATGTTCTTAGGGATACTGGGTGCAGTAGCGTAGTTGTTAAATCAGACTTAGTAGCAGGACGTGACATGACTGGTGAGTACAAAAGGTGTGCTTTGATAGATGGCACAGTAAGACGAGTGTCAGTAGCAACGATAAATGTTGACACGCCCTGGGTTACATATCGGGGGCAAGGTCTCCAGATGACCCGGACCCCGAGTGGTGTGATAACAATAATGTGGAAATTAATGACAAACAGGTAACTGCGGTCAATGACGCACATGATGAACGTAGTCATGAGAGCGATGGAGACTGTGAGGTTGCAAACGTTGTACAAACTAGAGGACAGAAGGCGAATGAAATGAAAACCCGAACATGATGAAAACAATACCAGAGATCGCGGAGGTGAGCGTTGACGATATCATAAATAGACAACTAGATAATGATACTTTGGAACTTGTAAGGAGTAGGGCGCAATCTGGCGAAATTGTTGTTTCCAAGAATGGAGGAGAGCAGTGGTATAAAAAGACGAATGGGATGATACATCGTTATTTCAAGTCACGAAAGATTGACGGCGGACGGTTATTCAAACAACTAGTAGTACCTAGGGTATTGAGAGAAATAGTCATGAAGATTGGACATGTCTACTTGCAGGGCATTTGGGTGTGAAGAAGATGACGACGAAAGTAATTTTATTGGCCGGGTCTTCAGGGGGACTGTTCAAGATACTGTAATACTGTAGGTCTTGTGTTTTTTGTCAGAAAAAATATCCGAAGGGAAAGGTGACGAAAACCCTGACTGGAGAGATGCCAATAATCAACGTTCCATTTGAAAGAGTGGCTATAGATCTTGTAGGACCAATTGTGCCAATGACACCGAGAAAAAAACGACACATATCAACAATCGTAGATTACGCGACTAGATATCCAGAGGCGGTAGCACTTGAGAGGATAGATACAGAGAGCGTAGCAGAGGCATTGGTCGAAGTATTCAGTCGAGTGGTGTTTCCATCCGAAATTTTGTCAGATCAAGTTACTCAATTCACCAGTGAATTAATGAACGAAATAACAAGACTCTTGCCAATTTGACAACTTACATCAACTCCCTACAACCCTGCTTGCGATGGGTTTGTGGAACGATTTAATGGTACGATAAAGACCATGCTAAAGAAGATGTGTGCAGAGCAGTCAAATGAGTGGGATAGATATATCCCAGCATTATTGTTTGCATATAGGGAGGCGCCACAAGAAAGTCTTGGATTTTCACCACTTGAATTGTTGTATGGCAGGCATGTAAGGGGACCGATGGCACTTTGGACATTCTTCGGAAATCAAAACGACCTACCAATATGTGTTTGACCTTCGTAATAAGTTGGAAGATACACTGAAACTTGCACATGTGACGCTTAAGGTGAATCAGAAGAGATACAAGAGGCATGGCGATAGGAAATGAAGGCCAAAGGAGTTAGAACCTGGTAATAAAGTACTATTCCTATTACCTGCATACAACAATAAACTGTTGATGCAATTCAAAGGGCCATTTGAGGTTCTACGCAAGAGTAACCGATTTGACTATGTGATCAACATGAAAAGGAAGGAGAAGACATTCCATGCGAACATGCTCAAGAGATACATTACGAGAGATGGTCCATATAATAATTGTTCGATTTTAGGGGTTGCTGACATGAGGAAGATGTTGTTGACAATAAGCGGGCATTACAGATTAGTTTACCGAATTGCGGACAGGAGGAAATCAAAGAAAAGTCACTTCGAGAGTTGAAAGGAGCACGTTGGAGCAGATTATCTTAGTCGTATACCTGAGTAGGTATAATGTCATGATGTCAGTGAGGGGTGTTAACAATAATACTTAGTGCAGATACAGTGGATGGATTAGCCATGTTGTAACCAAGTAAGTATATTATAATTATGTAGCCACATTGTAACCGAGCTTCTTTGAGAGACAACACTTATATTCATGTTGTAGAAATATGTGATGGTAAGTATGAAAAATATGTATTTTCATCTTGAGTAGGGGGATGCGTCACAAATTTCTATGAAGGTAAAACATTGGTAGAATGTGCCAGTTGAATTATAAGCATTAATGTTGCCATGTGAACCTGACGCAGCAGAATCAGTTATTTTGATAATATTTCCTTTCTATTTACTGTATAAACAAGGGCCATATATTGGTAAATGTAGGGTGTTTATTACAATCATTTCATATACAAGCAATGTATCCTGGGAAAATAATTGGGGATTGGGTGTATGAGAGTTTAGCGGAAAGTCAATGCGAAGATATAGTTTGGAGAGAGTGGTTGTGTGGTTAGAGAAAGGTTACAATGTGGTTCCAGGGAGGGACTAGCGTTTTGAAAGAAGTGCGTGAATTATGTAACGATATCGGTCTGTGTGACCAGTCGTCGGTCTGTGTGACCAATTATCGGTATGTGTGACCAGTTTTAGTCGGTCTGTGTGACCAGTTTATCGTCGGTCTGTGTGACCAGTTAATCGTCGGTCTGTGTGACCAGCTGTCAGTATATATGTCTAGTTGTCAGTCTGTGTGATCATGAGAATTAAGGACGTTGTGGATTTGTAATTAGATATTATGTATATTATTTAGACTTGTTATCATTGATAGAGATATAACCAATCAACTAGTTTAACCTGTAATCATCCTTGTGTCAGTCGCCCATTTATTAATCATGAGTGAACATTTACAAACTAGCTATTCTCCAGCTAATTTCAAAATTATTTTCTTGAATTTAATCTCAGACGGCTGCTGCTTATATACGTAATTTTGAAGAGGAACTATATAACGGAAAAGAGTATTAACGTACATTGTCAGGAGATCTCAGCATTACAAAATTTTGAACCTGACCTTACTAACAGAAAATGATGGAATTCATATTAAAATGATGAATACAATCATCTGGAAAAAACAAATAGTATATGTAAAGGAAAGAATTCATATAATATATATTTACACGCGCGTGTATTTCATGAACACATTAATACAAAATACGGCCTTTGTGATATGAGGATATTCCATTATCAGGTTAAAATTATCAAATGGAAATCCGAATAGAAAATAAAACAATTACGTGGTCTGAATGTTGTGCGGGTTTACTGTGTATCAAAGTATGTATATAATATTCTCTTTTAAAACCGTCAGTAAGTTGTTATACATCATTTAGATTTGCAGACACTCAGAATGAGGCTAACACTTATTTTACAGTAATGATACCAGTATCAATATTTCGATACAAAATGTCGGTAAAATGAAGCCGTTAATGCATAAAGGGCACATGACGGAACTTTGAGACTATCAAACCCTCTATCAGTCGATTGCTATCTTTGAACATTTGTTGCAGATTCTGAATAAATGTTTGCATCAAGACATCATAATGTTTGGTACAGTCTGTTAGTATATGTACTAGTTCCTCTTGAAATACAATTCTACGTACTAGACATACATAGTTTCTATCGTCACTTAACGGCACCAATTCTTCTTATTTTTGTTATGATTTGTCGAAATGACATTATATGGACATTTGGTAAAATAAAAAAAAGCTAAACACGAATATTACAGAAAATATTGACAGTCGCATAGATACAACTCTTTAAATGCCTCATGTTTGTGGTGGAAGTCTGCAGACATGAAATCTTTGCTTGATGTTGTGTTCATATTAATGTTAATTCCTTTTTATTTATATACTAGTTCGTGCACACGACATAATTATCTCTAATGCGATAGAATCATGAATATTTCATTAACCATCGTATATTAAATGGTTTGGCTGAGTGAAGGATGTGATTCATTGTACAATTAAGAGTTGAACATGTTATTATAATTGTACCAGAGCATATCAACAACTTTAAAACTAGTTAACAAATGTACTCATCATTTTTACTGCGAAATACACCAAATTATGAATTTGTATTACAATGGAAGGATACTACGTCATCGCACACGTCTAAAAGACTCCTCCTTGGACACGGAAACGTAACAAAACAGGGAAAATGTTATTTTTCCTTTTAAAATGTACATATCCGGGGAGGAGCCTTTTAACAGGTGCGCGATGGCGTAGTATCCTACCATATTGTATTACCAAGGACATTTTGTTTCTTCTTCGTGATTCTGGTGACAGAAGGTTTAAATATTGCTTACGACCGATAAGAATCTGAAACATTTTTATCACGTTTTATATATTCTAAAATAATCTGGTATACCGAACCAGCCCGAATAGCTTATATGTCAGCCTTGATTTAGTCTCATTTTAAAACTACAATTTTGTATTAGTTACTAACAAAAATACACAAATCAAAAGTACGTTCCAAACAATTGACAGTCGGAATAAAATAACATCTATTTTATCATTCAGAGCACTTGATCTATTTTCTATGTCCTCTCCATTTGCCTTCTTTTCGGATACAGCATTCTTCGTCTCAAGGTTGGTCAAATTATGATTTTCCTTTGACCCATTTCCATGCGTGTCTTTGATGCAGCATAGCGCTGATAGAACTCGATAAAATCGGGTTTCTTTGGAGTTGAGGAATTGGTCATGAATAGAAATCATAACACACGTGCTAACAATCGTCATAACACTCCCAAACAACTGCAAGCCGAGGTAAACCACAAAAATAGAAACGCCATTAGAACTTTTTGGAAGAGTTTGATCCACAATAGATAGAAATACGCTCAATGTCAGAAATACCGTTATGCACAACGGCAGACGCTCGCCACCCTGAATCGGAAGGATGAAAACGAAGATATTTAAACTTGAAGTTAAAACGACAGGAAGTACCATGCTCAGCATCGGAAATAAACTATGACGTTGAAGTGTAAATATATATCGAACGTTTGTGTATATAAGATTATCATAACTTGTGTTGAGTTCAATTATTTCACTCTTTAGAATGGTCCATTCACCGTTAGCTCCATAATATTCTAAAGGCTTCGCATCGACTTTGCTCAAAAGCATTAAGTCTTCACAAGGAAGCGTCCAAGGAGTAAACATTATTTGGACTTCTTGAACATCAAATGGATAGTACGTGATTTTAGCGTCAATGCCTGTTTCCATTTGTACCGAAATCCAAGCTGCTACTTTTCCGTTTTTATTAACTAAAACATTACCGAACTGATCCTGATTTAAACGAATACCTGCATAACCTGAACCGACCAGCACATCCGGTAACCATATCGATTTGGAATCAATGGACATCACCCGATGATCTCCAGCTTTCCAGCCTGTTAGTGACCGCAAGCATTGATCTATCCAACTGAATTCAATAAATAACTTCATTACAACTGTCTGTTTTTTGAAATCCATGTCTGCGATAGAAACTAAATACATGGTTATGTTCATGACGATTGGATCGTTCGGATTGGATACCGGACGTGCACGATTATTGCATGGCATTAATCCAGTTATGTTATGTATTCCCTCAGCATGCACTAAACAGCAAACTGAAAACATCACAATTAGTCCTTTTATCATATTGCAAGATACAAATATAAATACCATTACAGTATATAAATGTGAACTACGCAAACATCCGAAATAGTCAGAGGTATGCAACTAATTGAGACATGGATTAAATGCCAATGGCATAATAACGATATTATTTGTTGTTAATATATAATAATCCGGTGTATGCTTTTGCGTCGTGTCATATTCAGTTAGCACTAATTAAGTCTAATTTCCTAGTTGGTAGTAGTTTAAATATTCTGTGAAACTATAACACGCCCGTAAGTACAAGGCCTCAGTCATTTCTAACATACTCATTCAATATGTTTCACCGCTCACTCTGTTCTTTCCCCTCCTCTATCTCTTCATCAAACCACGCAGTGGGTTTTATAAAAGTCTTTGGTCAAATGTGAGCAGGTCGCTCCAAAACATTCCAATAATTGGAAATATCGATAATTTGACAATCGGTAAAACCATAACTTACTAGCACTTTATTTAGTAGAACTCACTAGATTAATATTGAATGGCATTCGATGTGGGAATAGTGGGTCTTATTTGACAGTATTGTTTAGATTGACAGCAGAATTCTACGAAAACATTTGATACGGAAGCCTCGAAGGGACATTTATATTCGCTAATATTAGTAATCATAAGTTATTCGCCATTATACTTACGTTTGAATATTTCTATTTAAACTTATTTATTCGTTAAAGAATTGTATCATCTGGAAAACAAAATTAAGTATGGCAAAGGGAGATAACCTTCCGTTTTTACCCAAAACTAAATCACAACAAAAACTACAATTAATCGGTAAGATCTTTGTGAAAAATGTTCCATTATACTCAAACTAAAATATGAATACATATCTGTAGGAACCAAAAAGTCTGAAGATTTGACGAGCTAAGACAGGATAATGTCATAGGACCTGTAATAGTAAAACACATGTTTGTCTACCTAAAATTTGGTCAAATTCTTGAACGTTTATTAATTTCAATTACAGGACCGATTAACACTAAAAAGAGTCAATACGATTCCAAGTTTATTTTAAGCATCTTAACCACAGAATGTAAGATTCCAAGGTAACATAGCGTCGTCGTAACTACGCCGAGGCAAGCTGAGTTAGTTGCCTCGCTAATATTTACATAAAGCGGGTTTATAATGTATGCAAGAGTGTTTGTTCAATTGATTTCATCTTACAAATATTCATTCGAGTGTGTTATAATGAATAGAACGCATTAACAATCATAAAACCCTTGTAATTAAATTGAGGATCAGGTTCGCCTGATGATGATTTCAGCAAAGAATGTTCATAATTATTATGTGTGGTACTGAAAAATGTCCATGATTTCGATAAGTTCGGGTTATAACATGGCTAATGAGGTCTCCGAATCGCACCAGAGACATTCTAGTTAAAGACAATTTTCTGGGACTTTTATATACCCGGCACCTCCTAGGGTGAACCTTGGGCTCCCTAAATGCCTCTGCTTAAATTTGTTCTGGCTACGCCACTGCGTTGAACACCACTTATAAGGCTTTTTACAAGTCAGACAAGCATATTCACAAAGTTGACAACACGAAAATGGACGAAACAATTCGATCAAATAATCACCAGATAGCACCATTGAAAGCTCTGTCAACTATCCTTATGTAGGATACTCATGAACGATTGTTAGTTGTACTGGCCTCATATGACTCTGACTGTTGTAATTGGGCGTAATACTCATAAGAAACGTTACATTATACAATATACATTTTAGCTACATTTTTAATTAACTTTCACAAAGTCTTAAGAATAATTGACAAATACATATTGGTATTGTTCAGTAATGGTTCACAAACGGATTGGCTTATTGAAAGGAGATTGAAAACTATGTATGTAAATCTTTATATTAACCAACACATTTTGCGGTAACCTGTTCGGTATTTTGATCGAATACAAACATAATTTTTTTTATCTTGTTGAAGTCAGTTCCATGGACCTTCACTAATTTTCAGGGGCTCGTTGGAATCCCTTAATTTACAACAATTAACCTTTTGATCATCAAATGAAGTGCAGCTTCAATTAATCGACAAGTGTATTATACACTACGTGCATGTAGGTTTGTTGCTCAGCAACAATCATCCATGTATGTTTTACATGTAAATGTTAAATGTATTTCACAAAATGTCAACATTAATGTTATTTGCATCATGCTCCGAATATTTGCTTTCGGGATTAATGTCATAAATCACTGCCATTATCTTCCACGTGACGACATTTTAATACAATACATGATTACGCAGACGGTTTTCATTGACATCTACGAGTACTTTCACATTTTATATTCAAATACATTGGCAATAAATTTTCTGAAAAAAAATGTCCAGAGTAATATCAATACCATGTAGATGTAAAATAATCTTACCACACGCGTTAATAGATTGAACCCCTTAATTTAACTTAAATAATGTAAGGATGTTGCAGGAAACAGAGTTTGGGTTCACAGGAGTACATTCTGATATGATATCTGAGGTAAAAAGCCACGAATTGGTTGACAGTGAATGACCGGATTCAGCACCCAGCGATTTTTTACCTCTTCTGTGTGAATGTACCTGTAAGCGTGGTGCCATTCAGCAAGGATTGGCTTCACATACGGAAGTCTTTTTTATCTCTAGGCATCTCCATTGTGCCTGCCGGTAGAATTGGATCTAAGTAAAACAGGTAAAATTAATGAAAGAATTACGTAAATCTTAAGTTGAGACCGATTTAGCATTTACATCAGTCCTATCATTACCTCTAATACATATGTGACCACAAAGGCTTACTGAGCTTCAATACATTGTGAGCAAAACAGAACAAAGTAAAGTTGGGGGATCCAAATATGCAACTTTTATATTTGAATTAATTCCCTTTAGCCAAGAGATCAAATAGCAATCTTACTACGCATTTATTCAATGCATTCGCATGGCTTCGTACGAATGTGTAATAGAAGTGGGGTACGTCTTTTTAATCAAAAGGGTGTCAAGTTTGGAGATAGTGTTACAACACAGTCACTCAAGTGGATAAAGCTTTGTTTTCAATAAATCAATAAAATATATATATAAAGAGTTAAATGTAGAGCATTTCGAACTTTAAAATTTAAACCTAAAAGAATTATCCATACCTGTAGTTTGTTTGTTGCCGTGACAAAATTTGTAATTGGATATTTATGAACATGTAAGTAAAAGCTTTCATAAAATCGTGAGTAAATGTACTTAAATTCAACAAAAATATCAACTAGTCGCATTCATATAGTGCAGTATATTTGTTATAGTATACCAATAAATATGTTATAGTCTATCAATGAAATATCAATGTATTGCATTACAAAATACATGATATACGTCCTTTTTCTGCGTGAACAGAGAAGCTTCACTTTAGCTATAGTTTATCGTATATCATCGGTTTATGTTAATGGTGCTTTGTCAGTTTTATGCTTACTCGCATATTTCTGAACACAAACTGTGCGAACTACCTCAAATTATGTCTAACTGCAACCAAACTGAACTCATTCAGTCAACAAACCAGATTTCCTTGCTTTGAGCACAAGATTATGCAACCATTATATAAATTCAATTATTTCTAAATAGCAACACCGCATTTTATTTGTTCTATTTGATTTTATTCGGTATTCATTTCAGGTCGTTGTGTTAAAGAACAGATTTGAAGATGAGTAGTGCCGGGACAACACTACCCGGACGTACGTGGATATCATCTAAACCACCAAATTATACGGCCCCGCCCCCAAATGATTTAGGAAACCGTGATAGTCCTAATCTTTTCCAGGCCTCTGTGAAATATGACCCCCAAAGACCAGGTGGTACAATATTTAGTGAAAGGACATTGAATACTTACAAAAAGAAAGAAGATAAACCAAGTATTCTGAAAAAGTCAGATGGAGACCAAAAGAAACAATCTGTACGGTTTTCCGATAAAGTACCACGGGACGACAATGGCAGGGAAATAGTTACTACGAATGCAGGCGGTGTTATAATAAAGACGACAAAATCCTACGAAACTGTTATTGCTGAACGGGATGCTCTTCTTGAATCTGATCAAGTGTATCGAAAGCGTATTAAACAATTAGAAGAGGAAAATGCAAATATACTATTAGATTATGAAAGTGTATACAAAGAAAATAATGTGCTAAGAGACAAACTGGATAAAGGTGATGACAATCATGTAGAATCATATCAACGTGTGTACGCCGATCGTCAAATATTGAGAGAAGCGGAAACAGCATACAAACGTAGAATTACTCAGTTAGAACATGACGCAAAAGAGATGTTAACAAATTTTGAATCTCTGTACGCAGAAAATAAAGTACTTCGGGATAAAGCTAAAACATTGACTGATCGTTTAAATTCAGTAGATAGATTAAATGAAGTGAAAAAGCTAAATGAACTGGAAAAAAAGAACAAGCTGTTGGAAAAGACGGTAAGAATTATGGGTTATGAAAGAGATGACTTTGTCAAACAACATCATGAACTTGACAATCTAAGTTACAAGCTGAGAGAAGAGATTGCAGAGCTAAAGAAAAGGAATATGTTGTTAGACAGAGAAAATGAAGGATTAAAGAGGGGTTTTATGGCACTTGGAAATGATGTCGATGACTCATGGAAGAAAGATTTGAAACAAAAGACAAGACGACAAGAAGAAGAAGAGAAAAAGATACGTAATGAACATTCGGAGTTCAAGAATGAAATAGTTCGCTTGAACAAGGAAATTCATCAACTTGAAAAGGTCAATGTAGAATTGACAACAAAAACTAACATGCTGGAAGCTGATAAATCAGAATTTGAACGACGACTGTTTGAAATGGCCAGAGAAAACAATAAACGAACACCGTCGGCTGTTAGAAGGCGCGATGCCGACGTTGCTAAACTAAACGCACAGAAAGTGGAAGATTTGACAAAGAAAATAGAGCAGATCAACAAGGAAAACATAGAACTGAAAACAAAAAACCAAATGATGGAAAAAGAACAGGAAACATTTGAAAAGCGTATTGAAGAAGCTGGAAAACAAAAAAGGGAAACTGCTTCATCCATACGAAGAAAAATGGAAACAGAGCGAGAAGTTAGAGATCTGAATATGCACATAGATAACTTCAAAGAGAAGACTCAGCGTCTTGAGGTTGAAAACAAGGATCTAAAAGAAGAAATAAAACGTCTAGAAATAGATTCGAAAGCACATCGACAAGCTTCTAAAGCTCTAGCTTCTGGTCAAGCTAACCAGTCAGACACGCAAATGAAGGAATTAAACGATAAGATCATTTCTCTCAATAAAGAAATTAAAACAATAACTGAAGAAAATTTGACACTAAAGTCAGAATACAATAATATCGAAGACAAACTAGGAAGTCAATTGGAGGCTATGAAAAAAGAAAACAATTTGCTACAGCAAGAAAAGGAATCCTTACAAAACAACATCGATCAGTCAACGACTTCATCAGGTGGTAAGATACAAGAACTAAAAGATGAAATAAACGAATTGCAGATAGAGTTGAAATTGTTAAAACCAAAGTATGAAGATCTTCAAAAGTTGTATGATGAGTTAAAGACGGACCATAAATCAGTAGGCGAAAAATTCGAATCAAAAGAAAATGAACTTGAGCAACTAAAGGATACGATAAGAAATAACAAGGATGTATATAATGAACTGTCTAAAAGTCAGCGCGAGGTTGCATCTTTAAAGCGAGAAATAGATGATTTAAATGGAAAATTTAAGAACGAAAGGTTGAAATTGGAATCAGATTTAGAAGAGCTACTGAAAAACCAGGAATTTATGAATACTGCTTTAGCAGAGCACAAAGTAAGACTAGACATGCTCCAACAAGAAAAGAACGATTTCAAGGCAGAAAATATCAAGCTAGTCAAAGCTAATGAAAGACAATCAAAAACGATAGCCGACCTAAAGGCAGATGTTGATAAGGTTTCAGGAGAGGGATCGTCGGCTACTAAATCTCTTAAAGATGAGTTGGAAAAGCTACAAAAAGAACTGAAAACGTCAGAAACTGCTCTTATTCAGGCAAAGCAAGAAATTGAAATCAATAAAAACGAACGAGAAAATCAAGTAAGTAAGCTCCTAAAACAAATGGATGTATTAAGAAGTGAACGAGAAAATGAAACGAAGCAATTAAAAGATCAAAGTGAGTCACTGCGATCAGAGGTGGCCCGGCTTAAGGTCTTTGAAGACAGAATAAAAAATATGGAATCTAATTTAAAAGAATTGGTGCAAAAACTCCGAGAGACAGAAGAAAGAAGCAAAGATGTTACAAATAATAAACTAATGAGTTTACAGCAAGTGGTCAAAGAAATGAAGAGTGAAAACCTAGCCAACAGAATTCGGGCTGCTGAGAAAGAACAGAATGAACTAGAGAAACATAAATTAGAGCTGGAAATTAAACAAGATGCAATTAATGAAATCAGGAAGTTGAAAGAAGAAAACGGACGATTATTAGGTCTTCTAGAAGACAAAAGGGTCGCGGAAGAAGAACAAGATGCATGGGCTAAGAAGAAAAATAAATTTAATGAAGTGCTGGCACAAAACAAAAGACTTCAAGATGAAAATAAGCGATTACTTAAAACGGTAGAGGACAGTCAAGCCAAGACTATGAAGCAGGACCTTCTGGCTAAAACGGAAAAACTTAGATTGGTGGAAGCTAAGTATCAAGAATTCCTTCACGAGAATGCTCAGTTGAGAAAAGCTATGGATGAAAAGGACAATGAAGTGAAAAGACTTGGGTTAAAAGCTGACAGAATAACAAGAATTCAACATGAAAATCGACGTCTTGAGACTGAAAATCAGCAACTCAGAGATGAGATGGTGAAAAAAGAAAACATGATTAGCAGTCTTAAAGAGCTTGAAGTGACAAAGGCAAAATATATGGATTCATCAACGAATAATCAACGACTTTACGAAGAAAATAGAAGACTACGAGAAACCATTGAAAAATCGAAAGATTACAAATCAGAATTCATGAAAGCGAAGGATAAAGAAAAAAATACAGCTGTGTCATCAGTAAAAATACAGGAGGAAAATTTACTACTGAAAAATACATTGCAGGTGAAGGAAACAGAATTGCGGAGAGACATTGAACTTCATAAAGAGAGGGCGAATAATCTTACAGCACGGAACAAAAAACTTACGGAAGAAGTGGCGAAGCTGAAAGTTGAATTGAATAAGAAGGATGACCTTATCATTAAACTCCGCGATTTGGAGACAGCACAGGGCAAATTGAAAGATGCTTCGGTCAACGTTCAACGTCTGTATGAAGAGAATCAAAGATTACGGAACCTGTTAGAGATGAATGGAAATGGTTGGAAAAGTAATTTTCAAAACGCAAAAACGTTATCGATGGCTTCAAAGACCTCAGAGATGAAAGTAGCTCAATATGTTGAGTCAAATGCCCCAAAGCGTAAATTAGACCCTCAAACGAAGATAAAAGAACCTTCGAAGCTTAATGTCTCCATTTCGTCGTCTTCCAATGATGATGACAGTGGAAATGTCACCAATGATTTGAAGATCAAGCCTCTTACAAGGCTACCGCTTATAAATGAAGGCAATGGACTAACCACTGGTCTCAGCTATACTGATCTACATCAAAGTAAGTTCTTATAATTATTATAATAAACGTTTTATGGAAATTCATGACACTCTGGACAACCAAGTTCATTGACTAAATGTGGTCGCCTTATTTTTAAACGTGGGTTATATTGTTGTGATCGGACGCTAAATATACATATGTTCAAGCTCAGACCTGCATTAAAACATCTCGTTTTTCTGGTCGTCAGTCTAGTATCATGCATAAATATTTTTCAGACGTAGATGCTTATGTAAATTACTTAGAAGCTTGGACATGCTTCTTTTGTGTTTGCATTCCTTTAAATGTTGATTATATCGTCTTTTTGTATTACAGAATCTAAGGGTTTAAGGAGCGATAAGATAATACAGTCACTGAATAGCGAGCTTGAGAGCACAAAGACACAACGAAACCACAGAGAGAAAGTCATTACCCGTAAGGATGAAGAACTTAGTAATGTCAAATCAGAAAACAAACGGTTAACCGTGGAAAGGAATGCGTTGAAGTCAGAAGTGGTCAAACTAAAGAGGGAACTGGAACTCAAATCAATCGCAGATAGCGTTTCGCAGAAATCACAACTGAAAGAGCAAAACCGAAGGTTGAGTCAAGAAAATCAAAGACTTCGAGATGAAATAAATATGAGAGATGTAGAATTATCTCAACATGGTATCAGCGGATATAACATTGCTCACTATGTGGATAATAAAGCGAAAAAAGAAAGATCAACGGAAGAAAAGTTGAAGTTGGCTACGGTTGAAAATAAGCGCTTGAGCGAAGAAAATGACCATTTACGAGCATCTCTTGATGAAACTCAACAGAACGATACAGGAAGTCGGTTTAAAAATCCAAATGTGACGGGTTCCATGATAGAGGGTTTTAAAGAAGCCAAAGCAAAGCAATGGGCTACAACCCGAAGGAAAAAAGCCATCGCCAGGCAGTCGAATGAAACAGATGACAACAAACTAATGAAAATCGATGAAATAGCATAGTGAATTAAGTCCAGTTAAATTCAAATCGAAATCTACATTATGCTTTATCTGTTTAACTTTGTCTGTCAGACAGAATGTTAATAATTATGTTCTTGTTCTTGTATGCCACGTAATCCGTTGGCTTGCTGGCGATATGCATTCAAACTTTTGAACAAAGGCCATCTATGGGAAAGACATAATATGGCCTTTATTGACAGGTAGCCTTTATTCGGAGGTCATTATGTTAAAAACAATCAATGGCCTTTATTCATAATAAAATCGGCTTTTGTTAAGAGGTGATTGCTATCGCGGGTTTATCTGTAATCTTCTTTAGCGGTGTTTTATTTTTCTATGATTATCTCTCCCATACATGCATGTAAATTTAGTGTATATTGTATTTATTTACATATCAATGTTTACTATACATTTATTTGAAAACAAAATGAGATACATATGTAACATTAATTTGATCACAAAAGAGTTTATAAGCGAGATAAGTACTATCAGTGAATTTTGAAATTATGACAAATTCACGTTCGCCGACAACATTTCCTGTTGCTTACGAATTATAGTATGCCTTAAGTATATTCAGTATCATTACAGTATCATTTACTGAATGATTTGATACAACTAAGGAATGTTGATATGTTTTATTAACCTCTATTACATTTATTCATTTATTTAACTTTATACTTTAAACATTCAAAAAAATACTTATTTAATATCTTGATAGAACATAAGTATTCGATTTCAAATACTAGTATTGAAGAGGTAAAGACTTGTCTATTGAACGATTGCGGAAGTGTTCCTCTGATATATTTGAGATAAATGGTCGTTATGGTCAGGTTATTTTATTATTAAAGTGGTCATTATTATCAGGTTGTTTTATTATTGAAATTGTCATCTTAACCATGTTACAAATAATGAACTAATGAGTTTACTGCAAGTGGTCAAAGAAATGAAGAGGAGCTGTTACAGTGAAGTACGTGGTTGTTATAGTCAGTTTGTTTAAATATTGAAATGTTCATTAAAGCCAGGTTGTTTTAATTGTTTAGTGGTCGCATACTGATGTTACATGTATTAATATGTTGGCACAGTTGCTGTTATGCTCTAGGCGTATACTCTATTTATTTCATGACAGCTTAAACATCGTGTGGCTTGTTATCAAACTCGGATGATTTCGCCATGACTTCACACCAACTAACACGCCGGTTATATGATAATCTTCCTAATGCTATCGAGGTTCACCCTTGTGCTCGGGACGAATAACGCATAATACATACACCTTAATTAATTGAGTAATCACCTGTCATTTAAAAACGTTAAAGTCTTTTAGGTCGTTGGCGAACCATATTTACTAACGGAACTGATGATTGTGTTCAGGTATTGAAAATTGGTGAATTGTGAAACATGTTGACAGATTTATATTGTTTTATTATAACGGGTCAATAAAGCGCTCGTCACAAAACGTAAAGAAACATTCGATACTAAAAGCATTACAAATAAGTTTAAATAGTTAACAAGTATCTTCTCTCTCTAGTTTGAACAATACAAAACTATGGTGTTATACTTCGGCCACCAGCCAACTACGACTTTTTTTATTATTTATTTCGCTAAAGATACACGCACACATGGATATAAAGCATTGTTGCAAATAATTATCAAAGGTACACACATTAATTAAGGTCCATGACATGTACACCAAAACCACGAATGACACAAAAAAGAGACGAACTTTTATTTCCATTGTATGCCTCTTTGTTGAAGGCATGACATAGCGAGGCATTTTTTATCACAGACAATTCTAAACGATAACAAACTGCAGGTCTAAGATCATTTGTAATGACTGATTGCACTGGAATAAATGCTAAAAAATATTATGTGATATGACTACTATATGAACTATATAACGATCTGCAGTTTAAAAAGTATCTATACCGAACCAAAATCTAAATACTCAATGAAGGTCTAGCAGATAATTTCTGACAGCAGATTTCTAAGCAGGCCGCCCAGTGGTATGGGTTATGCCAGGAGGTAATTTATTCCAGAGAGACCAACCTGAGAAGCAAAAGGATCGTATAAACATCGAAATAAGTAATATTTCAGCCATTCACGAAATTTATCTTGTTTTTAGTTGACGAGTACAAGGTTATACGCATCAAGATCTTGACAATGACGTGTCTGATAGTACCAATAACTTACTAACCCAGTAGATTTGATCTCGACAGTTGATGCAGTTTGTTTCACCAACAAACTGTTTTTCATGTACAGTTGTAGTTAAATGATGACAGAATTAAGATGACAGAATCAGTATTTCCTTTAATTGTTCATAATTAATATGCACGTTCGCTTACATTCATTGCATTTCGTATGATCAACTTATTTTCTAAAACGACTCTTTAAAAATGACCGAATTACTAAAATTAATATATATTACTTTCAACATGTTTGTGTCGTTCATAGACGAATATAAAGTTGTATTGTTTTATTTCAAACAAAAGAATGAAATTTAAGCTTTCTTACTATGTGAGAAACGCAATTTAACCACAGTGCAATGTCTACCGTTGTATTGCTTGTGAACTATTTGTTTATAATTGATTAACGTAATCAAGGTGCTTGAAATTATCAGGGTAAGTAATATTTTTAATTTTGTACTTTTACACAAATAACTTTTTGTAACGTTAGAACAGTTTTATAAATGTGTTGGTAGTTGATGTTATGATTCAGCAGAAATAACAGAAAAACACATGTTTAAATTATTGCGGTAAACGTTTTCAGTCTTAAAACATGGTTAATTCAGCTTACTTTGTGTCCAATTCAGTTACAATAGCGTCATGCATATGATATTTCTTTAACTTAGTTATAGAGTGCTAGGGTAGAATAGTTATAGAAAATATCGTTATTTACTTTTTCTCAAGCGCAAAGATTTTCATTAATTGTGCAATTTCGTTTTGTATGCATGAGCTACAGTGTGAGCATTGAAAGAACCAGCATTAGATCCATCAATTAACGCTGTTATCAGTGGCAAAAAGTAAACGTACTAATTAGCATAAATTAAATATGAACGACGAAATCACGTAAAAGATGTAATGATTATTGTTTGCAATTCTAACAAATCTACGCATTTTGATTGGTCAATGGAGGGAGTTAACACTTTGATGAACCCCTTTTCAATCGGAAACCTTTTGTTTCTGTACATCGTCGACGGACTACTTTTACCAGCTAAAGAGTTTTAGCGGTTCATGTCGGACATTTGTAAGAATTGAATTTAATTGGAAATAAAAGGATTAAACTTTCATTTCTTGTCATTTATCGAAGTGTAAACGCCCCCAGACCTCATAACACAAATTTCACATAAAGCCCTTCGCTTTATTCAATGTGTTATGAAGTCTGAGGGAGTGTACACATCGATAAACGACCAGAAATGAAAGTTTAATCCTATAATAAACCACTAACCTATAAATCCATATAAAATTGCACTCATGTATACATGCTTATATTTCAGAAATACTATATTCGTCCGAAGATACGAGCAAAAGATGGGGAAAAAGAAGGATGGAGGGAATATTACTTTGGTAAAGACACAAAAAGTGATAAATGTTGACTATCAACTCCTACTAACAGAGAGAGATGACCTGTTAGAAGCTGAGATAGGCTATAAACGTCGTATTGAACAACTTGAGAAAGAATCAGCAGATACACTTAAAAGTTTCGACATTCTTTACAATGAGAACAAAATATTAAGGTCGAAGCTGGACACTCCTGACAATAAGGGTGCTGATAGTATTGAATCTTACAATGCGGTATACAAAGACAGAGAACATTTAAGGGAAGCGAACAGAGCTTTCAAACGACGAATCCGTCAACTTGAAGACGATGCAGCAGAGTCACAGAAATCATACAATAAGTTATACCAAGATCATCAATTAGTTACTCAAAAAGCACAACTAGAAACCCAGTTCGCAACAAGAGCTAGAGATGAGAAAATTACGGATATGGAAAAGGAACATGAAGAAATAACTGAAAGACTTAAAATGTTTCTCAAGGAAAGAGAGCAATACGAATACCGAATAGCGGAGATGGATAAAGAAAGGAACGAACTTCAAAATAAACACGACTTTTTAGCAGAAGAGAAACATGAATTTCAATTGAGGTGTGATGTATTACAAGCAGATAGAGAAAAGCTGAAACAAAAGGTAATGGACTTGGAGGACAAGGTCCCAGATCCCGAGCAAAAGGCGAAAGAAGAACAAAACTTCTTATCTCTACAAGCTCAACTTGTAGCATTACAAGTAAGCAACACTGATGCCAGTAAAGAGGTTTTTAAACTTAAAGAACAAATTAGAGTATTAAATAAACTGAAGAAGGAACCTGTTCACATGGTTGACAGAGCATCAAGCGTGATTGTGGATGAAGAGGAAGAAGAAAATGAAAATCAGAAGAAAGAGCGATATGCTGAGGTCGAGTATGAATTTGCTGAGTCAAAGAAAAATGCGATTCGTCTTCTTAGTGAAAATGACAAATTTAAATCGTTAAATGTTGAACTTGAGAGTCAGCTAGCGAATTCAGAATTAAGTAAGCGTGAAATAAGTGAAGAACTTGAAAGAAAGAAAGCAGAAGTTGATGATTTGTCTGTTCTTGTTCAAGGTGGTAAAAACCTTAACGAAGACTTCTTAGTGTTGCAAGACAAAATAAAAGATTTAAGTGCTTATCGTCAAGCCTTGGAAAATGAACTTGTTCAAGAGAAAAAGGTTTCAAAATTAAAAATGATGGAATTGAATAAAGATCTGGAGTCTGCACATGATAAGGTGAATGAACTTGACAAAGAGAGAATGAAACAAGAAGGGGATAACAACAAATTGCAACACGAAAATGATGCCCTTCAGAAAGTGACAGACGCACAGGCTCTCGAACTTAGAAATATGAAGGCACAACTTGAACAGATTCAAAATATTTTTGAAGATAAAAATGCTAAGTACGATGAAATGAAGAAAACAGACAAGGAGGCCCAAGAAGAACTCAGGGAAACAAAATTGCAACTTCATATTGTTCGACGCGAACTTGAAGACCTGCGCTCAGAAAAGGCTGGAAAGTATGGCAAACTCACTAATGAAATGGAAACCGCGAAAGCTGAGCGAGAAGCCGAAACAGAACAAATGCGCAAAGAAACGGTTTTACTAAGGGAAGAAGTAAAACGACTAAAAGACTATGAGTTTAAAATAACAACTATGGACTTTGAAATTAGACGTCTGATGAACCGACTGAGAATTACTGAACGTTATAAAAAGATGCCAAAGAAACTCGCACAACCTGAGGGTGAAAAGGAAGAGATTTCGGACCTGAAAAAGAAACAACGAGTATTAGAACGTGAGAAAATGGCTTTATTACAAGAAAAGCGACAGTGGGAAATTCTGAAAGATAAATACAATGACTTGCAGAAGAATAATCGTCGGCTTGTTGAAGAAAACAAGAGAGTACGAGGTGACCTTGATGGTACTAGTTTTAAGGTAGACACGCTTGAAAAGAAATTTAAGAAGCTGAATGTGGTTGTAAAGGATGAATTTGATGACCCTAAAAAGTTTCAAAAAGCAACATATGTAGAAAAATCTGATAAACGAGAAACGCGTAATGTATCAAGGAAAATGGAAACAAAATCTAAAGAAACAAAAGCTGTACTCAAACCAATTATCGAAGAACAACATGGAAAGGCACTTACAGGGCGACAGTCGCATCAGAAACCAAAATACCAGAAGCATGCAAGGTTCACAGACAAGCACAAGTATGACCGTAAATCAGCCAGAGTTGGGGAGATGTCTGGTATGAAATCAAAGAAACCCATATTGCCAAGAGTTGAACCTGACACAGGTCTTACACATGGACAAAGTTATAAAGAGTTACATAAAAACAGATATAGACCGAATGCCACGCTGGAACTTCTTTAATATGTATTCTGTCGTAATCATGTTTGTAATGTATACGTAAACTGAAAAATCACGAGTAAAAAAATGTTATCCATCACATGAAATACGTGAAAACATTATATATCAAAATATATATTCTAAATTGAAATCATATAACTGTTACAAGTTACAAGGATATCCTGTGTATAGAAATTAAAATTGTAAAATCTTATACTCTAAATTCAGTTCTTGTTTTTTACTTGAATAGTGATTGTATTAAGCCTTTTAGGACGATCTTTTTTATATTTCATTTGTTTTTGTAGAGTTTATTGCTCTAAAAACAGTTGTCTCATAAAAAATAGTTATTAGAAAAGATAATTAACCGATTGGGGATGTTATTATGCAATTTTAAATGATTTCAAAATGCTTTACATAGAGAAAACAACTAGAAATAAATTACAAAATTCCATAAAGGAATGTTGTACGGTGGTTATTCAGGCCTTAACAGGCTACACTGATCAAAAGTATATTTATTATATATATGTAGGCCTTATAATAACCACTATACACCACCCTTCAACATGCTAGCCCCCTATGCAAATAAAGTATCTATATTTTTTCACTCAATTCTTATGGCTTTAGATTTGTCCTCTGTGTCTTCCTACTTATATGTACAACAAAAGACCGAACTAGATTAAAAAACAGATGTGTGATAATAACAACATAGGCGTGAAAAACAGATGTACAGGCAGCGCCGCAATCCACGCACTTGTCGACTTTGATTCTTATTTCAAATCATTATCTATCGGTTTAAAGGGTTGTCGTTTTATTGCACGGACGCCTCTATTGAAAACTGTTGACCAGTGTGCGGAATTCAGGGTAAATCAGCTTACAGAGGTAAATTATATTGGGAAGGAATCGGCACCAGAAACAAGAGGAACTGATCTAGTGGCTTTCTATTTTTGTGCTGATAACTATAAAAAAAACATCAGATCGAACACAAAACACGTAAATGAATGCAACATGAAACTGATCTACATATGCACGTATAGAAGTTAGACGTCAATTATCAAACCGGCGTACGACAATGAGCTTAAATCTAAAACCGTATATTGTGAAGTAAAGGAACATACCTGTGCTGGTACATAATATCATGTTCTTCTGTTCTTCTTGGCTATGTAGAATCTTGAGGTAAATGTTCAGTTGTAATCACGATAATTTTGCTACACGGAGGTCCTTGGAGGTCTGATAGGCACAACAAAGGATATTATTGTGCTGATTAACCATATAAACTCAGGAAACAAACAAGGTCAGAGAAGGAAAACATCGAATAGAAAGTTATGTTACTATAATACCGACATTTTAGCCTGTACGGCATTTTGTGCATGTATATAAATACAACTTATACGATCATTTACGATTTGGAGAAAAGTACCGTTATCAAGTTTTCTAGTCTCATTGATCAAACTAATTATCCATACCCGACGTCACATCGTATAGTCGAGTATTATTGTCCACTCGTAATTAGTTACAAAACCGGATTTATTATGCTCGAATGATTCGAGAGTTGTTGTAGGAAAACACCGTATTTCAAAAATCAGTTTTAGCGACCGCTCCACAGGGCACACAAAATTCAAATTCGATGCTCAAGAGTAGGTTTTTAAATGCGTCAACAAAACTTTTATCCGAAATGTTATTTTAATAAGGATATGTATATAATGTTGACACTCGTTACGTTCAAAATATTGTTTGCGAATGTTTAGCAAAGATGAGGACCCACATCTATAGGTGGTAGTACTATGGGGACAGTACGTTCGAGTTGTTTTGTTCCCTATCTAAAAGTGGGGTTTTATCTCTGGTTTTACCTGGGCGATTCGGCCACCATTTGCTAAACATTTGATTACTAATAGACAGAGACAAACACTAGTCTTATTATTACATGTATATTACATTTATAATACTAGACAAGTAAGAACACAAGTGTATAAACAATGTCGAATAATTGAATGAACATATGTAAGAAATCATTTCTTACATATGTTCATTCAATTATTCGACATTGTTTATACACTTGTGTTCTTACTTGTCTAGTATTATAAATGTAATATACATGTAATAATAAGACTAGTGTTTTGAATTCATTTTGAAATCATTTCTTACATATGTTCATTCAATTATTCGACATTGTATTATACATGTATGATTTTGTGTTCCTCAAATATATACGAGCGTCCCCTCTTATAGGAGCGTCCCCTCGCAAATTGCATATTGAGTTTGTTCTTTATTTTGATAATAAAGTTTTGTAGAGATGAGTATGGACTTATTATTTACGACGAACTTAATTCCGATAGGCTGAAGAGATGAGTTGTTCACAAGCAATTGTTGTCATAATGATTCGAACTCTAGTCGATTGAATAAAATAAAAATCCGTTAGTTCTACGATTTCCACATGATTTTGAACGTCTTATTTTAAGGAAATGTTATCTTAAATTCAACGTAAACAGTTTAATACCTGTGATAGAAATATACTCAATGTTGCTTTACTGTCATAGTTGTTGAACTGCATCTAAATATTTGAATATACATGTAGTATCATTCAAACACACCACCTGAATTTCTGTGGCCATTTCTACAATTTTATCTATCATCTCACCCGGAATTTATAATACAACACATTAAAAATCAAATTAATATAAATATATTGATCCTTGCTGAATTATTTGTGTATAACGATAAATTACAATGTATATAAATGAAAATAAATTAGGGAACTTATTATAATCAATTTACAAGCCAATTACGGGTGGTGAGCAGAATATGATAGATGAAAGCGAGTAATCATGTTATGGCCGCAATAATCAAGGACACCACAACTACTTCATAAGACTCATAAAATGAAATACTCGTAGATACAGTTGCTCAACAATTCATTACATTTGAAAATCCGAAAAGTGAATAAACCTTGTATTAACTATTTCGGTATAATTTCAACATAAAATAAACATACAATTACATCATCAATTGTCATACAACATTGATTTTTCTGTGATTTTCATTGATATTGTTACATGAATTCAACTGTATTATATTACAATAGTGAGTCTAGCGCAAAGTAATACATTCTTTATTATTATAACAATCTAAAACAGGAATCGCTTGAATGATTCAACGAGTGAAAACAATGAGATTTACTTACCCATAGAAATTGTATACGAAAGACGGCCTATTTTATTTTAAATAGATTGATCCATGAACTTAATTATATTTCTAAATACATAACACCGTTACACTGCTATACCTAAATTTACATTCATTCTGTATAGTTTGATCATTCGTGGTAATTTAGTGAAAGTTCAGAATTGTTTGGGAAGTGTTAGATCAATAATGAGTCGTATAAGATCAGCAGCAAGCGCACGTTCCAGTGCGATCGGTGCCAGCTTCCGGGCTGGACGAACAAATCGTGGCCAAGGAGCCTCCACGAAGCCAGCTAAGACTCTGGAATATCCATGTCACCCGTGCATGAGAGAGAATGATAATGTAGAAGCGACCAACTTTTGTGAAGATTGTGAAGAGAATTTGTGTGCGAAGTGCATCAAAGATCACTCGAAGTTCCAATCTATGCAGTCTCACACAATCCTGGGCAAGACAAGCAGACGATCAATTAATAATGTGGATGCAGCACCGAAAGTTAATCCTCTGGAATGCAGTCAGCATCCGGGGAAACTGGTGGATATGTTTTGTGCAGAACATGACCAAATATGGTGTGGAGCGTGCATGGCTATAAATCATAAGTATGTTTTTTTTTTCGAAAGAATCTTGTTTCTTGTTTGTGAAAGATGTTCAATTACAAATATTTCAATTAGTAAGTGCACATGTATATACATGTACACTCATAACTTCGCAGAATTCGATAAACTACGACAGACGTTTCCTTTGATTTAAAAAAACACACTAAAGGATGCAAATATCTGTATTAATAAAACATTTAGAGATAAAAGCCATTCTGTCAAATTCATTTATTCCCTTTAAATTTTTACGTACATGTAGTACATTTGTAATTTATTATTTTAACCTAACAGAGAGTGTCAAAACATCGTAGAAATACAAGAAGCAGCTAAAGGAATATCAAAGAAAAGCATGTTTAAAGAAATTAAAGAAGAATCAAGAAAATTGAAGAAAGAGCTGATGTCGTCAAAGAAACTCAGAATGAGAGATCTTACTCGCTTTGATAAACAGAAGAATCTGATAATAATACGTGTAAAGGAACATCGGATGGAAATAGACAAACTATTGGACAATTTAGAAAAGGAAACTATGGCTGAATTAGAACGCGCTTGTGAAAAAGCTTCGAATGAACTGATGGAAGGGGTAAAACGTTTTGAAAGCATTATACTAGGTCTTACCGCAGCCACGGACATGCTGACTATCGTCAAAGGAGAGGCAGTAGATGAGAAGGCTATATTTGTCGGTTTAAAGCGTGCAAAACAAAATATACTTGAAGGAGAGAGGCTAGTTCATTATGCATCTCACGCGTACAATGTGTCACCTATTATATATTATCCTGATGAAAAGATTATTAACTGGCTGAATAGTTTTAGATTCTTGGGAACATTTACTCATCAGCAGGCGATTTACAGCGGAAAATTGGTTGACAGGTACGATGTAAGTATAGCTGGCGAGTTCAAAACGTGCGATATGTTTGGGTCAGCTATTTTACCGGAAGGACGCTTGATTCTTACAGATTGGGACAACAAGAAAGTGAAGCTTCTTGACTCGTCGTTCAGAGTCGTTGATCATGTGGTTGTCATGAGTAACCCCAATGCCGTGTGTATAACGAATCCTGATGAAGCGATCATTTCGCTGCCAATGAAAAATACTATACAGTTCATTAAACTTGAGCCTCGTATGGAATTAACACGAAAGATACTCACTGAGGAACGCTGTCGTGGATTGTGTTATAATAACGGTCATATCTATGTTGCCTGTGGTGGTTTTAAAGACGAAGGTCCTGGTAGAATAGTGGTATATAGTGTAACTGGTGATCTTGTTCGAACTATTGACAAAAATAGAACTGGACAACAAATATTCGTGTGTCCAATTGCCATCACTGTTCTCTCGGATGGGAAGTTATTGTATGTTACTGATGGACGAAGGGGCGTAATTACTTTGACTTCTGAAAATGACGTTGTTTCTGTTATAACTCATAATGACATCTCGTGGCCTTGTGGTATATGTCTGGAAAATAATGGACAAGTTTTAGTGTGTAATGGTCGGAAGGATAGTGTAATCCAGCTCACTGGATTTGACAAATTTGCCACTGTACTCTCAAGTAAAGACAAATTAAAAAGGCCACATTCAATATGCTTTGATTCAAAAACATCACGTGTAGTTTTGACAATGAACAGATCAAATTTCGTGTATGTTTATCAGTTACAAGATATTTCAGTAACTCAAGCACTTGAAGGAGCGAAACTTGCCCTGGATAATGCAAAACCCAACAAACCTGACGTGAACAAAACCAATGAAACCAAGAAGGAAGGAATTGAACCAAACAGTTTCACACATGCACAAGAGCCTACAGCAAACACGTCAGAAGCGAAAGTTGAAACAGATCAAAACATTGAAAGAACTGATACAGAAAAGACCAAACCAGATATCACATTGACGCCTAAATCGACTGAATTAAAGAGAATTCCTGAAGAATCGAATAGTGGGCGAAAAACATCAACGACAAGAAGGTCATCTTCATCATCAGTTCCATCGGACAAAAGATCAGTTCTTTCAAGTACTAGCAGAAATAACAGTCGGATTCGCACCGGAAGTACCGATCGGTCTCGTGTTAAAACAAATTCTCGAGAAAGTAATAAGTCTGACAATACAGGCAGAATGTCGGTGAATTCTGCACGAGGTGACAGGAAATTGTCATCTATGAGTGTAAGAATTTCAAATCAACAACGTGAAATAAATGCTTTGAACTCGACTGAAACTTAATCTAACATCAATGAAAACTCTGAACTGATTACAACTGTGACTTTGTAAGATGTGATTAGTTAATACAGGGATGCTATATTACATAATATAACTATATAGCATCCCTGGTTAATATCATCCTCATTGATGCTACGATTCTTGTAGAATTGAAACCCAGCAAATACTTCCACTGTTTGAGACTCAGAACTTGATTAAGGTCCAACACCAATCTGGACCGGAAATGTCAAAGTGTAGCATTGCCATGGATAGTTAGACATAACTAACATTAATTGAGTTAGGTTACTTAATAAATATGTATATTCCATTCTTTATGTACTTCGAGTGAAAATAATAAAATGACAAATTGTGTTTAGTGACAATAAAAAAGAATTTTAGTATCCTTGAATCTTTTAACTTGGTCCAGTCAGTATTAGTTGATTATTACATACATGTGTTGTACATTTGTATGCAGAAAAAACTCCTCAATAGAACCTTTGGATCAAAAGAAAATGATCATACTTATAATTGACATGTAGAGGAAATATTAAAATTCAAGCCTAGAATTAGTGATTGTTGTGATTAGGTGGTTGTAATACCCTTCCATAGGTCTAACAGATTGTTACAGCCACAAAAATAGTTTATTTCTGATTACATGCTCATCAAAAATAGGGTAAGTAGGCTGGGAATTTTTTGCCGGCTCTTGAAATGGTGAGGGAAGTTTAAAAAAGTGGGGAAGTGGATGTACCATTTATTTGGCCTAATTTAAAAGTCTAGTGTCACAGGGAAGAATTAGGGTAGATGTGGGTAATCAGAAACAAATAAAAGATTTTTAGGCCTTTATAATGTTTCATTCTTATACAAGGTAGAATTTGAACAGGAAACAAAACACAGTAAGTTTTGAGTAATGTACATTTTATTATCTCAAATATTGATACACAATTCTGTTAAATGTAAGTAGAAATGATTAAACACACATGTTTACGAAAACTAGGAATGTTGTCTATTGTGATGTATGAAATAATGATCATGGGGTTTCTATATAAAGAATAGTCAGTATAATACCAGGATGAAAATATAACATATCTCAAACAAATGCTTATCAGCTGTGTATTATATTTTGTTATATTTTCTGGATAAATGCATAGGAATAAAGATCCCCTTTTGAAAAAAGGACTAAACAGTTATAATTAGAGTGAATTAAATATAAAAGATTCATATAGAATATAGCAGCACTGTAATTTTGTAACTACACTTTGTATTCTGATTAGACATTTATGTCAACTTCTTAGCACCAAATAAATAGTTATACAAATATGAATGAAAAATCTCATTGACTAAATAAAACTGATGTGTAATAGAATCATAGAAATTTACATGACAGAGGTCTGGGAATCAATTTAAAGTGACCTTATTCTGTATAGTAAACATAGCAACACCAGACCTATACAATTTCCTAAAAAATTATCATTTTCCAAGATAAAATACTGTATTATAACTATAATTTTGAGATCTTATCATTCATATATTAAATACTTTGATGACAAATACTTCTTTTCCATACTACTTCGTGTATAACTTTTCATAGAAAATAACCATAAAATAAACAGACACTTTCTACGGAGACAGTTAATACCATGGCAACCAAATTGATATAAGGACGGATTTCTCAAAATATATTAATAAATAATTCATTCAATGCATTAACAGATATATAAATGATATAAATAATGTATGGATGTTTTTTAATACAATAAATACTAATTAGACTCAGATCTAGAACAATGAGATGAAAGATAAGTACAAATAAACAAAAAAACTAATAAAAGAAGACTAATCAACAATCAATATATTATGTCTATAAATATCTTGGCAGAAAATTGTTCATAATATTCCTCCGCTACATTTTAAACTTCCAACAAAAACAGAACATGACAGTAAAAACTTTTAATCACAAAAACAGACATAAAAAACTGGCCCAATTTTCACAATAATCATTAACATTGTAACATGAAATATTTCACAGAAAAAACTGAATATCTACTGGTACTCAAAAAGAACTAAAACATGATAAATATTGCATCTGACCTAATTCATATTCTACAATGCTATTTCTGATTTTCACTAAAAGTTAACAAAACTTTATTACCTAAGTAAACACTCCATTGCTAAGAATGTAAAGAATGCATCAAACATTTGATGACAAAACATGAAAACAGAACACATGATAACAGAGGTGTAGCTTAACTTTGAACAAAAGGCCACCAGGTTCCATGGGGTGTCGAGATCCCATCCATCGTCATGGCATAAAGGTAGCTACACCAGTGTGTAATATCAATAGATGTATATATTGTCTAAAACTATGAAGTATTAATGTTAACTATATCATTACTAAATCTTCATACTAAACAGACTACTAATTCTTCACATTATTTTAATGATTCTTAATAAATAAATGCTCTCAGATATATAAATCATGAGATTTTTCTTATATCAAAAACCATAAGAGATACATAGTGAATGGAACATAAAAAATGTTTTCTATTATTCATTTACTTACATAAAGAATATTAGCAGTCACAGAAATAAGCAGTCCACAGAATTTCTTCTCATGAAAGTAACATGTAATTGTTAATTTTTGTAGACTTTAGTAAAATAGATTTTCAAAGTTATTGCACAAAAACGGGGTTGCATAGACAGACGTAAAATGAGAGTATTTTTATCAATTTTTCATAGCTATGATGTACTTAAGACAGAAACTAGGTAACGCTGTCGCAAGAAATATTGATAAAACGGGTCCCTGGTACAGAAAAGACAAAAATAAAATTAAACACACAAGAACATCTTCATGTAACCTGTATTTACATTATATTATCTTTTTTTCTCCATTTTTTTAACTTTTAATTCTGAAACAGCTGTCATATACTAAGAGGATCCAGCAGAGGGGTGGGGAGATTTTGATTGGAAGTAGCTTAAGTGTCTAAGGATGTGTAGGAAGGGTAGTATCTAATAAGGCTTCTACGCAGGCTGTGTAACAGAATGTGTACTGATCCTGAAATAAACAACAGAAATAAACATGATAAACAACTTACAAAATAACAAGGTTAACATAAATTAATTATGTTATTTAACATTTATGGAGAACAGAAATTGTCACTACAGTCAAATCTGTTAGTGATAACTTCAGAATAAGGCCACTCTGTGGATAAAGGCAGTTCTTTTAAAAACCAACATTGATTATTTAGAATAATTTGACCTCTGAATAAAGGCCACATGTCCATAAAGGCCACATTTTGTCTTTCCCATTAATGGCCATTGTTCAAAGATTTGACTGTATATTTACAGTTATACTTATGAGAAAAAAGTATGTTAAACATGAATTTCATCTTATCAAAAATGTCAATTTCTTTTTCACTGGGAGTTAACAATACTCCCACAGTCTGGGTCATTTTGCAACTTCCAGCTTTAATGATGGAGGAAGTCCTCAGGCATACACTAGGTAGAACCATCGACCTTTATTAAGCTGACTGGACAGCTGGAACCACACATGTGACATCTGGTCCCGGGGTGGGATTTGAACTCCCTAGTCAGAGACCACAGCGGTCCCTCAAACATGTCAAATAATTATATCATGTCTTATGCAAAAAAAGCAATTTCATGAAATATTGCATGATCATGACATTGTTCAGTCTTTATCACTGATAAGCATGTTAACCATTAAGACTGGTTATATAAAATACAACATGGATATATGTACCCTTGTCTGGATCATGCCCTGCCTCTGTCTCCTTAACTGCTTCACAATCTCAAATATGTCAAACTGAAAGAAGACATGAGATACTGTAAAATAGTTGCAGTAAATATTTATAATAGCAATTTATGCAGATGCCAGAATAAATGCCCCATGAAAGGTTTCAGCATCTTTGAACAATGTTCAGAGCAATAAGTCAGGGCTTATTTAAATGAAAATAAACAACTGGTCCATACTTCTAATAACTTTCATAGCTAAATTATAAATTCAAATATTACAAATTGAGGGTGGCATTTTCTATTACAGGTACATATTTGAAACACAAACGCCATTAAAATTGGTGATATCGTTTCTTGTTTAATTCTTGTACACAGATTAAAGAATATTGAACAGAGACTATATAACAAAAGTAACATCTGATCAAGTATTTACCTCAAGTCCTCTCTCTATGTGAGCTAATACTATATCTACAGTAACAAATGTCCCAGATCGACCTATACCAGCACTACAGTGTACAACAATGGGTCCAATACTTCTGTATAAATGACTTAATCTTAAACACTGAAAATAAACAAATAGTAAATAATCAGATACTTCAATGAAAAGACAACCAGAATAAAATGAAATAGATTTTATTGGTATTAAACCATTGTTTAATTCTATTCAATGATTTTATATGAAATGACCAGGTCAGTTTGAAATTAAAATCAAAGCAAGCAGTCTAGCTGCATTTAGTTTCCAAGAATGACTAAACATAATTGACAATAGTACTTAACAAAGAACTTGACAATTCATTTACAGCCTTGATCATTTATTGACTTTTACAGTCCAGATATGCACCTGGATAGAACCATTTACCTTCAAGTAGCTGGACAGCTTCCTAACAAGTGAACTTTGGTTGGTCCAGGTTGGAGCAGTGACCATAACTACTCCACCATGGAGGTCCCTAGAATATGTTTTCAGTATCAGTTTACACTAACCTGTAGTAATGGTAAAGCTGATGTGGGTGTTCCATGATCTGGCCATGTTGTGTAATTAAGATGATACAAACTTCTGGTCTCTCCTGTATCATTGTTCTCTAATAATATATTCCTAATATCAAAGTCATCTAGACAATTCTGATATAATAAACTCACTCTCCATTTACTGAAATAGGAAACGAAAATATATAAAGTATGAAAATCTGCTAAATAAATTGAATTACAATTAAATGAAAGTGGGGTTTAAATATGTTTCTAGTAGACATACAACTATTTAAAATGCCATCCATGCCACAATCTACATGTACATGCATTATTACACTTAAAATTAATATATAGCAACTAATAACTTTATCCTTCTCAGAATGGAAATTATACCATATTGTATAATGAATGTTCATAATCAATTCATGGACTACAATTTGCCACAACCAATTCAAATAATAAAAAGACCCGCAAGGAATAATTCAAATCATTATTTACATAGTGCTTTTACATAGTATAATGTTGAAAAATATGAAATCAATCCAAGACATATTCCTTGATCTTTTCAGTAAAAATTCGGACAAATGCACAGGAGTACCGCTTCATGCACTTCCACCATTCTTCGAATGACGGGGGCATAAAATGAAGCATAGGTACTAAGTACTACTTACCCATTACAGACATCTAATGGAACATCTACAGAGTCTGGCCAATATCTGTGACATTTCACCTTCATAGCTTCAACATCTAAAGTCAACATCACAATAACAGAAACATTCTCCTGCCAGATCATCTCCCAGAATGCTTCAGTAGTTTCAGGAAGTGGTCCCTGACACACTATATAATCACAGACACTAGCACCAACATCTACTCTGACATGACTTGCATTGATGTAATCTGTATCACCTCCTACCAACTTAACACGATTTTCATCATCTGAAACATTGTCAAAATCATTTGAATTCTATATCATTGGTCCTGTACACAAATCATTTATGCATTGAATTGACAAATATTAAGTAAACAGCATGATGTGTCTATTATATCAAATGACAACTATGAAAGAAACAGGTTGATGATGATGATTATAATAATTATGATGATGATGATGTAGCTGTACATTTATCTGGAATATTGATATTCTAACACCTCTTTAAATTTCCATATCACAGAATTACATGACATGAAAATAACAAATTTATAATGATGAGATACCTATAAGCTAACTCCTCTTTATATATCTATATCACAGACTTACATGGTAACACATTCCTAAATCTATTTTTCAATCTGTTACTAGGTGTCATGGCAGTATCACATTCATCAGTCAATGGAACATTTCTTAGTTGTTTAAATTCTTCCTGCGGATCTTCAATCTCAATTTTCTCTTGCATTTTAGCTATAATGTTTGGTATTGCTGGTTTCATATCTTCAGGAATAGTAACCAAGGAGAGTTCATGTAACCATTCACTAGTCACTTCATCCGGCACTGTGATGTTTAAAGTCCGCAATAAATCACTCCAACTTTTATCACAGTCATATTCCACAGCACTTGTATCACAACTGTTATCATCTAATTCTTTAGCACCTTCAGAGTCCTCTCCAAATATATCATCTTCTGCAGTATCTTCATCAGTTTCTAAATGTATTTGATCAGGATGATAATCAATCACTTCAGTAGCTGACAAATATTTATGAGAATGTTTCACTAACTTTTTATGTGACTTTTCCATTGCACCAAGTTTATCTGTGTCAACATCAGTATCCTCACTAAACTCATCATTAGCTTCTCTAAGAATCCGTTCTGCATCTGCTACAAGTTGTTCAACATCTTCATCAACAATATCACTAGGTAAATGTTTAGTTAAAGATAAACTTGTATCATTAAGAGTAGAGTTGTTTAATTGTTCACTTTCATTATCACTATGCTTTGTCACATCAAGATTTTCAGCACCAGAGAGTTCTTGGTTTGACATTAAATTGAGATCCCTATTCTCAGGCATATTGCCAGTGTTGTCATGGTCAAACATGACTGGAAACTTTCTTTTATTTCTGAAAAAAATGTATATAGAGAAAATTACTCAATTTAATGAATAAGACACATTGTTTACATGTACTTTCACTTGTATACAATAACACGTGAGCATCTACTGTATTCTATTAATTTCATGAGTATCATTAATTGTAACTTTACAATACGTGTAGCATATAACCATAGCAGCGTGATGTTAATCATGTTAAGTTAAACTTGACTAAAAAATCATAACTTTTGACCAAATGGTTTGAGTTCATCACAAAACAATTTTGTTTAATTTCTTATAGAATATGAGGATCATACCTAGAGACAGTTAAAGACAGTTTGCCTTCATATTTCCTCAATATGGTGGCTGCTTTGTTGTGGTTCATACCAATCAAAGATTCGCCATTTATCTGAAATATAAACAGAAAATGATATCTATTTACATCACCTCCAACATATTTAAAAACAACACTGAATGAGCAAATCACAACAAAGTAACATCAATGTTCATGTCTTACTGTATTAAATGACCAGAGATCCAACAAGTCATTATCTACATACATGTATGCAAGTATTGACGTCATAAACAGTGTAAAACTAAAAAGTCCTAGCTATCTATCTATGTAACTGAATTAAAACTACCAGTACATTGTAGTAAAGTACACTAACAGCAAGTAAGTATACATATATCATTGAACATAATTATTTTATATACAGTATTTACTGTTTTGTCATGGAACATAAGCCAAAACATTCTTTAACATACCTGCAGGATTTTATCTCCAACTTGAAGCCTACCATCAGCTTCAGCCACACCTTTTGGTGTGATTGTGCGTATAAATACGCCAGTCTGGTTCTGTGTTTCCGCTGTAACCAGACTAATTCCTAGCCCACCACTCTTTGGTTTCTGTATATCTATATGATAAACAGATGCCTGAAATACAAGATGATATCTATTTTTAGTAACAATCAACAAATACCGGTACATAGAGCATCAAACATCTATTGCTTTTACTTCAAGAAAATAGATTTAACATTCAAATACAATTAATAGGTACCAGGAGTCCAGGACTGATGCTGATATTGAATTTTATGTAAAAGCAACATTGGCATAACCTAAATGTTTCTTTTGTCACTGACATTTAAACATTAATCTATTTTTACCTCGGTTGGGTTGGTGGACGGTGATTTTGGACTCATTGCCTCTCTCTGAGATTTATCCCTCCAATAATTCTCTGATATCTTTCTAGTGCCAACAGGTGATTTGTCAACCTGGTTGGATTCTTCGAGAGATTCCTGAAGTGAGGCAATCAGGTCTTGTAGTGGCCAAGTGTCGTCTGCTGCCACACTTGATTTTTCTTCATCGTCAGACTTGTCTTCGTTGTTCTTGTTAGAGTCTGAATTCTCATCATGGTCTTCTTCAGTTTCCTACATAGATTGTAATAAAAACAATTAACTATAGTCAAACATGGGTTAGAAGCCAACTCCATATAATGGTCACCCTGCGAATATTCTACATGCAGTAAATGCAATTCTTTGAAATCATCATTGATTATCATCAAGTATAAAAGACTTCCAAATAAAGGCCACTAGTCAATTAAAACCTTATTATGTCTTTCACAAGCATGGTCTGTGTTCACAAGTTTGACAATATGTACTTGTTATATATTAGTACATGTAACATTAAGAACAATTTGTAAAATAATGACCCTACCAAAATCCAGTTGTTTTCTAGCTTTTGTTCAGAAGTTATTAGTTAGATGTTTCAATGGAAGAATATATATTGACTATGTATGATAGAATATAACTACCTGATGGTCCTCATTATCACTCCTTGGTGTAAGGCTTTCACTGAGGGACAGATTTACAACACCAGCTTGTCCAGTGCTACCCTCAGGTACTTTCTCTCTAAACAGTCGAATTGTAACAAATTCTTCAGCTTCACGGAATACAGACACAGCCTCGAAATGGTTTAACGGCTTCATATCTATACCATTTACCTGCGAATCATCAATAAATATGTATATAAATTCAGACATATTCTCGTTTATCTTTTGTAACACACAGAGCATCATTGTAATAACCAAAACTAAACAAGAATTACCTAGGAAAATTTATCAGTCTAAGATTTAGGATCAGTTTACAGTATAAATAAACCTCTATCAATATAATGAATATAATATATATATTATGTCATTGTTAACTATCTATTTATGAATGTTCACTACACAAAAATTACATGAAATATGATTCAAAATTCAGGCCTTGGAATTACCACAAATCACTAGCAAAAATGATAGTCATTAGTGATGTTTTTAGTGCATAACAGACTGAGTTACAAAAAAAGAACTATCTTCCAGCTAACATAGTGTATTAAAAATGAAAGTGTTCTGATAAATTACCATGATGAGTTTATCTCCTGCTTTTATACTGCCATCAGATAGTGCAGGGTTCTGTAAAACTGCTTTCACATAACAGCCCCCTGTTGTTTTGGCCCCTCCGGCCACTGTAAAACCAAGACCCTGACCTTCAGGCTTGGTCAAGGTCACTTCAAATTCCTGAAATTTGCAGACTTACATGAATGGCAGTTACAATACATACATGTATGTCTTTCCTCTGACCTTCGAAAAATATCAGAACAATGTGTGTAAGCTTTAAATTCTATAAAACGATAAGTAAACAAAATGCAAGATATGTATTGTAAAGATAGGAAAGTTCCGTGCTTAGTGTAGTGTATAATATTGATGATTACTCAGTACAACCTATGATTGACTTAAATATGAACATAACCTTATGTTGTAAGTATGAAATAAGATTATACATGTGGTAATAAAGTGGGTTTATTCAAGTAAAACTTTTAATTGAATCACATAATTAAGTTAAACATATCACCACATGTGATCTAATTGTCATTAAATGATATGTTTCAAATTAATAAGAGCAAGAAATGAAGTATGTGCACATCAAAAACAGCTTGAAAACAAAAAGTATTGACAATTAATTTAATTACTTCATAGCCCTGTACATGTATGTATTCAAAATACAAAACAAAATACATAAAACCTTATAAACAAGCTCCCAATACCATGAATGAATATATGTTGTTCAACAACTAAAAGGAATATTCCATCAAAGCTTTTGTGCAGTATATATATAGCCCTTTCACCTTTGCAAATTTAAGTAGAAAATCCTAGAAATAATGAATGAAATGAAAAAACTTACTCCAGCCTTAAGAGGCTGATCCATGGTAGGTGAGAGAGATTCTCGCCTAGATGAATGATCCGAAACAGATTCCTTGTTCTCTTCATTATCAATTTCATCTATCCCATATTCATTTACAATTGCTTCAGTTTTATCATTATCATCATGTTGTAATTCTTCTTGATCTTCATCATCATCATCATCATCATCATCATCAGAAACCTTGTCAACTTCCTGGTTCTGAATATTATCACCTGTATTCAATTCATAATTTTCATCACTGTGTGTGCTATCATTGTGTTCATCAATATCAGCATCACTATCATTGTGATATACATTAGCTTCTTCAGTTTTAACTAAATTTTCCTTATCATTGTCATTGTTGCCAATAATATCTTTTTCAGAGATAGTTCCTGAATCAATCTTATTTTGTTCACTTTCAATAACATCACTATTTTGGTCAATGACATCTTCATCAGATTCATCCTCAGTGACATTATCAGAGCTTTCTTCTTCTTCCTTTTCCATTTCTAAATATTTCTTTTTTAATCTCTCAACATCATCATCATCACCATCATCATCATCATCTCCATTTTCATCACTATTTTCACTACTTCTAGCAACAACATTACAAGAAGCAACTTCAATACTTACATCTGAGTTTACGCTAGAGTTTAAACTATCCTTGATATGTACAGTATTTTCAACATCTACATTAGCATCATCTAAATCATTCCTGACATTATTATCAATTGCACAAGAATTATCTATAGTATAAGTATTTACAAGACTGTTTCCCAAAGTTTCTTGGTTAATATCTTCACTGGAAGTGGACTGTGTGACCAGTCCATCAGTGGTAAGTGAGGTAGTTGAATCAAGTTTAATTTTAGTTTTGTCATCGTCAGAATAGTTTTCTTCACAATGACTATCTTCATTCAATCCAGTACAAGTACTTTCAGGACTCAAATCTGCTTCTATATTCAGTGAGGTATCAGGCACAGATTCGACAAAAGTGCTTTCTGCTGAAACCATGCCAACATGTATTTGTTCAGAATATGATGAATCTACCTCATCATCTTCATTATCATCATGAATTGGTGACATTGAATCAATAACATTTAAACTTTCTTCTTCCTCTTTAGTTGATAGTAATGTAACTGGTGTATCATCCCTGGAGTTGACAGTAATGGCAGAATCCTCCCGGACAATCAAACTTCCATCTAAAACCTCAAGATTTGCACTAGGTTTTGAGTTATTTATATGTACCATCTCTGAAGTACAGCTGTCCAGTAATTCCGCCACACCCACTTGTACTTCATAGTCTTCTCTAGGAGTGTCATCACCAGAATCAGCACTTAACATAGTCGGTGGGGGACTGATAGGAAGTGGTGGGGGCGGACTAACAACTCGTGGAACAATGTTACCATCACTGTCTTTTGGAAATGGTGAGAGTGCAAAGCCAGAAGGGGGAGTAATTAAGGCTTCTCTTCTAGGTGTAACATCAATGTCACTGTCAGAGTCACTTTCAGTGTCAGTAACATTAGATGTACTTCCAGTGGGAGTTATTTCCAATGACTCTGCACCTTCCTAAATGACAACATAAGTATCATTTACTCATTATGCAAGTACTTTACCAATAATCTTTATATATATAAGTGTTAATTTAAATTATGTAAAGCGAAACAGTTAATGCAAAAGCATAATAAACTTCCCTTTCTGCCATAAGCATGGATAACTTATACATGGCTGAGTGCAGGACAAATCTGTATTGCCTCATTTTATGACAATTATAACAGAATTACATTTATCCATAAAATCCTTTGAACAGATTAAAATGAAACACTGAGATGACTGTGTGATTCTTGTAAGTTGTGTATGTATAACATTTACACATATTCAAAAATCATTTTGTTGAATTGTGTAAAATGTGTCATTCTCAGCAATATCGTGTTAAGTGCTGATATGTCATTGTTATTTGACAAACTAGATGTGCAACTACATTGTCCATTGCTGTAAAACAAGCTAAGTGTATCACAGACAACTCCAGAATGATATGAACCCTAAATATGTGTATAAATTGAACAATGGTAAACTTAAAGCATTGGCAACATATCTATGTACATGTACATCAATTTATTCCAATGGTCTAACTACATGTAGCACTCAAAAAACTAGCAAATTTTCAAAATGACCGATTCCCTGAAAACAGTAGGTAACATTTAAGACAAAATTACTGCACCCACAAACAGAGGTAACACTAATTAATAATAAATTTTCAGTATGGACAAAGGGAGGTAACAATAGTAAAAAAAACTTACTGCAGGAGCTAAGGGAGGTAACTGATCTGGATCAGGATTGCACATAAGTAGTTGGACATGTTTTCCAGCACTTCTCAATCTTGACATAGTTTCCTAAATAGATGAATAAATAATACATACATGTACACAATAAATCTTATAACAGCACATTAAAGTACCTCATAATACTGAACTATGATACAATAAAAATACAATAATTTATAAAATGAATGATGATTACATCGGGTTTTTAATGCTGCATCACCAGCCTGGGTCGTTTTGGCCACTTCTAGCTTTAACCATGGATGAAGACATGTACCTGGATAGAACCACTGACCTTCTGTAAGCCTGCTGAACAGTTTCTCCCAGTGATGTTATTCAGTTAGACAGTGTAATTATAGTCAGTCAGAAGCAATAGCCACTCAATCACAGAGGCTCCTACAGGCTTTCAAACACAGAATGTTAAATAAAGATTTATACTTCAAATACGTAAGTGGTTCACCTGCCAACAAACCTTCAAAACCAACTACAGGACTAGAACCAGATACAACCAACTACCAAGTGTTTATATAACCAAACTGATCATTGTATGCATCATTAACAAGTAAACTTTTCACTTTATCTTAACACTAAACCCGTATAGGAGGCTAAACAATAGATTGAAACCAGTCAGGGTAAGGTTAACTCAAGAAGAAAGACACATTCTACTACTCCTACCCTGGTCTGGTTCCCTACCTACTTTGGTTCTGAAAGTAACATAGTGTCAGGGACAGGTCACTCCAGGCTACTCCTACCCAGCCAGTGAGTACCACTTGCTGTCAAATAAATCTACAAAGTGCCATTATTACTTAAAACCAAGAAAAGGACCCCAAGTGAACTTTTAATAAATACAAGCCTGTAAGAATTATCATATAGTCTAAGTAATACATACATTATGAGATAGACCAGCAACAGACTGTCCATTAACAGCAAGTAATACATCCCCGGAATGTATCATTCCACTATCTGAAGCTGGTCCAATAGGAAATACTCTCTTGATTCTCACAACTCTGTTTGCTATATCAGCTGTCTCATCCAGTGAGCCACCGACTGTACTGAATCCTAGACCACAACTTCCTTTAACTAAATCAACTGCATAGGTATTTTCTGCAAACATAGATAATATTAAAATATGTTAACTGTGTGTGAGATTTCAGAAACGGAATACACTTTGAAATCTTGATTGATGAAAGGTTCTTCAAAATATAATAAGTTGGTATAAACAGACAGATGAAATAATACAGCTAATGTTAGCAATGTATATATATCACTCAGTAGCAGAGTACTTGTATACTCTCCATAAGTTTGGACATAGCTGCCCAGTTTTATTGGACATTTCTTCCATTACTGGTATATAAACCTGGGTTACTGACTTACTCATAGAACACCTTGTGATCACAATAAAAAGTAGTAAAATATTCACCTTCTGTAACAAAAGTACCATAGATATCATCAGATTGATTTTCAACTTTATGACTGTTATCCTTTAAGTGTTCAGAGTTGACAAGACTTTGACCGTCTGCTTTCGGTTGAGCAGATGACAATCTTCCAATGAGAAGTTTACAGAACGGTGGAGCATTACGGAGTGCTTCTACGGCCTGTTTATGTGTATATCCCTCCAAACTGGTATTATCTATTTCAAGAATACGATCACCTAGGCAATGAAAATTAGAGAAATTAGAAAAATTTCCAAATATTTCAAAACAAAATTTACCAAAGTAAACAATAAAATAAAAGAATGTTCAGTTGTTGTTGAATTTGAAATGGTAATTCTTCATCAAATATATACACACATTAAATAAGGAGATATATTCCACAAAGATAAATTTATGATACATGAGTCATGAATTGAAGCAAGTATTGTGCATGCTAGTCAAAACTGGTATAACTGTTGGGTGTCCAGCATACATAAAAGAATGAACAAATGAACAAATGAACAAACAAACAAACGAATGAATGAACAAATGAATGTAGGAATGAATGAAGGAAGGAATGAAGGAATACCTTTCTGTATGGTTTCATCATTATCTGCAGCACTTGCAGGGATTATAGATTTTACATAGATACCACCATGCCGTACACTGGTATTAACACCACCCTACAAGATATGTATATCAAATCAAAATATTTACAGAATGAAACAAGTGAACATATAACCTACATACTATATTTATAAAATCATTTCAACAGTCAACTAATAGGTAATACAATTCTACAAAGGTATGATATGAAGATAATTATGTCAAGATTATAAAGGACAGTACTAAAGTCAACAGTCTGCGCTAACCCATCAGCCCAAAGCCCAGGGCTAGTAAATTTCTATTCTGGTTAATGAACTTTCTCAAAACTGTGTACTTGGGCTTGTAGTAAATTGTTTACTTTCAATGGCACTTCCAGTCAAAGTACAAATATATTGATTTAGAAGTGGATTGATTATTCCCACTTACAGTTACATTAAGTCCAAACGAGCCTTGTTGTTTCTCAAGAAATACTTCAAATGTTTCCATTGTCTCAAATTGGCTGTAAAATACAAATACATTCATGAAAAGATTTGAATTCTCTGCAAACCAATAATCATTCCAATTCCTTTTTAGTAACCGGTAATGGTAAGATTTCTCTGAGAAGATGGCAAGCAGATATAAGTTTTAAATAGTATACTATGTTTGTAACGTCAGAGACATAGATAACTTGTTATCTACATGTATGTCTCTGGTAACGTGCAACAAATCTTCAATTAAACTATAAGAATTACAATGTATGCAGGATGATCAAATAAGGTAATATCAAGTGCTTTGAGCAAAGATAAGCTTAACATTAGAAGAAAAGGGAGTATTGAACACTCCATTCAACATAAACTTGACAGTGACTTACCTTTTAGCACCATGAGATGGTTTATGGGTATTTTCTATAACTTGGTTGATTACATCTTCATACTCAGAGTCTGTGTCTGATTCATCACTGTGTTCTGAATCTACAGATATGATTTGAACATGTTAGTTAGGAATTAATTGGGTGACTGACTACAGGATGAGAAACTTGTTAATTGGAGCCAAATATCTTATTCTGTTCTGTTCTATTCTACTCAATAAAATGATATCCTGAGAGAATAGGGATGAAGAGTTCCAAATTTTGTTTAAGTTTGATAGAATAAAATGAAAGCATTCATTTCAATTCATTAAGTAAATTGATGCTGAAACACACAAAATTCCAGACACTACATTATAAACGCATACGTCCCTGGTGGCATGCTTGACAAAACAGTAAAATCTACTTAATCTTTTACAAACGGACAGATGGACAGGGCAATCACTCTATGCTCCACATCATTCATATGTCCTGCATCATTTGATGTCCGAGGGCATAAAAAAGTACTCAACCATTTTATCAGTATCATTAATGTGATACAGCACTTTATGTCGATATGAGATCAAATACCTAATAGCATTAATTTAGATCATCAACATAACACTGTTACTTACAAATTAAGTTATTTATGACAGTAAGGCCCTGGAGTAGTGAGATAGATAAAAGCAGATATATGAAAACTTACAGCAACTGAATTACTACAATTTAACCAAATAAAGACTTCTTACCATTATGCAGATCTGATGGTATATCTGAAGCAGCTACTTCACTGTTTAGTGAATCAACCTGGGAAAGTGTGGAATGTACATCAACTGTAGCAGACATCTGCTTCACTTGGTCCGTACTAACAACTATCTGTTTCTCTATGTCTGCAATCTCTAATTCTGCGTTAATTTTTTTTTCATGTTTTTCAACATTTTGAATATTTTTATTTTTATGATCAGTATTAATCTGATTATGTACAGATGCACAATTTTGTACAGTTACTACATCATGGGAAATATTTTCATCAGCGCTTTGACCAAATGAACTATTTTCTTCATCTATGTGGTTATGTTTGTCCATCATTGAAGCTTTAAGTTTAGCTTGAAATACTGCTTCTTCTTCATGATAATCTCCTCGTCTAATTGATCCTGGAGGTAGAACTTGGGATATTGTTAATTTCACGGAATCAGAAGACTCCTTTATCATATTTACAGCTTCATGATGCCGTAAACCTTCTAAATTTTTATCATTTATTGCGATCAGTCGATCTCCTGCTTTGACTCGCCCATCTTTAAAGGCAGGTCCATCGTTTGTTACTGATTTAACAAATATGCCTAAATCACGTTTACCGGCAATGTCACCACCCACTATAGTAATCCCAATACCAAAAGTGGAATGTTTTTCTAGAACCACATCAAATACTTGTCGCTCACAGATACTTTGGTCAGGAGAAAGTAGTTCATCTGTAAATCGCCGATGAAGGGTATCTGAAACAAAACAAAAAGAATTTCTAGTTTGTTACAAAATCAAAATTTCACAGTTCAGTATTCAAAGCAGAATCTACAATTCTCACACATTTTAAAGCAATTGGATCTAACTTTTCTATTTTGTCAATTTCCTTCAATTATCAGAAATTAACAATCTGGACAAATTAAGACAAGTTCCTCCATTCCCCAGTGCTAGCAATCTTGTCCAATTCCCCAGCTTGTTTGTAAAATACCTAATGAGTGTCACATGTGTCAGAATTTCATCCAGAATGTTTCTTTTAGATTTACAGAGAAAACTTTACAAAATGTTGGTAATTTCTCCATGAATATATCAAATTACAACACACATACCACTAATTGTCTCGCTTCCAGAAGGAGGAAACAAAGTCTGGTCCACTGACTGTGTACTTGTGTCTACAATAATAATATCATCAATGTTAACCATTGCATCTTAGATAGTGTAGGTAAATAAATATATAAACATGATGCACAGAGATGTCAGGGCATGCTGGTATATTTATTAGTAACAGTTACATTCATATCCCACAGTTCTACAGACATAAAGCATTTGAAATGACACAGAAAATAGAATCCCAAATGGTTAATAAATTCAGTATCACTTTCATAGCAGTGGGTTTAACGCCGCTTTTCAACAATATTTCAGCTATGAACGGTGGCCCATAGGGATACGGCTATATACTATATAGTATACATTGATTTTGTTCACTATATACTACATAGCCGTGTCCCTGTGCGGTGGCCGATTCACCTAAGTTTATCTGGACTGTGGACAAGGAGCTGGCAGCTTCTCCACATATGAATGAAAATCAACACTTTAGTCAGATATTCGTAGAAAGGATGACTGCAGCGACCAAGATTTGAGCCAAGATTACCAAGATAAAAGTCCAGTGCATTTAAACCACAGGACCACAGCCTTCGCCTCAGAATCACTACAAATTCACCACTACTGTAAATGTGCAGGTTATATCTTAAAATCCATGCAAATCAGGACAACTAATGGATTCATTAAAACCCTGGTATTACACTTCATTCATTTTTTTTCAGTACTAATGAAAACATATCAAGGTAAAATATTAACAAAATATATATATTTAAGGCAGAATCCAAAATATATTACTTTACTATGGAAACAGTAGATATCTGTACATAATAATTTTCAAACTTGGAAACAAATTGCAATCATGCTTTACATGCAGTTATTAAATGACTTACATTATAATACCCCACATCAGATCAGAAAAATGCTTCAAATGCATCATAATTATTAAAATACAATTTACATGACAAAACATGCAAACCTATAACATAGGCACTAGTTGGTTCAACAGTTTCAGTATCAATATCTTCCTCCGAGACAACATAGGCTTCTTGGAGAGCTGGATTAGGTTCAACACGCTGGCCAACCTCATCTACGTGACTGGTTGTAGCACTTCTTGGTGTATGATGAACAGTGTTTAGGTTCTCTCGTATGTTGATAGGAATGTCAATCATACTGGCGCTTGAATCTGGTCGGTAAGGGGGAGGGCTGAACAATACATGCAAAGCTAGATTAAATTATTGGCTCTATAAACATGCAAGTAATTCATGACTTATTCAAATGCTTAAACAAATTTACCATTCTTATAGTTATGATTAAAAGACATTACATCACTACAGACATGCAACTATACAGGTAGTATTCTGAAATAAGTTGAATCATTCTAACTAAGATTTTCGAAATCACATCAGCCTCATCAGATTCAAAATGCTTTACCGTACATAGTATCACCTAGCAAAATATATCTAAATTAATTAAGTTCATCGTTTCTTATTCTAGGCAAACAGAAAGTTTTCAGCAATAGTAATAACACGGTCACTATGGTAATAACATGACCTAAGATCTATTTACATGTATTACAAAACAAACCAATTGGATCATGAAATAATGAAGAAAAAAATAGAAAAAAATATTAGTTCCTAGAAAAGTTTGTCTATAACCACATCAATCAAATCAAACAAAATAGATTCAAAATGTACACTACAGTAAAAAACCTTACTTTAAGACCAGCTTACTATATAGACCATCTCCTTATTAAGATCATGCACTTATATTCTGGCTGGTTTTAATAATTTCTCTATATTTCAAATAATGAGACCATATTAATACTACGGTACACCTAAGTGATTTGGTCACTATATCAGTAATAATTTTGAGATTCTGCAGAATATAAATTTGATTTGTATAAAGGGATAATAGTATTGTGATTAGATAAGTGACATGAGTCAAATGTTTGACCAAGATTATAATTAATCAAATCAAAGTTTTGTTTAAATCTCAGAAAATTAATTTCATTGACTACAATCATTGTTCTAAAAAATCGACGATATTTCGGGAAAAATAATTTACTGAACTTCAAAAATCAACCACGTTGAATACGGGATTATGAAGTATACGGTCTACACGCAAAATACCGGGATTATGAAGTAAGCGGTCTACACTTGAATATAGGGGCCCATGAAGTAAAGGGTTAAAGGAATAAGCATTATATGATCCTATCACTAATTCTTACAGTTTTTGTAATACTGTATTTTTGTAATAATGTTTAATCAACAACATACACATGTACATTCTGTACATAGTTTGTAAGATTACTACAAACCAGTACACAATGAAATGTCCAAAAATGAGTTAAATGAATTAATTTAAATGTCATTTTAATAGCATTAACTTATAAATGCAGGTATGCAATAAGTACTTACTATATACCTGAGACCAATAAACTAATCATACATCAAAGTTATTTAATCCCCAAATGAAACAAAAAGGGTCATTGACCTCGTGGAAATATTTGTTAAACACTTGTCATCACCAAAACAGAAATAAAGTTTTTATAATACTGAAATCACTTCAAACCTACATGATTCTTTATGTCCAATAAAACATCACAAAAAATCAAATCAACTTAGATTAAACTCACTCTGAAAACCGATTACGAACTATAAAACAATTCTACTACCTTAACGTTTGGTTACACCTATATAAAATGACAACATGATGTTTTCATTCATAAAATGATGACTAACATATTTGGACAACCAGGTAATCATGAAACTATGAAAATCGAGTTGTGATTTAACCGCAAACAAATCAAACCTAACTTCAATACTGGTATATCAATCTTGATATGTTATGTTGTAATACAGGAATATGCCTTACACTAACCCTGAGATATTTGATACAAAAAGGTGCAGTCTACTAATTTAAAAAAAAAAAACTTATCCTGTTTCATCCATTATCCCACATAAATTTACTCCCACAGTGAAACAGAACAGAATTTTTACATTGAGTAAAATTATTCTGTTTGTTAAGTATTTATGTAGTTTTAAACCAGTTTTGAATGTCAATATGCATAATAAATTATAACAGGAAACATTTGAGTTGCAAAATAACAACAGGATTTCATATGTGTTAAATGCATTCTAAAACACTGATATAAAGATATTATCAATTATAACATGAATTTTCAACATTTTGACTTAAGTCATTCGCATTGTTTGTAACTTCAGTTAGTAAATCGACCAATGTTCGTTTATAAGTACATTTAAATACATACTAGTACATACCATTGTAATATGTACTGGTATTAGATATATATGAACTGGTTACACGAGACTTATGTACACTTAACACTCCTTTAACATGTAATTTGGTGACATCAAACACTATACAATGAAACCATCACGTAAACATGATAATGACAGAATATCACAATTAAAATACTATCCATGTGTACTGAAGTTTAACAGTCTGGTCTTTTTTTTTGAGAAAAAAAGTCATATGTACTTAAAATCAGTCAAGTATTACATCATGACACAAAGAACAATCAATTCCATATTAACATCAATTAAAACAAGGTTTTAATGCTCTATACACAGAATTCAACTCAGTTTCATATTTGTTAAAAGCTAATAGAATAAATACCTTCTTTTGCAGCAACAGCTCGAAAACATTTTTACATATCCAAACATAGTGTTTAACCAATCATATAATCCATTTCTACCAAGCACATCACGATTTTTAACAATTGACTTTCAGTAAAAAATATCCAAGACAAGTAAACTTCGATAAGAATCCTAAATAAAAACAATTTATCAGAATACTTTGAGTATATTGATGAATAATTAATTGACAATTAGGTATAACTGTTCAATAAATGTACAAACACAGTCACATAGCCCTAGGTTATACGATCCTGTCAATCAATACTGTATTTAATAAACATTGCAGGTGGTTATTTCAAATGTAATGACTATAAAATCATTGACATATGAACATGCGTTGACCATAAATGACTATCAGTATAATTAACCATCTCAAAATATAACTACTGATTACAGTAATTAACTGTTTCTTTTTAATGATAAGCAATCCATTATTTTTACTTAATATAATAACTGCCAACATTTATCTGTCTGAGCACCATAATAAAACTTAGAAGACTAAACATTACTTCATTAATTTTATCAAGGCACAACTTATATTATCATGGTTAATATAAAAATAATGTTCAAAGTTTCAAGTTACCTAATTCCAATAAAATATTTAAAATCCAATAATTAATGATACATTTGTTAGATAAATTTTAATTAAATAAAGCAAGGATACTCAGAATATAAAACTAATATTTATATTCACAAGACAAAAGTTTAATTTCTTAAAAAAATAGTATGGCCTCAAAATAAAAAAGTTCTATCAGAATAAAAAAAACAAGTAAATGTACAATCACAGGTGCCCCATGTAATTAAAACATATTATCTGAATACTGACACCATAACTATAATGAACCATACATTGGTATGAACTTATTATAAGGCTGATACTGGTACAAATCAAAATGTTAAAGAGTAATCAATCTGTACAGTATTAACTTAATACTGCTGCACCAACAGGGATCAGGTTCAAGTAAAATATTTATACTATGTTAATCTCATAAGTGCATTAAACAATCATGTATGACAAGCTTATAACACAAATAAAGAAACAATGTGTTCTACTGTATTGTTCCGTGGCATTCGAGTACAACTACAGTTTGAACTTGTATTTGCATTAAGCTTCACTGTGCAATCCTGCTGAGTGGTTTTATCAGGTATGAGGTACTGATTTAATCAATCACGGTGTACATGGCAGGTGTTTGTTTCATCATTCAGTGGGTCTGTTTCAACATTTAGTGGGTCTGTTTCATCAGTCAGTGGGTCGGTTTCATCATCAGTCAGTGGGTCTGTTTCATCATTCAGTGGGTCAGTTTCATCAATCAGTGGGTCTGTTTCATCATTCAGTGGGTCTGTTTCATCAGTCAGTGGGTCTGTTTCTTCATCAGTCAGTGGGTCAGTTTCATCATTCAGTGGGTCAGTTTCATCATTCAGTGGGTCAGTTTCATCATTCAGTGGGTCTGCTTCATCAGTCAGTGGGTCTGTTTCTTCATCATTCAGTGGGTCTGTTTCATCAGTCAGTGAGTCGGTTTCTTCATCAGTCAGTGGGTCAGTTTCATCATTCAGTGGGTCAGTTTCATCATTCAGTGGGTCAGTTTCATCATTCAGTGGGTCAGTTTCATCATTCAGTGGGTCAGTTTCATCATTCAGTGGGTCTGTTTCATCATTCAGTGGGTCAGTTTCATCAGTCAGTGGGTCAGTTTCATCATTCAGTGGGTCTGTTTCATCAGTCAGTGGGTCTGTTTCTTCATCATTCAGTGGGTCAGTTTCATCATTCAGTGGGTCAGTTTCATCATTCAGTGGGTCAGTTTCATCATTCAGTGGGTCAGTTTCATCATTCAGTGGGTCTGTTTCATCAGTCAGTGGGTCAGTTTCATCATTCAGTGGGTCAGTTTCATCATTCAGTGGGTCTGTTTCATCATTCAGTGGGTCTGTTTCATCAGTCAATGGGATGGTTTTATCATTTGGTTTTATTTGTCAGTGGGTCAGTTTACAAATCAGGCCAAAAATTGTGCCATCCAATATTGTTAATATCTGCATGGATAACTTCCACTGAATAGTAAACTGTACAGATAAGGGGGAGTAACTCAACATCAGATAGTCCTTGGCTATAGCATGTGTTGCTCACGTCTGATTGATATCTATATATTGAAAGCCATTAAAACAATCAAGCATGCTATTATCTGAATAAAGGATCTATTCTGCCACCTTTGACCGAACCAATTTCTAAAAGCTACAAATGTGTCAGTACCTTTTCATCAAATACACAAGGCTGCATTTGAAACAGTTAGATTAATTATAATTCATCTAATTACAAAAATAAGATGATAAATTACAATGGATAAGAAAATACCATCAACTAGGTTGTCTGCTCTGTGATTTTCTACAGAAACAAAATGGAAATCTTTCAAACACCTTCATAATAAAATACACAATTCAATAACTGAATATAAGGTAAGATAGATAAAATATAACATAATTTAACAATAGGCATAATCAATCTTCAACTAAGTCATTTTCAATAGCTAATACATGTACAAGCATACTTATAAATTGTATGTACATGTTCTTGAAAAGAAATGACAGCCATCATTACTGACACAAATTGAGCTCATCATTCATTAATAAATCTGATATTCTACAAACATCTAGGTCAGGACTATTCCAACTACTTCAAGCATTTATTTCATTAAAATGATTTAATACCTAACGTGTTAGTAAGGCTTTAAAATACACATTAATTCCTTTACCATTTCCTGAGTACAATATAACCTTTATTTAACATGACCATCAAGTATCTAGGATGCATTGTTACAAAGTGACTTAATTTCTATCCCTTAAAGCTAATTATTTAATTTCAGTTCTGTATATAATCATTATGATTCCCAAGAACCAGTCTACAATACTTACAGTCTATCAGACACTGAACCTATCATGTCAACAGAACAATATCTCTATTATCAGAGAATTATAACTTATACACTGTACCTTTTTTCTCCAAGTTTAGACATAGCAATTAATCAGATACTTTTTGAAGTACATCTATATACTATGTTTAGACTAATACATTTTATTAACTACATAAAATGATGCTAAGGCTTAAAAATGTATTGTTTCTGGTTACCTACTCATTAAATAGGGCTGGCAGGTAAGGGAATTTTTATTAGGCTCTTATTAGTTAAGGAAAAGTTAAATAAAGAGTGGCAGTACTGTTCCTCAGCTGTCATAAGAAGTCTAGAGTTGAGGGAAAACATTATTGTAGGTCTAGTAACCAGAAAGAAACTGTTTTTATGCCTAAAGAAAAACATAGAAGAAAAAAGATATCTTTTATGTCTACTTTGCACACAAAATATATCAGTACAAATATAGGTAGACTTCTATATGACTGACTGCAGGCCATTAGTCACATAAATCATGCATGTCAACATCAGAATTACACCAACTACATGCCTCCAGTCACATCAAGTATAAAAACATGCAGCTGAAAGTTTGTTTGTAACACAACCTTAAACAATCAATACCAATAAAAATTAATGTAGTACATTACATTTTGTACATGGATCTTACTGACATTGTGAAGAATAACGACCGGTACTGGTATTGCTTCAACACAGAATAGGCCTGCATATCCAGGGGAAGTAACTTTTACAGTATATAATTAATTCAGTATTAATTACACTAATGCACCGTTAAATTCAATATCCTTTCTGGTATTAAGAAAACTGCATTTCGACATGCACTAAGTGTTAATTTATATCTGTATACAGTCAATAGAATGTTACATTTACATCAATGTTATGTAAACAGTATGTTCTTATTGTACATAGAGTGTAATGAAGTTCTACATGTACATGATAAAATTAGATACAGAAGACTGGATATTTATTAAACACTACAGATATATACATAATAACATATGTATATAAAACATGAATATGCATATAAAACATGAATATGTATATAAAACATGAATATGTATATAAAACATGAATATGTACATAAAACATGAATATGAAACATGAATATGTACATAAAACATGAAAATAAAACATGAATATGTACATAAAGCACTATAGCTTCTACTTACTTCCTGTAAGCTGCTGGATTCTTCTGAGGTACATGATCTGTGGCTATAAATTGTGGTCTCTCCATCTCTACATCCTGTTTAAACATGAACATAACTTAGTATTACCACAAATTTCAACCCCAATAATTTGAATTGCTTGGATCCATAAAAAATCATTCCAATGTTTCTAACTATCCATTTTAGTATGATGTACTGGTTAGAAATAGACATTGTGTTTTATGTCTGTCCATTACAAGGGAGTTAACACTTGTGAGCAAACATGATGCTATTTGATTAAAAATAATAATAGTAAAATAAAAAAATGCATAACAAGCACTTTCTTATTATTCATCATTGTTTTAATATATTCACATATACTTTGATTTGCAGTATAACAATGGTACTGATCTATTAAATTCTACTCATTTTATTTTATCCATAAAATATATGTAACACAAAACAAGAGTGCAAAAATGTCACAAAATATGACTGTCAAGGGCAATCTCCCAGATGTGCCTGAAGCGATCTGGCTGGTTAGTGAACTCGGCCAATTTATTATGTCTGCTACCAGTGTCACCAAGTTTGATGAAGATCAGGTTAAAATTATTCAACCTAGAGAGCAGACTACAATTATTTGGCAAATTTTGGATAATTCAAGGGCCATAGTCCTGAAATGCCGGACATAGACATCATTCTAGACTTGGCCCAGTTCATTGACTGCTAGTTTCATTAAATAAGAGTGCAAATTACCTGTAAATTTTGACTAGTTCTATCATCAGTAATAGTTAGTTCATCATCAGAATGTACACTTCCCATGTCTTCAGTGTCACCAATACTCATATGTTCTGTATGACTTAAATCTGAAACATGGAATAACTGGCTCACTGTTCTGTTTTATGGCAAGCAGTAAATTGAACACTGCATAACCAAAAGTATACCAATCTCCAAGAATTCTTTGCTAGTTTTCTTTTACTATAATTATCAACAAAAAACATACACTTGTTTAGTAGACTCAAAATAAATGTAATGTTATCAGGATCACTTGATAAACTGGGTTATTTACTCATGTTCTTTTACCTCTTAAAAGAAAAGCAGAAAAATTACATTTCTCATATAATGCATACTGAAGACAATGATCATACATAATATAGAAAAACTTCGTAATTACAATCATGCTAAAATGTATAGGTAATTATTAGATGGTAGATAAAATAGAAATACAGACAAACCTGTGACCAATGACCACCCTAGGGAAAGACAAAATGTGGCCTTTATTGAAAGGTGGTCTTTATTTGAAGATGATTTCATTTTATATCATCAATTATGTTTTTAAAAGAATGGCTTTTATGCACAGGGTGGTCTTTATTCGGAGGTGGCTGCTACAACAGGTTTGACTGTATATTCATTCAATGATGAAGTTTCAGAGAAGTGAACTGTATACCAACCTGAGAGACCATCATGTACAGCAAGTCTTGTTTTAACTTTTAGTTGGAAACTGTGTTGTGTAGTACAGAACTTTAACAAATACTGTCCCCTGTAATATTACAGAACGGGTGTATGAATTTATTAAAGTAAAACCTTTTAACAGATTCTGATTCAGGTTAAAATTTCACACGAAATTAGTAAGCTTGATAGATGCATAAATATTATAAATTATGTTCATATAAGACAAACCAATGAGTTAGACATTTATTTAGATATTTTTTTATGTTCAAATTACAGTAAACCTAAAATAGATACCGGTAAGTAATTAAAATGTCTTAGCAAACATTTTCAAACATGAGAGTAAATTAGTGATTCTGAATACTTACTACAACAAGTTTGATGATAAGATATTAGACAGTAATTAATTTAGATGAAATGATGTGAAGATAAAACATACTTTTTATATGATGTTGTGTAGAAATTCATCTTGAATGGTTTTATTTCAGTGATATTAGGTTTTGGCTGAACACTGAATCTTCTTCTATTAAATGATATTTTCTGTATAGCTGACCATGGATACTGATGTACTATGATACGCTGACCATTAGCATCCTCTGCCAGGAACAGGTTATCCAAATTGATTCCAATCCAGATTACACCTGTAGATTTACCTTTCTTCTCCTGTAAAATTATAAGAATTACAAATATAACTATATACAAAGTAGTATAAACCAACAATATTTTCCCTTGAAATTCAATAATTCCACAAAAACACAGAAATGCATTATTTTCTGATTTGCCATAAATTTACTTGAGTTCTACACCTTTGTATAAGATGCAGCAGATTTTTAAACCCAAATTTAGATGTAAAAATAATGTCATGCATCCTATGTGATACTTGAGTGATTATGGTAATGGATTCTAAAAAGAAAATGACATGATAGCATGCAGTAATACTGGTAAATAAACTTTTTTTAAATCAAAATTTTAAGTGATTTCAAATGAATACAATAACATTCTTGTGTTTATACTGTTGGGGAACATCATATTACTTACTTTCAACAACTTATGGAAATGAATTCCATATTCTGGAAGATTTTCTTGGAAATACTAAAAATAAAAGACAAATATAAAAGCTTAGAAAGTTAAAAACACACCACTAGAATTATCATCAGCACAATACCTAATTAAGAAACTCAACATCATTTTAACAAATAACAACAAGTCCTAAGAAACTTTCATATCAATTTCTTGTTTAATAATAAAAATCAAGCACCACTTTAAGAACTAAAGAAAGTTTAACCAATTACATAATACTATTATTATCTATACCCAAAGTCATATATACCTTCATTTTATGTTTGTTTGGTCAAGTTTTACACCCCCTTTCAACAGTCAGAGTCATATGATATGAGGCGGACAGTTCAGCTAACCATCGTTCCTGGGAACAAACCAGTACTAGTAGACTCCCATCCTCCCTAAGTAACTGCCAACTTTCTCACATAAAGAGACATGGTCAGTAACTGGGCTCGTACCACTCGAACACGGAGGCAGGCCTCCTTTTATTTAACAGAGAATATTACCTCATGTTATCATGAAGTACCCTCACAACTTACTCTGATAAATTCCATTTCAGCCTCAACATCAGACATCCCAGTTAACTGTTTATGGTTGTCAGGAGCATGGTCCTTAACATAACCAGTACCCAGTCTTTTAAGCACTTTCTCAGAGAAGTAATGTTCCGGAACAAAGTAATTCCTGCCCATGTTTTCCTTGTGATAATCACCATATTCTGCCTGCAAGGCTAGCACGGCAAGATTCATAGCTTTATCTTCATCACATAGACATCTCTCCTCTAACATGTCTCGTCTTAATTGTAGATATAACTGATGACGTGAAGTTTCATGTCTGAAGTAAATGTCATAAATAAATACTATTCTTCAAAAAAAGATCAAACAGAAAGGGCAGTGAAAGGCTATTATTTACAAGACTTGACAGTAACGGAATAAAATTATAGAAATGAATGTCATAAAATGCTTTAATGATTTGACCGCATCTTCAGTTCTGAAAATCAGACATCAGCGTAAAGATTTTTATCCATAACTAAAAAATGGAGCCTATAATGATATCATTGCAGTCAAAATGTTTGACTTCAATTATTAACCCAGTTATACTTACTTTAGAGCTGCAAGGTGCTCAACATAAAACTTGACACGTAAGTACAACGTGAATGTAACAGGCGCAGCCTCACGTTTCCAACTTTCCTTCCAGCCATCTGGCGCCACCTTGTGGAGCTTTGTGTCTGACGAGAGGAAAAAATGTTCATTATCGTTGACATAAGTCAAGCCAAAGAAATAGAACTCTGGGAGTTCAACCTCAGTGACTACAGCTTCATGTAATTGTTGGCCTGTCATACTGGGGTCAACCATGGCTTCCATCTTCTGTCCATTAAGTAGAACAACAATAACTCTACATACATGACCAGGATGCTTGCGACTCTGAAAAATATGTCCATCAATAAGATTTGTAAAGATAAACAAAAATAAATAATTATACTTCAATTTAACCAACAATTAGGTTATGATTCACATGTTAAAACATTTAACATCTCCCTAAAATAAAATTAAATTCAAGGAGGTACATGTATTAAAACAATTAGCAGAATACATGAACTAAGAGAATCTATTAATGATAGAAATTTAAGAAGTGAATTAAAATACAACTTACCTCCCCTTGTAGAGACAGGGGAATTCTCTGAATGGGTTTAGTAGATCTATGAATACATTCAGGTCCATAGAAATCCTGAAATAAAACAATTAAATTCAATAATAGAAGAAGACTTATACTGTTATGTACAGCGAAATGTAACAAAACTGCTTCCAGAATAAATAAAATAGAAATTATTTAACTACTCCATAAACTCTAACAATCCTGTAAAAGAAGAAAGAAAAGAGATTATTGTCATTAGGCCACACCAATTTAATAACTTGTTCATCGGATTTTTTTCCTGATGAGAGCAAGCGAGCGTGCAAGCGAAAAAAAAATTTAATATTATTTTTTACTTTTCCAATTTGAGCGAGCGGGCACAATATTTTTTAAAAATATCATCTTTCATTACATCCTTCAAACAAGACAGTGGGTATGTGAATACAAAGTCTGTGTTCATTTACTTCAATAATCGTTAAGTTTACAAGTAAAAGCACTTTTAATGTCTTTATTCAATTTTTTCTGACGAAAATTGTTGAATCATCCGTTATAGAAACGAAAAAAATCAGAAATTTTATCAGCCGAGACAAATGTGTACATTGAGAAAAATTTTGTGGGCATGAGCAAGCGAGAGGAAGCAAAAATTAAAAAATAATATTATTTTTCCAATTTTGATAAAAAGCGAGCGACAAATCCGATGAACAAGTAATTAAATTGGTGTGGCCTTATCATATAAGATAAACCAATGATAATTTGAAATTCCTTAATATGCATTTTGGAAACATTGAATTTAACATTCAAATTTATCGGCGAGGTAATACACAAATACATGTAGTATAGAACAATACTAACTCTAGGTTTCTGTTGTCTTGGGGACGGAGTTTTCTTTCGTTGTTTGGTTGGTGACGGTTGTTTGTTATCAAACTTTGGTAATGTATGAGGTTTGGATGCTGACAGTTTCTGTAGTTGTTGTATATACGGATCACTGACATCAGCTGTAGCTCTGTAATAAGTTCATACATGGATACACAACAGAAGATATTTCTGTTTATACGTATTCAACGAAGTATGAAAAAGTTTTTCTAAATGAACAAAATTTATAAACATTTGTTTAGCAGACATGTCAAGATAATTTTGATTTTTCATTTTCTTTTCACAACAGGAGCAAGCCATACAGTATGTGTAGTGTTTTATATTACCAATGCAAAATGTAATCTGACCTGAGTGAAGAAGTCAAAATTAGACCTTAGCTAAATTAATTGGAAATATGTTCAAAACAAGTTCATTGAAAAACATGGCATTATTGATACACAAATCAGACTCACCTAAAAGCTTGATATTCTTGTCCATATGAAGAAGCATCACTACTGATGATACTCTCCCGGTCAGAATCTCTTCCAATCTTTAGTGCAGAATTAGAACCATACCTCATATGTACATCAGGATGATACACACCTGTACAATTATAAAGAACAATAGCCATGTCAAAATATGTAATTATGGAACAAGAACAATATAATATATAGTATTATGAGAGATTGAAGAAATTAGTTTATACATCATTAATGATTATTTACCACCTTAATCGAAGCTCAATTACAAAATACATCATCAAATATCTAAAACCCTTTATTGAAATACAACAACATAAACAAAACAAGAGCGCCATGGGTGGTGCCAATGCTTGTCTGTTCGCCATCTCAGTAAGATCTATCCACCTATGAAGTTTCATGTTGCTACCTTTTATAGTTTCTGAGTTATGAGCTACAATAAAGTTTTTGCATGACACATACACTGAAGCAGGCAACGCAGTGATCACAATAACTAGACAACCTAAAAATCTGAATGTATCATACCTATATTTTGAGATCCCAATGACCTTGTTGACCTTGTCTCAGACATGTGATCCATCACGATGTCCGACAACTCATCAGATGCGTCTTCACTCATAGCATCATGACGTAATACTCGTAACTTTCTCTGCCTCTCCTTCAACTTCAAGTACTTCTTGAATGCAGGATTATCAGTGGTACGTGATGATGTACCATTTCTGTTGGATGGTCGTGAATGATGACTTGATGATGATGATGATGATAATTGCCTCTGTAACAAAAATGAAAATAAGAAAAAAATATTATAATTCTGTAAAAAAGAGTGCCCAATTTTCAGAAATTAATTGTCAAGAAGTGGACAAAGTCTATTTCATCACTTACGGCTACATCACAGAACATAATTCAAGAGTACAATTAAGGAAGGATTTCACAGGGTAGATATTTTAACCATCAATATTTTTACCAAGAACAGTGAAGGTTCAGTGGGTATAAAGCCATTTTCCAACAATTTTTCATTCATAGATGACGGCCAGTTCTCCAAACCAGTTTTCCACGACTGTATTCTAACTTACCCTTCTACAAAGAACTGGCAACTTCTCCACATGTGAAGGAAAATTGTCATTTTAGTCAAATTTTCACAGAAGGGTAAGACTTGCTGCACAAGTTTGGTGAAGACTGAATGAGAACTGCTCAACTTACCTGGTACTACAGTAAACTAAGAAAGGTATGTGTTCTCATTATATTGGCCTATCAAGATTGACATTCAAAATATCATAACTTGGTATGAAGATAAGACAAGAACAATTCTACAAAGTTTTATGCTACTTAGGACATTAAGGACCATCATGTGATATCATCCTATGAAGTTAGGCAGCCAGTACTAAAACTTATCACCAGATATTGTTACACGTAGTTCATCAAGTGGGCAACTAACCATCCTGGGTAACATTGATGAACTTAAATTCTTAAAGAAAGAAGAAAAAAAAACAGGCAGACAGATACAGAAAAGTCAGCTAATAATAAAACCATTCCTAACAACCAAAGACTGATTTTAAGTGCAAAGTTCTAAACTGCTTAAGAATTTTTTTCTTCAAAAATTTATATTGGATTAATCCTTACAGATAAATTTAATGTTTGTTTCAATGGCATATCTCATTTCAAAAATTCAATATCTACTTAAAACAAGATATAATGTATGTATGTATATATATATATTGGCTATTGTGAGTGTTTTGCTTTCCACTTTGTATTATTTCAAAAGAACAGGGTCAATGTGGAGTTTATTTTGTCGGATTTTAAAATCAATACTTTTTTCCAGCACAGTATTTTATTGTGTGTAAAGAGGTAATAACAAATATTTGAATTATCCATTATATCCATTAAATTGTGTCAATCATACATAACATAGTCAGTGTTGAGCTAATGTTTACTATTCCTATAAATAAATTTGGAATTCCCCAGAGTTAAAATTTATTTCAATACAGGATTCCACTTTTTATTTAAATAAATATATAAAAAGATAAAATTTCATATTGAGAAAAGTATGAACAATAAATCAGCCAGAAAACCTAGAACTATTTTCATGTCATAAAGTCAACAGATATATATTATCCTTGTATAATGACAAATTGTATGATGATTTTCTGTCATATTATTCAAGTTATCAGGTATTTTAGAATTTATTGGTTAAAACTGGTATGCAGATTATGAACTAACATAAAGCACATACAAAAATAATTGCCTATATATAAACACTTGAAGCATTTAAAAACTGTGGTGGACCGGAACGTGATTGGTTCTCTATGTGCCAATATCCAATCGCACCAATTTGTCAGCCACATTTTACCAGCGGATACTTAGTTATTGTATCAAAGAAAATGAAGGTTTCAAGCTAATTATTTTTAAGATTATCAAAAACATAATAATCAAACCTACAAGCTTAACAATGCTGCTAAGACTCTTAATACCATGCTTATACCCAGCCTATCAAGGTTACTGGTACATACATGTTTAAGTATGAATAGTACTTACACAATATCTGGTTTTGTCATACCAGTATTCTACATAGTGTTTTTTTTATAAGGCAGAATTCATATGCAACACCTACATAAAAAAATTTGGCATTCCAAATTGGCTAAACTTAAATCCATTCCAAGATTCTAGACTATTTTTAGCACTAAAATTGAAACTCCATTTGTTATATTAATTATCATGTTTGAATTAACAATAAATCAGTCCCATCACCAAATCTAATTCAACAACACAAAACAGACAGTCATATATTTTACTCATTTAAAGACTATTTGTAAACTTTCAATAATAATAAAGTGAGCATATTTTTAGGTCTGATGACTTTTGAGGTAGAAACCCTGATTAAAGGAATTAAGCAAACAGTTGCCTATATACAAATGTATATAACTCTGAATTCTACTATTTCTGTGGTGGGCCGGATTGTGGCTGGTTCTCTATCTGTGTCAATACCCAGTCGCACCCATTAGTCTACCATCTTTTTCACTAAAATGACTTGGATGCAAACTTATTGCAGAATTGTTGTTAGCACCAAGGAGGCATATTGGGAAATGCTTTTAGAAAGGACCAATGTACTAATATACATATAATTATGGATTCTGGTATTAATTATAATTACTTCTTCATGCATAGGAGGGGGTTGACTCATTTTTACACTTCACAGTACTGACATAGTCAAAATTGCAGATAATTCGAGACAAAACTCTTAAATCCTACAGATTAAAAAGTACAAACTCATGCTTTCAATGATTCTGTCTCAATAGCCCTGATACATGTAGTCATATTAAATACAGATCTGTTGCATCAGCTTTAGTAAAATCTTTAACAGGCATTACATTAGGAAACAAACATTTTAATTAAACGAGATATGAAAGTATACACACATGATTTTTGTTTCTATTCTGTGAAGCATTGAATGTAATATCTGATAGATGATATGGATGATCTTCTCTACCATAATTTTCACTCCCAGATCTTCTGGGTAATGGTGTTACCCTATGAACACCAGAATCTGGAGAATCTACAAATAGTATAGACAAATTAGTATCTCGTGTGTATGTAATTCATCCAAAATAAAACACTACAGCATAATTATGTACACGACAACATCTAAAAATATATACAATTGGTTTCAAGTAAGTTTATATTGTTCTTTAATGAACAAAATTAATAATCTAAATACAAAGCTCCTCTTAAATGGACTTATTCTATTTGACTAGAACCTAAACTCATGTTTTATGTTGATAAACATATTACATTCTAACCATGTTTGTGTTCAAACTATTGAAACTGATTTACTTGTTATGATATAACACTCAATAACACAATACATTGTAATTAGATATACAGACCTGCTCTCCTTCCATGACTTTTATGTTTTGAATGTGACCTTGACCTACTTCTCGACTTTGAACGTGACCTTGACCTGTAATATTCGGGAGAAGAATCTTTCTTCCTCCTGTGTCGCGACTTTTTCTCTTTTCTCCTAGATCTGTCAACAGTAAGTTCTCGCGGCGAAACATTTTGGCGGCTTGTATTATTACTGTACGTCTGATGTTCCAATGTTTCATTAGACTGAAATATGGTATGAATTAGGTAATCTACAGGCAACACTGATTCATGGTCTGCTTGACATTTGGTTATAAGTATATCATTCAAAGGAGGATTACCATTAGATTTGATGGTCAGTTCACCTGACAAGTTTTTATCTGTTCCTACTAGCACTAGCTTCTGACAATTAATTAATACATGTAATAAATTGTATTTGTATAATACAAAACTGTATCATTGGCATTTGTCAGGATATTCAGGTGTGACCTTTTGTGTGAATAAACCCTTTATTTTGATTATCATTCCTTCATTATCATACTAGGACAGGATACAAATTTGCATCCAACTATCATAGAGAAAAATACACCAAGGGCGCTGTGAAAATATACAGAATTATGGTGCCAGGAAAGTATTAATAAAAATGGTTATTAAATTCAGCATTATTATATGGAAATTAACATTTATCATCTCTTACAGCATTTTCTGAGGTACTTTAACAATAATTAAATTCATTCACATTAATGTTAGATTAGTTCTTCAATATCAGGAGATTTTCATAATTAACAAGAACACCCATCAAACTGCAGGTAGGCTGATTGAATTAAAAAAAAATCAGTGAAATATACTTCAAAAACTGCAAATTAAATGGTAAAGATTGCTTTGTACCAAGAAAGTCTATTGAGTATTAGTAAACCCAAAAGTATTTAATATTTTGAAAATAAGCAACATATGTGTACTGGTAATGCACTGAACAATTCAACAATACTATTCTGCATAAACATACATGGGATCCGAAGTAAGGGTTTGTAAGAATATGATAACTTAATATGTAAATGAATAGTGCTATTCAAGTTAAAGAAAAGTTAAGTACGAGGTATAAAAGTTATATGTATATGTATAAAAGTTACCTGTCCTTCAAGTCCAAGGACTGTCTGGTACAGGTTGGTCACTGTTCGAGAGAAACTTCTATCCAGCCCTCTCGTACGGCACTCTTTCTTACGATTACATGCCTGAAACATTAATATCAATTACTAGAAGAAAAGTAATGTTTGAACATTGATAAATATTACCATCACATACAAGTTGTTACAAAAAAAGATAAGAAAATCTGAACAATTGTTTAACAATGTTAACCTTTTTTAATTGTTTAACAATGTTAACCTTTCTTCCTCAATCACGTAAGTAACTGACATCATGTTAGGAGGCCTGTTCGTTTATATCTTTTTTGTTGGGTTTTAAAGTCAAACCAACAACCTGTATAATCTGGCATCTTTTCCAGCTTTTTATGATGGATGAAGACCTGTAGTGTACACCTGAATAGAACAGAACCACTGACCTTCTGCAAGGTAACTAGACAGATTCCTCACATGTGATCTTTTTCAGTCCTGTGTGAGGTTCAAACTCACAGTAGTAAGAGTACAGTAACCACTGAAGTAAAACACGTCTTTAGTAAGAACTTTATACATACCTCCATAACATTGTGGAGTGGAATTCTCTGTGAGGAGTTTCTGTGTGTCATACTCCTCAACAATGACTCCAAATCCTCACTTGTTCTTACAGGCTGAAAAACACAGTATACAACAATCCTTAAATCTAATTACAATTAAAATCATTGAAATACAATTCATTTCTGATCAGAGAGATGATTCCAGCAACCAGACATACTGACGCACATGGTTTATCCATAATAACCAATTAAAATCACAATGCACAAAAAGAACATGAATAAGTAATTTCATTCGTACAATAATGACGATAATTACACAGTTTGCAGGTGCTATTTATATTAAAAATATCACAATTATTCATCAGAATATTTTGTACATTGGAACATAGACTATTAATTTTCAATTTCATTTTTTTCATCTTTTTCTAAAACAATTTACATTTATTTTTTTTATTTTAAAGCCATAAATAAAAAGGAACATATATACACCTTTTTCGATCGCCTGGACATTATCAACAATTATCTTAATTCCATCAATTGAATTCTACATTTTCAAAATTCACTAATACAACAATTCAGTTATCAAGATTGAATTGTAATTTGAAGAAAAAAAACACATCTTGAATGTAAACAGAGGAAATAATATCATTTTTCCATATTTAACACAATTCCTAAGAATAATGTAAAACACAAAAATTAAAGTGTAAAAAAACGCCCAAAAGTCGCATTTAAAATATAGCTATGTATCTCAAATGACTGTTCATATATCCACACCAAAACACACTATGACTCTGATTCCCAGATACACTAACCAGAAAGGCCCAAAACCCATCTAAATAATGTATCAAGCTGGCATTAATTAGAACAAACAGTTTTCACCTTGAATTCAATGTTCGTTTTTCATTAACATGTTCATGTTTTTATTAAAAGCTAAATATTAATTCAGCCCACATCATTACACAAGAAGAGTTAATTACCCTGTTACCCTTTGATCAAATTTCTCAGAGACATTTCACAGATCTTCTATATAATTCCCTCATGTTTAGCAGTATTTAAACATTACAAAGATAACAAAATATATAGGATAATGAAACCACTGTAATTATCACACCTATTAATATGTTTTTTTCTATTTATTAAAAAAATATGTTAATGATTGTTTATATCTTTTATTCATACAACGAAAAGGTAAACAAGCTAGTATGAGGTTATTCTTTGATGGGCAACAATCAAAAAGGAATAGTAATTCTAATGAGATTATAGAACTTTAAGATATATCAAATTCATTATGAGAGAACAGTCTTGATGTAACCTAACTTAAGTAATAAAAGACTGGTAAATCTTGAAATCAAATGTAGCTAATTTGCAAAGAGAAATTGGCTGATACTTCAAAAGCAGAAACCAGTTACCGGTATGCACATCATAAACACTATTTTTGTGAGATCTTTTGGTGTCAATATGCAGCAATAATAATGAATAATGCAGAGATCATGGGCTAGAATTGGCCATGCTATGAGGATATCAGTATTCATTTTAAACCATTATAAGGATATATTTTAAAACCTCTAGCAATGAAAGATGTTCCACGCAGAAGGTCATAGAGGAAACATTATTCAGGTTGAGGTTTTATGTCAGTCATGTCAACTTTTATGTGCAAGTCCTTATTTTTCAAAACTATACATGGAGTTATGATATATTCATCAAGCAGTGTTTATCTATAATATTACATGAAATAATGTTTCAAAATTCAAGAGTTACATCAATAAGACTGAGTTCCTTAGTATTTTGTCATTAAATACACACACAAAATAAAATTAAATTTATAGTGAGCATACTAGTACATACAATATATAGATGAAGAACAAATCATGCATAGATTTTTGCAGTTATTTCTGACCTTGACCTTTAGTTCTGAATACTGAATATATATTTATAAATTACAATAAAAATCTCTGATTTACAATAATAGAAATGAGATCAATGACAAAGCATGTGAACTCTAAGATCATTTTCTTAATTATGGCGGTATACTAAAGAGTATAAGAAACCCTGGGCATCAGGATTACACATACCAGAACAGAACCATCTTGACTTTCCTATAAATCTAGCCTACTGCATTAAACATAACACAGGGTAAATTAGAAAACCATGTTCTATTTCAATAGACATAAAAGGTTGTAATACTAGAAACTGAAATAGTGTGACTTAATTGTCACTACAGCAATATAAAAGATATAACACAAAGGTCACATAAGAACAATCTAGAAAAGATGAGTCCAGAATACATGAAATGTGAATACGTTCAAACTATCAAACAGTGAAATAAATTGTGAAGAAGATATAGAAAAGAATTCACTTCAACAAAATAAAAACATGAGAGAGTGTGTATTGAATTAAATGATGCCCATCAATATTTAATTCTTAAAGTAGTCAGTTATCCATTGTTCAAGTGTTACCAGCAACAACATGAAGTGTTCTGCAAGCAATTGACAATCTACCACATGTGAATCAAAGCAACTCATCTGTAATATTCTACAGGTCACAGAGAAGCATGTTCCTGGTATAGCTTTTGACCATGTGATCAAGTCTTGCACTCTACTAACTGAGCTAAAGCAAACAAGCTTGCAATGCAAAAGCATCTCTACCTTTTGCACAGCAATAGTATGCTAAATCCCCCAGTCAGTATTGTTTGAAGGCAACTTAAGCATAAGCTGTACAATTCTAGAACATTGGTGTATAAGTTACATAATACATGTATTGTTTTAATAAGACCCAAAAAGATTAATTGTCAATACAACTTGCTATCCCTAACATAAGTAGTCTTGTATTTGTAAAACAGGGAATATTATATTGTCAATTTTTGTAGAACATATTTACAATATTTGTAAGACAGGGAATATGGTAATGTTCCCTCCTCTGTCATGGAGAGATCATGGAGTGCCATTAAGGTAATATATATATGTACTTCAACAAACACACCATTCACCAATTATTTCTAGCAATGTGCTTACTGTGCATATAAAGTTAACACTATAGTGCTCACCAAGATGTCTATAAAACTGTGACATTTATAAGCAAAGATCACAAACACCAAACCAGCTAAACTATAGCATTATAACTGATTAGAAAGCACAACATAACTCTCCCAATTACCTTTGACATTTTCAAGGAAGCATGATTGTCACTGCTTTGCTGAAAATAAGTCCAAATTAGTCATACAGCGGGGAACAAAACTGGGTGTTAATTTACATGCAAAGTACTACCATATATACTCCAATTTGTACTGGCATTGACATATATCAGAACTGTTCATTCAAACATTGATAAATTTACAAATTATTGTAAAGGGAAGCAACTTTTATTTATATCAGAGTAATCTACCCTTAGCCAGCATCCATCAGAAATTATAATTATACACAATATCAATTGATTCATTTTATATTTTGTTTTGAGACCTTATTACACAAAACCACATTAAAATGTAGGATACAAAGTATTTCTATGTCAACAGTTGTTGTTTTATATCAACCTTACCAACATAAATTAGAGTAATATATGTTATACAACCATAAATAGGCCAAAATACATTCAATAAATAGTAAAACATAGAGCACAGCAACTCATAACAAGTAATTGGGATGTCAACATAAATATAACATGATGTGTTGGTTCGATGTGCACAAGCAATGCATGTAGAATATACACGAAAGTATTTAATTACATATTATTCATACACTTCCTTCATTGTACCATTTAATTACTTAATTGTCAACATAAAACATGTTTCATTTTTGATACCCTTTTCCAAAGAAAAACTAACTTCTGATCAATAAACTGCAAATTGTATTAATGTAATAAACATTTAAGTTCAAATAATCAAAAGACAGAAAAATAAGTATTTTGAACTTACAGTCTCAAAAATGTACCTTTATTTTACTGGGAAACTATACAAGCATATAAACAACGTTATCAGGTTTCTATAACTATTTGTAACAACCATTTTCAACATCAGGCCATATCATATGATATTCAAAAATCATTTTGTATCAACAAGATGGTGTAAAACCACAAAGTTACACTTTACTTCAATGCCAAACATTACAACATAGTAGTTTTTGTGGCAATCATTCTTTCATACCAGAAGCCTACTTTCAGATTTTTTGGCCAATAACTGTTTTACACTGAAGTTCTTTTTTACCTAAGGGAAATCAAGAAGAAAATAAATAATGTACACTGATCTGTTTCCTGGAAGCAGTCAGGGTAAATCAAACAATTCTTATCACAGAACTATAGAAAATAAAGTTTTAGACAACTATCATACATAGTATGTCTTGATTATAATGTCAGACAGGTGAATTACAAATAATGATGTTGGAGAATGCCAGAAAAAACAATTAGTGTTAGTTATATACCACTCTTTGTTCTTTTCTCTGTTTGTATGTTAATGTATGTAAGTCTGTCCAGGTGATGGCAGGATAATGAAGGAAATTTTCACTTAGTTGGTCATAAGAAGAAGCAATTATATATATACATTGTAATATAGTAAGTGAGTCTGACTAACCAATCACTAATGTAGATGTCCGTCAGAACTCCATTACTTTATGATGGCCTTACATTATCAACAAGAGAATATAATTAGATAAAATGGTCTAAATTAGCCAGACAATGTCTTACAATTATAACCAGATCATTGTTGGTTAGTACTATATTCTTCAATTTAGGTTTAACAAACTCATGTATGATATGGCAGTATCTTTTATAAATAATAAACACTTTTCCTATTGTATTTTCATATAAAATCACAATTAACTCTATAAAGAGAAATGACTCTGGTGATTAAAGATTTAGATGAAGCAATAAAAGGCAGCATTATGTTAAAAGATGTACTTGATATACTAATTGGTATAACATCAATTATTAGCTCAATTTTGAGACAGCCTAGCTCACATTTCTATATGCTACTAGTTTGGGCAGGTGTTTAAGCAGTCAGGGTGTCTTCATAGTAATATTTCTAAGATGATAGTCAATATGTTGATGTTATCCAATCTCCTAACAAGTAATAGTTACTGTATTCATTTTTATACTACATTAACAGATACTATTTGCTAGGAGAGAAACTTTTCTCAGGAAAAAAAAGACTCAAATTCAGACACATCATTGATTATACAAAGGTAAGAGTGAAATGGATTAATTTACACACTTCAAGCACATCTTAACACTTCTTCTTTCTGACACTGAATGCTTATCTCTCAAGAGTAATTCAATCATAAAATCAGAGGCATATACTTGGTAATCATACTGATGGAAAAAAGTTTAGCAAGCTCGGAAATGCTTGATACCTGAAATAAGTGTATAGGTTCAAAACATTCAAATACTACATACTCTGACCTATCATCCTAATTGTAGAATATATGCATCAATGTCATTCCATATGTCTATTATGAAAAGTGTCTGTTCAATGTTAAAGGACCAGGGGGTGAGACAATGAAAATCATGAAAGTCTCAATACCTTATGTGTCCACCATTAGCAGCTAAGACTGCCACATATAATGTCATCTCATGCTACAAATATGCTTTCTTATCATGTGTAGAGAGATCTTAGTCCATTCATCTTGCAGGGCACATTCAAGGTCACGAATGTCTTGACCTTCTTTTACCTGCCGACCATAAGTGGTTCTATAGAATTCAGTTGGGAGATCCAATGATCAGCAGGCCACTGTAGCACATTCACTTTGTTCAGGCATAAAACACCCTATGTATGCCTTGAAGCATGTGGGTGGGCATTAACATGTTGGAAAATCCCAATGTTATTTTGTTGCAGAAGTTTTAACAACAGGCGGGATAATTTCATTACTGAACTTTTGTACAGATATATTACCAGGCACAGTAACAAGACCAGTCTTTCCATTATTGTATGTTCCTCTTCTTTTCCAAATGTGAATCATGTCATCAGCCAAGGACATGTTGAATCTGGACTAATCTGAGAACATAACATCTTTCCATTGCATATGTGTCCAGTTCCAAAGAGCCCACTGGAGCCCTGCCTGATGGTGTTTCAACACCAACATAAGGTCAACATGCCCACTGGAGCCCTGCCCGATGGTGTCTCAACACCAACATAAGGTCAACATGCCCACTGGAGCCCTGCCCGATGGTGTCTCAACACCAACATAAGGTCAACATGCCCACTGGAGCTCTGCCCGATGGTGTCTCAACACCAACATAAGGTCAACATGCCCACTGGAGCTCTGCCCGATGGTGTCTCAACACCAACATAAGGTCAACATGCCCACTGGAGCCCTGCCCGATGGTGTCTCAACACCAACATAAGGTCAACATGCCCACTGGAGCTCTGCCCGATGGTGTCTCAACACCAACATAAGGTCAACATGCCCACTGGAGCTCTGCCCGATGGTGTCTCAACACCAACATAAGGTCAACATGCCCACTGGAGCCCTGCCCGATGGTGTCTCAACACCAACATAAGGTCAACATGCCCACTGGAGCCCTGCCCGATGGTGTCTCAACACCAACATAAGGTCAACATGCTTTCAGTTGAGCATCATGCAGTCTGTAATGGACCATATTGCAATCAATTTGTGATGTTCATTGCTTGGCACAGTTTTACAATACAAAAAAGGTTCCATGTCATTTTGAGGGTTAAAAGCAAGACCTTAAGTATATGTTGTAAAATGTTCAGGGTATTGAAAAAATGCACTTTGCCTTCAAAAGGAGAGTCTGGTTGTTGATTTTTGAAATGTCATACCTCAACATTATACATGTACTCTATGCACACAGATTTTTATAACTCCATATTTCATTAAATTTACGAGATAAATACAAGTAATGTTTTAGTAGTAAAGAATTTATTATTTATGAAACACTTTTCCAACCAGAACATTGTAACTGCACTTGATAGTGTCTGGTTTCATATGGAACGGTTTTCCATTGTGCCATATTCAAGCATCTACAGACCTATACAATCCTTATGTTGAAATGAACTATAATATATTCTATTATTTTCTGTTGCCAGAATCTTGTATTTGGCAATGCCATTCTCTCACACGGAACTGATGGTTATGAAATGACAAGATTGTCTTATCTGTTAATAATACACTGTGGATTTAATACAACAAACAGTTGGTTGGAAATTTATTGTACAAGAAATTATACAATGTTTTGACAGACTGTTTTGTTTACACATTTATGAAAAACATAACAATATTTTGACTAAATCACTTTCAAAAGTTGTAAGATTCAACGATATTACTCATTTTGTAGCATAGCAGTATGTTGTCATTCATTCATTGTCAGTACCATCATCGCTTTCCTCCATGTCAGGTTCAGGCAGGCGATCCTGAACAGTCAAGCTTGCTGGAAGTCTTTTATAAAACTCATGATATTCTGCTGGTATCAATCCTTTTTCACATAAAGATATCAAGTCTCTTTGTTTGGCACTAGAAATTTGTATTTCTGTTTTGTATAATTGCTTCGGTTGTTCTTTTGCCCTCTCAAATTTCAAGCGATGAAATTCTTGACGCTCATCAATGTCATATTTGACGAAACAAGTATCTGGCTCACTTTTTAGAAACCGCATCCATTTAACATTCATCCATTTGATTTTTGGACCTGCCTCACAACAGCTATCTTTGGTAGATATTTCCTGATATCCCATGAAGTTCTTAAAATCTGCAAATCTTAGAGGAACAACGTTATATGGATGCTTACGTCTTATCATTGTAAGCACGATGTCCCATTGACTTGGGACAAAAACTTTCGTGTTTGACTTGGCAAATTCTATTCCTGCATGCATGGATTTGTACTCCATGTGCGAATGACCGGGTTCCAAGAACTTGCAGTCAACTGTATGTATATTTGGAATGGCAGAGACAGTATTCAGGAGGCATGTTGCAACTATTTTATTACCGGTATTGTTATTTCCTGTACAGGCATCAGAATACAGTATCACATGCTCAATGCAAGAGGGCAGGGATGAAATATACAATTGCAAACATGTTGCAATTTCATTTGATCCTCTTTTACCATCCACTTCAGACCACAGATAACAACTTGTATTCTTGTCACCTGCACTGTGCACAGTTAGATTATAACAGCATAACTTCCGCATATAGTGCATGAGACCTACATGAGAACAAGGTGTGTACAACACTTGGAAGTCCATTGTGGCAACATGAACTTTGCTATCATTCTCAGCAATGCTTTTGTCCTTGGCTTTCTGTTCTTGTGAGGTAACTTTTTGGGTTTGATGTCTTTCATATTCTTCTTTTGTTTCATCATCAAGTGACCCGTCAGCTTTGGCTGCCTCATATATATTACAAAGGCTGCACTGGTCATTTTTAGGTACATGAAACGATAGGTTGTATTCCTCATCGAAAATCCGTCTGTATATTGGCTCTTTTACTGGTTCAGTACCTTGTTCTTCACAATCATTCTGGTACATCCTGTGCATTTTCCGTATCGTAAGACCTGAAGCTAGATATTGCCTGTTCGAATTCTTTCTAATGTAATGTGGTACAACTGTCGGGAAACTGGAAATGTGACTTCGTACAGAATCAAGCTTGTCAGCTGTTGATTTGTTATGAGGAGTATGTCTACCCCTTCCATCTATCCCTTGAAACTGGCCGCATATCTTTTTGGACAGGGCATGAGTAACAGTAGCTTCACTGATATCTAATGTTCTTAAAAAGAATTTCTTGCAAACACGATATCGTGTACTTCCAACTTCAAGCATGTAAACTCTCATAACTTGTTTCTTTTTAGGCACTTTGTTTCCAGAATCATCTAACATAGTTTTTGTGGACTGTTCCTGCACACTAGAACACAAGAAGTCTTTTTGTCTTTCATAAGAATTTAGTTCATAATAACAGTCCTTAATTGTACATCTTTGTTCAAATGAAATTTTTTCTCCACATTTATATTTGCATTTGGTACAATCACAAGGCTGTACCTTCTTCTCCTTGACACATTTTCCAGTAGCAGAAACATATTCTTGTCCCCTCAGCTTAAGCTTTTTTCTAATGTTCTTTTTCCAATTTTCAGGAGTGACTTTTCTTTTCCTTGTTACTTGTTTCTTTGCAGGTGATACAAATACTGCTTTCTTTTGTGGTGTTACATTTTTTTCAGCTGTGGTATTTTGCAAAAAATCAAATGAGCTATCTTCTTCAAGTTCCGAAGTTGCTGTGAATTGTCCTTTGTCGCTATCACTTAGCTTACTTGCATCAATTGCAGGGCTTTCATTCAGATGTTCACATGCATCATAATGTTCCAACTTCACAATGTCACCTTCAAAACCTTTGTTGAACATGTCTTCTGTAATTTCAGAGTTACTGCTGTTTATATGTTCCATATTGTCACTATGATCTTTAAGAGCAGGGCTGATATTTCTTTCAAGATTTATATTGTCAACATTTGAACTGTTTCCATTTGCTTCTTGATTAAAACTTGTTTCTATCTGCGTAGCATTATTTACCATATCCTGATCAGAGTCTGAGTCAGTCTTCATCTTAAAGGTTTCAACAGTCTCATATAATTTTGTTTTTGGTTTGTTATGAGGAGTATGTCTACCCCTTCCATCTATCCCTTGAAACTGGCCGCATATCTTTTTGGACAGGGCATGAGTAACAGTAGCTTCACTGATATCAAATGTTCTTAAAAAGAATTTCTTGCAAACACGATATCGTGTACTTCCAACTTCAAGCATGTAAACTCTCATAACTTGTTTCTTTTTAGGCACTTTGTTTCCAGAATCATCTAACATAGTTTTTGTGGACTGTTCCTGCACACTGGAACATAAGAAGTCTTTCTGTCTTTCATAAGAGTTTAGATCATAATAGTATTCTTTAATTGTACATCTTTGTTCAAATGAAATTTTTTCTCCACATTTATATTTGCATTTGGTACAATCACAAGGCTGTACCTTCTTCTCCTTGACACATTTTCCAGTAGCAGAAACATATTCTTCTCCCCCCAGCTTAAGCTTTTTTCTAATGTTCTTTTTCCAATTTTCAGGAGTGGCTTTTCTTTTCCTTGTTACTTGTTTCTTTGCAGGTGATACAAACACTGCTTTCTTTAGTGGTGTTTCATTTTTTTCAGCTGTGGTATTTTGCAAAAAATCAAATGAGCTATCTTCTTCAAGTTCCGAAGTTGCTGTGAATTGTCCTTTGTCGCTATCACTTAGCTTACTTGCATCAATTGCAGGGCTTTCATTCAGATGTTCACATGCATCATAATGTTCCAACTTCACATTGTCACCTTCAAAACCTTTGTTAACCATGTCTTCTGTAATTTCAGAGTTACTGCTGTTTATATGTTCCATATTGTCACTATGATCTTTAAGAGCAGGGCTGATATTTCTTTCAAGATTTATATTGTCAACATTTGAACTGTTTCCATTTGCTTCTTGATTAAAACTTGTTTCTATCTGCGTAGCATTATTTACCATATCCTGATCAGAGTCTGAGTCAGTCTTCATCTTAAAGGTTTCAACAGTCTCATATAATTTTGTTTTTGGTTTGTTATGAGGAGTATGTCTACCCCTTCCATCTATCCCTTGGAACTGGCCGCATATCTTTTTGGACAGGGCATGAGTAACAGTAGCTTCACTGATATCAAATGTTCTTAAAAAGAATTTCTTGCAAACACGATATCGTGTACTTCCAACTTCAAGCATGTAAACTCTCATAACTTGTTTCTTTTTAGGCACTTTGTTTCCAGAATCATCTAACATAGTTTTTGTGGACTGTTCCTGCACACTGGAACATAAGAAGTCTTTCTGTCTTTCATAAGAGTTTAGATCATAATAGTATTCTTTAATTGTACATCTTTGTTCAAATGAAATTTTTTCTCCACATTTATATTTGCATTTGGTACAATCACAAGGCTGTACCTTCTTCTCCTTGACACATTTTCCAGTAGCAGAAACATATTCTTCTCCCCCCAGCTTAAGCTTTTTTCTAATGTTCTTTTTCCAATTTTCAGGAGTGGCTTTTCTTTTCCTCGTTACTTGTTTCTTTGCAGGTGATACAAATACTGCTTTCTTTAGTGGTGTTTCATTTTTTTCAGCTGTGGTATTTTGCAAAAAATCAAATGAGCTATCTTCTTCAAGTTCCGAAGTTGCTGTGAATTGTCCTTTGTCGCTATCACTTAGCTTACTTGCATCAATTGCAGGGCTTTCATTCAGATGTTCACATGCATCATAATGTTCCAACTTCACATTGTCACCTTCAAAACCTTTGTTGAACATGTCTTCTGTAATTTCAGATTTACTACAGTTTTCATGTTCAACAGTGTCACTATCATCTTTAAGAGCAGGGCTGATATTTCTTTCAAGTTTTATATTGTCAATATTTGAACTGTTTCCGTTTGCCTCTTGATGTAAACTTGTTTCAATCTTTATGGCAATGTTAACCATATCCTGACCAGTGTCCGAGTCAGTCTTCATCTGAAATTTTCCAACAGTCTTATATACATTTTTATTAGTTTTATCAACATTAAAAGAATGTTCATTGTTACTTAACATTAAATGAAATTTCAGCTGTTGCAGACATACAACAAAATTAATTGTTCCCGAGCACAAATTTACTTATTTACATGATTAACACTCACTTGAACAGTGACAGGAATTAGTTTATCAGTTTTATCTTCAAAGGCATGTGTACTTAAACCCAAATGTTCAAACAATTACCCATAAAATGTATAAAATGCTTACCTTGACAAGTTTTATGTAGAATTAATGTTAAAAATAATCCAGAATGTTCAACCACTAGCATATGGAGTGACAAAATTGTCACATTCCAGACTAAAACAATCCCTAAACTGAAATTTGAGATGCCATGTTATCATCACCAATTAGCAGTCTCATGGTGTAAATGTCAGCACAAAAACATGGTATTCACAAATACTACAGTATGGTGTATTAATTAATGCTATGATGTCAATATATCATCAACAAATAGCTGGTTTTGGCTGAAGTTAAACACTGCAGTTAGGCATGTCTGTATCGAAAGATAATATGATTAGGTACAAGAGTTATTCATCTATTTTTAGATACAGCTGCACTAAGATACAAGGGTCTGGCATCGAATGAATTAGATAAAATTCACATCCAGAATCTGGCTTAGATATATTCTATGATCTGCCATGAGAACACTGCACATAAATTAGCATGTAGTTCACTATTTGTTAATGAATGCTATGGGAATAATGTCAATTTCAGATATGATTATTGATCATAAATCAATATCTTGAAGACAAATACAATGAATTATTATTTATCAAAAAACCCTACTTTAGTCAAATTTGAAAAATACTGAGTTCTAGCATTATACCCTCGAAAAACCCTTGTTTATAGTAGAAAAACTGTGTGCTTATAAAACTTGCTTAACTTTTTTCCTTCAGTATACAAAATGTGGTATGAGTCACACTCTATCTTCAGGTTCTACTATTTTTTACAATGATTAATATTTCTGGTAACAGACACATGGGGAGATTTTGGCAGAGAAATAATCAGTGGAAAGTCAGACAGAAAACAACACTAGTCTTCTCTGAAGTCTTGTAACCAGGCAACAAATTGTATTTATTGTAAGTTCCACTCATACACATCTCAACTTATAAACATAATTAATTAACAGCAGAAACAGAATACATTATCCCTGTTGTCTACAATAAAAGAGGCTAAAAAGATAAACTTAAAAAATATGTCTGTTCAGAAATTCATGTGACCTGATTATATCACATGTTATCAGTGAAATTCTGATGGTGTAAGTTGCAGTATTTGTATCTAACAAATTCCTTTACCCCCTATAGGTGGTAAGAGAAATTGAAATTGATTTAGACAATACATCTATTGTTCTCAAGCCAAAAAATAAACAAAATGGGAATTTTGTAAAGTGATCAAATAGTATACAGGTAGAATATTGTTGGTTTTTACTTATGAATACTATATTAAAATGCAGGATACATTTAAATCAATATAATTTAATATTCTGAGTAGATTATAAATCTTTATAGATGTAATTCTTATTAGAATCACAGATTTAACCTTCTTCTTGTATTGTTGCCCAGTAAAACAACATATACTTCAATTACTTATATATAATACAAGTAATAAAATAAGGTATTTCTAAAAGAATAATCTAAGGAATGTATAAGATTTAATTTTTAGGGTCTGAGTTATTTTTATCAGAATCGTCCTGACATCAGCAAGATACTAAATTATGTTGATTTTATGACATTTAAATATTGTAAAATTATGAACACTTATGTAGCATCAAGGTCAATTAACAGAATTAGGTCATAAGAAAATGACTTTGATGATAAATGTCTAAATATACTAAAAACACCTCCTGTTTTGATCCCAATAGGTACAAAATGACATATGGCTTTGATCAGTTAAAACAGCAAACAGTGGCATCATTATCAATCAACAGTTAAAAGATAATCAAGATAGTAATATCTTTAAAATGTACTTAACAGTTTGGAACACAGCCAATGCTGTTTTAGCAACCATCTCAAAATAAAGGCCACCCTGTGAATAAAGGCCTTTCTAAAAAAGATGTCAAAGATTATTTAGAATAAAATGACCTGCAAACAAAGGCACCCCAGGAAGGATATAATATGGCCTTTGTTCACAGGCTTGACTATAAAAATAGTAACACTGGGGGGGGGGGGGGGGCATTGAGAAATACTGAATCTTCATAGTGTATTAATGGCTTTGATCAAATAAAGCCTTCTAGCGTGATGGTCTTTTAATGTAACTTTAAACTAATAATCCAAAGTTTTCAGTATAATGGAAAGTGAAAGATGAACTACAAAATGTACTTGCACTAAATGTGGATCTTAATTGTCTTCCAGTAATTTGCTTATAGCACAATGAAGGAAGGGTAGAATTAAAGACCAGGTATGATCTATCTACCCTGAATTTGTGGACTTTAAAATTATTCAGATATACAATAAAACATTGTCATAAGGTGGCATTGTTTTCATAGAAATATTAACTTATGTCATAATCATTTCCATAAGATTGAAATTAAGCTAATTAATACTGAAGTCAACATTTCATAATATTTCAGTACTTCAATGAGCACTGCTCATAAAACTACAACCAGCAAAAAAATTACTTGAACACCCAACATGAGTAAACAAATAAATAAACCATAAGATATCTTTAAATACCTGAAGGTTTACTTAAAAACTATAAAAACAATACTTGTAAAATTATTGGAACAAAATTGGGTTAAAGCATCAAATAAACTGGCAGGATTTCAAGCCAATAAACGTATATAGTAATACCGTACATATTACATTGAAATAACAGGTCCTCAATGAAAATATTTATACATAACTGGGACAGGTCTGAGGTCAAATATAAATATTTGTCGATTTGTATATAATGCCTTTAAGGTAAATTAACATAAGTGGCCTTGATACTCACAATAAGATGATTATAACCTTTTAACATTTTGTGAAATAACTATTCAGGGTGTAGCCTCAAATTAAGGTTTAAGATGTTTTTTTTGGAAGATTTTATCAATGAAAAGAATTTACATAAATCATAACTATTGAACAAAATATATGATAATTAACTTTTGACACAAATGTATTTTTTCAATTGAATTGAACCTATTCCAAAATATTCCACTAAGTTGTTACAAATCTAAACTGTGGATTGAGCAATTTTGAGTAATTATAGCTGTTGAAAGACTTTCATGACAGTTTAATATATTTACAGTTAACCTAGTAACTCATTACTGTCAGGGGGTCAAAATAGTCACAGTATTTTCTTTTTTTAATACAACAAATTCATGTGATAATAATGTCTGTCACTCAAGTCTTATCACTGAAAATTGTAAATGGACTTTTTTTCCTGATTGAATAATTGCAATATCAGACACATTTAGTGTACTATACATTTATCTACATGTACTGCACTTCTCATAGACTTTCCAAATGTGACAGCGGGTACTATATTTACCTGGAAACAATACCATTCTTTGTGTTCTAACACTGTCGTTTTAACAGTCATGTTTATCTATTGTTTAACAGCCTGTTCAACAGCTATGGTCATTTCAGAGCCACCTCAGAGATAGGAAGATAAGACATAGGAGAACCGGGCATTTATATCTCTACTCATATTTCTAATAGTTCTTCCTGGATCTTTATCATGCCCAGTGTAAAGCATAGAAACATGATGCCTGTGATTTTCTAAACACAGTATTGGGCTTGATAGAAGAGACGGGACCATTTTAAAGGTCAAATACAAGTCATTATATAGTTACCAACATATTTAAGCATTATTATTACTGAAACTGAACAACTTTCACTGAAACTTAATGATAATTCAGTACTAAAGAGAGTATTATTTATGACATGTACGGTAAATCAGGATGAATCCATATAATATATATGAATGGTGTGACAGAAAACAAGTATAACTCAGACATAGACAGGCAGCAGTTACAACAGTCTGGCACTAAGTTTATACTATAATACCTTATCCTTATGTGGTAAATAAATACTTGAATTGAATAAACAAGATAGGTTCAGATATTTACAAGTATCGACATTATAAACATGTTAACATCAGTCATCGTGTAGAACAATTTATATGTACATAGTATGGACAGAAAATAGTCTTTGATGTGAGGATTATATAAACATCTCTTCTTATTATAAATATCAATATAGTGATCAAGAAGCTAGCCAAGGTATTTAAGATCTTGGTTCAAGGTTATTTTAATATTTCAGATAGTTGCATGAGAACTTTTATATCATTAAACTGAGACAGAAATTGACACAATCTCTGAGGCTAAAGCTAGAAGATATATACAGTCAACGTGTGTTAACGGACACGTCTGAATAAATGCCACCCTGTAAATCAAGGCCATTCCTTAAAAACAATCATTGATTATTTAGAACAAAATGACCTCTGAATAAAGGCCCCCAGTCAATAAAATTAAAGGCTTCATTACGTTTCTCCCACTGGTTGCCTTAAACTGTACATTGAGTTACAGGATGTTGTGTGAATATGAGTTCAGATTGTACTGTACATAATATAACATGCTGATTATTAAACTAAATACATGTTGATGAAATATCTGTAATAAAAACACCTGTAATAAAACAAACCAATATAATAAAATATTTCACTGTGATTTTCATTCATGATTTTTCGATTTTGAGACCATAAAATTTGTAGGTAGACACATACGTAAACAAAATTATGCAAACCACATGCGGGAAGTACAGCTCCCAAATTTTTGCTAAATAATAATAACACAAGATCATTCACATTCAATTAAAATAAATTAACATTCTGATATTAAATACTCAAACAAAAGCTACATAACACATAGATCAGACTAAATCAAGGTTGTACTTCCAAATGGTGTATTCAAAGCATGCAGTGTATAATTATGGTGGAAAATTCTCTCAACAATCTTCAATAAATGACATGCAAAAAGAAATGAATGACAACAGTGTTTTTTATACCAGCTTCCAGCAGTAAGCATAAAGTAAATATTGTTACATGGACATATAATCATGTCACCATTTATGTATGCATATTTTGAGCAGTAGTGTTATGTTTCAGGCCCGTAGAAAGCAATTTCAGATTTGGGAGGGGGGTGTTTAGTCTGACAATAGGGAGGAATTAATTACCATTTTAATTACCATTACGGCTGAAATCTTAGTTCCTATGGCCCTGTGTTTAATTCATAATGCATAAAATTCAGTAAAGCAAAGAATTGTGAACAATTATTACACTGCCACATGAAGCTCATCAAACTATGACTAGCAGCCCACATCATTAAACACTAATTACCACATTAATTTTATTCTTTAAATCTTTAAAATTTCTCCAAAAAGTGCCCTATCAACTTTTACCTAACATTTCAGCTAACCAATTAACTAGCAATTTCAGAGAACAAAATTTATATTAACAGTACCCTTATCGAGACAAGATTTGAATACACCAGTTGGAACATTCACCAAGATGTGTACTTAAAATAATGCTCACCTCATCTGGTTTGAGACCATATTCAGATGAATAGATCAATGATTTGCCCAATGCAAAAATGTACACCTGAAAATATATAAACATAATTATAGAACAAAACATTATAAAATAAAATTAAACACATATCAGAACAATTTAATGGAAAAAAGTATAATAAAAGGATACATCTAATACAGTACAGTCTGACCTGGGATCACAGTCACCTGTGAAACAAGTCATCATTATTTACAACAGCCTCTCCATAGCACACATCTATTATGTTTTCCTTGTTTCTGATAGTAGAGGCTTGCTACAGTTTCCAGTTTTTTGCACATAGACATATAGGAAAAATAAAAACTCTTTCACGATTTTTTTTAAACTTTGCATGATCATAGCATTATATAATAACAGAACCATTTTAAGTGAAAAAATAGGGTTGACAAACTCGTTTTTCGAGTCATCTGCCCTTGAATTTGAATTTTTGGCTAATTTTAGGTCTAATTAAAAAGTTTTCATTTTCCTTATATGTCTATGTGTAAAAACTGGAAACTGTAACAAAATTAATGTCTTTAATGCCATTTTTCAACGATATTCAAGATATAAGGCCAGTTCACTAAAACCAGTTTTCCAGGACTGTATTCTATCCAGTACGAACTTACTATTCCACAAGGAGCCTGCAGTGTCACTACAAGATCTATGGAGGAATATTGACAATTTTGTCCAATTTTCATAGAAGGGTATTCTAATTCCAGCCAGAATTTAAACGAATAAAGGTCAACTGTGCATACAGGTAAAAAATGACCTGTGTTTGCATGTGTGACTGTAGCTTGAAATTAGAGGACTATGAAAGTATGTGAGACAGCTGATTGCTTACATACATTTAATTGGGATATGTTAACAAGTAAGTTAGTACAAATGCAGCATGTTTATTCTTTCAAATAAATGTCCATGTATTAGATTAATGATTTAACTTTGATCTGCATGTATAAACATGAAAACCTTATAAAATAATTCATATTAGACAGGAAATTACTTTTAAGAAAGATAAATAGCAATCATACAATTATTTCACATTTAAACCCCTGTTGAGAAGCACTCAATAAAGATATGATTATTTGAATCAGTTGGACAAGCTATCTGCAAATAAAACTCTTTAATACTGTAAGTATAAATCTATAAACAACTTGCTATCATCTGATATAAAACCTGGGATGATATACAATATATAAACACATTACAGAGGATTTTATCAAACTTTCATGTTACAGAAATCATGCACCTGCATTTTTGGCCTACAGAAATGATCATTCAAGTACATGTATGTACTACAAACAAGCTATTGATGAGTAGAATAATTATACACTGTACCTATGCACAAGTCTGAGAAAAGTCTTATTAAAAATAGTTGGAGAGGAATCTATCACATATTTTGGAAACGTTTTGAAAAATCATACAAAATTAATTTCAAAACTTTTGGGGATAGTTTTGGAGAGGGAAAAAATCTGTCTGTCAGTCTGGTGTAAGCTAACTTTCTAGTCTTATGACTTATATTAAAGTCTTGAGACAACTGGGTATAAATACATATCAGCGAATTATCTGTTCAACATAGGTGTGACATATCAAGGGCTTGAACAATGTAAACATCAACATGTAAATGACCACCCACACAGATATTATATCACAAGTATAAACATCCAGAGACAAACAGTAACCAGACATAGCATACAATATGATTGATTCAAACTTTGTAAACAGGATTTGAGATTAGCAATAACTAAATACAACATGAACAAGACATTACCCCTACCCCTTCCTAAATGCAGTGTACCTGACTGCATTGAAATAAACATAACATTCATCCTTTAATAGACATACATTCACACTATTATTTAGATTTTTACAAGGATTTCATTTTAGTTTTTACCTAACTTAAAAAACGATCTTAATAATCGTTCACCAGCACAAGTCATAGGCCTAGAAATCCCATTTAAAGAATGAATTACCCACATGAAAATTAATTCAAGCACTGAATTCCTACATTAATATTATTGCCAAGATGTAAAAGTGTCAGACAATATCAATACAATGGTTTACAAACACAAGATTGACCAGAAAAGAATTTTACAGAGTAAATGCCAGAGACCTAATCAGGTTTTAAGTATAATTAAAATTGAAAAACAACAACATTCATTGATAATAGAATAATTAATTGAAGATAAACAACAAGAGCACTGCCTAATTATCTCTGATGACAGGTTGCAGATGTGGAAGCTGAATTAGTAATTAGACCTTGTCAACATTATATCATTACATTAATTTGATGAAAATTCTATGTTTTTATATATCTCAGTCTCTGATAGGTAAAACACTTATCTACAAGGTAAATATTGCCTTTTTTAAAAAAAGAAACTGTATATGTTATTAATATCATAAAACCTCTTACGAAAGAAAATAAAAAGTGTGTCTACAGTCAGGAAACCTAAAAAATGCTATTTTCACCTCAGCTTAAACTCATTCAATGGTCCATTTTCCTAATCAAGTTCAGTACTAAAATATACAGACAAAAATATGTTTGAAGGAGTTTTATATTAAATCATGACAAATGAAGACCAGACTATATGATATGTTGAACTCACATTATTCGAGTCATTGTTTTAACCTAACGACGATGATTAAATGAATAATCTGCAAGTTTAAAGTCAGGTTTATAACACTGCAACTTATAATCTCCGTCATTTTCAGTAGGTTAATACCAAGAACAGCTTGTTATCAACTGTTACAATTATTTTCTTTTATGTCCTATGATCAATATTGCAGATAAAAATGCACACATGTGAAGACATCTTTCCTGCTGATTCAAATACAGCAGAACCTCTCCAGAGCAGACCTCTGTAGAGCAACAACCTCTCTATAACAACACCCTCATAATTTCCCTATTAAAGTTGATAGTTATTATAAATTTAACCTCTGTAGAGCAACAACCTCTAAACAACAGTCAATATTTGCACCTCCCACAGGGTGTTGCTCTACAGAGGTTGAACAGTATTACACACAGTTTTATTGAATACTGTCTTTTAGTTTATAGAACACAATCTTACAAATGTCATTGTGACCCTGCTGTAAGTACCTACATAGATCATATTTTACAACTTCTATCTCAAACAATGAGGAATTCCAAGCCATTATCTGAAATTGATGAAGACTTTATTGAACTGTACATATGATGAGTTTCTATGATCTTTAAGGGGTGTATACTAACATTACTGAAGTTTTGGTGAGTAGATATCATACAATGATCTACAACTAAACATTTATTACTTTTTTCAGTCAGACATATACCTGTTCTACAGAGGTGTCTGTGAAGACAAAGTCATCCTCTGTTTCTGGTGCCATATAGTTTGCATATTGTTGCACTTTCTGGGCTTCCCCGAACTCTACCTGACCTTCCAAGGTCAGGAATATTGTGTCGGGATTTATCACGAAAGTAAAACCATTCTCAGAGCTTGCGTTACCTGAAATTCATAAAATAAGGGGTAAAGTCACGTAATTTCCATTTTTAAACTGGATTTGAGGAATACAAGTGATTTCTAACTAAATAAATATTAAATTAACCAGGGTCGGATGAAGGTAAGAGGGAAGACGGAATAGGAATGATAAATTTAAATGAAAGGTTAAATCTCAAGAATAGTGAAGGCATAGAAAAATGTATTTAGGACATATTATCGTTATTACCAAAGACTAAATACATACAAACACTAGCTGGGATGTATAGTACATTATTGCACTGACACTGTAGCTGGTATAAATACCGGTTCTGTGTTTCTTGCCATATGCCAACAGTAATTACAACAAAGCAGTAACAAGTAGAGGATTGAATACATGAAGTCCCGCCTTACCTGCAAGGTTGATATCTTGCAGAGCTTCAGAAGCCTGACAAAGTAGAGCCCAGATTTCTGGATCAGTGAGGGGTGCATCACGCACCTCCAGTACCTCACTCAGAGATACTGTAATGTTCAAAACTGGCATCTTCTGAAACATAAAATATTAACAATGTGTACAACTGTATCATACCAGAGACCAACATAGCAGTCAAATATACATGTATTAACATGATGTAATCACATTCATTTTGTGTCAGTATGTCTTATACCATCTGGAATTGATTTAATTAATTTTAAAATTTAATCTTTTTCATGGGCATGTTCTATGTAAATCAGACATGAGTCTTACCAATACAAACAATAATAATTGGAATTATACCATTTCAGAAAAACTGTACTTTGGGAGAATGTATAAAACAGTAGTTTTTGTATATTGTCAGTCCATTATAAGAGTAGCAACATGAATACTGATACCAAATAATAAATTGTAAAATAAGTAACTTGGTTCAACCAATTACTGGTACTGATTGTGTTTACACAGGAATTCAACAAGTAAATGGAAAGTGATCATTAAGAGACCCATCATTTTCCATTAAGTTTGAAAAAGTTTTTTAGTGACATATTATTTGACGTGATCTTTTCTCTTTCTTCTTTTTTAAAACAAATAAAATTGGCCCCTGCTTATTGGTATAATACCGTTTCCGAATGGTATTCCCATTATGTATAGCTGGTGATTAGCCAAACAAATGTTTCTAGGTTACCTTATAATAATTGACTTCTTACATGATCTTTAATATTTCAAAGACAGGGGCTAAATGACACAAAGATGTTATGTCTTTATAGTCAGATTTTTATAGAGATACATACAGTACACTTCATCCTCTTTCTGTAAACTTACTAAGAAAGAAAGGGTCAAACAGTAATAACACTAACTGTTATATTATTATACAGAGCATGGTTTTATTAAAAGTGAAACTAGTATATAAGTAGGATGAAGTGGATCTTTAAGATAAATTTACTTAATAATTATGTACTTCATGATTACTTCTACATCTTGAAAATGTACTGATAGATATTCCTATATACCTCTGAGTCATCTGAAGAGCAATTGATACACACATGTGGTACAACTGTTATTTCAAAACAGTGCATATAGTATAAAACTACCGGTATTTAATAATTTTGATTCAATTTACAACTTCTACCTTAGAGTAACAGACTTGTTTGGATATACAATGTAAATCAATGTGCCATACAATATATTTACATGATCATAGCAATGCGTGATTATGTAATTAACATGAAAATAATTGCTCTGCATAGTATGAAATAGACAAGATACATTTCACACATAGAACAGAAAAAAACTATCTGCCACAACATACAATGTACACCTACGAGAATGACTCATTGTTTCTAATAATTACTGCAAACCAACTCTGTAAACCTAAATTTCTCCTGACATCCAAGTTTCTGTATACAGCTGCTGTGCAAAATGGCAATCAGCCAGTAATTCATACATTATACAATTCCTATCATTAGCCTTAATGATGTGTATGCCATTATTTTATATGAATCCTCTAGTCTATCAGAAATGAATGAAACAGTTACTATATATAGATGTAATAAATTTACAATCCTCCTACATAATACCAGTAGGATGGGTTGTCTAACATAATAAATACATTATCTGTAAAGCCTGCCCATGTCATAAGTATCTAAGTCAATATTATCAAGCTGTGCAGTCAGCCCTTTTTTATCATTTTGGGGAACAGGTATCTGGTCCCCTTGATGAGGGAATTTTAAATTTGTGGCGTGAAAAACCATAAAAATGGGAAATTTTTCTCTCAGTGGGGTAAACTAGTTGGGGCACAGGGTCGAAAACCAGACCCAAAAATGGCATTGAAAAGGCTTGGCAGTAATTTTAACATGTTCACAAGTAGAAAAGCTTTTGAATGTTATTAAAGCAATCTACCATATAGTTAAGCGTGTTAAACTGATAATAAGTGATAGTCATAACAATTAATTAGTAATAATTACTAAATGTTTTGTTCTTGGCTCTGTCACTCCCACTGTATAGTGTGGTCAGTCAATTGTTTTATAAACAAGTGTAATCTCTACCCCCTCTGATAAAGTTGCAAGTTACATGAATGTGGTGAAAGTAAGAGAGTGGAAGTAGTACTGTAAAAATTTAATTGCATACATGTAGATATATAAACCATCAGTGATCACATGTAGGTCTTGAACTCATCCCTATTTGGGTCAGAGGATATCACCCAACACTGATATCTTTATACCCACAAAGCAGTCATTAGATTTCAAAGTAAGTCATCAAAGAAATATAGAAGATTTATTAAGACAGCTGCTAGCATCCCCTGATATTTCCTGTCAGTCAGATGGTAACACGATGTAACACAGTACAGTCAATCCTGTGTAAGTGGCCACCTCCAAATAAAGGCCACCATGTTTGTAAAAGCCAGATTTTAACAACTGTCATTGCTAATTTGGCACAAAATGCCTCTTGAATAAAGGCCACCTGTCAATAAATGCCAGATTTTTGTCTTTCCCTAAGGTGGCCTTCGTTCACAGGTTTGACTGTCCTTCCTTAATACCTTACTTCAGCCTGATATATACTTCAATCTTTATTTTACAACCTCTATTTAATTTGCATCATATGAGGCTCCAGACTTATATATATATAATGATAAAAAGAATAAGCAAGAAACTGGAAGGTACGTAATCCTGCCTCGATCATTGGTAATCTGGTTTATGACTAGACTTGCAAGTCACAGTAATCAACACCAGCTTATTTCTGATTCCAAGACAATCATATTTCTATCCAGCATCCATGATAGCTCTACCCTCTAGGTAACAGTAAATTTGTAAGTCATTCTGTACTCAGAGTAATGAATCAGAATCATAAAATTGTCAGAATTAGTGATGTTGAGTCATCAGAGGAAAATAATAATCTACATGTACCAAGTAAATTTATGAAAATTATATTCATTAATTTAGATAAAGTACATAAGTGACTTCAGAAATAAAGTCTAAAAGTTGGCAAACTATCATTGAATGCATTAGATAGATCAACAAACCTTTACTCATTAAGGATGTCTGACTTCATCAATTTAACACTAAGGCATAAAAAAATTTTTGTTTCAGGTTAGCCTATCTAGCCTCCTAATTTTATCCCTACTAATTCGGCTTTTCGGTTGGCCGATTTCATGAATGAATTCGGAAGGCCCACAGTCTAATTAGTTGGACTACCCTAATGTATCCCTGCAACCAGTAGACTTGTTATAAGGTCCAACAAACTATTCATCCACTTTCAAGCTTTTTTACTTTTCTACATACTTTAAAGTATATTAATAAAAAATCATATACTAATTTAACCCCATATCTTTAATGAGCGTGGGATCAGAAACAATTTTGTATGCCTTAACAGTGAAATATCATATCATATAAAGTCAGGTTACTGAAGTTGACACTTGATATATATTACCGGCCATTATAAAAAGATCATAATTCAATGTTTATAAAAACAGATCAATAAAAATACTATAAGACTGCAAATCAATAGTTAGAGTGTAATAAGCTAGGTATATTATAATATGTGTACACTACACATGTACAGGCAATTAGAATCCAATTATATTAATTCGACAGAAATCAGTTTATACAACAAACCAATCAATCTCTTTTTATTACTAATAAACGCCTCAACAAAACGAAATAAAGTATATGACACAAAGATGCCATACATGTATAGTCGCTTTTCAAAGTACTCGAAATAACTGAAATCTGCCTTAACTTGTTGAGGAATCTATCAACAAAGATTCCGATTTATAGAATAATTGTCATACCACGATTTTTGTGACACAGCATTGAATCATCGTAGAAAATCATGATTAAAACAAATATACCTTTCAAAGATGCTTTATATAATCCAATAAAACGAAAACATTGATTTTTTGGAGTCCACAAATTGACAGATGTCAGGTCGCCACCATGTTAATCCTTTCTGTATCCTCTTTTCTGATTGGTTGATGTGTATCATGTTTCAAGAACAGTAACTCGTATAAAAATGTCTAAAATGTTGTACTAGATTTCTCTCCCTTGTAAGCTCAAAGATATGTATATTAAAGTTGCCAATACTTTACAATTTAGGATCTTAAGTCATTACGTATACTTAAACATCCAACCAAATAAGATTACATAAAGACAATATAAGATGGACAACTTGTTAAAATTGCTGATTCATCAGAAATGTGCTAGAACTCATTTATTTTCTGTATTCTAGTACATTCAATTAAATCAGCATTAATTCTGCAGCGGAATTCTTCATTGTATCTGACAGTAGTAGAAACCAATATTTTTTTTTCGTACCCATTTTTTTGACTAGGCTGTTTTCTAAATCATACTGATGTGTCAACCAAATTGTATCGTCTTTCATGCTCTGTGACTTACTTCAAGATCAGTGATTTTTTACCAAAATTTTCTCGCTACCCATGCCCATCAAAAGGGAAATTTAGCTTAACAAATTCCAAAATGGGAAATATATAATAACATTTATTTTCTATGGAATATATACATCTTTTTCTTCTTTTTACATGATCATGTGGAAAACACTTCTTGTAAGAGGAAAATTTTGTCATATTAGGGGGAAAATGAAGGAAATTTTACAAGAAACTGCTGATTATAGGCAGTAAATGTAGCGAATAAAATCACAGGTTTTAATGTGAATTGCAAAGAATCCACCATTTTTATCTATATAAAATGTTAAACTTTGACTGTGAACAAAACAAAAAGTAAATGGATCCATGATCTCTTTATTTATTTATACATTGGCATAATACAATCATGAACATTTTGTCCTACAATTCATTGAATTGTAATAAAACAAAAATTACAAATATTTTACAAAATTTCAATTCTGCTAGCTGATGACATGTAAGTATGATTTAACCATATTAATTAAAATCTTAATGCACAAAAACAATCAATTACAGAACACATGAATAGTGTATAGTGTCCAAATATCAAAATAATTGAAAGCTATTTCGTAACTTTTTGTGCATTTGTTGAAAAACAGTATTTTGATACATTGAATACACGCAAGGACTAAAACTAAATTTCCAAAAAAAAACAAAAAAACATTAAATTCCAGTAAATGTGACCTACATGCAATATCATGTATTTCATAAAAATCGATTATAGAAGTCATTGAGACATTGCACATAAACAGATCAGTTTGTGAGAATTGACAGATTATCCATAGTTAACAAATAAATAACATCAATATGTTTGTCAAGATTATAAAGAAACAAATTGCAAATCTTGATATTATAACTATACAAAGGTTAACAAAATATGTTGGTAATTATCAGTAAATATAAAATTTATTACCATAGCTATGACGTCATAAACACTTAATTATGTGTAAGAAAAATAGATATACCTGGTAAATAAATAATGTACTGGTAAAAGAGACTTACTGTAATTTCAAGATACCTACTGGTAGATACAATTAAATCATTTGATGTGATAAAGATTATCATAAGACTTGAGACCAATTAATTTCTACCTCAACATTATACAAAACTATAAAATTATTCAGTGACTTACCAACAGTGAAAGTGGTGAATTCAAAGGCAGGGATGTTGAAGTGGAATAAAATGAAGGAATAAAGAAGAAATGCATGCTGCCAACAGAATTTGAATATTGTGCGTATATGTATACAAAAACAGAACCTACTCATTGATATGCCACAATCTATGTTTCATATTATGTTAGTTTATGCTCATGGACCGATTAAGAAGAGACAGAGGGGTACATAATTTGAAACAATTTCTCATGAACTCTTGCAATAAAGAAAAGTTCCATTATGGACCTACTGTACATTAATGACTATCAATCATTTATAAGAATGAAAGTACTGCTGACCATATCAAATTAAGTCTAGAGCATACCCAAGCATTCCTTAAAACAGAAACTGTAGGATTTTGATAAAATATATTCATGAAAAACCTTTTATCTTTTGCTCCATTTACTTAACAGTCATCATACAAATATACTTTAATGTTTGAACAATAAACAAGTAGCTGGTCAAAGGCTACCTACAAGCAGAAAATCAGGCAATCAGTAATACAATGGAGTCAACCACATGTTACCTAACTCACATAGCATAATGAAGAAGACACACTTCAGTCAAGTGATCATCCCAAACAGCAATTCAAAAATATCTATTTTCTGTACAAAAACATTCTGTATAAACATCTATCTGAGTCTTACATATATATATATTTATATATATATATATATATATACAATACTTCATGAAACAAGAGTAACAGTGAACCGCAATCCTAACAAATCAATGTACAAGGAAACAATAAACATAAATTATAGCAATTTATAGCACAATATCAGGTTTTGTATCATGTAAATGTACAACCTATATATCTGATAGAAAATAGAATAAACGAAAAACAGAAAATATAAGCATTAATTCAGAACAATATACCAGGACTTAAAATAACTAACTCTGCACAGTATGTGTGTAAGTTTACATTAGTCAATAACAGCAGTGTTAAGTATGAAGTAAAATAGTGGCGTCTCTATGAAAACAGAGTAAAACAATCATTTATAAAGACAAGGTACCAGTAATCCATCCCTATCTGACAGCTGTAAGGGTAGAATATCTCCCAATTTGCCTTATTAGGCCAAAATGGAAACAATAATACTAATAATTGCTCTTAAACTATTCTTAACATTGACTCAGTGTGAAAGTAAATTAACATAAAAACAAGCCAATCAATTTAAAAATTCCATGTTTAGTAAGTAATAAATAAACCGACAATAGGCCTTCAATACACCAAGACGAGGTAAGTGATATTGCTGTAACAAATTAAGATGGTTAGTATTTTATATAATAGAATGATAGACCTGTGCAGCATGAAGACAAGTACTATCTGTTCCCAACATTCTCCAGATGCTTATAATGTAGAAATTTCACTTTCAGTGAACAGAAAAATGTTACAAATCATTGTCATGATAACACACATAGTTTGTACAAAAATATACTGAGTGAAACTGAATCAGCCTATATAATCACCATGAAGAAAGAAGCTATAATTTTAATATTACCTTGTGTAACAAATGAACATGATTTAAATAGAGCTAACCAATATCAAGAGAGCACTGACTAGCCGGATAAGTTTTTAAAGTAACATATCCAAACATATTGATGGCCTTGGTAATCCCTTACATAACAGACAGAAGAAGTTACACAATAAAAAATACCATAGTGATCAATTCCTGAGGTCTTAATGTTGTTATACAAAGTTGTACCTCATGCAAATACAATTATTTATACCATGACGGTTTATAAACAATCTAAAACTAAAACAAAATGGAACAAATAGCAATTAATGCCTTTAGGTTTTGGTTTTTGCTTAAAAAACAATATTTACTTAGAAGCTGTTAAATATCAGAAAGTCAAGAGTATCATTTAGTTAAGCAACTACATTTTTTGTAGCTATCAATCCAAGGTACTACAAAACGAGACATTTACAAATTCTTCATCGAGAAGAAACAAGTAGAGAAAAACTGTCGCAAGCAAATGGAACAGATTTGGGTTTTTAACACATTTTAAGCCAACACTATGAGCAATGGGAATATCTGTAATCCTAGCATCACTGTTCATCCTTCAGTATGGTAGTATGCCATGTAATGTGATGATAGGCTTATATTTGATTTAGTCTATCACCTTTAGCACTTGACCTATTGCAATGGTTCGACCTGAAAAATATCAAATATTCTGACTGTTAAGACGAATTCAAAACAAATATTTACATTTATATTTATATGTGTTTTGGCTCTAATCGAGCTTAAATTTTGATTAATTAGGCTTTAGTCACTGAACATTTCTTACAACAAAAATGACACCATACAAAATAATGAACAGACTTTTCATAATTTCAAACCAATTAGTATTATCACTTTTCAGACACATAAAACACAAAGTTCAAAACAAGTGGTTATTGAAACAAGTTTTTCTTCAAGAAAGGATATTAAAGGAAAATTACATACCTTCGTCTCGTAAAGTAAATCGACCCATCTGTGGAAAGTCAGCAAAAGTTTCTAAACAGATCATTCCAGCATTCACCTGAAATCTTGCAATTCCAATCTGATCTTGCATTATAAATCTAGTTGGAGTCTTTTTACCAGTTTTTTTGTCTATTAAACATAAGAGGCTTTTGAGAGTAACTTCCTCTGCCACAGTGTGAAGATGTATCACAGCACTATATCCTGCACATATGATGGACTTGTGCTCCAGTATCACAATCTGTTAATAGATGTTATATAATAAACAATCAATGGTACAATCAAATCAAATCTAATCATTCAATATATATGTAAAAAAAAATCTGTTTATTGTCAAGCATTTTAGTTTTTTTGCACTAGTCTGAAAAAAATAGGTCTGACAAATAATTACCTGAGCATAATTCATTACATAACCACAAAAACACTATATTTACTTTATTTACACTGTGATTGGTCAGTTATCAGAGGGGAGGAAATTTGTCATTCTAAAAATAGATTAATTGGACAAATACAAGTACCTGTAATTCCTTAATTCCTGCAGCAATTGCAATGCATTAACATTCATCAAATAATCATTTGAGGAGAAACATCATACCCCCCAAACTTCCTCAACAGATTAACAACTTTCACAAAAATGACCCCAATGGTCATCTACAGAGACATCATAATCCTGGATTATTAAATCCTACATAAAACTTCTCTTTATTATTTCTTAAATGATGTATTTCAAAATCATACTTATTTGACACTGGCTTATATACACAAAGTAGATATCTCACCTTTGCATCAAAAACTCTACCAGTATTACAAGGTGCATCTAAAGCACATATCACAAAGCCAGGTGATACATCCTAAAACATAAATCATAATTATACATGTTTGTATACTGATAAACAGCCAATACAATAAATACATGTAATAACAAGGAACTATATGGATCACAAATTTACTCATAATAATTAATATACGAGATAATACTGACATAAAAAGTTCATTGAATTTGTTGTTAACAAATCAGCACCTAACAATTCAAAATTAAGTTTTCTGAACTGGAAGAAACAGAGGCTTAAGATTTTATGAAATATAGAATGCCTGAACTAGTATAACAAGACTTCAAAGCCTGCATGGACCTGGTCCTATTTAGAGGGAGAAATTACTGCTGTATCTTATTGAACATCATATAACATTGAATTCATTAATATAACACACCTCTTCTTCAACACCTGATACTTTCAATTTAACATTCTCTCCAGGATGTGCTTCGTCCGTTTCTTCATCATAAGACCATAACTGCATAATCTTCACTGAACCCTGAATTAATACATACATATACATTAGAGATAACACACCAGGATGTATTTTCTTCAGAGCGGCCCTCTCTTGAGCAACAAACTCCCGGCAACAACAGCATGAATTTTCCACCATTTAACTATAAGCTTAACCTCTCTAGAGCAACAACCTCTCGACAACATAATTTTGCTACTCCCAAAGGGTGTTGCTTTGGAGAGGTTGCACTGTATACATTTAACAACTGTCAAGAAAACCCAAACAAATCAATTGAATATCACACTTTTTTACACCAAACTAGAGGCTGAAACATTCATTAAGATAAAAAAGTGCTACCTTATTTATGATATATCTATATAACACACCAGCTATCAGAATAAACCAGATTAGAAGTAACTAGAACTATCACTAAAGGTGATGAATACCACCAGATGCCACCTTGACACAGTTATTGTTACATTTTGAAAAGGGAAATATAACGCAGCGGCATTTTCATTTTTTTAATACCTGCAAATTGTTGCTGAGATATTGTATATACACTGTATAAAAAGCAACAAAGGGCCATAACTCAGTGAAAATCCGTGAAGTTTCACCGACCGACCTACTGACAAGTGTGAATCCAATATAGCCCCCATATATTTCATACCTGGGGGTATAAAAACACAAACCCCAACACTTCCAGGCTCACTGACTTTAGAATTTTACTCTAATTTCAGTTAAGCAGGGATGTCAATAGAGCCAAATTAAAAATCCTGAAAATCATACACAGAACATTTTTGGCAAACAAGAGGCTTTCAACCAAATTATTTCCATATTTAATTCAGTTTGTATTAAATAAAATCCTTCAGAGTAGATTAAATTGACCATAACTTTTTATACAAACCTTATTTGGCATGAGTAGTACTGACTGGTTTTTCTGGCACACTCCAGATTCTACCTTTCCTATCAATATGGTACCCATGTCCTTATATCTATCAACTATAGGCATTCTGAAAGGCTTGTCTAAGGCTCGATTTATAGCAGGTAAACTATCTAAATAGTCAATAAATGATGGACCTCTGCAATGAAAAACAAACTGATCAGTTAAATTCTAATACTCATATAAGATGTAATGTTTCAAGTAACATGCAACTAAATTTGACACCTATATCATGATACAAGACATTTTAATGTCAATTCAATACAAGAGACTCATCATGTATGATTACCTTTTATTTTGTTTTGTTTATTTCGAGTTTTACACCCCTTTTCAACAGTCAAGAGTCATATGAGTCACTTTACCATTGTTCCTGGGATGAACCAGTACTAGACTCCCATCCTCCATAAGCAACTGCCTATTTTCTCAAATGAAGAGACATGGGATTACCTTTCAATAATTGCTTACTGACAAGCAGAAAGTCAATAGTTCATCAACATATAATTTATATTAATCATTTCAGTGATATGAGAACCAGCACAGCACAAATTAAATAGGCCAGATTCTTTCACATAAAATACTCACCGATACCATGGGCAAACACTTTCTGGAGGGACATCTCGTAAAAAGGCTCCGGTTAATCCAGAGACAGGGAAGAAAATAAGATCAGTTTTAGGATTGAAGCCACATCTTTTGAGATAAGGGATAAGTTTATCTTTACATTCATTATACCTACAATGAAGAAGAAAAGACATAAAAACACTAACAAAGACTAGTGATCTCAGTATAATCATATACAACATGGTATTACTAATCATTTTAATGTTTACATGCTTTTAATTTGTTTGTTTGTTTTATGCCCCTTTTCAAAAGTCAGGGTCATATGAGGCATCATCCTTCAGTGGTTTTTCACCTTCTATAACAGAGGCCTATTAAAGGCCTCTTCCCAATTGAAAATTTCTTTGAAATCATGCAGTTTTCCCAAAAATCCAAACTAACACCAGCTATTTGTTTCCCAAATCAACAATTACAACATTTGTAATTCTTCCCAAAATCAACAGGTTAGGGCCTCTTCCCAATGAAGAGAGAAAAACACTGTCCTTCCAAGAAAAAAACAGTACTAGACTCCCATCTTCCGTAAGCAACTGCCTACTTTCTCACATAAAGAGACATAGTCAGTAGCTGGGCTCGAACCCATGACCATTTATCAGTAAGAGGGTACAGTGATTTGAAGTCAGCAACCTTAACGACTCGACCACGGAGGCGGGTCAACATGCTTATAATAATTCTACTAATCATAAAGATGCATTGATTTATAATCAAATAAACACTTACCTAATTTCAGACCACTCTACTGTTGGATCATCCATTTTGTTGATTACTACAACAAGTTTTTTAACACCTGCTGTTTTCACTAACATAGCATGTTCACGAGTTTGTCCTCCACGTTCAAAACCAGTTTCAAATTCTCCTCTACGAGCAGAAATTACCTACAAGCAGAAGAAATACTGACTACACCAACCAAATATTAAGAACATTTATATACAAATATAGTGCAACCTCTCCAGAGCAGCCCTCTTTGAACAACAACCTCCCTTCAACAACAGCATGAATTTTTCAACACATGTTTTAACTATCAATTTAACCTCTATAGAGCAAAAACCTCTCAACAACAACTTAAAATTGCACTTTTGGTAATCAATGTGTAGTGCCACAGTTCTAGAGTAACAGTTAAAACAATGACACTGACATTTATATATATGGCCATATTGAGATCCTACCCATAGTTAATACAATATCATGTAATTAATTCAGCATTTTGAATACTGAGTAAATTCTAAAACTAATGGCATACACTTACATCCAGTCCTAGTTAACACATTCAGCATGAAGATGGGAGTATTTAAATGAGTAATTGTAGTTGTTTATCTCACAGGACTACTCATCTGATCTTTTTTTAACATTTGTAAATGAAGTTCACAATGAACAAAGAAGAAAATGGTTCACTTACCAGAACAGCTATGTCAGCTTGTGATGCACCACCAATCATGTTGGGAACAAAACTTTTATGACCAGGAGCATCAAGTATGGTAAAATGTTTGTTTTCAGTCTCAAAATATGCTCGACCTACTTCTACTGTTTTTCCCTTTTCTCTCTCTTCAAGATTTGTATCTAATGCCCATGACAAGTACCTAAAAACACAAATATTTGAACATGACATACAAAGTTCTGCTATATATGAAAGCAACATTGACAACAGAACGGCATTATTCTGTACTGATTTTATTTTTATGCCCCCATTTGTCTGTTTGTACCAAACTTTTAACTTTGCCTATAAAATCAAAATGAATCCACATATGTTGGTTCCTCATGTCAGACCAACTCTACAGGACCCGTGCATTTTAAGGTCAGTAGGTCAAAGGTCAACTGGTTCTATTTTTCGAAGGTATAATAATCAGCAAGGTTACATTAAATCAATCCATAAAGTATAAATCAGTGGTAATTCTAAAATCCTGTCCTTCACAAGTGGCTTCTAGTTGTTTACACAAATGCTTATAAACACAAATCCAAAACATTACATGTCTTAATTTTAACACAAACATTCTCAGTATATATATAGATTATCTCAAATTGAGAAAACAGATTGAAAAAGGTTCTTTTTCACAGTGAGAAAAAGCATCAATTTGAAATCTGTCAGTATGTGACGTTCAATTTTTTTAAAACCTTTCCACACTCATACTGTTAATGCAGTCTGCAGTGCAACTACCACAGAAACATCTACTCGTCCCATGCCTAATTGGGTATAGGAATTCTACACTTAAACGTGCATCTGTTCCTTCATTCTAACTTCCTTAATCTAAACATACCAAGTTTCTCTGTTTTTCTCCTTAGCTTCACGTTCATATTTTTCTAGTGTTCTTTTATCAACCATTCCAGTAAGGTATCTGAAATTGTAATCATAATACTAGAAGATGATCTTGTTAAGTACATTTAATTGGGTGTGATTATAAGCACCACAGTTATAAAATAATCATCAGTATTTTATGAGATATTTTTGTCAGCTACTATTCAAGATATACACAGTCATGTCAATTAAGCAGCTCTCACTACATCTGTGCTGTGAACAGTAAAAATTTAAAGACATTCATTCAGCAATTAGATTTGTTTTTTTTCATTGGATTTAATGCAATTTTCAACATTATTTCAGTTATATCGTGGAGGGAAGTTATCCTAACCAGCTTCCTTGGACTTCATTTAGACTTTAACCAGTTCTTAACCACATTCTATCCGCAACCTACTGGCAAGCTACACTACACATAATTCAGAGGTGGAGGACAATTTAACTTAGAATGTAATAACGTCAGTCAAATTTGTCACATACAGTGTGGGCCAGCAAATAAAATAACATTCTACAAATGTATCAGAGGAAATTTAAAAATATAAATCATCCTACTTACAAAATTTGACCTCCAATTGTTGACTTTCCAGCATCTAAAATAGATGAACAATATTTAATAAACTGTAGATAATGGGATTACCGATACTTGCTGACTAATATTGGATAAGACAGCAGTAATGAGGACTGTCAAATGTACATATATTCCATTTGGGAATTTATCAATCTTCAGTTACTTAATCAGACTCTGAAAGTCTTCCCAGCATTCAAGTTTCAAATAATAGAATTGAATGTTTAAGAACTTACCAACATGACCAATAAATATAATATTCATATGTGCTTTCTGCACTTGAGGTTCAGATGAAACTTGTTTAACAACCTTCTTCTTTTCAAAATGACTAGCACCATTGTCATTATTTTCTTCTTCTTCTTCTTCCTCCTCTTCTTCATCAGCTCCCCAATCATCAGCTAAAATAGAAAACAAATAGTTAGCCTCAACAGCGATTTTCCCCCAAAATTTTCTCACTATCCATGCCCGTCAAAAATGGGAATTTAGCGCAACAAAGTCCAAAATGGGAAATATATAAATTATGATAAAATTTATTTTCTACATGGAATATACGAATATTTAGTTGATTAAATTATAAATATTACTTCACTGTAATTGGTGACAATGGTGCGAAAACTTATATTTTTCTTCATTTTACATGACCATGTGGACGATGTGGTTAACATTTCTTGTCAGGGGAAATTCTGGCCATTTTAGGGGGAAAATGAAGGAAATTTTGCTAGGGGAAACTGCCGATACAAGGCAGTAAATATAGGAACAAAATCACTGCTCAAGTTCATGAAGAAAATTATTTAAATAGTGTTTTAAGTATACATTAAAGACAGTATATACCTCAGATAAAAGACTCAATTATTTCATAGATAAAGGAACAAGAGGGCCACATTGGCCCTTTATCGCTCACCTGAGAACAAAGGCCAATAATCAATGACCAGGTAATATAGTTTCCATCTCGTAAAACTCATTTTTACGTAAATTTTGAGATCAAAACCAACAATGAAGGTATAATACTGTTAAACAAGCTAAAATGTAGCAAATTTTCTAATCCAAGGGCCCATAACTCTTGAAGTTGTGGTCCGATTCCACCCATAACTTAACTTGTCCAAAACCATAAGGTCATACACATTCATTGTAAATATGATTTAGGATCGGTGAATAAATGAAGGCGCTAGAGTGTAAACAAGCTAAAATATAGCAAATTTGCTAAGTCAAGGGCCCATAACTCTTGAAGATGTGGTCTGATTCCGCCCATAATCGAACTTGTTCAAGATCTTTTGGTTATACTCATTTACTGAAAATATTATAAGGATCGGTGTATAAATGAAGGCGCTAGTGTGTAAACAAGCTAAAATATAGCAAATTTTCAAAATCAAGGGCCCATAACTCTTGAAGTTTGGGTCCGATTCCGTCCATAATCGAACTTGTCCAAGATCTTTTGGTTATACACATTTACTGAAAATATGATCAGGATTGGTGAATAAATGAAGGCGCTAGAGTGTAAACAAGCTAAATATAGCAAGTTTTGTAATTCAAGGGCCCATAACTCTAGAAGTTATAATCAGATTTTGCCCATAATCGAACTTAGCCGAGACATTGTGGCCATACACATTGTGAGCAAGTTTAACCAAGATTCGTAAACAGCTGCGGTTGCTAGAGTGTAAACAAACTAATTGTGGCCGGACGCCGGACATTCACCGATCCTAAAAGCTCACCTGATGAATCAGGTGAGCTAATAAATGTAATTAAAAAATGAAAACTGTAGGACTTGTAGGATCATTATTTCATAGTATTTTTCGTCACTGAAATGTGACAAATGGACCATCATACTACCATGCTTACATCAGTGTAAGTGATTTATGTGGATCACAAGTGTTCATTCATTATCAGTACAAGATAATGATAATACACTGAATATGGCAATAAGAATCTATTAAGAATATTTCTTAAAAAATATTTTAAGAGAAATGAATGTTTTTTTGTTTTAATAGTTTCAGTGTTAACCACTTTATCTACCAGCTGAAAGAATGAGGGAATCAGTTCACTCTTCTAAAACTGGCTAATTCAACTAGAAACAGCCAATTGTATCCTATTATCAATTAGAAATTGATTGAAACACATACCAACTTCTTCTTTTCCTCCACCTGAAAATAAACACAATTTGAAATAATATATTTGAAACAATGAAGTTAACAAATTCATTTAAAGTTCCAAGGACAGAATTTTAATATAAGCCATTAACTGCTTTTTTGGCTCAGATTGCCTTTATGTTCATAATTGTGTCTTGAAAGCCATTCTGAGGAAAATCAGACCCCAGGAACTGGCAACCATAGAGTTACAATGCTCCGGGCTATTGGTTATCTTGACGTTTTCATGGGGGTATTTCAGAATGGTGCGAACAACATACAGTACAGTTTCTGACATTTTGCAAATACTTTTAGGACCGAATTTTATGAAATTTATGGAACTTTCATGGACTGATTTTTTAACCATTTTCTGCTACTCAAATCGGTTTGAGATGTTGAAATTCCGTCTGGACTGACAAATTATTGGGGTTTTTGTGCCCTTATTGGAAGTATTTTTCTAATTTCTAGATTTGTACTCATAATTCTTTAGCTGAGAAACCATAGTTCAGATAATGTCATTCTTAACAAGCAAGCTTTCACTAGTTTCTGAGTTCATCATTTCCTCCATTTAAAGGAAATAAAAATTTCCAATGTAGAAAAAGCTAAAAATCCTTGTACATTTAAATTATTAAAGTAGACATTTAATGAAAGCATGATATGGTTGAGAAGAAACAATGAAAATCTAATAAACTGATCTAGACTATTTATATGGTTTACCTTCATCTTCATCAGCTGCAGTCTGGGTCTCTGTCACTGGTTCTGTATTTCCTGTAGTTGGGGTTGCTGAAAATATTCACAAATAATTCAGGTTTTTTCTCTCGGTATTTTGGGAATATGACCCATACCCTTGGGATTTTCGCTGTGTTTTAATCAAAATTGGGAAAAAATGCATAACTACAATTTTTGCAATGTTCAACTTATTCTACTTATCCTCCCATAAACAGTAGCAGAATTAAGTATTTACTACCAATAGTGATGTTAATGAACCTTTTTTGGGGGGATTGGGAATTTTTGTCTGTGAATTGGGAAAAAAAGATACTATTTTCCATTGGGAATATGACCAAATTTCGGCTATAAAATCGCCCCCAAAAAATCCCCTGTAATTCCACCTGACTACTAATAATACTATCAATTAACTAATAATAAATTCTCTAGGGCTCATGGGTGCCAAATCTACACATTGCAAAATACTATTACATGTAAATAGTAGACAGGTTTAATTGAAAAGCGAGTCAACGGTCGAGTATTGTAGGTAAAATGAAGCAACACAGTCTTGAATAATTTCTACAGATCAATGTATACATAATTCTCGCCCTGTTCACAGCATGTATAAACAGTCTGTGAAATTAAGGTTTGAAATGTGGTTGCCCGAAATGGAAATTTTAGCTGCTATTGCATTGATTTGTTAATGAAAATTTGGTTGTCCGAAAGAAAAATTGGTTGTCCCGGACAATAGGACAACTGCTAATTTCGCAGACTGTATAAAATACCACTGTAGATGAACTTGGTTTAACTGTAAATAATGCCTCATTTGTTTGATAACATTCTCGCATATTTTCCATTTATTGGTCTTTCGCGATATCTGTCAATCTCTGACCAACGGACTTGAATAAGAGTCAACAAGAATTAATCACTTGTCTTCCAAGATGCCAATCGAACGACGAAGTGTCGGCAAATTAATTAAAGACAATCAATTTAAATTTTAATTGATGCGGCTATGCACAATTTTTCAATCCGATTGATAATTCCCACAGGGTCAATTCCTTACCAGTATGCCAACTGTACATGACTTAGTTTTGACATGATTGGTTCTGAGAAAAAAATTAGGGATCAGTATGTATACTGGTAACCAGTCGCTGACATTTACTACACGCGTGATCAGATATCACCGTAAGCCAGAAGGGATTCATAGTTTCAACCAAATCCTTTGTACTTAAACAAAACAATAGATGGAAGAAAATAGGCTATTTAAAATGGAGGTTAGAATAAATTGTAGGGTTGGGTCATTGAAATTATAAGGCAGGGTGTCAGAGTGCCCCGGACCCTAAAGTGCAGCTAGGGCCCGGTTTTTGAAGAGCTGAGCGATAGCACCCCACTGAAATGGGCTGGCTGGTCAGCACTGATCATGCCCAATGGGTTTTAATTGAGCATTTTCTGTACACATATTGAGCATTTTCTGTACACAAATATGCAGTTCTTTGTTGGACTGTGCTATACGGAGTCAAATAAAAAGAATGTCTTGCAGTCACAAATGCCTAATTAGTTGGCCTACATTATTACATATGCCCCCACGTCATGGTCATAAAAATCAATAAGGAAACAATATTCATAGATATCAAACACACAAAATAGTATATGAAATTATCATGAGTATCCAATGTTGAAAATATCACTATATTTTCCAGACAAAAATATGGACACTAGCATATCCGAATTATGATATATCCGAAATTTCTCTAGTTTCATATTTTGACATGACGCCCTCCAAACAAAATGAGCCGTCAATAAATGAAACTCATGAAACCAGCATGCATAACAAACACTGATCTATTTTCTCGCATTCGTATGATAGAATCAACGAACCTTCCGTTTGTGGCACATCGAAAGGCACGAAACTGTGTGCATATGGATTTTGTCCTGGGACGAAACACGGAGCGTTGATATTTAGAGCACCCATTTGTTCCTTTAAATCATCACCTGGCTGATCTTCGTTAATGTCAGCGTCCCATGAATCCGGGGCGTTATTTTGATTGTTAGTAGAAGCCATTCTGGTTGTTTTTAAAAAGTGTCAATAGTCATTTGCCAAATATTGAGCAACAGCATGTGGACTTTTCCGTGACGTCACGCTTCACGTGTGTCGCGCAGAAATAACAATGTCGCGAGATGATCAAAATATAAGAAAATTATTCAAAAATTGTACCCTATTTTACATGACCTTGAAATACATATCTAACACATATATGGACAATGATTTATTAAAAGTTTTTCTAAAAAAAATAAAAATTAAAAAAGGCTACAGGCTCATAAAATGTACTATAGTTACCTCCCTTTGACCAATAACGGTATCAAGATATTTCGACAGCCTTTGAGTCTTTGTTGCTATAAAAATATGCAAAAAACAAGCAATTGCTAATATTTTCACAACAAAGTTATTACCGGCGAAACAAGCCCTTTTGATTGAAAAACACTCATTTCGATGTGATTTTTGCTTTTATAAACTGGAAATATACAGAACGCGTGACGTCACTTTATGATGTCTGCATAACATGACTGCGGGAAAACACAGATGTTCTATAAATATGATATAGGTTTTGGAATCATATTTTCTTGCTATAAAGTATGCATGTAAGGAAAACACACCGGATTCCTATGTTACAGAAGAAACAGAAACTATTACGACTGATAAATTTATAACCTTATAATACATTAATATAATAACAGCGGATAAAATAGATGTGGTTATTTATTAATTTCCTCCATATTTGGAGAGCATTACATGAATAATATCAATGTAACATCTATTATACATGATATCATAATGATGACGAATTAATTACTCATTCAATTTGAACTATATATATACATAAACAAAATGTATTTTGTACAGTGACAATGTATGTATATATTCAAACCTTTGTGTGCAGCCACCCCGAGTAAAGGCCACCAGTCCTGTCAATGAAGGTCATATCATGTATTTCCGAAGGGTGTCCTTTGTTGGCAGGTTTGACTGTACATCTTAATTGCCTCATACCCAACTTTCGCGGACATGCTGATTTGGAAAATCGATAACAAATTTACATTAAACAAAGAAGGGGATTTTCACTATAATCGTCATAACTTTTATTCTATTTAAAATACGAAATTTGTACTCATCACAAAAGTTTAATAAATCTTTTATCTTTCTAATTGTGTATTTTTATTATTTTATATTAATGCTTTCTTCGACCCTTTTGCGTTTGAAAAAGACACCTATCGATTCCCTCTTTATTCAATGTAAAAAGCGTAAAATTGGTAGATTTTTCAATGAAAATTTGATGTTTTCAGCATCATAACTTTGGGGGGGGGGGGGGGGGAAATGTGATCAAATTTGTACTCATTGCATTCGTTTTGAAAATTCAATTTCTTTCAGCATGTAAAATATGACAACAATAAAATAATATCTTCTTCGCCCCTTTTGATGATTTTTAAAACTACCCCTTAGATTTTTTTAAGTTCAATTCGTCAATCGTTCGGCAAATCGGCGATTTTTATAAAAATCAAAGTGTGTATAATAGTGTAGTTATTGCCTGGAAAATGATATTGCGATATTTACTACGATATTACAATTGTCATTTATAAAGTGTTCATATACAAATTCATCCTCCTTTTAAATATTTAACCTAATCATAAAAGTTAGTGATTTAAACCAGGGATGCTATATTACAGTAACATAGCATCCCTGTTTAAACCTAATATATACTTCAGGTTCTGGCTACGATTGCACTGGAAACAATTATATATGAGGTCACAGTTTATTATGCCGGGCAGGTCTTTTTAGGGGGAAAACGCTTTATTTGCCCCAATTTTATAATTCTTGGTTTATGATTTAGTTCTACAATACATATCCTCTAAAAATAGTGTGAACATGCGTATGGGGAAAAAGAAAACTCCCCACTTCCCAGAGTGACCAGCGTCCCACAACTGTCGACCCATCCAACTTATTGGGTCATATATTGAAGGACAAAACACTATGTACAATCAACAGCAAACGATTTAAATTGACTGTTCATTTCCTCCCTAATTTGTAACTAAACAGCAATAATAGTCCATCGTTATAAAGGATTAATTGGACTGTCAACCTTGCAGGAACTTGTACACGTTAACTGACTAGTAAGTCAATCGTTATAGATTTATAGACCATCTGATTTTTTCCCGTTTGATTGTGAATACATGAGATTTCCACAAGTTTACTCATTTATCTTGTGAGCAAACACATACGTATACAGGAACATAATGAAATATTTCATTCAACAACGATTTAACTAATTTTAATGATAAATTTAATTTGACTATTTACTTGACATGATTCTTATATGAAAGTAAACCGCGAAGGACCCGGGAAATAACGGTATTTGAATATAAACATAAATAAGGTATGGATTCATAGAAGAAGAAAAACTCACAAAAAATCCCAACTCAAATATTTATAGGTGTCTAACCGTCACTGTAAAATTGTCAAGATGGCGTCGAACGCCTTAGCGCAAATGTTAGATGAATTGATGGGGCGGGATAGAAACCTCGCTCCTACTGAAAAACGAAGCGATCCGAAATGGGATGATCCAGATGTAAATTGAGCGGTTTTAATTAGATTTATTGATTGTTATGTATTCGAATATAAATCGAAACTAGTTATCTCTATGACGCGAAAATAGATGACAAACAATTGTCAATGCTTTGCATTTATTATGGTTGTCGTTTCTTCAGGATTTAATGTCTATTTTTATAAGCGCACACGACTAAACATGTGAATTTAGACCTTAATCTTCATTGATTGTTTTCTTTTAATCAAGATTGTGTGATAGATAACTAGCGCCATAGATTCGTTTCATAAACGAATTCTGAAGGGCTACAGTATCCGCTCAGCCTTACAAAGAAAGTAGATCTGCATATTTACTTGCGGAAACGAAAATTACGTCTAAATTACTTATTAATTGATATAATTAACTTAATTCGAGAGAAATAATCTGTGACTGAATGTGCCTTAATTAATTTAAAACTATACATAGTTTAAACTGGTTCCCGTTGACTTGTGTGTACAAAGCCAACAGGTACGGCCTAAAATTTCCAGGACGCTGATTGGTCAATTTCGATCGTAATCCGGGCAGAATTCTGCCCGGGGGATCTCGCGAGACTTTGCATTATCGATGCACATTTCGCGCGTAATTTAAATAATAGATAAAGATTAGGGAACTGGATAGTATTTTTCTGATCTTGGTCGTTGGAACACTTAATTAAGTAGCATTTAAATACACACAACATATACTTAAATGTATTTTGAAATAGAATACCGACCCTTAAAAAATATATTTAAGAAATATTTTAAAATCGAGTACTCGATCACGGTTGGTGTGGGAGAATTTTTTTTCACTTATGTAGATTTTTATAATTTTTATTATTATTCGTTCAACTGTCAAATAACATTAATCATCGGACACAATTGCAACTTTTTGAGTATCACAACCTGATTTTATATTCTTATAAAATTCATATAAATATGCGATGCCAATAATAAATTTAAAAGTCGTGCCCAATACATAGTTCCCACATCTACAATAATTACCTCCCTTGGCGGCCATCTTGAAAGTCTAATTTGACTAGCATTGATAGAGGATATTTATATTTTTGTTCTGATAATTCTAAATACAGAATTTTCATATGTGACAACTACATTTTCTTAAACCTGATATGCCTATGGTTTTTCCAACTTCATGATTTAGTTATATTTTGTAAATTGAGTTGTTTATAAACACTTTTTTGTTTTTTTCTATTAAATACATAAGAAATTTGACTTTCAAGATGGCCGCCAATTCAAAACAAGGGAGGTAAATATTGTAGTTGTGGGAACTATGTATATCTGATTCTGGACTACGCGTTTTAAAATTAATTAATGCAAACAGTATAGTTGATCATCAATTGACCAGTATATATCATTGTCTCAATTTCAATACAGGCATTGATAAAATCAAGATAAGTAGCCAATTAAGAAGTTGTTATGCAATATTACGTAACACGACCGTCTCACTTCCTGGACCCTTATAAGGGAGAAATATTTTATGGATCATTTCACCGAAGGGGGTCAATATATTCTTTAGCACTTGTGCCATGTTAAATTTACAATATACAGCATAGATCATAATCTTAATTACTCCTAATTTAGTTCTGTGAAGTCAGATGTTAACGAAAAGAAATTAAGTAACAAAAGAATTACTTAAAACGACACTTGACATATATACTGATATACATTTTTGTATATAAGATATATATTTTAATTGTAAATAAAGAAAAATATGTTTTAAAGGAATTAATACATATTACACCGAACTATGCATATATATATTTATACATATGATTTTTTTAAAAAAGAAAATCATTTAAACAATAAAAAAATAAATCGAGGCATTAATTGATATTTTCAAGATATGTATCTTTGATATGTTATATGACTATACTGTAACGAATATTCACATAGTAACTTCTAGTATCTATATTTTTTTATTTTGAATAAAGGGTATCCATGCGATATTCAAACATTAGCATTAACATCTCCACGTACATTATCAGATGTACGGAAATCCCCGATGTTTCTCGAATGAACAGCAACCAATGAAATAGCCAAAACGGGTTGACCAATCAGAACGCTGGAAAATTTAGACCGTACCTGTTCCTTTGGTGCACTGCATCATGGAACGGGAACCAGTTTATACATAGTTCCACATCAACATTTACCTCCCTTGGTGGCCATTTTGGTTGGCAAATTCAACAAGCATTGATAGAAGATATTTAAATTTTTGTTTTTATAATTCTAAATATAAGATATTCATAAGTGACAACTACACTTTTCTTAAACCTGGTGTGCTTATGGCCTTAACAACTTCATGATTAAGTTATTATTTATAAAATGAGTTGCTTAATAACCAGTTTTCTTATTTTTTTTCTATTAAACCCATAAGAAATTTGCCAAACAAGATGGATGCCAAGGTAGGTAAATATTGTAGATGTGGGAATTATGTCAAATTTTTAAAGTAATTATAATTTATACCCACCCATAGGCCGATAGCCTTAACATATAATTACTTTACTGGTGGCAGCAGTGTTTAAAAACCCATTCCAAAATGTTTAAAGTTAAAATTTTACGTTGCATGTTGATTACTAGTCTATTAATAACCATTGTCAATATACTTAAGCCACATCCAATTCCACTCCAAATACAACTAACGTAAGAAAATATTCATTCTAAATCAATTTTTATAATGGGCGCCTAGGGTTAATAAAATTTGATTTAAGTTTAACTTGCCAACATCTCATAACCAGCAGTTATTCGCCATGAGTATTACACCATTGTCATCTTTCGTTGAGAACTAGTGGGGGAGAAACAAAACATTAAATTCACCTTTCAGAAAATATTTGTAATTTATGCTCATATGAGTACAGAAACATGTTTTCTCCTTAACAAAACGGTTTACTTTGGTCACAGATTGTAGTTATTGTGCCCAACTGGTTTAATTGGGGATTTACAGGATGGGGCCAAATTGAGAAAGTGTCTTGCCATCAGAAGCGGTCTAAACTCTAATTAGTTGGACCAAGAAATAATCAGATAAGTTTTTTTAGAGTAACTCAGTTTGAGTGCTAAGATTTTAATTTAAGGTCTTATTTCAGGTATGCAGGTATTATTTAGTAGACTTTTGTCCTCATGAACTGTTCACGAATACAAGAGCTGACTTAGGTATGTCTTACAATATTTTGTAAGTTTCCTTAAATTCAAACATCAAAATGAATAAATTTATGCTTGGCTTGAATTTATTTTGTTTTATATTTTTTGGTGAAAGTCAATGATTTACAAACTAACAAAGCCATTAATAAACAAGTTCAGGTGGGTGTTAAACTGTTTGATCTCATTCCTGGCTAGTATTGAATCTAATGATGACCATGGAATGGCATTATGTTGATAAAGTTTCATAATTATGTGTCAAATTTATGTAGCCTGAACTTGATAACATCTGTTAATATATTATTTTTTTACAAGTTTCATTTTAATAGTGTTTAATTGACTTCTTTTCATTATTTGCAGGACCGTGTGAGAAGATACATGATGATCATCTCAGAAAAGAGTAAATATCAATATAGTGAATCTGTTTATTTTAAATTTCTAATAAATAATTATCAATTATTTCTTCATAAGTTCATTATGTAGTTTTCTTGAAAGTAAGTATTTTTAATAATTTTATTGTTCTTTCCTTTGTATGCTGACCCAAAGTATTTTATTGCAAAATCTGGGATAATTTTTTTAATGCGCTTTTGAGCTGCTTCCGCTGTTATCCTCTTTCCAATCATTTGTAAAGCAAACAATAAATGGTTATATGGTGGCAGAATACATAAAATGAATATATAATGCTTCTAGATAGAAGTGTAATTTCATGCTAGGTAAAGGTCAAATTCAGAAATAAAATATTTTTCCTACCTACCGACCTTCTACTAAAATTCAGGGTCGATAAAGCAAAAAGGCAAACAAACATATTTTTAATTTAGGCCTGAATCATTTAATACCCTGTTCATGCACTGATATAAAATAGTTACGCTTTGTACTTTTCTATTTTCTTGGTACCACGAAAGATACAAGAAGAGTTCCAGAGCTGGCCGTCTTGGATATGAGGATGACTTTCTGAGGTATTTACAAACACTTATAAATGATGTTGAGAAAAGGATTCGTCGTGGCCATCAAAGATTGGCATTGAACAGTATGCAAGGCAATGTAAGTTAATTGTGTAATTGAATTGTCTTATTCAATAGTTAATTTACTTATTGCTTGTTTGATGTCAAGTTAATTTTAAATGCAGCATTTATGCAGTAAATTTTTAATTATATAATATTATATAATTATTGTTTTATTTAATTATAAACTGGGTAAAATAAATTCAATTCATATTGGTTAAATTCAATTCAGCAGTATTTCTGTGTTATCTTTTTCCAAGTAACGTCTAGAACAGAATCCACAAACCCAGATTAGGCTTCTTTCTCACTGGTATAATTGTTGAAAACATTTTTTGCATTTTAGTTGACTGGAAATCCTGCCAATCAGAAGGAAGAGAAGATACAATTGTTGACCAGTAGAATCAATGAACTTGTTCAACAGGTACAAATCTGATTGCAGTAATTTATTTGTGTAAATACAACATTAGTTCTGTAGAGATCAATCTAGACTCACTTTAAACTGTTGTTTATGTGTACTCTGTCCCTGACAGAACTGTTTGTTTTAATTTTCATGATCACATTGTGGGACCTGCTCAATTTAACCAATGTTAAGCAGGACTGCTAATTTAGAAGTAGTGCTGTCAATCATTCTTAAGATTGCTTAAATGGTTACTAACCTGTGCCTGAATCAAACTAAGAAATGAGCAGATCCTGAAAAATTCCCACTTAATGGCAGGATTCTTATTCATGACATCCATATCATGAGTCTAGCCCTGGAACACTTTAAGTTCTCTTGAAGTTGAAACATATTTTTACTGTTATTTTTCTGTCCTACTGTTTTTTTCCCATGCCGTGGCGTTATTAAATGTTTCATGCACATTTATAAATTGTTATTTAATTTAGGCTGAGGAACTCGGATGTGAAGGGAAAGTTGAAGAAGCTCAAGGAATAATGAAGCTTTGTGATCAACTGAATGAAGAGAGGTCACAGCTTCAAAATGTAAGTTCAATCAGCTATAATAAGCTTATGGGTTAATATTTTATGGATTTATACATGTCTTTCCTTTAAACAGCACAAAATGATTGATCATTTAATGTTAAAATACAATACTGATCATTTCATGTTAAAATACAATAATGGAATTGTGTAACAGCTACTAAATACATCTTAATAACTGTTACTTCAGAATAGCTTTCAAGATTAATAGTATGATTGTCCACATTTCATTTCCAGAATCCATCACCAGATCCATTCCATGAGCCACTTAAAGCAATGGAAGTATGTACTGTATGTGGAGCATTGCTTGTTGTTGGGGATGCCCAGCAAAGAGTTGATGAACATATAATGGGCAAGCAGCATTCTGGGTATGCAAGAATACGAGCATATGTTGAGGGGAAGAGAATGGTTAGTGAAGTTGTTTTTAAATTATTTGATTTCATTTATATGAAGTTATAATATCAGGGGTGACAATATACCGGATTTATCTGTCCTGAAAAAACTATGATTTCTGAGCAAAATGAAAGTTACTTGATGAAAATACCTCAAGAAATGGCAAAAGTATGGTCAATTTAATCTGCTATGAAGGATTTTCTTCAATACAAGTTAAATATGGAAACAATGTGGTTGAAGGCCTCTTGTTTGGCAAAAATGGTTGGCCACATATGATTTTAAGGATTTTTAATTTGACTCTATTGGCACCCCTGTAATATTGACCTTAATGTTCTTAAATAAAATTTGAAAAGGGGCAAAAAATGTGATTTTTGAATGTGGATATTGTGAGTATAGCTTGTATTATACATTTGTTTCATACAATTTCAGAAAACAAAAGAAGAGGAAGAAGAAAGAGAAACAAAATTGAAGACAGAAAGGGAGGAGAGAGAAAAGGAACGAGAAAAGGAGAGGGAGGAAAGGAGGAAGAAAGATGAAGAAAGAAAGAGGGAAAGAGAAGAGAGGGAAAAAGAGAGGGAGAGACGAAAGAAACGTAGTCGCTCCAGAAGTAGAGGCCGTCGCTCTAGAAGTAGAGATAGGTACGTGGTCTTTTTAATACTGATGCAGTAAAACCTCTGCATTGAAACTTCATTTGTGACCTTTATGAATCAATTTAGTTATATACTTGGATGGTCTCATTGTTAAGTTAAAACATTCATGAGGGGTAGAGGATATCTTAAAAAACAGTCCGAATGTAAATGGTCTATATATTATCAATATGGAATGAAGATGTGCTTGACACAATTTTCATGCCCAGTGATCCACACATTCAAGAGTTATATGCCCTTGAACTTGGCCTAATAATGTACAATCGCATTCTTAGTGCCAAAGCGGCCACATGGATATTATTCACCTCTGTGACAAAGCTTTAGTTTAGAAATTTTTAATCATCTGACATCAGATCTTCAATGATTTATGTCTTTGATATGATATTTGTATATTTGATTTTATTTTCGTGACAAAAAAAGTAGGTTGAACACAAGTGATCATACTAGAAACATTTCAGGAAGAAGAGATCCGGTAGTCGTAGCCGCCACAGTCGTAGGTCACGTAGTAGATCTCGTGATCGTCATCATAAATCACGTCGTCATAGGAGTAGAAGTAGGGAACGTAGTTCTCGAGATGACAGGAAGAGGAGATCCAGGAGTAAAGACAGAAGCAGCAAAAAATCAAGTAGGTTTTCCTTTTTTTTGCATATAAGTTCCTGGCTAGGTTTATATTTGTTTGTTGTACAAGTTCCATATTTATATATGAATTGATTATTGTCTTCCCAAAATGCTCTTTGGTATGGTTATCTTTTTCATTATCTGTTTCAGTATCAATTCCTTTTAACAACATTTTTGGAAGTTATTGGATATGCGTTTGTCATAAAATGTTTATGTAATGAACTAAGTGTTTTGTGATACCAGTTCAATGTTGTGGTCATTGGATAGAATCATTGTCTTTGAACTGCTTTTGAAATAAATATAATAATCAATGTTGGATCTCTTTATTGTAATTGCTATTAACTAAAGATGATAATGCATTATGCAGGTAGTGAGAGGAGTGTTTCACGAAGCAAGTCTGAGGATAAAGATAGACAAAAGGACAAAGACAGGATGATTGCAGAGGCAGTTGAACAGAATGCTGGTCAAGGTTCTGCTAACCCTCAGTATGGTATTCCTGATGAAGCTATTGGTAACCCAGACTCTGAGATGGAACCAGGGGAGACTAACTGAAGGTGACTTAATTATGGATTATAAGGTAAGTGCTTGAGACTTCAGTCTCTGCTGTTACATACTTGTTTCCTTTGTAGGTTTCCAGGTAAGTGAAATCATGTTCTGCAAGGAAGAAAGTAAAATGAGGGATTATTTGTAAAGTAATATTTGGGAATTTCTGATTCTAAATATCATACAATTTGGTACCTATGATTAAATGTATATTTGTATATATTCTTCATATTATTAAAGCAAGCTTTAAAATCAACTTGATCAATGTCAAAATTGATATATTTTTGTTATTTGTTTGCAGAGAAAATGACATGATCAAATTGTAAGGGACTCAGTTTATGTTGTGTACAATGTTTTGTCGTTAGTTTTTGGATAAAATCAGACATTCCCAAAATTACTTGTAATATCTGCAAAACAATTTTTAAAAAGGTGCAAATGTAATATGCAATATGTAACACTTCATTTCTTAGCCCCCTGGCTGCCACCAGAAAGTCTACATTGGTGACATACATGAGTGGAGGAGAGTATGCGTGGGTCAACATGTTACAGTTATTTACCGAGAATATTAAACACCCAGGTATTTCTAGCTTGTCTAGCTTTAAATACCACATGATAATGTTGTTATTTACTTTTTAACCTCCATTAATTACCATTGTTTGAGGAAATTCTGCTGTTTACATGGCTTCACACATTTATTTACTTAAGAGATTTCCATTACACAGAAATCATTAATAAAGATGTTAAAATTGTTCTCTTTGTATGGAACATCTAGTTAGAAAAGATGCAGTTTCAAAAAATACATTTTTTTCTCAAAGTGACTGTGGAGACCTCTGACTTCTTGACTTTTTCCTGAGCTCTTAAATGGATTCATCAAATACATACTTACATGAGTATCTACACAAATTGATTTACTGGTCTCCAAATGAAATTATCTAGTTGTGTTATATAAGTTAATATATATGTCTTGATGAAAATACTCTGTTCAGCACTGTATAGTCTGCTACAAGAACGGAATCTCAGGGTTTGAAATCATGCAGTGAATTTTGCATGGAGAACAGCAGTGAACATATTGTCACATTTAAGGAAAGGTATATATTGGCAAAAATCAGAGGTATTTCTTATATGTTTATTGCAATGGTATTTATACAGTATTGTTTCTCATCTCAACAATGATATTGACTTAAAGCATGATATTTATGGCTTGTTGAAAAAACAAAGGTAATTTTTGAGGATTTTATTATTTTGCCATGGTGCAAAATTTTGGGGTCAAGTTTACAAATTTCCGCACTATATTCATGAGATGAAAAGACGAACACATATTTTCTAATTTAAGGTATATATTTTTCTCTCATTGTTCACATACAAAGACTGTGTTTGCTCGAAGCCATTTTCGTATAGGTAAATATAGGGCACTTCATTGGTATTGTTGACATAGTGATACTGAAATCAGTCAATTCATTCTATGATGTCTATGACTCTTGTCATGAATTATTTTCCAATTTGCAGTACCCTAAATTTGGCTTATACCATACGTTCAAAGTTTTGTTGATTTCCAGGTATTTCTTCTCTATTGAGGTGTTTTTACTATAAAGCAGATGTTGCAAAGCCATTTCTGTTGATTTCAAAATAAAGAGGAGAATCATTATTTGCAATTATTCATCAAATAGACTTTCCACACTTAAACTTAAAGAAGGCTTGAGTCCTAGTGGATTACTTTGTTTTCTAGTATTACTTCAAATGTCAATAATGACTTAATTATAATGAGTTCAATCAGTAAATGATGTTTAATGCAACCTTACTATGAAACAATAATGTATTCGATCTTAAAACCAAACTTGGGTACAATACCTTTAACAAACAAGTACTGTTCCATTTGGATTTTAATATTTCTAACTCAGTTACGGGGAGTTTAACATGTGACACACACCGTTCATGATCTCAAAACTTCAAATCAAAACTGTGAGTGCCAAGATTGTCATCTTTGCCTGTAACTTTATTTCTGCTGCAGTTAAGTGAGGTTAGTTTTGCTTGCTATGTGATATTTTCAGGAGTAAAACAGGCTTGTGAAATATGTTAGGTTGTTATCATTTTATTTGATGTTGAAATGTTGTACCTTCATTAACTTTTGACAGTCCATTATGAATAAGGTTTTATAAAATAAATTCTTTACATAGTAAAAAAAAAAAGCTATTTGAAGAAACTCTCATTTAAAACTGATGGTCCTTTCGTAAAACGTTCCTTAAATAATAATGGGAACAACACATGTATATTGTCTTAAATTGTTTATAACATTTTCACCTAACACATTTCACATGCATTGTGATGTAACCAGATGAAGAAGAGAATGGAGGTCAGTGTTATTAATCAACATTGTATCCATTATGAAACCATTTCTGTACTTTTACTGTCCTTATCTAACAAACCTTTGCTGTTTTTTATCAACTTTAATCCTGTGAAGCTATTAAATAAGGCTGCACTTATTCTGTGTGAATAAAGCGATACGATAGCTGTGTAGAATGTTGGTTTGAGATGTTAATGCAGGTTTTATGTTTTTCAGAATGTTGAAACCACTTAGGACAACAACTTCAAAGGTGATCTTCTAGATTTGTCTCCCTTGATGCATATATATTCCTGAGAGGTACTTCAAACATTGGATGTCCCCCCCATCTGTCTTAATGTTTTTTTGCCATTTTTACTACATAATGTTATTGACTGTAAATTGATAAATGTTTTGATGTTTTTGTTGTATATCAGCTGCGTAGTGTTTAGTTAATTGTGACCAGTTTAGCCTTGTGGCAATGCTGTTTGAGATGAAGTTTTTGTTTCATTTGTGTTTCCCTTCTATTGTACAATATTCCCATGGTAACTTCTACAACTGAATCAATCCATGTAGTCAGTGTTTGTACTACAAAATTGTCCAAGAATCATGATCGTATGTTATGAAAATGACTTTATGAATATTTATCTGTTACAAAGTTTGCATGATTGTCTCTGTTAGTGATTCTAAACGAAGGCATGAAAAAAACATATATGTGCTATGTTGTGATTCATACTTTTAGTTCGTTATGTCTGCTTGTTTCAAAAAAAAAATACTAATGATAAAAATATATATTTGTTGCCCTAGTTAGGGTTAAAATCAGTCTAGAGCTTGTAACAGTGCATGCTATTAAAGACTTAAACAGTCTGATGAAGAATATGGAAGTAAAGGAATATAACTGATTGTTTAAATGGGATATAGTGTGACTGTAGACTATTGGATGGACAGTGAAAGATGAAGAACGTGTGTACCGGTAGTAAAGTAGGGTAAAGAAGACTCATTGTATGTCACAGCTCTTGTAATGTCTAACCTTGTTTATATACTTGTCATTGGATTGCTTTTTTTTACCATCTCATATCAAAATTTTATTTTTAATGTGTGCTAAATTTGATTTGTTTAAAAATTGATTGGTATACAATGTCAATAATATATGTTTTACATTTACTATGTCTCACATCAAAATCTGTATCGTATCTTATTAATTGCTATTTGTACATTTAATGTGTAATTTTATGATCATGGCTTCGTAAAAGCGATTAATAATCCAGTTTATATAATCCATTTAGACGTAAATTGCATTGAAAATATACATGTGCTTCATCATTTTCATAAACATTTGTTACTGTTGGTCGTAATAAAATATATCAAACTGATTTTGTTGTGTGTAAGTTTCAACATAGGTTGTTAATGTGAGGTAATGGAGTACCCTGGAGTACTGGTAAACCTGAATTCAAGATCCATTAATGATAATTACGATAATTACTTGCTCAAGATTTGCCTTTTAATGGTTATTTATATAAATTGAAAAGAACTGTTAGCACTGCAAATGAAGTACCCTATGCAATGTAACAATTTATATGAGTCAGGAAACCTGAGTTAGCTAATACACGTACTGTATACACAAAATGTATCTCTACGGATGAATTAATCTCTACTTGCTCTTAAGTCCTGAGTGAACCATTTTCACATATTTTTTAGGACATGACCACTGTTTGAACTTGCTGCCTTTCATTTCCTGAGTGTCTGTTTGTATAAATTCTGAAAAGCTTGTATAAATGCTGATGCTTTTCTTCCTTCGAAATGACTACAAAATTTTCTTGGATCGTCTGAATTACCTGGTTGTTTGAGGATTATAGACAAATCTGGACTGTCAGATTGAGTGATGTCCCCTTGATAAAACAAGACAATACTTGTAATAAAATATTTTATCAAAACTAACAAGTTCACACAACACAGTATTTCACATGGAAGTACACCAATAATTATGGACAGTACACATTACTGGAATGCACAAAAAATGATTGGCTTCTAATATACATGTAAGAGTGTATACACCTTGTGTGATATGACTTTGACCTTCATTAGGTTCAATTTTGCCGTATACAAGTTGTGCAATGTTACTCTAGCTAATGAAATGAAACACACATACAGTTCACATAATATTAATCGAGTATTAGAATGTGCAAAAATTAAGAAAAATATAATAAAAACATATAAAAAATTTAAATTACGAAATATCTTCAAAAACAGGTAAAGCATAAATACAGCACAGCTTCTCAAGTTAACAGCTATGTATTGACATGTAATATGACGAGACACAAGCATAACTTAAATATACTAAATACAGAAAAATTATTATGGACGTAATGTATGAAAAATCTTGTAAACTTCTCTTAATTATTTTTGTTTAAACGGAATTCATTATATGAATTAAATAAAAAAAAGTAATAGTGATGAATGTTAAAATATGTTATTTTCATCTTATCTTCACAAAATTTACTTCATGGCAATTTGTTCTGAGTTCTTTCTTGCATTCAGATAAAAACTGGCAATTTAAATTTTGATGAGTCCAAAATATTCGGTACCCAGCACCATATATCTGGTTCAGAATGTTCAAAGCATTGAGGTATTTTAATCGGTTTTGTTCTGGTGAACTGAGTTCAAGATGGAATTCCATGACTAAGTTATTGGTGCCTGTGATGTCAGCTGTTGATAGAATGTCTGATAATACTGACCATTCGTACATCTCTATATCCATCTTCAGAATAGATATTACTTCCTGTAATATTAAATTGATAGAACATTTAGTAATAAACGTGTAAAAATAAATTTGTTTCTAGTTGTCTGACCTACCCTAATTTTCCCCACAATCCTCGACTTTTTGTTAGGCTCAAAGAACGATACATCTGATGCCTCATTTTCTAACCATTCTTCACACTTTCAAGCATAATAAAAAAATCCAATAATATCTACCTATTGTTAATGAACTTGTTACTAGAAACAACTATTTTTTATGCCAAATGAAATCTTAGATCTACTAAAACAAGTCATATATTATTTAAGCCAATGAACTTGGGATAACAACAGCACCAGTTGGGAACACTATTTCATTTGTAATTGATATCAATAAAATACTGATCTGTTATTGAAGGTTATTTCATGTTATAACTGAACATATTATACATGTGTTAAGAAACAATCAACTAAGTCTGGACAGTGGTCAGACAAGTAGATGGTGTAAGTCAACGTTATAGAGCACTGATTTGCATGGTGAATAAATACATTTATACACAATGTACTAGTGTATAGACATTTGTGTACATCATCTGGTCATCTTGTTTCCAACAATTCCAAACTATATCGTTTTTTCTATTGCCTTTTTACGTTACGCATGTAGAAAGACAGGTAATACTAGTATGTGCTAGACATGAAACACGATCAGAAAATAAAACAAACAAAAGTGTAGGCCTACATGTTTTTTCTACATTTGCGTTGTTAACAGTTAAATGTGTACATGTATAATTAGTTGTAAGTTCATATGTATACAAAACTAAAATTTAAAAAAGAGAAAATGAATCAAACATTACTATTGAATACTCACCTTAGTTTGACCAAGTTGTGAACGAATAGAATTGTATCTTAAAAGCTTCCAGTTGTCGCTAGTAGTCTCATCACGTGACGAGATTCCAAGGTTGTGGAAATGTATTTTATCTTTATCAAAATCATCAGTGTCCATGCTATAACATAACGTACAAGCTAAATATAATAATTCACCTTTTGTATACATGTACTGTCGAATTATTATTTTATGTAATAAATTCACCTTTGTGTACAGTCAAACCTTTCATAAAGACCACATTGTAGGCCTATATTGAGAGAGAAGAAGTCGTATTCTTTGGAGAGTCTTTAGTCAGAGGATAAATTAAACACCAAATACTTAAAACTATTGGTCTCTACACACGAGCAAACCTTTAGTTTAATCAAATTATGGCGTAACAAACATGTACAAGTAATTTGAGCAAACTAGAAGCCCAAGTGCAACATGTCGAGCCCCTGTTTAGCCAGCTTGTGATCTTCACATTTGAACTACAAGTATGGGTGATATTCATGACACATCATTTCATTGAAGTAAACTTTTATACCAATTTATTTAAAAATCCTTGAATGCAAACAGAAGTTACAGCCCAGACAAGGAAAATATATTTGACCGAATGTGTAATCTTGACCTTTGACCTATGAAAATCTGGGTGTTGCCCAAGACACATGGTCTCATTGTATTATGGCAAGTCATTATCAAATAAATCAATGCATAAGGGAGCCCAGACAAGGTGTATAATGCTCATGTTTGACGTTTGACCTCTAAGTGTGACCTTTGAGCTAGAGATCTGGATCTTGCGCACTGCACACCATCTCATGGTGTTTAACAATTATGCCAAGTTATCTTAAAAAGTCTCTATGCATAAGAGAGATACAGCCCGGACAAAGTCTATAATGCTCATGTTTGACGTTTGACCTCTAAGTGTGACCTTGACCTTTGAGCTAGATACCTGGATTTTGCGCACTGCACACCATCTCATGGTGTTTAACAATTATGCCAAGTTATCTTAAAAAGTTTCTATGCATAAGGGAGATACAGCCCGGACAAGGTCTATAATGCTCATTTTTGACGTTTGACCTCTTAAGTGTGACCTTGACCTTTGAGCTAGAGACCTGGATTTTGCGCACTGCACACCGTCTCATGGTGTTTAACCATTATACCAAGTTATTTTAAAAAGTGTCGATGCATAACGGAGATACAGCCCGGACAAGGATCCGGACGGACACACTAACTCACTCACTAACTAACGTACAGACACGCAACCGCCATTGTGGCGACTATGTCGAGCTCGCCGCAGGCGGGCTCGACAAAAAATGGGACAAAGAAGTTTCTCTAAAAATATATTCTTTCTTCCATTTTTAGCTCGTCTGTTCAAAGAAAAAGCCGAGCTATTCTGATCACTGCCGCGTCTGCGTCGTGCAAAAACTTTAATGTAACTTATATATAAGAGGTAGCAACATGATCTATACGTGTTGGACCCCATGGTCTAAATACACGAGAAATGATATTATGTTCTGTGACAATTTTATGTGTCTGAGGGTCAGAACATCAAGGAAGACAACATATTATTGGGCGGCCCTCTCCATATACAAACATGGGATCACAAACTGCATTCATTCATAAAATGTGTCATCTTCAGCTAAACAGACTGATCATCTCCTAAACTATTTACCTTTAAACACTAAAATGACTAAATAAGTATGAAGTGACGCTTAATATGCGTATGAAGAGCAGAACAAACAATAATGTTAAATCTGCAAGTTTTAGCAAATATTTGTAATGGAATTAATAAGACGATATTGTGTATACCTCGGATCAAAACAATGAACATCACAACCATAGTGCTCCACCACTGCATCGTCAAACGTGAAATCATTGTTGATTCTGTTTACACAAAGATTTACAATACATTTAACAATGTTGATTGGTATTCATGATAGAATTATAGATTTGCATAAGAATATGCAGACTACTCGTACATATGATCCTGCGTACGTGTTGCTATTTAATTGGATTCGTTCTGTTTAATATAGTTTAGTTTATTGGTTTATTTACATCTCATCAACACATTACAGATTATACATACATACAACATATGACAATAAAACATATACAGTGTTGCCACTCATCAAAATGTGAGTTATAAGAGATGATAAAATTATTTCGAGTATCATCGCTCAACAGCATACAATAATTAAGTATTTTTGATCATCATGACTCAAAAAATGAAACGAATTTTAGAAATTGAACCGACAGAGATTCTTAAAAGAGCCTGTTCGGACATCAATAGATGCTGTAAAGTGAACTGAAATATGACAGATTTAAATATACATGTACCCAAACTTTAGTATTACAAACTTTAAAAGAATTCTTGATATTTTTAAAAATAAAAATATTGAATTACAGCAATAAAAAGAACTTCTATAAAATCATGTAAAACATTTGTATTGATTATCTACACAGAAGTAAATTTCTTTGCTGAAGAAAATCGTGGCAGGTTTTTGCAGTTACATGTATTCTTATCAATTCTTTATTGGAGAAAACAATTCTATATTTTTCATTGAAAGCCAAAGTTGAGAACCCATTTACAATTCAACTAGCCATCTGTGTCAATTCTTGCCTTATCAAACTATATTTGGGACATTGAAACAAAACATGAGTTTCTGTTTCAACAAAATATGAACAGAATGGACATCTACGGTTTTGGACTGACAGTCCCTTATATCTTCCTGTTTCTATTCTTAAAGGAGCAACAGAAGTTACACTGTACAGTAAAAGTGACTGAAAATGACATTAATGTGTAAGTCATGAGTTACAAGTCAAGCGTTCAGTCAATATTACCATTTGAAATCATTTCAAGGTAAGATTTTATAAGTTTGTTGTTTATATTAAATGTCATAAGAAAATATATAAGCTAGCTAGCATCGATGAAAGTATATAATGGTCAGAACTTGACTATTTCTACGTAACAGCGTCCGAAAAGGTTTATTCTTAAAACAGAATTTGAACTGAATTCTTTTTGCAACTTCATCCGATTCTACAATCGTGTTTACCGCGAAAGTAACATCACCAAACATATGGCTATTGCTCAGTTACATCATTTATCAGTACAAAAAAAAACAATATAACAATTCATGAGAATATTATTTTATTCAAAAATGTATAATGTACAATGCGCCGATAACTTCATGTAGATAAATTTGACAGAAAAAGGATTTAACATTGTCGCAAGTTACAATTGTTACTTTCACGACAATATCAGTCAGTACCGTTACCAGAACAGAGCTTACTGTTTACTAGATTTGTACATAAGTACATCATCTATTAGGCCTATACATAATATACAAATACACAATACATGTGTGTACAATAAGTAACATTATACATGTATATTCTACAACAAATGAATATCAAAGCAATGACAGCACTTATTTTGACTCGAATGCACATAATATTGTGCATGCCATTGCATACTATGCATACCTAAAATAAATGTATTACACTTAAAATATTTCAAGTTATAGAATACACTCACCCGAATGAATATACGAGGCAGCTGCTAGCATTTCTCGGTGGTCTAAACTTTTCTTCGTCACAAATGTCCCATCCCCCATCATCTAAAGAACCTAGACGTATTCTACGCTTACACATGTACTGAATATTCTCGATATATCTGAAATTATTGTAAAATTTCTGTCGTGCAATTTTCATCGGGCTAGACAAATAGTCATGTTTAAGATTACTTGAGCGATCAGAAAATTCTCACATATATTGTTCTAATCAACTTTTGTATAAGACTATACGAAGGAAAATAAATTAGGTACTTTTAATTGGTTCGACTTCGAAACTTTTGAGTCGGTCTGGTAACCCTTAACATGGCTATAGTTTTACGGCATAATAAATTAATTACGTGAAGTATCCGACGTAGATTGCTCGCGTACATATTTCGGACTTCAGTTTACATTCATTTACTAATGTGCCTTGGTGAATCGACGAAATGTTTCGTGACGCATACCATAATTGGAAAGAAGTAACCAAAGAATGTGTACAAAAAAAATAAACCGAGAATAAGTGTTTTAAGTCAAACCCAATTATTTGTTAACCAACAAACCAGAACGTCTAGTATTGAATTCATTTTACAGCACATTTTTCATTATTCACAAATATTCCATCATAGTGTCTTAAATTTTATAGATGTCGGCTGTACAAAAGTCACGGTTGGTCCATATGCGTCAATGTTTATTTAGCATGACATACATATAAATGTACCTGTGGTATATGTAGGCTAGTTCCTCTCTAGAAAGTTGATTCAAATTTTTTGAATTGGGAATAATGATTTCGTCCATCTTCTTCAAAGATCTTATGAATTCTGTATCATGTCGGTCTTCAGGGCTACACGTGATGTCATTCTTTGTCACGTGGGAGGGTTTTGTGTTTTGTGCCATATAAGTGACAGACTAATGATAAAAAAGAAATGTTACAAAATGATAAGTAATTTGGAAACGCTTTAGAAGCAACTCTGTGCATATCTTTTATTTAGATGGCTTGAATTCATTAAAGCTTCATACTTTCATGTGATTAAGAGTCGGATTCGGAGAAGGCGATACGGAGATCGGAGAAGATGTATAAAAATGTATGTACAGAATGCTGATACAAATTCATATCTTTCGCGAGACAAAATCATGCGTCATATTGCCTGAATGTTTTGTAGGAAGAGCCACTCGATCATACTGTATATACAGTGATAATTAAAAACTGAGTTCACAATGCAACTCATGAATGTTATGCGTTATACTTTTTACGATGAGCTCGATACATCTTCTGTCAAGCATTTCAAGCGCCGATTACATGTACATAATGGCCCGAGTTATTGTACGTATAAACGTACAAATGTATATCAGTTTCATGGGTGTTATTCAATTAATGTAAGACTTCAGCGACCACTAAATTATCAAAACTACTTCATTGCAAAGATCTCATATTATTGGACAAGTGGTCTTACTTCCTCTATTTATAATGAGGCCACCTCCATATTTAGTCCTGCACGTGGTTGTAATATCGAAGTTTACAGTATGTTTGATTAATAGTTTTTTTTAATCCTTAAATAGAACAAAAATACGGTTTTCATCTTCTATAGCTTGACATTGGTCATTTAAATTGATGTTCTAGTCATATATGTGTGTAAAATACATTATTTTGAAATTACTAATTAATGTTAATGATAGTACAATATTATTACTGTATACATGTACATGTACTTTGTTTGTGCATGTAAAATTGTACAAAATAATTGTATGTATGCTATATCTTTATCATTTGAATGAAATTTCTGAATCTTGGACTTATTCTTGGAGTTATTACCAAAGACTAATATGTTTTATTCGACAGATGGTGAATTACAATTTGATTGATTGGATGGCCTGGTAGGTATCGATGCATCTAGCTGTGACAGAGACAAGAAACAAATGTGCCGCGGGAGCAGCCATATACAATATCTGATAACTCCCTCTTGATAGTCTTTATTTTTAACGCAATGCTGCTACTGATTTAAATATGTTGCAATATTGATTGCATTTATTTCTTATTCGGTTGAAAATATCACAACATAAATACATTTTGAAATACAAGCTTAGTTTTGGATTCAAGCATGAGATTATGACTTATGAGCCACCACTCACTATTGGAATGTGCTCTTGAAATTGAACAGAAAATGTAAAATATGACTATTTTCATGTGAGTATTGACAAATACTGATCTAGTGATATTTTTATATAGTATCATCTACATAGCTTCAAAGTATGATCCTGCAAAACGTCAAAGAATTCCTACGAAGAGTTCATTTGGATGCTTAACATCGGAAAAAATCATGCATAACACATTTATGAGCGGCCATTTTTTTTAAAGTAACTTGCACATTAATTAGATTTCCCAGGTCAAATATACGCGTATTAAGTCGCTTACGATAAGATCATCTAACTAAAGAGTACTTAAATGAATGAATACTCACCTTTGCTAAAAGTAAAATCCCAAGTCCTAATGTGACACAAATAAAAACGATACGTTTAGATTGATAACTCATTTTTTTGGCATATGATTTTACGTATGATTTAGTTAACTAATTATTTTACATGGATCTGTGTTTCACAGAATTTCCATTCACATATCGAAATTGTCCTTTGTTTGTCTCACAAGTACTGGCTGATTTCACAAACGATGTTGATCAGCACCATTCAGTCTTTTATATACTAGTATTGGTATTAGTCCTTCAACACTCAAATCCTACGAATTACACGTTACAGATCTGTCACTAATGTCTCTGCACGGCCGCGCGAATTTTTCCGGGTATGTACGCTATTGTGCTTCAGATTTATGCTGCAAAGGAAGTTATATGGTGAAATCTCGATGTATATATGAGCGAAAAATGAATATGTATCAAAGTTCATCTGATCTAAATCACCCGGGACCTCATTACTTACTGCATGAACGATTGCTAGATCCCATTTAAAAATATGAGGTTTGTCTTAAGTGAAAACTTATCTTAAATGATCTGATGAAAGCTATTCATCCACGACATATGCGATTTCTCATCGGAAAGTCTAGGCCACGTTGTAATATCTTAACAGTATGTTAGTGATAACGCATTCTCCAACCATAGGCTGATTTGTCCAGCCCAATGTTGAAACAGAGATAACAGCTCACTTATGTTTACGTTACCTTTAAGTAAACAACTTGAGTGATTCAATACTTTTATCTCCTTATAAGCTAGGTATATTACAATTCTGCAACATTGCGACTAAGCAAGTTTGTTTTCTGCAACTTGAAACAAACATCGAGAACGTCTCGACCATATTGGTGTCTATAGGTATGCATATAATAAATGCAGTCGAACAATTGTGGTAAGGTATAGTTTCACATTATAGATTAAAAACATATTAACTAGAAAGCTGCTATATCTATGCGAGTACAGTTTCTTAAAATTTAATGAAGAGGCACAGACAAAATGCTGTTTTTTTATTATTGATACATGTATAAGTATATTCAGTATTTTTTTACACTTATTATTCGTTGTTAACTGCATTCATGTGTAAACATAACCATTGGATATTAAATTTTATTATCCATTATTAGTTTGGTTACATGTATGCTCTAGTTATTTTTTATGTATGTGACTGTTCGAGCATGTGCGAATATCATTATATAAATACTAGTATAATAGTATACACATGCTCTCGAATATTCGTATATATCCTTAATTATTTGCGAACAACCAAAAAATGTGCGTTAAACAACTGCTGAAGGTTTAGGTTATTCACCCATGGTAACAATTAACAAGTTCAGAAGAGTCGCTTCCCTTAGATAATTTTGCATTGTTTTCACGAGACACCACAGCGCAAGGTTTCCCTAGTGTAAAAATGGTGTGTCAAAAAAGGAGTGCATCTTTTATGTTTTTGTCGTAGACAAGCATTGGGGCCACACTAGAAGCTCTTGTGTCGACTAAGATACAACAAAAAGCGTTTTTAATAATAGATTTTGAAGATTCGTTAGGGGGGGGGGGGTCTTTTAGTGTTAATTTCCCGGATGAATAAAACATCTATTGACATACGTGAATCGTTTATTGGAAACGTCGATGGTGGCGTCGCTGAAACAGCCATCTTAGATCTCAAACCAGCTGTTCAAAATTGATGAATTCATTCACCGAGTACGCGAACTGTATGATTGAAGATTGAATATTCATAACATCACATAATTATGTTGACTTCTTATTTTTTCTTGCAGTATGGTAAAATAAATCTGAGTTCAGAAATAGATCAAGAACTAGGTTGGCGCATATGTATGGTTATATTATACATGTAGTTATATACACGTAGATACAGGAAAAAATATAGGCACTAAAATAGAAAGACCCTGTATGACGGACGGCTGCATATCTGCAATGACCATTACTTGCGTTTTTAGGAACTTAGAAACTGTTTAGCGGCAGTTCCGGAGCAAACTACAATAATTCAATGTCAAACACAATATTAAAACATTTCCAGAAATACGTCAAAATGTCAGGCATTAGTGCTTATATACCTATACATAGTTCCCATATCTACAATATTTACCTCCCTTGGCAGCCATCTTAGTTGGCAAATTTCTTATATGCTTAATTAATAGAAAATCGGTTATTATAAATAACTCGTTTTATAAAAGATAACTTAATAATGAAGTTGTTAAGACCATAAGCACATCGGGTTTAAGAAAATGTAGTTGTCACATATAAATATCCTGCATTTAGAATTATCAAAAGGAAAACATAAATATCTTCTATGAATGCTTGTTGAATTTGCCAACAAAGAAGGCCGCCAAGGGAGGTAAATATTGTAGATGTGGGCTACTAGGTTTGTAAACTGGTTCCCGTTGACTTGTGTGTACAAAGCCAACAGGTACGGCCTAAAATTTCCAGGTCGCTGATTGGTCAACATAGATCGGAATCCGGGCAGAATTCTGCCCGGGGGATCTCGCGAGACCTTACGTAATCGATGCACATTGCGTGCGTTATTTAAATAATAGAGACAGATAAGGGAACTGGATAGTTACTTTCTTATCTTGGTCGTTGGAACACTTAATTAAGTAGCATTTAGATACACACAGCGTACTTGAATGTATTTTGAAATAGAATATCGACCCTTAAAAAATATATATATTTAAGAAATATTTTGAAAATCGAATACTCGGTCACGGTCGGTGTGGGAGAATTTTTTTCATTTATGTAGATTTTTATTATTATTCGTTGAACTGTCAAATAACATTAATCACCGTACACAATTGCAACTTTTTGAGTGTTACAACCTAATTGTATATTCTTATAAAATTCATATAAATATATGATGCTAATAATGAATTTAAAAGTCGTGCCCAATCTGATTCTGGACTACGTATTTTAAAATTAATTAATGCAAACAGTATAGTTGATCATTGATTGACAGTATATATCATAGTCTCAATTTCAATACATGCATTGATAAAATCAAGATAAGTGGCCAATTAAGAAGCTGTTATGCAATATTATGTAACACGACGGTCTCACTTCCTGTGCCCTTATAAGGGAGAAATATTTTATGGATCATTTCACCGAAGGGGGTCAGTATATTCTTTAACACTTGTGCCTGATACCATGTTAAATTTACAATATACAGCATAGATCATAATCTTACTCCTGATTTAATTCAGTTCTGTTACAAAAAGCAGAGACGTATAATACAAGAGATAGGCAACTCGTTCTTTGAGATAAGGAAATACCGGGAAATCTCGTATGCGCCGCGGGATTTCTCACGCGATCAACAACCGCAACCGTCGTCCGCCATTTTGTATCATTGAGATACGGTTGCTTAATTACGTCTCTGTTTATCAACTTCACTTCACTAATATCGAACACTAGCTGAATGCATAAAATTTAGAAAATTATTATTAGATCATTTAAGGGTGTGTGTGTATATATATATTATCTACATACTCGACGAGTTCATTGAAATAAACAAGTACTGTACTGAGTGGATTTGCGTTGTAACTTGCGGTGGGTGGGGAAGGCCAGAACATCAAAACTGTACTCGCTAAAACTCGAGATCTAATTGCTGGATTTAAATAATTAAAGTTATTTTGACTTTGTTGATACATGATTGATGGTTGCCCGAAGTTTCAATGCTCTCAGATTCGATTATATATCTTAATCTATGTTTAAACTGATGTCACCCTTAAAGTCTGATTATTCGAGTGAAGTTCTAGGCCTAGCAAATACACCAAAACTGTACTCGCTAAAACTTTAGAACTATTCGTTTGATTTCTATAATTCAAGTTATTTTGACTTTGTTGATATGTGGTTGATGGTTGCCCGAAGTTTCAGCACTCTTAAATGAAAATATTTGCCTCAGAATTCAAATTTAAAATGGTTACGCTTTAAAGACTGAAAGTTTCAGTGAAATTCCTGGCCGATTCATAACATCAAAACTGTACTCGCTAAAACTTGAGAACTATTAGCTTTATTTCTATAATTCCATTATTTTAGACTGTGATAATGTGTGATTGATGGTTGCCCGAAGTTTCAACACTCTCAAATGAGGATATTTGCCTCAGAATTAAAATATAAATTGGCTACCCTTTAAAGACTGAAAGTTTCAGTTAAATTCTAGACCGGGTCATAACATCAAAACTGTAGTCGCTAAAACTTGAGAACTTATCGTTTGATTTCTTTAATTTCAGTATTTTAGACTTTGATAATCTGTAATTGATGGTTGCCAGCAGTTTCAACACTTAAATGAGGATATTTGTCTCGGAATTCAAATTTAAAATGGTTAATTACCCTTTAAAGAATGAAAGTGAAATTCAATGCCAAATAACAACATATGTCTAGAAACCTGTAGCTGCTAAAATTTGAGAAGAACTGTTAGGCTGGTGTTAGCTTGATTTCTCTAATTCCAGTATTTTAGACTGCGATAATCATATTTTTTTTCAGACAGTGAGACTTTGCGAAAAGGTAAAGACATGTCTGACAAGCTTGAAACTTCCGTCAGGGAAAAGAAATATGTCATAAAACACACACACACCACGCACACACAGTATAGAAATATATCAATATATTTTGTCTGTTTTAATGTATATTCTTTGAAATATTTAATTTCAGCCCTTGAAACTAAAAAATGTGTTTATTCTATACAAGAAAAGTTAAATATATATATATATATTATTCTACTGATTTATTTGACACCTGTAGTTTTTCAAGTAAACTTCGTGATTTATTGGGTATTTCTTTTTCGCAAACACATTGTTGTTTTTAAATAATTGATTTTTCATTCTTGAATGTTATCTGATTGTACACATATATTAGTCTTGAAGTGTCACACATGTCAGCTGTAATAAACAATGCATGACCATAAAACTTTTGGTGACACATGTTTCTGATGATATCTATGGACCCATACTGTTCTGGGACCAGTAATTCCCTTGATTGCATAATCCCTAATATGGTAAACAAAACAAATTTTCACACAAGATAGCCACTTGATGTTAACTTCAAAGGCCTGACAAAATAACAAAATGTATGACATTGAAAAAAAAACTACGGGGGGTAAAATCATATTTTTTTTTCAATATGGTTCATGTTGATATTAATAATATTATACGATGACATATTAATAGATAAGCAACTCGCCGAACATCTATATGCAGCATTAGTAACAAAATTCCACAAAAAATAAGAAAATCCATAGATCTGTTATCTTTAAGATGATTCAGCCAAACATGTTTTTTGGTGACATTGTCAGTTTCCAACTGTTGTTTGTTGGAAACAGATTAATTGTTTCCATAATCGGTATATTCACCAAAAGTAATCTTAAATCTAGACATTCGTCATGCCATGAGAGAAAGTCTGAGGAAGACGTGATGTAAGTACTAGTGTTACTCAGAAAATAAATTACAAAGACAGAGAAAAAATATAATTGGCAACTGCATGTCGTGTTTATATAAGGACAATATACCAACTTCACACCTTCAAAAATAAGTGAGAGGTGTTGACTGAAGAACAATGAATGAGGTCTATAAATTTCATTTTTTAAGGACATTATTTTATGTCGCTAAACAGAATAATCCACATTGTACACAAGCATCAATAAAAAATCGGTCATATTGTATAGTCGAAAACAGCATAGATATATTGAAGACCCTAAATACTGACAGCTATGGATCAACGTCTCTATAATATTAAATATTATTATAAGTCTTTTTGTTTTCGATAATGTCACCCTTTCCGAATTGCCATTATTTATATATACTGTATAATCGACAACACTATCCGGACTCGTACCGTGTAGACGTACTATATACCGAACTGAGCGATCACGCTAAATATCGCGATTGACATACGAGATATTGGGAGATTTCGCGTAGTTGCCTATCTCTTGTATTATACGTCTCTGCAAAAAGTAACAAAAAAATAACTTAAAATGTCATTTGACATATTATACTGATATACATTTCGTATATAAGATATATATTTTAATTGAAAATAAAGAAAAATATGTTTTAAAGGAATTGATACATTTTAGACCGAACGATGAATATATCTATACATATTATTTTTTTAAAAGAAAATCATTTAACTTTATTAAACAATAAAAAATAAATCAAGGCATCAATTGATAGTTTTAAGATATGTATCTTTGATATGTTATATGACTATTACGAATGTTCATACAGTAACTTCTAGCATCTATATTTTTTTAAATTTTGAATAAAGGGTATACATGAGGTATTCAAACATTAGCACTAACATCTCCGCGTACATTTATCAGATGTACGGAAATCCCCGATGTTTCTCGAATGAACAGCAACCAATGAAATAGCTAAAACGGGTTGACCAATCAGAACGCTGGATATTTTAGACCGTACCTGTTCCTTTGGTGCACTGCATCATGGAACGGGAACCAGTTTACTAGGTTTGGTGCTCTCATGATGCACTGGCCGGGATACTATACTTAGACTATACAGTGATGCATAATTATTTTGCTTGCGATTATAATTATAGTGTCAGCAATATATATGACAGCATCCCAGGTCACTTAATATTATAATGATGCGACGTTTATTTTTACATCAGATCGAGCATTGTACAACATCTATCACCACAAATACAAAATTTATTCCGAATTGTTACAATAACATATATCCATTGACTACAAATAGACACATGTATAATGATTGCGCTCATCGGCATGTATGCTAGCTGTTTTATGACCGAACAGCTAAAAGAAATCCTTACAAAACTCAATGTATTTGCATTATTCTTATGGTGTGAGGTGTACATGTTACTGTATTTTGGGACGCAGCATTCGGGCCATTTTAGGCAGGACGCGGGACTCAGTGGCGAAACGGGATGCGGGACTCACTCCTTAAAATATGGAGGAACGCGGGACTCAGCGGAAGAAAATAAAAGGGACGCAGTACTCTTGAGGAGTGGTATTACAGTCCCGTACATGGTCGACTATATTAAATTTACTGCAAACATTAATTAATATATTAATGCCCTGATGAGTCAGTGACGAAACCGGTCGGCAAATGAAATATATAATAATACCTATGGAATGTTAGTTATTTTTCATTATATATATATATATACTTATTAATCCTGTAGTAAGTAGAATATATTTGTTGTCAAATTGATATTAAGTCGACGTCGACAGAAAGTCGATCCGAAACCTGTTCGACCTTATGTTTGAGGTAATATTTACAGAAAACTACTGATAGCAATATATATATATATAATATATATAAGTCGGAAAATAATATAATATTTCAACGTAATTAAATTGACACGTAAGATAAGGCATTTGAAATTCATATAATTGTCAATCAATAATGTTCGTTCGAAGAGGTCTGTGTCGGCAAATATAGCCTAGCAAGCTGACCGATCACTGGAAGCACTTATTGATCTCAACCATATGATCGCAGGTGCGCGCTTTATTGACGCATATCACTTAATGGTCACGTGACAGTCATGAGCCAATGGAACTAAGCCATTTCCTGACCTGCGCAAAACATATGCGCCATAGGAAATAATGACAACAACAAAAATGCCGTCGGAGTGCCCGGCTCTGCCAGCACAAACGGAAAAACCACCGCACTACACGTAAGTTTCTTTTACATTTAGGCTTGCAAAACTTTTTAAATGTCATATCTATCGTTCTGGACAGATGTCATGACGGATCACTCTATTTTTTGCTGCAGGTACTTGAAAGAATTTCGGACTCAACAATGTCCGCTGTTTCTTCAGCATAAATGTACGCAGCATAGACCGTTCACTTGTTTTCATTGGCACTTCATGAATCAGCGAAGAAGGCGTCCAGTAAGGAAGAGGGACGGTACATTCAACTACAGTCCAGACATATATTGCACTAAGTTTGACGAAACTACTGGTGTCTGTCCTGACGGAGATGAGTAAGTTCATTCATTCGATATCCGTTCAAATTTTGGTGGGAAATACCCAGTCCATTTCTATCTCTAGTATTGTTGTTTTCACGTACTGTTCGTCTGTGACAGTCATGGAGAACGTCAGATAAGGTATCCTGCGTTCATGAGCACGCATTAAAAAACTCTCGACTCCCCTTATGTGTCTTAAGTGTATTGAAATGCATAGGTAAAGTTTTCTGACACCTTGTAAACAATGGCCGCCATGTTGGTTTAGTTCCCAAACTGACTGGTGGCCTACTTAATCGTTCGTTGTAAAATTTCACAAATTACAATCTATTTCGTTCGTAATACCTGTGTTTTATTAAATAAGAAACGTGAATTGAATATTTTGTATGATATTTTATGCTTTATTTTGGGGTTATACTGCTCTGTCAAAAGTGTTTATTTCTTGTGTTTACAAAGAAGTGAACTGTTACTAAAAATAGACCACTAAACAAAAGGCTGAATCAGCCTATGTCACAACTCCGTGAAATTTTGCTTGCTACTAATTTACTGTTCATTGAAATGAATAGACAATTTTCTTTTTCTTATCTATTCAATCAAATTCATTTATGGTGGGTTGTTAATGACGTTTGGCTGTTTGCATGTTTTTGTGAAAACAATATTTTTGGCCTTGACCTACATTTTTATTGTACAGCTCTGTAACATCACCATTTGTTTAGAAATGACTTGATCAATTATTTCACTATATGATATTCCCTTAATTTACGTTAATTGATAATGTTGCATTAAGAACTATTCAAGACTACATGTCAAATCTCACAGGAGAATGTGTTTGTTTATTTAACAAAATAAAACTTAGTAAATAATTTCAGGCATTGTTATCACTGGGTTCTTAATTGAAATGATCCAAGCATTTATGACCCAAGAAGTTATGTGGTCTTTTCTGACAAAATAAAATTAGTTACATTAGCTCATCTGAAGTACTTTGTACTTAAAACCACAAGTTACTGCCATAAGTTATGCATAGAATGTAAGTGTGAGAAAAAATATCCACATTCCATAAATACTGTCGGTGATAATGCAGTAGAACATTGTACACTTCATTACCTTCATTTACCTCGCAGCTGTGAGTTTGACTCTCATCTAGGACTAACTTTCTGAAAGCTGCCTGGTTAACTTACAGCCTTGAGTTTTACTCTAGTCAGTGTTAAAACCCGCCGAATGACTGTGACTGCTGGTGCATCATTAAACTGACCAGTAAAAATATTATTGTACATGAGTCAATTACCAGAACTACAATGCATTGTGTAAATTCATTCATGTAAGTCATGTTATTATTTAATTAGTTGGTATATCGTATTCCATGGGCCTCAACTCCTTGTATGACTTATTAATTGAAGCACTTGAAAACCAGCATTGAACTCATTGGTGGTCATTATCAATTAATTTTATTTATTATTACAAAACTTGGCATGTTAGTTAAATACAGGAGACTTTCATTGTAATAAGTAATTTAAGCTTAGTTGAATGAACTGCGAAACTTTAGTGAAATTGGCTGACAGATAATTAATGGAGGAAGAACAATGTACTCTCAGTTTTGGTGCTGTCTGGTTTCAGATGCCCGTATTTACACAGAACTGCTGGTGATACAGAGAGACGGTATCATCTTCGCTATTACAAGACTGGTACCTGCGTGTATGAGACTGATACAAAGGGTCATTGTGTGAAGAATGGGCCACACTGTGCATTTGCACATGGACCGGTGGATTTGAGGTCCCCAGTGTATGATATTAGAGAGCTTCAGGCTATGGAACAGCCATCTGATATATCTAGTAGTCCAGGGACCCCAAGTAGTGGAAGTCTAGAGAAAGATAGGTTGTTACTTGAAGACCCTAGATGGAATGGTAAAATTTTTAGTCCAAATTTTGTATTTAAGCGTGAGTTGTGTTAATGAACAGCTTATAAGTTACCCCTCAGACTTTTCATGTATCATACGTTTTAAATCACACTATACAGTCACATAGAATATTCGTGCTAGAATTCAAACTTAAACACAGAGTATGGTGTGCAGTTGTATAATACATGTAAATGTCATAAGAAAGTTTCTTTAATGAAATAATTCTAATATTTATTCATTTTTGGAAACTGAATGATTGTTCAGCTTTCCATAGCTGTCACTCAATCTGGGCACATGAATTTTGATGCGGATCAAAGCACTATGTTTGTCTACATCATGCATGCTATTGTTAAATTAGGTCCTGTTCTGTGTTGCAGTGCAAGTCTATGTAAGTTCAGTTTCCATGAGTACTTCAGTACATTAATTACATTTTAGTGTTTATTACATCAATTTGTTTAACTTGAGATTAAGCTATTTTGTATCATCATAAGTTATAATTAATTAATTCCTTTCTTCAGATACTAATTTTGTATTAGCTAATTACAAGACGGATACTTGTAAAAAGCCACCCAGGTTGTGTCGTCAGGGTTATGCCTGTCCACATTTCCACAATGCTAGAGACAGGAGAAGAAGCCCAAAGTTATTTAAGTACAGGTAAACATCTAGAAGCATTATAATATAAATTTATAAACTTTGTGTCCAGATCGGAATAATCCCTCAACTATTCTTGATGATATATTTGCATAATGCTAATGCTAGTATGTTGAATAAAATGTATTCTTATTTAATGATGTTAAATCTTAAGCTGTCAGGGTCTGATTTCTAGTAACTAAACCATTAATGCTTAGCAGGTGTTAAAAGATATTGGCTTGTTTTTATCTGTTGAAATGTTAGGTTAATTACTCACTAGATGATCTGTTTTGTCACTGATTGTTTTTACAGTTGCAATTTACTGTTCTGTTTGAATTGAGTTATTTGACCCAATAGTTGGACATTGTCACTAAGTATTGAAGTGTGGTCTTTTATTTTTCTGTTTGAATTGAGTTATTTGACCCAATAGTTGGACTGTGTCACTAAGTATTGAAGTGTGGTCTTTTATTTTTCAGGTCTACTCCCTGTCCCAATGTAAAACATGGTGATGACTGGGGGGATCCAACACAGTGTGAAAATGGTGATAATTGTGGTTATTGTCATACAAGGACAGAACAACAGTTTCATCCTGAGGTTTGTTCATACACATATAAAATGTCTACAATTCTCTAAAAATGATAGTTAAATACACATATAATTTACAATTCTCTGGACATAGTAAAATACACATCTGTTTATTTCTGTTGTATGTGTTCTTTGTAGGCTTCACACGCCTTGTGTGACATTAAAGTTCTTTTTTGTGTGTTAAAAATAAACATTTGTCTGTGACACAATTGAATTAGCTGTTTTGTCATAACATTCATACATCATTTATTGTTGGACATGAGACACATTCTGAAGTTGCATCAATTTCATTTTGCTTATTACAATTATTATTTTCACAGATCTTTTGGCAATGATCTTATTATGTGACAAACATTTGATGTTATAGAAATTTTGTTTGTTTCCTGAAGTCCTTATTTCTGGCAGTATATGTATTTGATGAAAATTATATCCATAGTTGTTATAATTTTAGATATACAAGTCAACAAAATGCAATGATATGGTACAGACTAGTTGCTGCCCTAGAGGACCATTTTGTGCATTTGCACATGTTGAGCGTGAGTCATATTTTATGTTACGCAATTAATCTTCTTAATGAACCTTTTTGTAAACCATGCATGATGATATGTATTAAGTAGAGCTAAGTGTTTTTTGGCTGATCATGTCTTCATAAATGATGTAATGTATTAATAACATGTATGAGGCATTCATTTCCATTTGAATTTAAAATATACCTTGGTACATTATTTAATGTATCAATTAGGGTGTTTGTATTTGCTTGTGCTTTTCTTGTGACAGTAATGAAACAAAATTGGTATGATCAACATTTTGAATTATTCTGTCATAAAGGCTACTTTGTGAAACAATTGATAGTATGTCTACAATATACTAACCAAGTCATATTCAATTGGCACATAATGTCTCACGTCATATCAGCACCAGTATTCTTCATTTAAGTAACCTGTTAAGTTACTTCAAACTTACTTCAAAGGATGACACAAAGTATGTTGTTATTGTAGTGGGTGCTGTATAATTGGTTATGTTCATGTTATTTGCCAATGGCCTATAGCTGATGAAAATTTCTGACTACACATACATTATAAAATCATCAACAATGTTTGGTATTTATAATTTAATGTTTGTTAGCAATTTTTCACAGTTTAGATACAATGTCTGTTGGAAAATCGTTTTCGGAGAACATTTATGAATGCAAAATGTATAGAATAACATATTCTTTGCGCCAATACTTGGACATTCGATAATGTTTACTTGTACAGTTATTTTGACTACAATCATTTCTCATAAAATATTACCTTATTTTCCTTAAGTCAGACTTAACTTATCAAGTGAGTTGTTTAGCATGAATTTGATTAATGATGAGATGAGATTATTCTGAGTTGTCATGTTTTCAGAGGAGATAACAACACAGAGAGAGATATTACAGCAAGGATCTTCATTTTTAGCTGCTATGATATCAAATTTATTACCACAGTCTAGCATACAAGCTTCAGTTGGTAGTTCAAGCTTACCATTGTCAACAAGTGCTCCAATTACTTCTATTTTACAGTCTGCGGTAAGTTGAAGTCTTATACAATACATTAACCTGTTGTTCTTGTTACAGGTACAGTCAAACATGTGAACAAAAGCTATCCTGGGGAAAGACAAAATTTGGCTGTTATTGACAGATGGTTTTTATTAAATGGTCAATTTGTTTTAAATAATCAATACTATATTTTTAGATAATGACCTTTATTTGGAGGTTGCTGCAAACACAGGCTTGGCTGTGGACAATTTTCTCTTTGTGATATCTTTCTCTATGCTGATGTATTTTATTGGATGAATAAAGTGGATTGATACTGCTTTCTAGTTTAAGTATGAAAAAGTGCTAAATATTAGATATCATTAATCAAGAAGGTAAAACATCAATGACAGAGAATCTTTCTGTGAATTATCGGAGTGTAAGTTAATTATACCTGGACCAAATGTTTATTGTTTGAATTCTGTATTATTTAATCTATTATCACAGGGTTTTCATTAAAAACCGTTTGCCGATGAAAACCATCAGTTAAAACTGCAAAAAAAATCGGTTACAATCCTCAAGTGCAAAATACTTAAAAACTAGGCCACCCCCTGCCAAATTGGTTACTTTCACAAGAAAATCTGTTGAATATTAATTGAATATTAATGAAAACCCTGGTATCACTGCATGATGGAGATAGTTAATCATTGTGTTGATATTTTAGGATAACTCGCTACATGTTACAAATGGTGTTTCAACGAATACATGGACCAAAATGCCAGATCCTATTGGAAAAGAAAGATCAAATAGCACTTCTCATAATTCTGTAAGTGATATTTGTGTATTATATCTGCATAAAATGCTGATTACATCTTCTGTAGTTTTTTGTTGTCATTTTAAATACTCTGATTCTGTGAAAGTCCAACTTCAAATGCTGTATCAAAGATTATATATCAGAGTAATAATATGAACTCTCTTGACAAATGTGAGTTTACCAAGATGTGAGTTGATCAGGATAGAAGAGGTTAATACAGTGAATTTAATGTCATTGAAGTAGAACTGAAAATATGAACTTCTCTTGTTATAAATTTCAAATTGTTAGTACTATGTAGTATAAAAAATTATAATAGTTACTATAATAGATGTAATGGTATATATAAAGTTACAATACAATAAAGGAATGACCCACTCTTGTTATGAATTTCAGATTTTAAGTACTAATAGTATATCAAGTTTCGGTAGCAATAATACTATTGGATCACTACCTGAGCCAATTGGAAAGGGTCGTTCCAACAGTACGTCAAGCAGTATTACCTCTAGTGATAGCAGTGGGTTCTACCAAAAAGCTCCCGGATCAGAAAGGGACGATATTAATCAGGTATAAGTTGTGTTACATCAGATTATTGTTGGTGCTACTTTTAGTGTCATTTCTGTTAAAAATGTTGGCCTTCTAAGTACTAAATATAAAGCCATTGTTTGTTTTCTTGTTTTCATATTACCCAGAATTTTTTGTTTTTTACAATTGAGAAAAAAGGTAAGTATTGTCATGTTTAATGATAGAATTTGATTCTAAGTGAAAGTACTGATTAAGAAGAGATAATGTTTTAGCATCCTAACGAAGTTAAAAAGTTTTTTGTGATGTGTTCATTGTATTATTTATTGTAGATAAAATTAAGGCAACAACTTATAGCAATTGATAATGATGCTACATTAGATGCTACAGAGAAAGCAAGACGTAAACAGAATTTGATGTTAGTACATAACTTGAGCAGTGTTAGTTCGAGTGTACCAATATCTAGTACTTCACAAGTGATACCTATAACAACAATAATGTCACCTTTCGCTCCAGCATTCTATCCTCCCAGAGACACCGTGGGTTCTGTGATAGGTATGCTACAGTTTTTAGACTTCAAAAAATAGTCTCGAAAATAAATAAAGATTAGTTTGAAAGATAAAAAAGTTCTACAATAAAAAAAATCACATTAATTACAAGTAATCACAATCAAGCACATGTCGGGCATTTTTATTTTGAACACTTCTACATTTTGTAAATGATGGAATAAAATGTGAAAACTTCATCTTTAGTTCTTTACTAATTTCAAAATGAAGTGTTATAGAGATGTACTGATACAATGAATGTATTGTTTATGATTGCAGAACAAGCATTAGAAGATATCACATTAGATGATATTGATATCAACAATTTAGATAAAGAAATAGACAATGATACAAATTCTCTAAGTAGTTCTATTAGTGCTGGTCTATCATCAGGTAAGTTTATTTATTTACTTTTATGTATATTCTGACATATTTTTATGTGAAGATTTGATAATGTTTGGAAAATTTCAAGATAATTGCACCATGAATAACTACTAATTAACTACATAATTGGATGAAGGAATATATTTATAACAATACAGTAGATGTTTACTTTTCAATTGCTTAAAACCTTAAAATGTAGATCAATTACATTGATGTAATTCTTGTAGGGTTTGGTTCGACATCTGTCCCTATAGGTATACCACCGTGTCATATACCACGAGGGAGTGTCGGTAGTCTAAGTCAATCTCCTACATCTCCGTACGGAAGCTTTCCCCACTCCATACTACCACTTCAAACTCAGAAAGAGTCAATAAGTGAGGTAAGCTTATCTGGCAATCTGGAGAACCTTTTGGTAAATAGGATACTTTTTCCTTATAAACTAATATACAGGCGCCTTGTATTTCTGCGGTACTGAAATTATATTTTGCATACATAAGTATGAATGTTCCGAATACAGTGGCATAAACTGTGGCAGCCATTTTTAAAGGTACATTCTCATATTACTGATGTAACCACTTCATGACTAGCACCATAATTATTTCTAAAACAATTTCATAAGACAAACTACCTTTAACTGTCAATCAAAATTTGAGTGATGTCATGGGACGATTGGTTTCTTGTGATCCATAAAAAACAAAGATAACAATATGTAGGGAGTTCGGGTACATGTGTATGAGCATTCAAAAAGTGATAATTATATGAACTATTGATTTTAATGCAAATACCTTTATACTGAGTATGCTGTTGCTGAAAATGTTGACACAAAACAGAAGTTGTCTCTTTGTGAAACTAGGTGACATACAGGTGGCGCATAGTTCTGATTATACTGGAAATGTAATATACTGGTGATATATGGGTACCGCAGAAATACAAAGCGAGAGTGTACTCTGATTTCATGCTTGTTTTAGATTGATTTACATTCTGATGTTAAGTGAAACTTACCTAGGATTATTGTACAATTTAATAATGATTTAAGAGCAAATTAACTCTTTTTTATAACCCAAATACATTTTATATTGGATTTTAATCATATGGGTGTACTTAATTTATGCTTTAATATTTATTGTTTAACATTTCAATATTTTTGATGGACATGTACTTGCATTTTGTTGGTAACTGTTGTTTGTTACTTGATATATTACAATCACTTCATGTATTTTTTCTTTGTGTATTTAGAGTTATCTAGGGCAACACAACCATATGAAATTTTCTGGTAGTCCATTTGGAGACTTAAATTCAATGTCTCCCAGAAATGGTACAGGAGGCCCACATTCACCTCTCTATTCACAAAGTGTTACAAATAGTTTAGGCAGTAGCCAGGGCAATGATGTACAAAAACTACAAACTGATGTACAACTATATAAGACCAAACTTGATCATTGGGAACAGGCATATAATCAGGCTAAAGCTGTAAGTAGATCTTGATGTTTACTTTCTAAATATTCTATTTACTTCATTTGAACTGTTGGTAACACCTGGTATGGTTATACACCACACAGCTCCATAATCATGATTTTGATCTCTTGATATGATTGTTAAGACCAAACGCTTCATTTGTGTTACTATAGATATGACATGAATATTTATTTGTTGTAGGCCTGTGAGGCTTGGAAGAAGGAAGCTGAAGATAGTTCTAGAAAAATGAAAACTATAGAAGATGAGAAAATGACAATGGTGAAACAAAGAGATGAGGTAAGAATTTCTTTTCATGTCTCAAGCCATGTTTGTGTTTTTTTTCTTAGATTTTTTTTTCAACCGAAGTGCTATGTTACTCAGCCATTGTCGTATGTTGACTTCAAATTCGAAATATGCATAATGTGCTACTTAAAGAGATGTCCTCTGTCAACTTTTCACACATTTACCATTGAACAAGAAATTCTAAGTCATATTGCTCACTGTCAGTTTTTTTTTCATTTTTTAGGACTGAATGAGTAATTCTTGACAAGGATTGTTTTGTTTAAATAAAGGAATACCAGCTAGTTTGTCTTTTACATCTGTTTGGCTGTGTATACTACTTTAATTCTGAAACAAATCACACCCTTTAACAATCTCATATCAGTTTGGTCATTGTACTATTATGGAAATAGTGAATAAATCTATATTGATAGCCTTTTTCTGAGGATTTAAATGCCTTGTTAACTTGACTACTCTTTTTACTGTTCTGAAATTTGATACTGCTTAATGTTAGTCCAGTATTGTATGTTTGTTACATAATGTTTATTGTTACACTAAGATAGTTTCTTGTATGCCTATTAAAAATTGTTACAGGCACTCAATCAGTATAAGAAATTAAAAGTTGAAGCAACATCTTTGAAAACTGCTGGTAATGCTCTACGTTCTTCTCAAGCAAATAGTGAACTTGATGCCTTGATGTTACCACAGTTACGACAATTACAACAACAACTTAGAACAGATCTAGAAAAAGTTGAGCAGGTATGGTTAAATAAGCTGTGATGTCTTACAATATTTTATCTGACCTGTTTATAAAGATGAGCTTGTAAATCAGTTTGAAGAACATCATTTCTCTTCAATCAAACCCACTAATGATTAGTTACTGTATACTCTGAACATCTTTTACTTGATCCTCAAGTATAGTGACATGGGTTGATTTGGATGCATGAAAGTATAATGGAAAAGGTGGAATAGCATTATTTAGTTATCTTATCTCAGTAGAGGACCACAAGGTACTGCAACACAATAAAATTTAAAGCTCTAGTAGGCCCAGCACTTTTGGTCAAGATGATGTTTTCCCTCTATAAGTCTATGTAAAAATTATTTGCTTTTCAATTAAAACTTCACTATAACTGATCCTGCCTCAGTTTAAGCTGGATGAGTGGGATTGATTCTTTCATTTTGTTGTGTTATATGTTACAGATGACTTCATTTTAGTTGATTATTTAAGTTCCATGTAGACATAAATATCATAACTACATCATAAAAGTAAAGATTACAAATGAATGTTAATAATGAGTAAGAATTGCTTTCAGAAGTCTGAAAAATCCTAATAGTGACATATTTGATTTATTTTCTTACAGGTAATTTACAAGCAGTCAGCAGTTAAATGTGTTATATGTCAAGATAAGAATCGGAGTATAGCGACGTCTCCATGCAATCATTGTGTGATGTGTGAAATCTGTGCTCCCTCTAAATCGGAATGTCCCTTGTGTAGATCCCAGATAGTTCAAAGAGGGACGGTGAACTATCATTTGTAATGATAGTATATCATAGGGTTTATGAACAATTCAAATTAGACTTTTAACAAATTTGGTTATCATCAGAAAGCAGGTAGCTTTACTTTCTTGAAGAAAGATAAAGATTTAGTTTATTTCTTGAAATAATATTTTAAAAATAGGTTTAAATAATTTGATAGGATTTATGAATACTGTGTCCAGTCTGTACATTATGTATAGTGACAATATTGTATGGATTCTATATTGTTTTTAACTTGCAATTGATAAGAGTTTTCATTTGTTATATTTTGTTATTTGTTTTCGATCACCTTATGTTTGTATATCATTTACTAGTATAGTATATTTTTACTTAAATGTGAAATTTGAAGTTGTAAGAAGTTCTGAAGACAATTGGTATGTCCTGAATGTTTTGATTTTGATGTTTTTGAAACTTGATAGTGTTTTTTTTTATTAATTAGTCAATCATTTTAGATTATTTGTTGATTAGACCAATTACCTAGGCTACTGATTGAAAGAAGACTTTCAAAGACTTACAGATAGGGAAAGTCGTAGTTGTATTTTGTGTTGAAAGTAATTTAGACAGTATTAGATCAGAATATGTTAATGATAAATGGTAGTGTTGAATAACTATCAACTTATTTGTCACCTGCTGTAGTTTGCTTGGATACAGTGAACATTTTTGACAAATCTAATAATTTACTTTGAAGAAATGTTTTTTTCTTATTTGTAGAACATAGTGAAATCTTCATAAGTTGATAGATAATTATAGTGTGTATATCTTTGTGGAGAACTGTTTTATAAATATAGCATTGGGATGATCATTTACACCGATTTATTGACATGTTTGACTTTGTTAAGTCATCCTAATTGGATATTGATAATGTACTTATTGGATGTTTTATCATTGTTTTTGCTGTGCACTTAACTAATATTCCATTTCATTAGTTCACAATTCATGTCATTGTAGAAATGAATGTATTCCTGATTTACTAAATCACTTAATTAATTGTTCATCAATCCACTTGTTTTCAGATGCACTCATGTTTGTTTTGGCTTCTTATAAATACAAGAAGTATGCCATATTTTAGTTGTTAATTCTTTATCAAATTGACTCTCTACTGTTGATGTATTCTATTTTACTATCATGTGTGCTATTTGACTTAATGACCATTTTTCATTAACATAATGTGTGTTCGATTGCTTTGATTTACATTTGAATGCCGCTGTACAACTCCAACCTCTCCTAGAAATTCAGCTATTCTTGGAAAACCAGTTTGATTGTTACATCATAATATCAGTGGTGATGTCATTCAATTGCCCCTTACTATTACGTTCTTTGTAGCGTCAGAAATACTTTAGTGTGTTCAATTCTAAAAAATGTAGATTTTATTAAAGAAACATATTTGTGCTTTATGAATATACAAAAAAGTGAACATCTAAAATTTGTCCCTAAAGGTTGGAAGTTGCACAGTGGCACTTGATGTTCCGTTGCAAAATTGTTCAGTTTCATAATATGGCTGTTTTAAACTATATTCACACGCGATGTCGCACTTTCCTTTGATTCTGAGTCTCAAGTATTTAAAAAAAAAAACATATTTATGAAGTTTCTGTTGTTTTGCTAAAACTATACACATTTATTATTACTCAATATGTCTAGACTGAATGTATGATGCTGCTGAGATATTCAGTGATTTTACTACTAGGCTTTATTGAAAGTATATGTTTCTTGACCATGGCTAAGTTATTTATCAATGCTTGAAAGTTGTAGACCTGCATTAATTTTATAAAAAACACTTCATGTTAATGAAACCGCACTCATTATCATAAAGCATAGGACTTCGTAGCATTGAATACTAATAAGCTTATACTGGTAGTTTACTACAGCGTGTGTGATATTACATGTTTAGAAATCTGTATTCCCTAGTATTATTTCATTTTCTCACATAAATATATGTATATATGATTGAGATTGTCTTGCTGAACATGATGGAGGTTTACTGTTGTTATCACAAATTGATTATTAACGATTTAGTTGTTGATTGAAAACTAAGTTTAAGAATCTCATAAACATGTATATATCATGGCTATTTAGTTAATCTCATTCTTGGATCATGATTTATATTTTTTCAGATTTAAACATTTGTTGACTAAGATTGAAGGATGCAAGTGTTCCACGATTGTTAATACATTTCTACTCTTTATCCTTCTTAAACTTGCACACATACTCTTTGTTTTGTAACCAGGAATAATTTACTGTTAGGAATAGCATTTGGAATCAGTGAAAATACTAGAATGAACAGAAGTTTAACGTAGCTGCTGTTATTTTTTGTCTTAGAAAAAAATATTGTAAGAGGTGATTGAACAAGTTGAGATGTTCAATTCTTGGTGTAAGTGTACTCACTGGTTGAACATTTTTAGAACATTGGCAGGATATAACACTGGCTCTGTTAGCGTATTCAGTATTTTAATGGACCGTCATTGTTGAATTGATAACATGTAATAAATATTGTTATCGTATGACTGAGTTTCTGATATAGCCGCAGGTCGGCTGTTGTTTATCAATATGATTATAATGTACCTAAATCATGGACCAGTCACGTCTTGATAGTTAGTGCAATAATTGTTCTGTATATTGAAAGATTTGAGACTCAGGCATGTGAGATGTAAGTGGGTATGTTACCAGGTCTCTCCTGTATTTCATTGTAAATTCTTCAAGTCTAATGTTTTTGTCTTGAGGTAAGAGAATATAAAAATATATATCGAAAGAATTTAAATGGCGTAAAATTGGCGTCTCATTGTATTCAATAAGTTAAATTTTGTACAAACGAATTGATGATATTTTTGTTTGCTATCTGCCAGAAATTTTGTAAAGCACTTCAGTGTCGTTCTTTGTGTTAAATGGGTCATAAATGGTGTTTTTTGTGAAATGAAAGTTTGTCATTGACAAGAATTAGTTATTTCCTTATAGTGAATCACTTTAAATTTGGATTTACATGATCTCGTTTGTAATATAATTCTATAGTCTGTGTGGTAAATGTTTAATCAAATTGTTCTGGTTGATCATTTTTATCTGTAAATACATGTGATTAATTCATTATGGATTTGAACTTGTTGTTCAATCATATTAATACAGTTCCGCCATTGGTGCATACAATATAAGAAGAGGTATTAAAGATAAGTTCCCTTAGTTGGAAACCATGATTTTCTGTCTGGTAATTTTCCATCTGTTAAAAAGAATGAAATCTTTATTGACTTGATAATTGTTAGAATGATACTGTACTCTTTAGGTCTTTGGTTGAGTGTATACCGGTACATATATGATAGTGTTATAATTTGACCCACTACCGAGTCATCTATAATTTTCCATTTGATCCTATGAATTTACAGATAAGAATGACATTACCATCGAATGAATACATGATAGTAAGTTCATTATCAAATATTGTCAGTTCATCATCCATTATGTGAATATATCGCTCAGGTTGTGAATGGAATTCGTCGATCAAAATAGATTGTTTCTTCTATTTTATTGTCATAAACTATTTTTGTACATCCGTATGCAAGTTTGATGCCACATAATATGTTGTGTATCACTGAAGTTTTCTCATAGATATAGTTTTCAAGCAGATATAGTGTTTAGAGATTTTATAGTTTGAATTTTTACAATAGTTTGATGAAACCTCATAAATTTACTAAGATTAAACATTTTGGTTTGATATGTTTAAAAATACCCCATAATTTACAATTGGTAACTAATATTTTTCAAATAAATTCATTTGTAATTAAATTATTGATGGAAATAAACATTTATCTCATAATAAGTAATTCCTGAGAATATTGGCGTATTTTCTCATTGTTTTTGACACATCTTTGATACCTTCTAGTGTAATATACTTGTTTGAAGAGTTACATTACTTTCAGAATCTTATTAATTTTAAAAGTAATTCTATGAATGGTTTACTTTCCAATGATTTTGTCAACAAACAAATAGATGACTGGTACAGATTGTAGCGATTGATGGAATAAAAATGATGTCTATGAGAGAACTTTACTATCATTATGTCTCAGGTACTCCGTGTCGTACTGTGTCCATGTTTTCATCAGGGTGTTAAATGTTCTCATTATTTCACACTATAATGTCACAATGTAAAATGATGACTACATTCTGTAGAAGAAAAAAAGATAATTTAGATTTAGGAATCAGTTTGCCTTATAATCGTATGAACAATGCTTAGAATTCAATGAAATGTACTTTGACCCATATTTTGCTTTTTGGAAGAATTATTCGACATTGTAAGATGGAGGTTTTACAATAACATTAACCAGCTCTGATAATTGTTACTTAACTCACGAAAAGTGGTTGATGTATGACAAATTATTTTGATCAGATTGTAAAGCTGAGTAAATCCAGTTTCTATCATTTGTTTCTCTTTTTCATAGTGCTGCATTATACTGAGTAAATGTAACATCATGTTTTTGACCATTTGGATATGTGAAAAATTGGTTTATTGTGATATGAAAATGATTTTATCTTTGCATTAAAATCTGAGTGTATAATTTCTTAATTACAGTACATAAAATACCTAGATTTCCTATTATGGGATTTTTGTCATAGGAATATTTCCTTTGTAATATATTTCAATATAAATGTTTTATCAAGAATGAGTATGAACTTACCATAAAACAGCCAATCATTGATCGTAACGTGCTGCTACATTTTGTTGAATTAAAGAACATACTTTGGCCTATATGTACTCTAACATCTCTAGATTAGGACATCGTAAATAATCAAGATGCACATTTTTTTTTCACTTCCTTGTAAATTTGGTCTTGTTTTTGATTCATTCGGGATAAGAAATTATGTATCCCTTGCTTGGTTGATTTCTTGTAGAGAATCTAAGGCAGTATGTATATTTGTTATTGAAAAGCACAATTATCACCAGGATTAAAGTCTTTATCACCATTTTAATGTTTTAAAGTCATTTGTCGTCAGTTTTTATTTTGAAAAAGTTTTAATTATTGGATTTTATGCAGTCAATGTGGAAAAGTTAATTTGGTAAAAAAGTGATTTATTTTTGTTACTTGATGATTTTTGATTGACCTGGAATTCTTTTCTTTAAACACCAAAATGAATGCTCTCTATAAGCTTTGATTATTTTATCTTAGGTGATTTTTGCTGGCTTTTGTTTACCGGCACATGATATGATACTGTAGATAATCTAAGAACAGACTGGTTTCATATTCGTACATGTAGTAGAGTTATTATTACTATATTATCAGCCTTGTTTGATCACTTGAACTGAAGTTAGAACTGGCAGAGATGACTTATACAATGTGTGTTTGATTTTATTGCAGATGGTACCCGTTGTGAAAATCAAATAAAAATTTGAAGGATTTCATTATTTTGTTTGTTGTTCATTTGGTTGCACTATCTATACTGGAATGTTTTCACATATTGCATGTACTGGTTCAAATTCTCCCATTTTGTGCATCGAATTTTATTACAGGACAACCTCTCCAGAGCGGCCTTCTCTTGTGCAGCAGCCTCCCTTCAACAGCAGCATGATTCTTCCCACTGCATGATTTAACTATTAAATTAACCTCTAGAGCAACATTCTATCAACAACAACATAATATTGCTACTCCCACAGGGTGTTGTTTTTGGAGAGGTTGCACTGGTATTGAATGATGGCTTTGTAATGATTGATAGGGATGTTTCATTATCACACCAGATCAATTGTTGCTGAAAAAAAAATAGATAAAGATGTCCCTTTATAAGAGGCATTGGGAGAAGAAAAAATGTGGCATGTATTCAGTGGTAGCTGTTTATCATAAAGCTGTAAAAGGCTGCACATTTTTATACATCATCTTCATGACCGGATGGGTTATGTGGCTGTGGATAGCATGGCAAGTAATGATCTCGTCAGAGCCACAATTCACCACTTACAATCCGAAAATCGAATCACAAATCTTTTGTTATTAAGTAACCCATTTAAAACTTAAACAGTGCAGTCCTGTTCAAAGACAGCAAAATTTAATTTTCTTTCAGGAATTAGGTAATAAATCAATAGGAACTAGTTCTGTGGCTTAAATTTATGTGTACCATACTCCCTTTAAATTTATTCATGGATGTACCAGCATTATTTTACTGTTTAAGCCTGATACCAATTCTCTGAAAAAATAAGACCTCATAGCAAACAACATAGACCATGATGAGACAATATATTCAGAGAAAAAGGTATTTTTTAAGAACAAACACTGTGCAAACAAACAAGATCGCGATCCACGAATCTCAGTGATGTCGTTTTCAATTGGATTCATGGTTACTAGAGTACTTTGATACTCACCCCAACTTTAATGCTTTATGAAAAAACCTGTGATGGCTATAGGCAGTACCCATGAGTTGGACTGGGTGTTTATAAGAACTGAATATAAATGTTCAAACAACCTAGATAGACTTGGTTTAAGCATGCTGAGACTTACCTGATATTATCAACTATTTAATGCTGGAAAAATGTGGCTGACAAATTGGTGCGATTGGATATTGGCACATAGAGAACCAATCACGTTCCGGTCCACCACAGTTTTTAGATGCTTCCAGTGTTTATATATAGGCAATTATTCTTGTATGTGCTTTATGTTAGGTTTATAATCTGCATACCAGTTTTAACCAATAAATTCTAAAATACCTGATAACTCGAAAAATATGACAGAAAGTCATCATACAATGTGTCATTGTACAAGGATAATATATATCTGTTGACTTTATGACATGAAAATAGTTCTAGGTTTTCTGGCTGGTTTATTGTTCATACTTATATTAACTCACATGTAAATTTTAACTTCTTTCATTATTTTTTACCAAAAAATGGGAAACCTATTATGAAATTAATTATATTTTTGGGGGAATTCCAAATTTGTTACAGAAATAGTTAACATTATCTCACCTCTATAAAACATGAAGATGTGAAGTTATGTATGACAAACATGAAGATGTGAAGTTATGTATGACAAATATGAAGATGTGAAGTTATGTATGACAAACATGAATTACGAGTTAGTTACAACCTCTTATCAAAGAAAAGAGACAGGGGTTGATATAAAGTATGGATGACAGGAATTAACATGGACCCTGTTTTTCTGAAATTTTATGAAAAGTAAAATGCTAGAAATAGCAAGTAAATTCTATTTTTTGTTCTCTAGTAGCAGATATTGAATTTATTTTTGAAATATGTTGATGAAACAAGTGTTTTATACATATATATAATTTATTATGTAGGTATTGCTCCATTATAATCATAGACTTATAGTGTATTCAACTTAGGTAATACAAATTCTGGATATTTACTTGTCACGCAAAAACAAGTATATTTGTCAGTTTGGAACTCATAATGTTAGTTCTTCAAACAAATCAAATATGTTTTCTCTGAGTCTCTTATTGTTAGACTTTCTTTTATATGTTGAATTTTCACTATCTGTCTGAATAGGAGATGGTAGTATTGGATCTGTGATGGTGACATTGTAATATATTCTGTATAATTATGTTAACCAAAATTGAAAAAGAATTGTCACAGAATATGAACCTGTCCATTTGATATACATTTGGTATACTATACTTGTACAAGTGTTTTTTCATTTTCAGTATTTGGTTCATATTTCAGTGTTATAAATAGAATTTATTACAATTTTACCATCTCAGGTCCATTACTTCAACCTATGATCTGTCTGTCATTAAATCATCTTTCTTTGAAGAATTCATGTTCATTGTTGTAACCCTTTGATTAACTACATGTACCAATATCTGGTGATAACTTTTGGTACTGGCTGCCTAACTTCATAGGATGATATCATGTGATGGTTAATTATGTTCAAAGAACTAAGTCCAAGGAAAACACTTAAAAATATACATTATTGAACTTCCTACTTTTTCCGTAAGGCTGTCCTTTGGGTACATATTATGGGAACACCACTCTATTAGTTAAACAGTTCTAATTAGTCCTCTCAAAACCTTTGTGAAAATGTTTATACTTTATAGGCATAATATTTCAGCCAAATTTGGTTAACCAGCAAATTTACCAGACACAATTCATAAATATGGCCAGTGATTCAGTAATTTATGATAACATAGACATTGTCCTCTCTATAAGTTGATCAGTGGGTGTGTTTTAGGACAATTTGCCTTACTTGATTGTACAGAGCAACTTCTCCAAAGCAATAGTAGTAGCAGAATTATGTAGTTGTTTAGAGTTGTTGCCCTAGGGAGGTTAAATTAATAGTTAAATCGGACATTGGGGAAAATCATGCTGTTGTTGAAGGGAGGTTGTTGCTCTAGAGAGGGCTGCTCTGGAGAGGTTGTACTGTATTTATATCACACTCTGTATGGCTAATCAGCATTCACTGAACTGAATTCTTGTAACTATTAAATCATACAAAAAACATTAAACAAATCCAAAACATTGACACCTCCAGGTTACATTATATGTTATAAGATAAAATAAACAGACAAGATTGTTTTCTAAAGTATTGCACAAATTTATTTCAAGATATGTCTGAAACAGTCGTACATAACATCCTACAGGAAGCAACAAATGTCTATCAATGTAACATGCATCAAAACATTTAATGAAATCAGAATTATTTCAGTGTAAAAGTACACTTTAAAAAATCCATCCACAATCTTATTATACAAATATTATGATAACAAAGGGGAAAATAAGTGCAAATTAGAGATTTCAGGAGGAATCAACCATCAAAGCATGACTGCTAAGCAAACATAATTGATAAGATGAATGGGTATAACATAAGGTAGAATGATACCTATCCGGAATACAGTTAAAATTTTTCCTCTAGAAACTTTTTTTTGGAATTCTTGATTCTAAATACATAAGCAATCTTTCAATAAACTGAACAAATGACCGGAATATAACCTCATACACCTGGAATATAGACTAACTTTTTCAATAACACATTCTAATAATTACTTTAATATACATATTAAATATTTATAAATAAATTACATGGATAATCATTAAAACAACAAAATGAACCAACAACACAGTGGTGAGCAGCTATGCTACAGAACAAACTAACACTGATAACTATACAACAAAGTGAAACATGCATACAGTAAGCACCATTTAACTAATAAACTCAGATCTATGGGTAAAAAATACAGCATACTGGTATATATCAGCATGTATGACTCAATTTGCATAATATTGCAGATACTGAGAAAAGATAAAATCAAAGTACTCATGGAAACTGACCTGACATAGATTTGCACTACAACATGAAACGGGAACTAGTTTAACAATAGCATGGTGGATGCAGATAAACATAGAACCAAGTTCTGCATAAAAATTCAAGCATGGCAAGCGAGTGACGGCTGTGGAAAGCTGAACTATTGTTTAGTTTCCAATCATCTCACGAGTGACATTATTTTAGGAAGATTAAAAAAATCATGACCAGACTGAACTAGATTACAAAAATTATAAACCAAATTGGAATTACACCTACTTTTATTAATAAATAAATGTAATTGATACAGAATATAGGTAAGTTTACGACATCTAAAATACTATCAAACATAACTTGTTTGTAAAGGTATAATAACTATCATATAAAATTATCAATGTTAACTTGGAATCAGTGGAGATAATCATTTTCATACATAAATGATTCAGAAAAAATTACAGGTACCGGTATGTCTTTTTTATTGCAGTCAACTGTTAAGTGACTTTATTGCAGAATGATAATAAACATTAATACGGACACATTCAGGCTATGTCTCCATATTTCATGTTTATGCTACTAACAGAAAAGACACAAAACAAGTTTCTATTACATTAATACAGTACAACAATATCTGAGGATATAATAACAAAACACATGACACCATTCATTACAATAGCACCAGTGTCCAGAATGGACTATACTGAAAATTGGTTTTAAACCAAGTATGTCATCCGCACAAAATAAAGTAAATATTATTATTAATTAAACTTTTAAAAAATCATCAATAATGATATTAATTAGTTCCAAACACAATTGAATATGAAAATATCAAATAATTGTAATGTAATAAATTTTAATGGGCATTTCCTCCCCCATTTAATTCAAAGCATAGTTACATTAAGTCATAACACAAAAATATGACAAGGTTTACTTCTCTAATATAGTTGCAATTATATCAAACACTAAAATTGTAAATAAACATGATTTATTTCAATTGGAATAAACAAAAAAAAAGTCATGTACCATATTCAATGGATTCAAGTTTTCCATCTACACATGCTTACATACACTCACATTAAAAAAATATTACTATCCTGTCCTAATAATGGTATCAAAGACCTGTAATCAATTATACCATGAACTAACAGAGAAAATTGCAGTACATGATTTTCAAACATAAAGCAGTATTTTATTCAAATTTCTTTAATCAATTTATGAAGTAAAAATAATCATCTACAGTAAAACCTGTAAACAAATGCCACTCTTCGGAAATACAAAATGTGGCCTTTCTTGACATGTGGTCTTTTTTCAGAATTTCTAAATTAAGTATCAGAACAAAATAGTACTTAATAAACAAAATAGTACTTAATAATCAAAGTTAATGCGCAAGTGAGTATATATAAGCTTTTACATGAGGGATACAGACAAACTTTTTTCATTAAGCAGACAGATACTTGGCACTTGCAGACTGGTACCTGGCACATGCAGTATGGTATTTGGCACTAGACTGGTACCTAGCACTTGTAGACTGGTACCTGGCACTTGCATACGGGTACCTGATACTTGCAAACTGGTACCTGGCACTTAAAAGAACAGTTCAAGCTTCTCTAACTTGGTTTTAGCTCTATAGAAATTTTACCATTTTTTTTTAAAATTAATGTCATATTGTTATATTTATGAACTGGTGGCCCTCTTACACAAGAAACAAATAGATGAACAAACATGGCCTAAACATGGATGGAGATTATTGGTACTATGTTACTATGACAACACAGCATTCACATCCAGGCAGCATTTTATACAATCATAGTTTAATACAAAGTTAAGATGAACAAATACCAATATTGAGACACCCTATTTGCTGCAGCTACATTCTGATATACAACAGTTTATAAGATGGTACATGGAAGTAGTTACGTATTTGAGCAATACAACAAAATACTAAAAACTAGAAATCACCAGGTCAAGTTCATACATAAGACTTTATAAGTCATTTACATGGGTAAATAATACCATAAACAGTAATATAATCAATACTAATACATGTATACATATCTAGTTTCAAATATCATTATTACCTGCATTACTACTTACATAACAACTTATACTAAATAACTAATACTCAAATTAAATTTCACCAATTATAAATAAAACTGTTTCTCATATAGCATACATAAAGCTGTATATATATCATGCGGTTATGCCTGAAAGGATACTGTATATAAGCCAGTATATTTATCACAGTATTTTTTAGATAGTCCAGCAGTAACAAGATCACTATTCATACAAACATCATCAATCCAAAGTGACTCTTTTTACATATAATGCTATACAATACCTTGTAAAGTACATTCAGATACAAGCGACCAATCTATGACTATATTTTAAAGCTAATAAAACAATCCTTAACTGGAGTAAGTCTTTAATCCAAACAATGAAAACTTGAATTAGTTCAAGTAACTAAACCTCTTCTTCATCAGTCATTTATATCTTTATTACCCAACAATAATTCAATATTAATTAACATAATCACAATTGATTGGATGAAAACATAAAATACAAACATGTTGGTATCCATGGAAACCTACATTTGTAGACTGATTACAAATCTCTCCATTTCTATTTTTTGTATCATAAGCAAAGAACCTATCTATCAATCATCTATGACATTTCATTTTGAGGTATTTTTACATATCTGGAACTAATAAATCTGATGTATGGATTAACTGACAGGTACATCAACACACAATATAGGTGATATCTGACGAGTGTGTTCAGCTATAGCAACTAACAGAGGTACGTCACTTCTATGAAACCTGCAACATAAATAGGCATAAATAATCAAATACAACAATCTACTTTTCCATTTGAAACAGTCTAAGAATGCATATTAATGGTGCTGATATATGTCCTATTTCTGACATAGGAACCTTAAGATAGGAATCATCTCTTGTTAGTTAGTACAGGATGACAGACAGTTCTTTGCACAGACTCCTATGATCCTAAAAATGAGACATTTTACACAGACATTTGTTGAAAACAAAATGTTAATGTTAAGTTTCTAAACCAATCAAAAGCACTACTTATTTAATCAAACACCAAAATCAGATAAATGACAACATTTTATTAGAGACTAATAAAGTCACATGTATCTAGAATGCGATGTATTTTATATACATGTATGTACAAACCCAAACATGTTGTATAGTTCTGTTAGTTTCTTGTTTTTCAAACATTCAGCCATCATTTTACTTTTAAAGTAAATTTCTTGCAATCGATCCTCAAGATGCATAACACACTGAAAGAAAATATACATACATGTAAATAAAAAATATACAAATGTATACTAACATGAAAAGGTTGAACAATAAACTTATAAATAATAATACCATACCATTGACAAATATCAAATATTTTCTGAAAGAATGAAATATTATAAGTGTAATGAATTGGAAATAATTCAAACGTACAATTTACTATGATAATGCACAATCCAAATATTCACAAGAAGTAGTCTTACTGTAGTAAAAACACACTTTTTTTATTTCTTCTCTCTCTCACTCTTAATATTCTTCTCTTTCTCTCTCATAACTACAAACTATTTTGTATCAGCTTTTTACACTTGACTCATATTATCTATCCAACCCTTCCTTATTATTTTTGTACGTAGGAACCATGTTCTGGTAAGTTAATGTTTTATGTATGTGTATATAATTTATTATTACTAAAAACAGAAAATCTAAAGTAAAATAGATGGAGATCTAATACTTACAAATTCTGGACTCATCTTCAGTTTTGCCATACTGACCACAGATTCAAAACATTTGTTGATAAGTTGTGAAGAACTACAGGGACTTGGGTCAGAATTCTTATCCAGATTCTGACTACTGTATTCACTGACTGTCCTGTAATATCAACATTAAAAGGTGGTCACTACAAGGAAACATGGTATTATGACCACATTCTGGACCCAGGACGTCGTCTAATACTGAGGTGATCCTTTTATAAGGTTGGCTTATAGAGAACATATTTAAAACTAGTTTTAACAAGAGGGCCATGATGGCCCTATAAATGCTCACCAGGAGAAAAGGTCATTTGGAGATTAACATTGTTGAAGTTTTCTATACGAGTCTAAGTAAGATCAAGTGACCCATCTGGTCCGTTTTTTATCCCATGGCCATTATATGAACAGATTTAAAAGAGGTCCATTAGACAAAGCTAGATACCAAATACCTAGGCTCTAGGCCTTGTGGTTTCGGAGAAGAAGATTTTTTAAAATTTTCCTATATAAAATAGAATAAACCCCAGGGCAGGGCCAATTTTGACCCCGGGCCATAATTTGAACAAACTTGGTAGAGGTCCACTACACAATGACACATACAAAATATCTAAGCTCTAGGCCTTGCGGTTTCGGAGAAGAAGATTTTTTAAATTTTCCTATATAAGTCTATATAAATCAAGTGACCCCCGGGGTGGGGCCAATTTTGACCCTAGGGCAATAATTTGAACAAACTTGGTAGAGGTCCACTAGACAATGCTACATACCAAATATCTTAGCTCTAGGCCTTGTGGTTTCGGAGGAGAAGATTTTTTAAATTTTCCTATATAAGTCTATATAAATCAAGTGACCCAAGGGGCGGGGCCAATTGACCCTAGGGCAATAATTTCAACAAACTTGGTAGAAGTCCACTAGACAATGCCACATACCAAATATCTTAGCTCTAGGCCTTGTGGTTTCGGAGAAGAAGATTTTTTAAATTTTCCTATATAAAATAGAATAAACCCCAGGGCACGGCTAATTTTGACCCCAGGGCCATAATTTGAACAAACTTGGTAGAGGTCCACTACACAATGCCACATACAAAATATCTAAGCTCTAGGCCTTGCGGTTTCGGAGAAGAAGATTTTTCAAATTTTCCTATATAAGTCTATATAAATCAAGTGACACCCGGGGCGCGGCCAATTTTGACCCTAGGGCAATAATTTGAACAAACTTGGTAGAGGTTCACTGGACAATGCTATATGCCAAATATCTTAGCTCTAGGCCTTGTGGTTTCGGAGAAGAAGATTTTTTAAATTTTCCTATATAAAATAGAATAAACCCCAGGGCACGGCTAATTTTGACCCCAGGGCCATAATTTGAACAAACTTGGTAGAGGTCCACTACACAATGCCACATACAAAATATCTAAGCTCTAGGCCTTGCGGTTTCAGAGTAGAAGATTTTTCAAATTTTCCTATATAAGTCTATATAAATCAAGTGACCCCCAGGGCAGGGCCAATTTTGACCCCGGGGCCATAATTTCAACAAACTTGGTAGAGGTCCACTAGACAATGCCACATACAAAATATCTAAGCTCTAGGCCTTGCGGTTTCGGAGAAGAAGATTTTTAAAATTTTCCTATATAAGTCTATATAAATCAAGTGACCCCCGGGGCAGGGCCAATTTTGACCCTAGGGCAATAATTTGAACAAACTTGGTAGAGGTCCACTAGACTATGCTACACACCAAATATCAAAGCTCTAGGCATTGTAGTTTTTGACAAGAAGATTTTTTAAATTTCCTATATAAGTCTATGTAAAATCAAGTTACCCCCGGGGCGGAGCCAATTTTGACCCTAGGGGTATAATTTGAACAATCTTTGTAGAGTTCCATTAGACAATGCTACATACCAAATATCACAGCTATAGGCCCTGTGGTTTCAGACAAGAAGATTTTTTAAGTTTTTTCAATTTGTTGCCATAGCAACCAGAATTTTTAATGAAATTTAATTTTTTGAATAACTTTGAAAGGGGACCACCCAAGGATCATTCCAGTCAAGTTTGGTTGCAATCGGCATAGCGGTGTAGGAGGAGATGTTGTTTTAAGTAAACATGGACGCCACGTATTCGTAACGACGCACGATGGACGCAGGGCGATCACAAAAGCTCACCCTGAGCACATTCGTGCTCTGGTGAGCTAAAAAGGTTGGTTGTACCAATGAGGTGGTTATATTATTGAGGTGATCACTATGTGGATTTTTTCTGTATATAGGTCCCTGGTTATGGTTTTCTTATACATTCTGATACTATTTTAAGACTCTTTATTTATTTTTTGGGAGGGGGGTACCTAATTTATTCCCTCCATCACTTAACCATTTTAAGACTTGTTATATGTGGTTTCAATAGCAACTTGATAACTGGACAAATTATATAAACACTTACATTGTGTCAGTGTCAGCAACAATACAAACAGCTTCAGCAATAGGCTCATCTAATACAGAGTACTGAAAAATATTATTTAAAATACATTGTTGAGTAAACATAATACATGTATACTTAATTTGTATCTACATAAATGTATGTAAATTCTATACTACAAATTTACATTAGAGTATCTTCACACATGTATTGAGATTCAAATACACATGTACTAATCAAACCAGATGATAAACTGAGAAATAATCACCACACCATAACTTACACATGCATTGAGATCAAATAACCATCTGGATAAAGCCAAAAGTTCAGGAAGGTCAAATTTTAACTATATTTTACAGTAAAAATTGTGTCATCAATTATTTACCAATGGCCAACAACCTACCCCAATCTAAGGAAATGACAGGGTGAAATGTTAAAACCTGTGTAGGAAAAATATTATGATGTCATCCAATTAAACAACAGAGTAAGAACTTTGTTAAAAGTAAAACTATTCTAAACCACTCACTTGTAAAGCCATTCTGAGATCAGCAATGATTTTATCCTTGCAGTTTTTATCTGAGGTACCATGAAGTACAAAATCTGACATATAATGATCAGAATAATCCCCTAGCAATGATCGGCCAAAGTTCTTATTGAATTCTTTCTGGCTGCTGCAACTGATCTCTGGACTTAATCTGGAAATAAAACCAAAATTTTAAAAAATCAATACTATGATGAATAATAACATCAATGTCATTGTTTTTAATTTATTCTTATAATCAACACCTCAACATAACACCCATCAATCATATGTACAATACAGGCATTAATGTTGAAAAATAGAATTGAAATAGTGAGAAACATTACTTACACCGGAAGTGGCAGTTCATGACAGAAAGATCGTGGATCACAGAAATCAAAGTCAATGCTACTTGTAGATGAAATATGTCTTCTTTTATACAATTCTGTCGGTGTAACTGGCCTGAAAACATGTATATAATATATATAATAATGTAAACAATCAAACAAATAAATATTAATATACTGAAACAATCAACCAACCGACATTGCTTAATAAATCTGACTGAAGACTTAATTTAGTAAAAGGCCATTCTTTCAAAACATTCATTTATTTCTAGAACAAAATTACCAAAGAATAAAGGCCATCTGATGATAAAGACCAGATTATATCTTTCCTCCCAAGGGTGGCCTTTATTCAAAGAACTGACTGTTTATCAGACACAGATACTTTAAAGACTTATAATTAACTGATCTTTCAATAAAATTTAAACAAATCTTACCGGCATCTTCCAGGAAAGTTTTTGGTAGACTCAGAAACCTGTCGGGATAGAGACGATCTTCTAAATTTGTATGTTTGATCCAGTGATCCCACTCTGGCCCTGTGGGAATCCCCTTTTCCTTGACTGGGAGCTGTAAGGTCTGGCAATGAGGGAGCTTTGCAGTTATCTTGCTTTAAGTTGCACTTTCTTGGTAAATCTACCACTCTATCTTTCTCGTCAATTTCATCAATAGTTTTGGTTTCAATACCTTCATCTTCAAAGTATTCATTAAACATACTATTACTTCCTTTCTTTACAAATACTGCTTTTATTTCTTCATGAGTTAGCACCTTATTAGCATTTTGAGGAATATTAATATCATACCCAACGACAGACAATTTTGGTACTTCAACATCTTTAGTTTTTATACCTACAGATTTACGAATATGTTCCATTTTTTCAGTTTTTGCATCTTCAATAATATCAGCCATAGACAGTTTACATTCCTTTAATTCCTGAGAAGTAGTTTCTTCAGACTGATGAGATTCGTTACCTGGAATTTTCAATGTCAGTTTTAAAGTGTCTTTCTTCTTCTGGATCTTTTCTTTTCTGTCAGTTTCTGACTCTTTATCAGGAGGGTCATTAGTAGAATTGGTTTGACCTACTTCATTCATAGCACAGAGACAGAAATCTGATGACACATAAAAAACACTTTTTCCAACCTTATTTTCTTCAACATTCTGGGAAAACCGATTTCTTTTACACGCTTCACACACTTCAGAATGTTCTAAATTCTGTTCTTGTACTGAGTTATTACTGTTACAATCCATGTCAGATCCACCTGACTTTTTATCACTAAGTAAAGAATCTAACCTCATTGATTGAAATGAAACTGTGTCAGATTTTTCTGTACCAGTGTGTTCGTCAAATTTAAATTTTTCATCACTGTTAACTGGAGTTGGGCTAGAAAGTCCAAAAGCTCTATCTGATTCATTGACAGGTGTTGGTGTACCTCCTAACATTCTATCACCATCGTTAGGACTCTCTGAGGAGAAGTTAAGACTTTGAAGGTAGGTTTCCAGGCAACCAGTTTCTGCTGTCTCCAGTATATCACTACAGCGAATGAAGTAACTGAGAACATACAGAATTTTACGCACAATGTCAGCTTTTTTACCAACTATTACAGTTCTTGATAATTTGAGAGGAAAACCTATAGCACCATACAAGTCACTGAAAAAAAAGTTACATTTAATACAAAAACTATTCCACAAAAAGAAAAACTTCCATAAAACAATTTTTTCAAACCATCTATCCTCAAAGCTTTCTTTTAAGTTAATAAAATTATTGAATAACATCATTATAGACAGCATATAAACTTAAATTTCAACAAATTGATAATCAGAAAAAGATCAACCATCAATATACAACTAATACAAATTTATAAAAATCATAACTAAAACATATATTAGACATATGTTCCAACACATAAAATTGACTACATGAAGAAAACTATCAATACATGTATTTACATCCAAATAATTGAAAAACAAGAGGGCCAAGATGGCCCTATATTGCTCACATGACAATCACTGTTCACTCATTAAAACATTGTTTTGAACCGGTGACCTAGTTTTTGATCCCAGACGACCTATGTTCGAATTTGTCTTACATATCATTAAGACAAACAGTCTGACTAGGTTTGGTGAAGATACGATCAAAATTTGACATCTAGTGTTAATAAGGTTTTCCTACGATTTGACCTTGTGACCTGGCTTTTGACCCTAGGTGACCCATATTTGAACTTGTCCTTAATATCATTAAGACAAACAATCTGACAAGGTTTGGCCAAGATCCAATCAAAACCATGACATTTAGAGCTTTTACAAGATTTTTACCTAGGATTTGACCTTGTGACCCAGTTTTTGAACCCGGCTGACCCATGTTCATCCTTGACCCACATATCATTGAGGCAAACATTTTGACAAGGTTTGGTTAAGATCCAATAATAACTGTGAAATCTACAGTGTTAACATGGTTTTTCATAAGATTTGACCTAGCGACCTAGTTTTTGACCCAAGATGACCCATGTTCGAACTCGTCCAAGATATTATGAAGACAAACATTCTGACAAGGTTTCATGATCATCCAATCAAAACAGTGACTTCTAGAGTGTTCACAAGGTTTTCCAGCAATTTGCCCTAGTGACCTAATTTTACTACAGAAATGACCCATTATCAAACTTGACCTACATATTATTAAAATAAACATTCTGACACAGTATCATGAAGATAAAGTCAAAACAGTGATTTCTAAAGTGTTCACAAGGTTTTCCCTTATTTGGCCCTGGTGACCTAGTTTTTGACCCCAAATGGCCCAATATCGAACTCGTCCGAGATTTTGTTGATATTAACGTTGCTAAAATTGAGCCAAAAATGTGGCCCCTAGTGTGGTCACAACAAAAAGTTTGACGACGCACACCGCACGACACACATCGCACGACGCCGGACGGAGAGTGATCCTAATAGCTCACTTTGTCACTTTGTGACATGTGAGCTAAAAATCAATCAATATAAAAAATTGCAACAAGAGCAGTGTAAAACAAATTAATGATATTGTTAATTATCCAATTAGTGACGACATTTCTCCACTGAAGTTTAAACAACGTGGAGATGCACTAGATAACTGTTTATTATATATTTTATCACAATTTATCATAATTGTATAATTTCTACATACCCAAGTTGAGCCCACAGTGGATTATAAGGATGTGACTTTGCCAGTGTGTTTACCCATTTAGCTGAATGTTTATCTAGATAGGTGGCTGATGGGGACCCACCCGCAGGAACAACTGTAGGGATCCAGGCAAGATGGTGAGTAAGTACGGCCGTCACTAATGTACTCATAAAACTACAAAATGCAAGAGAATGAAACACATCACAATATAAACATAAACATTTCTTTGCATCAATAAACACACAAGGAAAATCACACAAATGATTTCAGCAAGTTCAACCCTAATTAGTCACTCAATGATTTAAATTGAATTTTGCAGTGAAATTTAAACACATCATTTAAACAAAACAAACAAGCTAAAATCCTTTGGCTCTTATGAAAGGTTAAATAAGTTAAAGAAAAGAGAATAGAAAAGGACTTTGTGAAGCATTTTTTAAATGTGAAATATTGATCCGTTAGTAGAATGATCGAAAGCGGTATATCTGTAGTTCTAGTAAAAAGATGGCAGGAAAAGAAATTTGATCAAACTACTGAATGAAGAAAATTCTGAGAAAAACTTACAAATTTGTATTCTTGTTGTCAAACTTGGTTACTAAGGTAACAAATTCCTTTAAGAAGTTATCACATAGAACATATCTGTAGTTACTGAATGCCATCATATTGAGCCAGACTGGTTCTGAGAGACGAGGTGCTGTATACAAGTCACAAATACCTCTCTTAAATGCTCCAAATGACTGAAATAATACAAGTGAACAATTCTATATAAATGGTAGGTAAGATTGCATAAATCAACAGTTTATCATGAACAGTCTACCGTATGTTCCCATAGCAATAAATTACCCCCTTTCTAACTAGTAATAACCTAACAATTAGTTAAGTTTGCATTGAGAAAAGAATGATATCAAACATGCCTGATCAGTATTGCTTATCAGATTTATATTATCTACAACAAAGAATTATTCAAAGAATAACAGCACCAGCAATATGACTATAAATATGGCCAAGTTTTAGGGTGTCCGCCTTTGGAACGGGAGATCAATGGTTCGAACCCCAGTGGTGACAGGGTTAGAACTGATGCCGTCGTTTGGCGGATCACCAGCAAGTTGAATAGTGGTTACCATAGGCCCATCTCAGGCACCTGGTAAAAAAGGAAGGGATTTGGGATGTACTGTCCGCACAAAAGATATGTATCTCATGTTCCTGATGACATGCATGCTAGGTAACCATGGAAACGTATGAGAATAAAGCTGGATTCTACTCCCAACTTACCTCAATAAGTCCTGATAGATACACATGTTTATTTCCTGAGTAGAAAGCTTTTTCTATGTTATTTCTAAGTTGTTCAAGATGGCTTTCAAACAACGCAATATGAGAGAAGAAGAAAGTCTCAAATAATCTGAAACATATAAAGTATCAAGATATAAAAATATCTACCACAAGTAAAAATTATGAAGAGACTATTTCCAAAGCCATTTATCAACTGATTGTTAAAGTATCTTTCTTATTATACTTGAATTATAAATAAATTCAATAGAACGAAAAATTGTTTGTATCTGGTTACACGCTCATTAAAAATAGGGTAGGTAGTGATTTTTGTCGTTATTGAAAGTGTGTTATTTATTAATACAGAAACCTCAATATCTGAAAGATGAGAGTACAAAATTAACTTCAAAATCACAATATCGTTTCAAAATAATTAATATGATAGCATATGTTATTATGATAGCATTTCTCATATATGTTATTATGATAGCATTTCTCATATATGTTATTATGATAGCATTTCTCATATATGTTATTATGATAGCATTTCTCATATATGTTATTATGATAGCATTTCTCATATATGTTATTAAATTATATGATGATCAAAAGACATACCTGTTGGCATCTTCATTCTGTTCATCTATTGTACTAAATAGTATACCCAGAGCCATCTTACACTTTCTGGAGCGACTTGGAGAAACCAACTGAAAAAATAATAAAATTTGTATTTATGAATTAAACAGATAGATAAATTTCTGTATAAATACGACAAAATTAAAAACTAGAAATTTTATTTTGCATTACGTCAACTACACTATACGAAGGATAAGACATAAAGAGATTTGAAAATCTCTTATTTCCATTGTGGCCCCTTTAATCTCTTAACAGAATAAACACAAGAGTGAGATAATGCTAGATTGAAAGAAAGTTTCCTAGTTTTTACATCTGCCTTAAATACAGTACCTAGGAAAAAATCTTACCTCTGGCATATCTTGTTGACTTCTTCTCCGTCCTGACAAACAGGATTCCAATGAGAAGTATTGACCTCTATTTAGTCTTCTATCTCTGTTTAAACTGTTACATCCACTGCTGCTGCTACCAGGGGATGGATATGTAGCATGGAAACTTCCACTGGAGTTCACTGTAAACAAACATTGGTAGTAAATTCAATTGAAGAAAAACTTGTGAGATTTTATCAATCTATAAGACTTTCCTTTATTTTTTTTATCAATAAATGAGTTCTAGCAGTAGCTCAAGTCACAAAGAGCCGACAAAAGACATTGTGAGCATTTTTAATAATTCATGGGGACTTATTCTTGACTATTTTAATCAATGGACAAGAAATCAATTTTTGTTGACACAGAAGAACACTTGTTAGTCATAACAGACACACAGCAACAAATAAACAGTGAAACATGAGCTAAAGGCCACTCTGTGAATAAAGGTCATTCTTTTAAAAACGTCATTTATTATTTAGAACAAAATGACTTCCACATTGAGACCACCCGTCACTAAAGGACACATTATGTCTTTCCAGAAGATGGCCTTTGTTTGACTGTACACATATCATATACTTACATGAACCAAGTCCACTTTCTTCATCAATCAGATCCACACTTCTCATTAACCAACGTGGTGATGGTGATGGTACATCTACAGGTATACTTTGTGCTGGAAAATAGGCAACATTCATTAAATAAATAACACTAAAATCTCAAGGGAAACATGTCAAGTCTGATATTGTCAAGAGATGAAGAAGTTGTATCATAATGGTTCAAACAAGCTTTTCAATGTGAATTTTTGACATTTGACCTTGAAGTATGACCTTCACCTTTAAGCACAACACAATGTCTCATCAAGGTAAATATTTGTGCAAAATTAATTAAAATCTGCCAAACGAGACAGACGGATGCACATACAATGCACATACTGCCATTGTGGCGACTCAATAAGCTCACCGCAAGTAGACTCGTAAAAAAGGAATGAATTCAATAATAATATATTCTAAACACATCAAGTGGTACAAGATAATGCACATACTGCCCGTCCTGAGGTTTGCATACAATAGGATCACAGACAAAAGAAATGTTCAAAACTTGCAAACATTACAAAAATACTTACCTATTCCATTACGACTATCTTGAGCAATCGGTCTTGGCATTGATAAATCTGGTGCACTCGAGAAATCCTCATCCCTGAAATTGTATACAGAATTCTCAATATATCAGACTAAGATAGTACAATTGTTTATACAAACAAGGAAGAATAGAACATTATAATTAAGTTACATCTTTTCAAGTACTGTAGTACTTACTTTATACATCTCATTGTGTATTTTACAATCTGTACATGTAGAAAATTAGTCGAAAACTTTATAGTCAATTTACAAATACCACAGAATTCTGCACTTAAGAACAATGTTACATTGTATCATATGATAAAAATACAAAACCGGAAGTAGCTTTTAATATCAAAGCAAGCTGATTTAAAGTTTACTTATTTTTCACATTGACTGTTAAACATATCATCCATTAATTAAATAAATCCTTGTGAAGAGACATGAGAAATTCTACTGTTCTAGTCAAGATATGTATTATGAATACTCACGTAACAGAATAACGTTTGGGTTTCTCTGGTATGAAAACTTTGGTTAGAATTAATTCAGCAGGTGACCTGGAAAAATATCATAAAACATGAAGGAACTCACTGAACATAGCATTCAGTAAATGGTAAACTGCATTTAAACATCCTTTGTCACACTTTTGTGTTTCAGAGAAATGACAGTATTAAGAATACTACCGTACTTAACCTATTGAAATTACATATATAATCACAAACCTTACTGTTAGCATCACTTGTATATCATAAATATACTAGAATCATACTCGGTTAAGTGTTATATATAATCTATTGACTATTGAAAGCAAAATTAACAAGTTCTAATAATTTATACAACTACGATTCCTACTTTACAACATGAACTTTTAACGACGTTCCCTTGTAAGCCACGCCCTCTGCTCCATACAAAATCTCTTCCAATCTTTTGCCATCTGATCCAGTCTTTGATGGCTGGAAGTATACAATAACACTTAAGTGGTATATACTAGTAGACCTTACATATAGAGCTAAGCAGCAATATTAACTGAGATAAAACATGTATGATGAGAAAATGAATAATACATGACACAGATGCAAGCATTTCCAGAAACATTATCCAGCAAGCTTTCAGCATTCAAATGTTACATAGCAGACAATATTAGTCACATGTATACATGCCCAGACACACATGCACAAACACACACATCGAAGAATGATGAAAATAAATGATCATCTCATTTCCACCCAGTTCAAAATATAAGCAGGTAGTTCATCAAGGCATAAATCACTCAAATAATAATAAATCAAAAGGATAAAGATATGATTCTGATCTTTCTGAAGATATCAAGGACTAGATTTCAAAAGTTGAGGCTCAAAAAAGAGCCTTATATGATAAAATTTAATGAGGCAACAAAATTTCCTGCTGATGTAATAGTAAATCTGACCCTTTGATAAAAATTCTTATGAGTCAGTGGCTTTATTTAATTAATTTCAACTCTCAAAATGCCATCAAATGGTAGGGAAATTTATGGACAGATTAACCAAATGCTTGTTATAAACCACATCATCATACCATATCATATCATGAGATAAATGTAAAAATAAACATAGTTAACACTAAGAGTAAACCAAATGTTTGTAATTAACAACATCATCATACCATATCACGAGATAAATGTAAATATAAACACAGTTCACATCATAGTTAAACATAATATATACAAGAACAATGTAATAACCATAAGCTTACACTTTTGTTTTAAATAAATAAACAAGGAAATAATACACCATGACGCATGTTTGTAAATCATTGATTGTGTATCTATAATATAAAAATAAAATAAAAACCCATACAAAGTCATGTGTATCATGAATAACAAAGCAACAATGGTTAAATCAGTACATTGTGTGAAACAAGGCCATACTAGAAAAATATTTTGTTTGAGATAACGCAACCTGCTACTCACCAAACATTTAGGGCAGTTGAGTAGTATCAAAAGAAGTGGGTGGAGTAAGAATAAATAATCCTTTAACGCATCATCATGGACATATGACTATTATATAAATTATGAATCATTACACAACACATAAAGCCATTAAAGGTAAAACTTTCATAAGTTAAAGATAGTAAAAACATTCACATTATAGTAATATATATATACTTAAGATAAACTAACCCATTATCACATGATTAACTGAAGATAATTCAATCTTTTATCAATAAATCATCTTGACACTCAACACAATATCTGATAATGAATATAATACCCAGGGTTCAAAAAATAGGTCAGGTTATTGACTCAAAATGGTAATCAGAAAAAAATCTAATATGCCAGTACAAAACAATTGAACTTTATAAAATATCACTCAGCAATAAGATAGGATATTCTTTCATGAAAGTCTACTTGACCTTCAGACATAAACTATCACGACGTGTCTTTAAAGTTGGTCAAATATACAATAAAAAGGCTAACTCAAATCACTAAATGCTTTAATGTACCTGTATGTCATTAAAATGTTTAAAAATAAAGCATTCATTGCAAATGTCCTAATTGATATTGTTAAAGAATGATAAAACGGTCAACACTACAGTTTAAAGAAAATACTTAAACATAATCGAAATGGGATAAAATGAACATGAATTTCAGTCACAGTCATAACTCTTGAATAAGGATTCAAGGTAGATATACATAAAGCACAATACTGGGCCAATACTTACAGTTAATTGCAATTTAATATAAATTCCAGATAATATAACAGTTAAATTAGACTAATACATAAATGGCATATCAAATGTACAACTCTCTGCGTAAAAATATTTGGCAACCACAATGTTTAAAAGTAAATGCTTCATTGAACAAGAGCACTGCAAGCTGTGCAAACACTTGTCTGTTCACAGCCTCAGTGAGATCTATCCACCTATGAAGTTTCATGTTGCTACCTCTTATAGTTTCTGAGTTATGAGCTAGCTTTTGCACAGATGAAGACGACACCAACCATGCAGTGATCACAATAGCTCGAATTTTTCCTTGAGCTGAGCTAAAAATAATGTTTAGTAATTACCTGATAGTTGTGCATCTTTGTATTCGTAACATTTTTCGGTATTTGTCCTTCTGCAACAGCATTGAGTTTTGTACCAGGACGGCACCATCTTGAACACTACAAAGTAAGACACAGAAATGATTTACTGGCAATGGGATGGACAGAACAGGTTTCTTTATCAATTTCCAGACACTACAAACCTCTTATAGTTCAACAATGTTGCATAAATTTAAATAACTGAAAAGATACACACCAGTCAGCAAACACTTTATTTCATATATTATAACATAACAGTCAGTAACAAATACTGGTTTCACTTGACTAAAAAAGTCAGTTAAGTCAAAGGTAAAAATTTTCATTTGAGATATATTTTCTATGAAACAAGGAAACATTCAACAAACCTTAAGTAAAAGAGCCAAAATACCCTTTAAAAGTTAAAAGAGAGTCATTCTTAAAAACATACCTTTTCATCTTCAGTGACACATTTTGAGTCAAATATTATTCTCCGGCCCTTTCCCTCACTTTCTTGAAACAACACAAGACGGATTGACTTCTCTTCAAATTGCGGCTTCTTCCAGCTAAAAATATATTTTGTAAGCTTACTTACTTTACTTCTAGATCAAAGTTGCGAAGAAAATCACCACTGTTGGTGATAAAATGCCAATTTCGATAAGGGTGGGAAGTTGGGAACACAATAAATGCAGAGCAATCACTCGAACTGTATTGTATATATGAGACATGAAAGAATTTACTTCATGATACTGTAAACTGCAGGAAACATATAATATATCATTGCAGAATATAAGCATTTAGATCTAGCATGTTGATACAAAATCTACTGTAGCATTCTCCAAAATGTGACTGTAAAACTCATGTCAAAATCCATAAGATAGAATCTTATCAAAATTTTCTAAAAATGAGTAAGGATGAACAATTGAGAACAAAAACTTAAAAGTTTTATAAAACGTAAGATTGAGAACATGAAATAACTTTCAAAGGACACAGTCGAGGGCATTTTTACAGCTGAGTTTAGAATAGAATTATAATGTTCCAGATTCTACAGTCAGCTAAACCATACTGTTTTACCATCATGGCCATTGAAAATGATTGATTCCATTCAAGTTTCAGCTCGAAGAAAAAAATGCAGATACTAAAATATGTTGCTTAAAATTAAAATTGATTAATATATATATATGTGTATAAAAATTATCAGTTAAATACAAAACCTTAATTTAACTTTTAAACTATCAAAATAAAAGTTAAGTATAACAAAAAGAAAATATTTATGTAACACTGAAATACCTCTGGCTATCATGGAGCATACATTTTTCTTTCAAGATTGAAGCAAGTGTTGTCTTAGACACTGATCCATTAATCACAGGCATTTTCATATCAAAAGTCTCCAAAGAACACAAAAAATCACATTATATTTAATCCTTAGACATAAAAGTGACACATGTACAACATTGTCACCAGGTAATCATACTGAAGTTGGTCACATGATGCTGGTCTTGTGCTGGTTACATGTATAGCTACTAAACAAGTTTCCAAAATGAATGTAAACAACATGTAGATGCTCTTCGACTTTGAAATGGTTCAGGATCAAAAATTTAAATTAAAACTTGAAAAATCTTAAGAATCTATATAAACTCATTAAAAGCAATGCAGAACAATAACCACTTTAAAAACTATACATGAATGCAGTAGCTGGAGGAAGCTGATTATGATATCTCAATTATTATCAGTCAGTCCCGTGACTTGATCAATATATGACCAACTCGTGACTTGGGAAACAGCGAGGCGTAGATTACACGTAAGACGATTTCGAGTCGTCATTGACTCAAATTTAATACTTACTCAGTTTTAGCTTCGCTGTATGACGATTTTCTACTATTTTGTCGCCCGAATTTTCGAGTATTTAGAAACTTTTGAATAAATGCCATATTGTTTTCATTGACATGCCTCCATTTTTAATCGTCACATGACAATTGTACTGTAAACCACATTGTAACGATGGTTTTCATTGGACGATGATTCATTTGGCTGTTGGCCAATATTCTATTTTTGGAAAGCGGAATAACCTACAGTAATCAAAGTACTGAAAGACCTTTTTTGAGAAAATTTGGCGCGTATATACTTTTACAGGTATACATATGTACGTAATATACGTACCTAGCTGACTTTAATAATTTATCAAAGAATAATGTTTATATTTATTGGACAAACAATGATTATATACTTCGTTAACATGAATAGTTAAAGAAGCAGAATTGGACAAGTTTTAAAAGATGAATGTACGTACAGCTATAATATGGGAGTCCATATTGAATGAAATCAATATAGATCTACGTATACGTAACTTCAAGATTTAACATAAACTTACAACTTTTGTGTCTCCGCTTTTAATGTGTTTCAGGAAGTACGCGTTTTCAACTATTTATTTTTATAAACATTGTTTTCTTAAGTAATAATTAGGACGCAGTGCTTATACGTAGTAATTATAAATAAGGACGTATGTAACAGGGACGTGACTAAAACCTAGTTGGAACTTCATTGACGCAGAACAAGCGTGGAGCGGACTTGAAAAGACAGCAAGAGATTTTCACTGGGTCGTTAGTTGTTACTACGCTTTTGTTACGTCAGTGAAGTTCTCACTACGTCTCAACAAGGTATATGCTAAGACCATATAGTATGTCCACATCGCGTTACAGAAGACTGCACGTACTAGGTTGTAATTTTGCTCTGGACATCACGTCTTTAGTACGTATGCAAAAGGTGCCCAGTACGTTCCTGTCAGGTGCCGAGCAATTGGTATAAATACTGGATTCATACCCCATTCTTTCATTTTCAGTCAGCAAATATGTAAACAAATGAATGCGACTGGTTATTGTACCAGGACAACAATTAAGCCATTTTGGATGCTCAAATTGCCATTTTCTAAATACTAAATAGAAGCAAAAGGAACATGAAGCAACCTAGATTATGTTATGTAAGTGCATATATATATAAGAAGACTTCTATTCGGCCATCATGCCCATTGAAAAATAAATGGACACATGGTACAGTATACATACGGAGCTAGTGAATGCAATGAGGAGGTTATTAGCACCCATATGGAGAGCACATAACAGTTCAGTCTGCATGGACGAAGTGAGCACGTAATAGGGACGTAGTATAAACGCAGCGGACCTGGTGACAACGGGAAGCTGCGCGCGTAATGAACTTACTGGGAACGTGATAGACGCAGTGAAATCCTGGCAAAGACGTTGTAAGGACGTAGTGAGAACCTGAGTGCATCATTTTTTCGAGTTTGGCCCCGTCCCCGCCACGTCCATCAAAGTTTTCATGACGTACGTGATGGGAACTTTGAGAGCGCGGTGCGGACGTGCTCTGGTGTGATGGGGGCATTATTAAAGACGACCAAAGTTTAATATCAGTTTAAATATAGCAAAACCTATTAATAAAAGGCCACCTTGGGAAAGAGATAATGTGGCCTTTACTGACAGATTACCTTTATTCGGAGGTCATGTATTTTGTTCCAAATAATATATGGCGGTTTTTATAGGAATTACCTTCGTTCGCAGAGTGGCCTTTATTCGGATGTGGCCGCTAAACTTTATTATGTCATGTTTGACTGTATGATCCATACATATACGATATCAGTACGAACAGATGACAATTAAATAACAATGTGTACAATCTATCCATGTTTTAATAACAACCAGTAAGTAAATGTAAAATTGAAAGGATCTAACTTAGGTTTGAAGAACACAAAATAAAGAATACGTTTTTTTCTGAAACAAATAAAACATATTGGTTGAATTATCTATATACATGTAGATTGAAAATGTTCAAGGTTTAATTTAGATGCACTATGCAATCTGGTTGACCCTGTGTACTCGTCTTCATGCACGTCTAAGATGGTTATAAAGTACATGTATGTACAAGTGAATGTAGGATAATATATTATAGTTTATCTTTATCATGAATCGTCCGTATTTTGTAACTTGAAGTTACGATTGTTACAACTATAGTTTGTGATATTATTACAAGCTAAGTTATGTTCATTTCAATCTTGATTCATACATGTAGTGAGGTAGATAAGTAAGTGAAATATTTGTTATCAACGTCATAATTGTACCACTACTGCCATTGTGAAAAGAAAAACAGACAGAAGAAAATTAGAAAATCTATATGCTCAGTACTCAGTCCTACTTGTAATACATCAACCAACGGAAGCAAGTCAAACCGGCTTCAAGTTAAACCGTTATCTAACCAAACCGGCCACACAAAGTTAAAGCGGCCACACTTCCATTTTTATTTTGGTCAAACCGGGCACATATTTTTTTAATACACTTTAAGCATGTTTATTCGTAATTATTTTTAGATTTCATTATATTTCTTCGTAATTATTTCTAGACTTCATTGTTATGCTAGGTAACAACAATAATGCATGCCATGGTCTATTGTAGTATCTTGAATGATTCACGTTATGTTGCGTAACGATTTTTTGTCAAACCGGTCCATATTTTTATTATTGTATTTGATTATTTTTGTGAGGTAAATATAATCGGATTGCGTTTAATAACATAGATTTAGGAACAACAAGAGCTCCGCGGTCGGAGACATATGTCCCCCCAAACAGGGCCTTGACACAGAGTTATCGCTCAAACGATTTTCACACTCCATGACACAGTGACCTTGACCTTTGACATAGTGACCCCAATTTCAAAAGGGGTCATCTACTATCCAAGGCCAATGCACCTGCAAAGTATCAGGCCCATCGGTGTGTTTCTGTTGACGAGTTATCGATCGGAAACGATTTTCACACTCAATGTCACAGTGACCTTGACCTTTCAGCTAGTGACCCCAGTTTCAATAGTGGTCACCTAGTGTCCAAGGCTAATGCACCTGCAAAGTATCAGGCCCATCGGTCAATCCGTAGACGAGGTATCGATCGGAAACGATTTTCACACTCCATGTCACAGTGACCTTGACCTTTCACCTATTGACCCCAGTTTCAATAGGGGTCATCTACTGTCCAAGGCCAATGCACCTGCGAAGTATCAGGCCCATTGGTCAATCCGTTGACGAGTTATCGATCGGAAACGATTTTCACACTCAATGTCACAGCAGACAGACGGACGGATGGACCGACCGACCGACCGACCGACCGACAGGCTAGCAAAACAATATATCCCCTCTACTTCGAAGGGGGGCAGTATTAAATTGAACACTTTTACTTAGGTGAACAACAGAACACAGCTAAAGTTAATGTTTCTACGATCAAAGTTTATAATAATTTTATTTCATATAAACCGTTACCATGTAGACTTATACAGTCCATTTGCTAGAAATAAATACATATTTACAAAGTAAATCAAACATTAATAGTAATTAATACACTTTTTGTTTTTTTTTGTTTAAGTTGTTGTGTTCAAACAGCTGAATACAATAAAAACAGTCTAGAATTTTCTTATTTATGATTTGACATATCATTACCGTATCTGTTTGTATTAACTACATTTTAAAAACACATACTAAATTACAATGAGACCAAAAGCATTAACATTATAAGTTATAAGACACGAATTGAAGCACATTTAACATTAAACAAATCATTAATCAAGTTGTCCAATATTGTTTCAGTGGATCCAGTATTGAAAAAAAAGATAAACACCTTTAATCACATACAGGTGCACATTTATACTATATATAAGCATGTGCATACAAATTAGTGTTTGTCTTAATGCAGTTATTAAAACATTGTGTTAATTGTTCCGTAACATTATAGACACGATACAAAATTTGGAAATGGAGATTGTTTCAACAATAATATTTATAATTCTTTTTAATACAGATATATATATATATACGTATATATAAATGCAAGTTTCGGTGAGGTGTAAAACGCGGATCCCGCGGATCCGGATCCAATATAGAACATATAGGGGGAAATATGGGGTGTTACGGATCCATACAGTCATGTAATGATGTATAACTTTTTCATTATTTCATTATTTCATTATTATTGTTCTATATTGGATCCGGATCAGCGGGATCCGCGTTTTACACCTGGCCCAAGTTTCTAAAACAGTAGTCATCATCATAGGATTCGCCCAAAATAAGTTTCAATATATATGTTATCAGTGGTAATTCTATTTTTTTGTGGCCAGTTTGACTAGTTTGTGACCGGTTTGACTCGAAACAAATATAGTGTGGCCGGTTTGACCAAAATGTGAGGCCGCTTTAACTTTTTTGTGGCCGGTTTGGCTAGATGACGGTTTGACTTGAGGCCGGTTTGACTGTAATCCCAACCAACTTCATTCTATGTGAATGTACAGATGAACACATACATGTGTGCATGTGTGCATGTGTTCTACTATTGATATAAATGACAGAAACTGAATAGTCTCCCAGTCATTTCTTAATTTTACACAAAAGGCAACTTAAGGACGTATATCACAATTGTATACATGTATTTCAAACGGATTGCGCGCTATTTTCGTACAAAACAAACTAAACATACAACTTTATTCAATCAACGGTTCTTTATTAAGAATAGAAAGTTTATAAGAAATACAGATGTATCTTGGTATATACAATCAGCATATAGTTAATAGGGGCACAATGGATAAATGAAACAAACAACAAAATATTCGAATTCCTGTCGAAACAACAATGGAAAGAACCACCATTATATCAACATCAATGACCTTTTCTAAACTTTTCTATAAAGTCAATAATCCGGTATAGTATTTGCTAAACAAACATCATGTGTATACATGTAATTATCATGTCTAGTTCATGGATCACATACACCGTCTTTATCACAAAACTGATCAACGTTTTTACTCTGTGAAGTGAATTCTGCAATATTAGACATCCGAAGTAGATATGGCAATAAGTCAGTCCACATAAAGTGTGCCCGATCAAACAGTCGTTGTCCCACACTAAACTCTTGGCTAATGTTGAAGTACAGCTGGCTGTCTAACGTATATTCAGGCCACACAATTCCTATAGCTTCAGGTTCATTTGGGTTCCTACAGGAAAATACATAACAATTAGCTAAATACGCCGATCAAACGAAGCAATATGACATACAAAGGCACAAACAGTCAGCGATGATTAAAATGATCGTTTTTTATGAAAATGGAAAATTCTGCACCAGATTGGGATTTTTTTCTCTTTGAAATTGGGAAAATGGATCATTTTTTCAAATTGGGAAGGCACCTTTTATGGGCACCATACAAAGAAGGAAAAAAACTCAGAACAGGATACTGTTCGGCGAAAACCTTTTTATAAGAGAAGTCGATATAAGTTGGTTAATGTATGTTACTACAATGGATGGGGAATCATTATTACTAAAAGCAGAGAGATAGGCAACTTGATTATAATATCAGGTATGATAGCATTTCGTGAATTCTGTGGCAGGTAAAACTCAAAAACGAACATACATAAATTATGTGAATACAAATGTAATAGATTTTCTGAAAGTTTTAAAGACTTGACCTCTGCATAATATAATATTTCCTTAATTAGTTTTTAGTTATACCCACTAGAATGTAATCGGCCTGAAAAAAATGGCACCACTAGATTTTTAAATGGTATTTAAGTAGGTACATTGTGTAGTATAAACAGTGTGTAATAAATCTAACAGTCAAAATTGATAGTTGAAATAATAAACGTTCAGAAAATGTAAAATTTATGCATGTACTTTATCAGTAGCTAAGAAGGTTTATTTGCTACAAAAACTGCAACTTTTGGGAAAAGTAATTATACAAAACTTATAGTCACACGCGATGTTACATGCTCAATAACTGAAGTTGCTATACTTGCTATTTATGTTTCTGCTAAAAGTTCTAAATATTTAGCCTTATTGTATATTATATGACAACTGGTTATAAGATACAGGTTGTTTATAAATAACCATGATATGGCTTACCCAGATTTAGCAAAGTTTGACCACATTGTGATTGTTTTCTTTGATAATTCTATTTCCCAGTTCTCTGGTTCTTCGCCATATGGATGTGTCCATGCTGTGTAACCTTCATCAGAGGTATCATAGCCAAACAAAAATGCATATTCACCTGCATGCTGAGCCCCTTTCACATTAGGAGGAGTTGGTAACAGTTGTTGAGACGAAATAGCATCAAACAAGTACAAATATGTTCGTAACTTGTTCTGAGACACAGAGCCTTCAGCAGCGTGGAGTTTTGTTATGTCAATAGTCTGAAAATTGAAAATGTAGTCAGAGCTCAACTTCATAAAAGAGTAGAATGCACTTTCATCATCGTCTGGGTTATTCCAATCGGTATATTCAAATGTCATAAGTTTCCTCACTGCTTCCGGAACATTGTCATCGAACATAACGCGGATAATTTCGGGAATTAGCTCAGTTTCATACGTCTGACGGTTTGTTGTGTAAGTTAAAGTATTATCAACACCAACTAATGGTGTTGTCATCATAAGACCTTCCATGGATGTTAGTCCCGTCATTACCTCATAACTTTGAAATAACGCTCTCCTTTCTTTCGCTGTGTTTGAAGAACCATGAAGAATTTCTAATGGAGTTTCCGGTACAAAGTCGCCGTCCACTGATACAGCAAATTCTAATGGAAACTTTTTGAACTTATTCACAGGATCATTATAGGATGTCATGAAATCTTCGTCGGTAACTCCTCTTAGACATTTAGCAAGTGTTGCGGAGTCAACTGTTTCGCCACAGCTGACAAGTTTCCCTAACCGTCTCGCATTTTTTAAAGGATCTGGCTGAAAAGCCCATGGGTTCTGAATTGATCCGCTTTGTGGTATAGCACGTTTGAAAAGACCTTGATTACCTGGGAACATTGTTTGATATACGACACTAGCACCTCCTGCTGATCCCCCAAATATGGTAATCAAATCAGGATCTCCACCAAAAGCTGCAATATTATCATGGATCCATTTTAAAGCCATGTGCTGATCAAAAAGTCCATAATTACCTGGCATATTACTGTCACCTGTGCTGAGAAATCCAAATATACCCAGTCTATAGTTAATGCTAACAACTATAACTTTCCCAAGCGAACCAAGGAAATCCCCAGGGTAGAGACTACCCGAACCAAAGACGAATCCTCCACCATGTATATACACCATCACCGGTAACTGGGAATTTGATGCATCAACAACTGGTGCGAAGACATTCAAGAAGAGACAATCATTAGATGACAGAAAAGCATGTTTTCTTCCTTCTGTTTGTGGTTTTCGTATGCCGCCAAGATCCATGGCAAGTTGTAAGCACGTAGCTCCAAGATGGGTGGCATCGTAAACTTCATCCATTCGTTCTTTTCTTTGTGGCTTCTGGAAACGTAATTCTCCAATAGGAGGTTCGGCGTATGGTATGCCCAGAAATCTACGCACCTTCACTGGTTTACCGTAAGCTTCAAATGATCGTACATATCCCTTGATTTTTCCAATATTTGTTTCAACTTCTACAGTTTCTTTTGTTTCCGATAAGAAAAAATAATTAAGTTGGAACAAAACTAGAATATACCAATTCTTCATGTTGGTAACACTTTATATTGCCCTTCAAACAGAGACAGACGCAAAAACACAAGGCTGTGAAGCGCTGTGATAACTAAAGTAGTGTAAATATCTAACATAATGATACATACAGACTAAGATAAACATTGGTTTATTTAACATGTTACATAGACAAAACTTTGTGCACAGGTAAAGATAAAATATAACTATGGTGGTTGATTTATGCCATGTCGTAATTTAGCTTTTTCGCCACAACAAAGTTAAAATGCGAAAAAGCGAAAATACGACAAAGTATAGACTTTTTTTGCATTGTTGCATTGTCGTGGCGAAAAAGCGAAAATACGACAGAAGAAGGGCGACAATACGACACCAAAAAATGCGTCGTGCTTTTGCATTATGTACATCTGTCGTATCTTTGCTTTTTTGCATATACAAATGTACATACACCGTATTCTAATACATGAAAATAACGCACGACTCGTACAGCAATTCAAATGTTTTTATACCGAACTCCTTCAGATGATGTATTTTTGATATAATTCCTCCTAGAGCTCTTCCAGCACTCTTTGCTAGTACACATGAGTTTTTTGTGTGTAAAATCACCATTTTATCGAAAGAAAACAAAATACTCCCAATAATTTATATTGGTCTACAAGGTCTATAACATTTTCTCCTATTCTGAATATATGCGTCCCGATTAACTTTTCTACCATTCCGGAAGTGAATGCATTTTGAGTTTTAATGCTAATAAGGACACGCCATTTCTTACACCATTCATGCATTGTATTAAACATAATTTGTAGATCGTCCTCAGTCTTGGCATGTAAAACAATGTCATCCAATAGTACCAATGGTACCAATATCAAAGCCAAGGTCGAGATAATTCACTTCATTTACAAGATCGTTTATAAAAATTAAAAAAAAAACAGTTCGGGACATGTTTATTTATAGATTGAAAATGTTCAGGGTTTAACTTAGATGCATTATGCAATCTGGTTGACCTTGTTGTGTACTACATGCACGTCTAAGATGGTTATAAAGCATGTACAAGTGGATGTAGGATACATTTAATACTGGTAGTTGATCTTTATTATGAATGGTCCGTATTTTGTAACTTGAAGTTATGATTGGGAAAATTTCACGTTACAACTATAGTTTGTGATATTATTATAAGCTAAGTTATGTTCATTTCAATCTTGATTCATACATGTAGTGAGGTAGATAAGTAAGTGAACTATTTGTTATCAACGCCATAATTGTACTACTACTGTCATTGTGAAAAGAAAAACAGACAGAAGAAAATTAGAAAATCTATACTCAGTACTCAGTCCTACTTGTAATACATCAACCAACTTCATTCTATATGAATGTACAGATGAACACATACATGTGTACATTGTTCTACTATTGATATAAATGACAGAAACTGAATAGTCTCCCAGTCATTTCTTAATTTTACACAAAAGGCAACTTAAGGACGTATATCACAATTGTATACATGCATTTCAAACGGATTGCGCGCTATTTTCGTACAAAACAAACTAAACATACAACTTTATTCAATCAACGGTTCTTTATTAAGAATAGAAAGTTTATAAGAAATACAGATGTATCTTGGTATATACAATCAGCATATAGTTAGTAGGGGCATGCAAAATGGATAAATGAAACAAACAACAAAATATTCGAATTCCTGTCGAAACAACAATGGAAAGAAACACCATTATATCAACATCAATGACCTTTTCTAAACTTATCTATAAAGTCAATAATCCGGTAGTATTTGCTAAACAAACATCATGTATATACATGTAATTATCATGTCTAGTTCATGGATCACATACACCGTCTTTATCACAAAACTGATCAACGTTTTTACTCTGTGAAGTGAATTCAGCAATCTTAGACATCCGAAGTAGATATGGCAATAAGTCAGTCCACATGTAGTGTGCCCGATCAAACAGTCGTTGTCCCACACTAAACTCTTGGCTAATGTTGAAGTACAGCTGGCTGTCTAACGTATATTCAGGCCACACAGTTCCTATAGCTTCAGGTTCATTCGGGTTCCTACAGGAAAATACATGACAATTAGCTAAATACGCGGATCAAACGAAACTACAGGACATGACAAAGGCACAAACAGTCAGCGATTTATCTGTCTGATTAGGAAAAGTTCCGATATACCAGACAAATTGTGAAAAAAATTGCGGCGTTTTGACCGAAATTGGGAATCTTTTATTATTGGGAATTAAAAAAAAACAAAGACATTTATATTATCAACTGCTCCACTTTGGTTTTTATTTCAGCACTGAATGCTGCAATAAGTCTGATTAAAAATAACCGTTTTTTATGAAAATGAAAAATTCTGCACCAGATTGGGATTTTTTCCCTTTGAAATTGGAAAAAAATGGATCATAGTTTCAAATTGGGAAGGCGCCTTTTATGGGTACCATACAAAGAAGGAAAAAAATCGCAGAACAGGATACTGTTCGGCGAAAACCTTTTGATAAGAGAAGTCGATATAAGTTGGTTAAGGCATGTTACTACAATGAATGGGGAATCATTATTACTAGAAGCAGAGAGATAGGCAACTTATAATATCACGTGAGATAGTATTTCGTAAATTCTTTGGCAGGTAAAACTCAAAAACGAAATAACATACATATATGAATAATACATTTTCTGAAAGTTTGACCTTTGCATAATATAATATTATACAGCTTACTACAACTTATAATTATTTATCTTTGTAGAAATCCATGCTATGTTTTGTTTAATGTATATGTAATGTAAATTGTAAATGTATTGTAAACTGTTGGGCTTTATGCCTTATGTTGGAATAAATATCTATATAATATTTTGTTACATGTTCTCAATTATTTTTTAGCTATACCTACTAGAATGTAATCTGCCTGAAAAAATGATACCACTAGATTTTTTTAAATGGCATTTAAGTAGATACATTGTGTAGTATAAACAGGGTTTAATAAATCTAACAGTCAAAATTGATAGTTGAAATAATAAACGTTCAGAAAATGTATGCATGTAATTTATCAGTAGCTAAAAAGGTTTATTTGCTACAAAATCTGCAACTTTTGGGAAAAGTAATACAAAAAATATAGTGACACGCGATATTACATGCTCAATAACTGAAGTTGCTTATCTCATGTTATCTTTGTCTCTGCTAAAAGTTCTAAATATTTAGCCTTATTGTATATATGGCAACTGAGTATAAGATACGTTTTGTTTGTAAATAACCATGATATTGCTTACCCAGATTTAGCAAAGTTAGACCACATTGTGATTGTTTTCTTTGATAATTCTATTTCCCAGTTCTCTGGTTCTTCGCCATATGGATGTGTCCATGCTGTGTAGCCTTCATCAGAGTCATCATAGCCAAACAAAAATGCATATTCATCTGCATGCTGAGCCCCTTTCACATTAGGAGGAGTTAGTAATATTTGTTGAGACGATATAGCATCAAACAAGTAAAAAAATGTTCGTGACTTGTGCTGAGACGAATAGCCTTCAGCGTGGAGTTTTGTTATGTCAATCGTCTGAAAATTGAAAACGTAGTCAGAGCTCAACTTCATAAAAGAGTAGAATGCACTTTCATCATCGTCTGGGTTATTCCAGTCGGTGTATTCAAATGTCACAAGTTTTCTCACTGCTTCAGGAACACTGTCATCGAACATAACGCGGAGAATTTCGGGGATTAGCTCAGTTTCATACGTCTGACGGTTTGTTGTGTAAGTTAAAGTATTATCAACACCGACGAATGAAGTTATCATCATAAGACCTTCCATGGATGTAAGTCCTGTCATTACTTCATAACTTTGAAATAAAGCCCTCCTTTCTTTCGCTGTGTTTGAAGAACCATGAAGAATCTCAAATGGAGTTTCCGGTACAAATTCGCCATCCACTGCCGCAACAAATTCTAATGGAAACGTCCTGAACTTATTCAAAGGATCATTATAGGCTGTCATGAAATCTTCGTCGGTAACTCCTCTTAGACATTTAGCAAGTGTTGCGGAGTCAACTGTTTCGTCACAGCCTACAAGTTTCCCTAACCGTCTGGCTTTTTTTAAAGGATCTGGCTGGAAAGCCCATGGGTTCTGAATTGATCCGCTTTGTGGTATAGCACGTTTGAAAAGACCTTGATTACCTGGGAACATTGTTTGATATACGACACTAGCACCTCCTGCTGATGCCCCAAATATTGTAATCAAATCAGGATCTCCACCAAAAGCTGCGATATTATCATGGATCCATTTTAAAGCCATGTGTTGATCAAAAAGACCATAATTACCTGGCATATTACTGTCACCTGTGCTGAGAAATCCAAATATACCTAGTCTATAGTTAATGCTAACAACTATAACTTTCCCAAGCGAACCAAGGAAATCCCCAGGGTAGAGACTACCCGAACCAACGACGAATCCTCCACCATGTATATACACCATCACCGGTAACTGAGAACTTGATTCATCAAGAACTGGTGCGAAGACATTCAAGAAGAGACAATCGTTAGATGACAGAAAAGCATGTTTTCTTCCTTCTGTTTGTGGTTTTCGTATGCCGCCAAGATCCATGGCAAGTTGTAAGCACGTAGCTCCAAGATGGGTGGCATCGTAAACTTCATCCATTCGTTCTTTTCTTTGTGGCTTCTGGAAACGTAATTCTCCAATAGGAGGTTCGGCGTATGGTATGCCCAGAAATCTACGCACCATCACTGGTTTACCGTAAGCTTCAAATGATCGTACATATCCCTTGATTTTTCCAACATTTGTTTCAACTTCCACAGTTTCTTTTGTTTCCGATAAGAAAAAATAATCCAGTTGGAACAAAACTAGAATATACCAATTCTTCATGTTGGTAACACTTTATATTGCCCTTCAAACAGAGACAGACGCAAAAACACAAGGTTGTGAAGTGCTGTGATAACTAAAGTAGTTTACAATATCTAACATAATGATGTACAGACTAAGATAAACATTGGTTTATTTAACATGTTACATAGACAAAAGTTTGTGCACAGGTAAAGATAAAATATAACTATGGTGGTTGATTTATGCCATGTCGTAATTTAGCTTTTTCGCCACAACAAAGTTAAAATGCGAAAAAGCGAAAATACGACAAAGTATAGACTTTTTTGCATTGTTGCATTTTCGCATTGTTGCATTGTCGTGGCGAAAAAGCGAAAATACGACAGAAGAGGGGCGACAATACGACACCAAAAAATGCGTCGTGCTTTTGCATTATGTACATCTGTCGCATCTTTGCCTTTTTGCATATACCTACACCGTATTCTAATACATGAAAATAACGCACGACTCGTACAGCAATTCAAATGTTTTTATACCGAACTCCTTCAGATGATGTATTTTAGAAATATAATTCCTCCTAGAGCTCTTCCAGCACTCTTTGCTAGTATACATGAGTTTTTTTTGTAAAATCACCATTTTATCGAAAGAAAACAAAATACTCCCAATAATTTATATTGGTCTACAAGGTCTATAACATTTTCTCCTATTCTGAATATATGCGTCCCGATTAACTTTTCTACCATTCCGGAAGTGAATGCATTTTGAGTTTTAATGCTAATAAGGACACGCCATTTCTTACACCATTCATGCATTGTATTAAACATAATTTGTAGATCGTCCTCAGTCTTGGCATGTAAAACAATGTCGTCTGCATACAGTAAAAGTGACAATTTCCTGGTACCAATATCAAAGCCAAGGTCGAGATAATTCACTTCATTTACAAGACCGTTTATAAAAAATTATGACATGTTTATATATAGATTGAAAATGTTCAGGGTTTAACTTAGATGCACTATGCAATCTGGTTGACCTTGTTGTATACTACATGCACGTCTAAGATGGTTATAAAGCATGTACAAGTGGATGTAGGATACATTTAATACTAGTAGTTGATCTTTATTATGAATAGTCCGTACATTTGTATTTTGTAACTTGAAGTTATGATTGGGAAAATTTCACGTTACAACTATAGTTTGTGATATTATTACAAGCTAAGTTATGTTCATTTCAATCTTGATACATACATGTAGTGAGGTAGATAAGTAAGTGAAATATTTGTTATCAACGCCATAATTGTACTACTACTGTCATTGTGAAAAGAAAAACAGACAGAAGAAAATTAGAAAATCTATACTCAGTACTCAGTCCTACTTGTAATACATCAACCAACTTCATTCTATATGAATGTACAGATGAACACATACATGTGTACATTGTTCTACTATTGATATAAATGACAGAAACTGAATAGTCTCCCAGTCATTTCTTAATTTTACACAAAAGGCAACTTAAGGACGTATATCACAATTGTATACATGCATTTCAAACGGATTGCGCACTATTTTCGTACAAAACAAACTATAAACGTACAACTTTATTTAATCAACGATTCTCTATTAAGAATAGAAAGTGTCTAAGAAATACAAATGTATCTTGGTAAATACAATCAGCATATAGTTAATAGGGGCACAATGGATAAATGAAACAAACAACAAAATATTCGAATTCTTGTCGAAACAACAATGGAAAGAACCACCGTTATATCAACATCAATGACCTTTTCTAACCTTATCTATAAAGTCAATAATCCGGTAGTATTTGCTAAACATCATGTATATACAAATGTACATACATGTAATTATCATGTCTAGCTCATGGATCACACATACCGTCTTTATCACAAAACTGATCAACGTTTTTACTCTGTGAAGTGAATTCTGTGACCTTAGACATCCGAAGTAGATATGGTAATAAGTCAGTCCACATAAAGTGTGCCCGATCAAACAGTCGTTGTCCCACACTAAACTCTTGGCTAATGTTGAAGTACAGCTGGCTGTCTAACGTATATTCAGGCCACACAGTTCCTATAGTTTCAGGTTCATTCGGGTTCCTACAGGAAAATACATAACAATTAGCTAAATACGCGGATCAAACGAAACTACAGGACATGACAAAGGCACAAACAGTCAGCGATTTATCTGTCTGATAAGGAAAAGTTCCGATATACCAGACAAATTGTGAAAAAATTTGCGGCGTTTTGACCGAAATTGGGAATCTTTTAATATTGGGAATTAAAAAAAAACCAAAGACATTTATATTATCAACTGCTCCACTTTGGTTTTTATTTCAGCACTGAATGCTGCAATAAGTCTGATTAAAAATAACCGTTTTTTATGAAAATGAAAAATTCTGCACCAGATTGGGATTTTTTCCCTTTGAAATTGGAAAAAAATGGATCATAGTTTCAAATTGGGAAGGCGCCTTTTATGGGTACCATACAAAGAAGGAAAAAATCGCAGAACAGGATACTGTTCGGCGAAAACCTTTTGATAGGAGAAGTCGATATAAGTTGGTTAAGGCATGTTACTACAATGAATGGGGAATCATTATTACTAGAAGCAGAGATATAGGCAACTTATAATATCACGTGAGATAGTATTTCGTAAATTCTTTGGCAGGTAAAACTCAAAAACGAAATAACATACATATATGAATAATACATTTTCTGAAAGTTTGACCTTTGCATAATATAATATTATACAGCTTACTACAACTTATAATTATTTATCTTTGTAGAAATCCATGCTATGTTTTGTTTAATGTATATGTAATGTAAATTGTAAATGTATTGTAAACTGTTGGGCTTTATGCCTTATGTTGGAATAAATATCTATATAATATTTTGTTACATGTTCTCAATTATTTTTTAGCTATACCTACTAGAATGTAATCTGCCTGAAAAAATGATACCACTAGATTTTTTTTAAATGGCATTTAAGTAGATACATTGTGTAGTATAAACAGGGTTTAATAAATCTAACAGTCAAAATTGATAGTTGAAATAATAAACGTTCAGAAAATGTATGCATGTAATTTATCAGTAGCTAAAAAGGTTTATTTGCTACAAAATCTGCAACTTCTGGGAAAAGTAATACAAAAAATATAGTGACACGCGATATTACATGCTCAATAACTGAAGTTGCTTATCTCATGTTATCTTTGTCTCTGCTAAAAGTTCTAAATATTTAGCCTTATTGTATATATGGCAACTGAGTATAAGATACGTTTTGTTTGTAAATAACCATGATATGGCTTACCCAGATTTAGCAAAGTTAGACCACATTGTGATTGTTTTCTTTGATAATTCTATTTCCCAGTTCTCTGGTTCTTCGCCATATGGATGTGTCCATGCTGTGTAGCCTTCATCAGAGTCATCATAGCCAAACAAAAATGCATATTCACCTACATGCTGAGCCCCTTTCACATTAGAAGGAGTTGGTAACAGTTGTTGAGACGATATAGCATCAAAAACGTACAAAAATGTTCGTGACTTGTGCTGAGACGAACAGCCTTCAGCATGGAGTTTAGTTATGTCAATCGTCTGAAAATTGAAAGCATAGTCAGAGCTCAACTTCATAAAAGAGTAGAATGCACTTTCATCATCGTCTGGGTTATTCCAATCGGTATATTCAAATGTCATAATTTTCCTCACTGCTTCCGGAACATTGTCACCGAACATAACGCGAAGAATTTCGGGAATTAGCTCAGTTTCATACTTCTGACGGTTTGTTGTGTAAGTTAAAGTATTATCAACACCGACGAATGGCGTTATCATCGTAAGACCTTCCATGGAAGTAAGTCCTGTCATTGCGTCGTAACTTTGGAATAAAGCTCTCCTTTCTTTCGCTGTGTTTGAAGAACCATGAAGAATCTCAAATGGAGTTTCCGGTACAAAGTCGCCGTCCACTGATACAGCAAATTCTAATGGAAACGTCATGAACTTATTCAAAGGATCATTATAGGCTGTCATGAAATCTTCGTCGGAAACTCCTCTTAGACATTTAGCAAGCGTTGCGGAGTCAATTGTTTCGCCACAGCCGACAAGTTTCCCTAACCGTCTGGCATTTTTTAAAGGATCTGGTTGGAAAGCCCATGGGTTCTGAATTGATCCACTTTGTGGTATAGCACGTTTGAAAAGACCTTGATTACCTGGGAACATTGTGTGATATACGACACTAGCACCTCCTGCTGATGCCCCAAATATTGTAATCAAATCAGGATCTCCACCAAAAGCTGCGATATTATCATGGATCCATTTTAAAGCCATGTGCTGATCAAAAAGTCCATAATTACCTGGCATATTACTGTCACCTGTGCTGAGAAATCCAAATATACCCAGTCTATAGTTAATGCTAACAACTATAACTTTCCCAAGCGAACCAAGGAAATCCCCAGGGTAGAGACTACCCGAACCAACGACGAAACATCCACCATGTATAAACACCATCACCGGTAACTGGGAATTTGATGCATCAACAACTGGTGCGAAGACATTCAAGAAGAGACAATCATTAGATGACAGAAAAGCATGTTTTCTTCCTTCTGTTTGTGGTTTTCGTATGCCGACAAGATCCATGGCAAGTTGTAAGCACGAAGCTCCAAGATGGGTGGCATCGTAAACTTCATCCATTCGTTCTTTTCTTTGTGGCTTCTGGAAACGTAATTCTCCAATAGGAGGTTCGGCGTATGGTATGCCCAGAAATCTACGCACCTTCACTGGTTTACCGTAAGCTTCAAATGATCGTACATATCCCTTGATTTTTCCAATATTTGTTTCAACTTCCACAGTTTCTTTTGTTTCCGATAAGAAAAAATAATCCAGTTGGAACAGAACTAGAATATACCAATTCTTCATGTTGGTAACACTTTATATTGTCCTTCAAACAGAGACAGACGCAACCGGATGGAAGACTGTGAAGTGTTGTTATAACTAAAGTAGTCTACAATATCTAACATAGTATTACTGATGTGATATTGGTGTATTTAACAAGTTACATAAACAATGATTCGTGCATAGGTAAAGATAGTATAAGTTACATAAACTTGATGAATTGCAGAACATTATTAAAAACAGATATTAACAAATACTAGATTATGTATAACAAGTAAAGTAAACATACTGAATTACAGGTAAAATAGACAAAAAATACAGTATATAAATACCGAACAGCAGGAGTATTCAGAATTGTAATATTAAGTAGATTTATCTCTCTTCATGTACGCTCTCACGAGATATTTGGCGGTCTTTCTCGGACAGTCAGTTAATATATGAGTTCACTTTCATTAGTGGAACTCATCAAATTGAAATCATTTAGTAAGTATTGTTCATTGAAGCTATCACGCCAACTAGTTGAGTAAAATGTACGTTTAACAAGTCTTTGCTCCGGAATTTCACCAATGTAATGTCCTGTTTCGACTCTTAATGGGAGAGTACCGTATTTAAATTGGGTGAGAATTAAGTACGTGCTCGTAAGTTTCTCGCTAAGTTCAACGCAGCATATTTCTCTTGTTTAAATTCTTCTTTAAATGTTACGAAATATCGTAGTTTGGAGACTTTCGTAACGTTTTCTTTCCAGGGATTATTGCAATTTCCAGAGTCGATAGATGACAACTATTTATTATCGAAATGTTTTTTTAACTGAAGTTTTAATAATATATATCCTTAACATCGCTACACCAGTTGTTACGGCACACAACGTAACCCGTGTTTGTTAGTACTAATTTAGTTAATCTGTTGTCACTCATGGTTATTTGTCTATTCCAATGTCGAACTATTACTGTACACCGTCTATATTGGACCGGAAGCCAGTCTATATCACTCGTTGCAAGTACCGGTGTAAATCAGTGGACCCCAAGAAATTATCTCATTTCTCTATTTTGTACATTGTCTGTAGTTTGGTATTTCCGGAAACCCCATATACCTGCACCGTATTCTAATACACTAAAATAACGCACGACCCGTACAGTCATCCAAATGTTTTTATACCGAACTCCTTCAGACGATGTACTTTTGATATAATTCCTCCTAGAGCTCTTTTGGGTTAAATTACCACTGTATCGAAAGAAAAAATACTACCTTTCTTGAAGTGAATGCATTTTGATTTTTTAGTGCTAATAACACGCTATTTCTTACACCATTATTCATGCATTGTATTAAAAACATAATTTGTGGATAGTCCTCAGTTTTGGCAAGTAATACAATGTCGTCTGCATAGTGCATACAGTAAAAGGGAATGCGTGCGATATGCGGTATGAAAGCGTGCTTTCTTCCTTCTGTTGGTGGTTTTCGTTCATAGCAAGTTGTAAGCACGTAGCTCCAAGATGGGTGGCATCGTAAACTTCATCCATTCGTTCTTTTCTTTTTGACTTCTGGAAACGTAATTCTTCAATAGGAGGTTCGGCGTATGGTATGCCCAGAAATCTACGCACCTTCACTGGTTTACCGTAAGCTTCAAATGATTGTACATATCCCTTGATTTTTCCAATATTTATACAAATTCTTCATGTTGGTGACACTTTATTTTGACCTACATGTATTTTGATGTAGAGACCAGGCGCGTAGCTGCCTATACGCGAGTACGCGGCTGAATCCACATGATTCTGACCAAAAAAAAAATCAGGAATTGTTTTAAATCACAAAAATCTACTTCATTAATGTATAAACCCTTGACGCCTTAATGTATTCTATTTGTCCATATTCTTTATGGTACCAAAACTGACTTCTTGAGAACTACATTAATGACCCTGAAATCGCCTAGAATGCACCAGATTGCACCATTATTCTCAGAATTTTTCGGGGGAACATGCCCCCGGACCCCCTAGCTTAATCCTGAATCCACATCCATGGAGGGCTAGCTACGCGCCTGGAGACAGACGCAAAGATGCAAGACTGTGAAGTGTTGTGATAACTTAAGTATATCCTACTATATCAGGTCAAAAGGGGAAATAACTGTATACACAAAGATGGTTTGGTTAAACTGCAATCGTAATTGCTCGGGCATTTCCGTAACTGAGAAAAACGCCTCGTACATAAGTGTAGGGTTACAAATTTTGGTTATGCGGTTCCGGTAACAACTTTTCAAACACTAGGTACTCGTTTTTACGAATTATTCTCAGAATTACAGACCTTCAAACCTAATTATCGTGTGCTATATTGATAAACTGATAGACATTATTTCACATTCATTTAAAGTACCATTAGCTTTTTGCTATAGAAAAATATATGCAAACAACAAACAATTGCTGATATTATCCCAAGATAATTATTACCGACGAAACGAGCACTTTTTCTTCAAAAAAACACTTGCTCATTTCACTGTGATTTTTGCTTTTGTAAACTTGAAATATGTAGAGCGCGTGACGTCACTTTTCGACGTGTGCGTAACTTGACTGCGGTCAAACATAGCTGTTCTATAAATAGTATTTATTTCAATGATATTATATTGGTTTTGGAAACATTTTTTCTTGCTATTAAGTATGCGCGGGAGGAAATACACAGGATTCCTCTGTTATAGAACAAACAGAAACTATTACGACCAATAAATGTATAAGCTTATGGGACTTTAAAGACAATCAAGTTGTTTCTATCGTGGGATTCTCAAAATGGAAAATAGCCCAACGAAATAAAACAACGAAAACAAAATGGCGACCTGCCTATTACGTCCGAGGCACTTTCGTTCGACAATTTGAAACACCGAGGAGTTCGAATTGGTTAAACTGGTTCCCGCGTAACTCTGGCTGTACATTTGGTGCACTACAACACGGAACCAGTTTATAGTTACCTTGATGATTTAATTTAAGAACATTAAATTTTGTATGCATGTAAATTGTACTGATACTATCACTCGGCCATTTTAAATGCTGCCTTTTGTTAGTATGAAAAGGGGGTTTAGTGCTTTGCACACGTCGGTCGGCCGGTCCGTCCGTACGTAACCAAATCTTGCCCGACCAATAACTAGAGAACGATTTAGCATATACGCTCTTCAGATTTAGTTGAGGTGTTGGTCATCGCATGTTGATGACCCCTATAGATTTGAGGTCAGTAGGTTAAGGTCACGAGGGGGCATTCGTGTTTCACAAATACTTCTTGTTTAAACACTAGTTATTAGTGTAGGGAATCCACGTGACCTAGTGACGTCGCAAGGTTATCCCGACAAGTGCGTTTTCTGTCATCCAAACTAGGAAAACAGTGTTTTATTTTTCGTTTTCTGTTAAAACCACATAACTGTTGCAACTCCTTGCATAAAGAGCTACCCCTGGTTCAGAGTTTTGTCTCTGTAGAACCTCTAACTAGTATTTTACTTTTCTTGTCCAAACCGTTTGACACTGAAAATGTGCGTTATTTTTACAAGAACATTTTAGACATTGACTAAACTACTTAGTTATGCCATTCAAACCACGCATAGAAGGAATTTGGCAAACACTTCGATTGTCCACATGTTTATGCACTTGTAAATATGCTTAATGTTTGATTTTACACCATGTTTGGCAAAAAAACGCGCTTGTTGGGATAACTGCGACGTCACTAGGTCACGTGGATTCCCCACACTGAATAATCAACTGCACGTGAATTTTTGCATGTTACGAATAGAGCTGGGACGTGTATAAAATTTGTACCCGGGTACCCGAGACCATATTACCCGCGAGTACCCGAGTACCCGTTATATTCTCGAAAGAGTTATCATTCCTGCATCCGGGTACTTACTATTGCTTAAATAAAATGGTAAACAACCAAACTGCACAAAAAGCCAAGTTTGGCAATATTTCACGCTTCTTAGCGATAAACAGCAGACAAAATGAAATGTCTGCGACCTGGAGTGGAGCTACCGCGGCGGCGGTACCTCTTCCATGAAAAAAAACTTCCAATGTCTGTATGCCACCACCAGTGTCCGTAAAGTCAGAACCTGACATGACTTTCACATATATCTACATAATTACACATTACATGTATCTTAGACCTGTATTTAAAATAAATTAAGTTCAATCATTACACAAAAGGTATCTGTGCATCTAACGCGGTACATACATGTAATAATGAAACCTCTGATACTTGATGGTAGAAAGTTTCGTAGTTTTGAGGAAGCAGTCCGGAATGATTTATCTCCGTAAGAAACAGTTCGACTTTTTGTAAGTACAAGAGTTGTTACTCGACTCTTTGACCTCCTCGGAGTAAATTCATCATATAGACCGGCGATTGACCAGGCAAAGCTTTATATGTTTGAATCATAATCTATATTTAATTATATCTTGTACTTGTAGCCAATGAAGTTCTGTTAGAATGGGGGTGATATGGTTAAAAATTCTATTTAAGACACGAGTTGCTGTATTTTGTACCTCTTGTAATTTGTTTGTATTTGCATTTGGCATTCCAAAAAGAATCAAGAGCATTACAATTTAATAGAACTTATAGATTATTGGTTGTTAAGTATGTACGGATATGTCCAATCTTCCATAACTAGGCGCAGCATGATCTTGCCAATGACTTTACACGATGGTCCATATCCATTATCGAATCTAACGTAATACCAAGACTTCTTACGCTTGTTGATGGTTTTATTATTGAATCTTCAACTTTCAGCTCTATATGTTTTCAATATATTGAGAGTTTCTTTGACTTGTGAAAAAAATGGCTTCAGTTTGTCTGCTGCATTTAATTTCATTATGCATTATGTTAGAATCAATTTCAATCGCTTGGAGACAATTTCCGACCCGACATATTGCATATACCTTTGAAGTCGGGTTTATCGGTTTACATGCCAGATAAAGTTGGGAATCGTCCACATAATAATGATGATTAAGACTACGTTTCTAAAACATAAGGATTTCTGAATGTATCAGTAGGACACATATAAGAACCTGGGTACTTAAGACTAAATATGAGAACGTGATTGATAACCAGTACGTCATACATAAAAAGCGATTATTTTGGCCTCGTCGCGATGACGTTGTGTTAAAACCAGCCAATTTTATAACGTTCGTAACATATTTATAAATGTTCCTGTACTTGAAGAACATAATACATTTGTATAGTTCTTATTTACGAAGGTAGCAATTATTTAGAATAACATAATTATAACAAAATCCACGTAACATGAAGTTCTAGGGAATACGTGTACATTTTTGTATATCATATTTTTAAATATCTGATTGGTGCTCGTCAATTTTGCCTTCTAAAATAGTTTGTAGACGTACAAGTGAACTTTTAAGCCAGTACATTGTATATTCATGAACAACTGTTCTATTTTTTCTGATTTGTCCATTAGAGAATCCAATGAGTGAACTAAGAGTTTTAGCCATGATTTGAGGTATGCATGTATACATATATATAGCTTTACCTCTCAAGTGTCAATGTCAACCGTTTTCTATGGGTTAAAGTATGAAACTATGTTTCTAATAATATGATTATTTCCTACAATATTTCACATACAGAATACATGTATTAGATACACGTGCAGATATTCCAACCATACACTATACGTCTTAGTTGGCTTCAAAATACTACATGTGTCTAGTAAGTCTGTCATACTACATACAAACCTGTGAACAAAGGTCATCCTAGGTAAAGAAATAAGGTGGCCTTTATTAGCAGTCAGTCTTTATTCAGAGATTTTATTTTTTTCTGAAAAATAATGAAAATAATGGACTTTACTCGCAGGTTAGCCTATATTTGGAGGTGCCTGCTAACATATGTTTGACTGTATATCCGAAAATATTAATATTTTTGCTCTGTCAATGTTCATGTTTTTCACGACGGTTTTGTGAGCCTGCATTTCCAGTTTTAGAAGACCACGTTTCATGTAGTTAGCTTGAATTTCACAAAGCCAAAAGAGTGTGCGAAAAATCCTGACTGGTGACCTCCGTAAATTTAGATTCTGATTTTTCTAATCGTTTATAATATTAATATTTCGTTTGTAAATATAACTAATTAAATATTACTGAGTATTGTAAATCAAACAAATTCTTGCTAACGTTAGGATAATATATATTAGGATCAAAACAATCTGATGAACGAAATAGATGGGATCAATCATGTACGAAAAAAAATGTACATGAACATGCGGATGTGCAGTATACATATAGTTATGATAATGACGGGTATTCAAAGTTTCATGTAATGGTGATGATCGTTTTAACGTACAGTATTATGAAGTGTATTTCTATCGTATAATGGACATAACTTCAATGTTATGTGTTGAACATTACAATTTGTTGAACTCGTCACTTTCAGCTTAATGGGGGAATTAGCTGATGATATTCCGGTCAACCTCCAATTTTTAAAAAGAATTAAGATGTTTCCATGAGCGTCACAATTTATTCTCTTTACAACACACAACAATTACTATAAGTGACCGCAACAAGGAAAGTGGAAACTTTTTAAGATTCTACGGGAAAAAAACATTATAACAAAGACTTATATGCATGTAAGTATATAAATCCTTGTTATAACCAAAAAAGAATCTTGTTACAAAAAGGTAAATTTTAACTAATTGACCAATGAAAAATTGAGAAAATATAATTAATATTACAACTGACTGTGGCTTGGGTTGAAATACATTTGTGTTTAACGTTTATTGTTCAACAATTGTCACCTAATGTACAATTAAATATGTTTTAGGACTGATAAATTGCTTCCAATCTGTCTGTTTGAGACGACAAAAATGTTTAAAAACAAATTGAATAATTATACCTATATGGTGTTTGTAATTTGGACAAAAGATCAAAGAAATAACGTAACAATAACCAGCTTATACTTAACATAAATGACACATGATACTTAAAATGCATATACATATACATGTACCAAATGCAGATACACCAGGCAGTTGAGATGAGACAAATATCATCTAAACAATTAACAAAAGACATTTTGCACCAAAAATATAAGCAATTATAGCATAACAATAGCACTACAAGAAGGAAAGTGTGTATATGTAAACGTCGTATACATATATAGAGTCACTGATAGCAAATTTCAATTGTTTTGATGATGACTATAACACAGAATTAACCTACGAAAACGTTTTTGCGAAAACAATATAAAACTAAATACACACGACGATGTCACATATTATTTAGTAGATCTCACATGTGGAATTGTGTTTTTGAATAAGATCTGATAAGACTGGATATATTAATAATTTTGAATGTTTCTAGAGGGGTACGTCTTTCTAAGGCTAATATATATTAGCCCAATGCTCAGAGCATTACCAAGTTTTATCTGATCTATTACTGAGATATATGATCTCAAAAGGTGAACGGAGGTTTCTCAGATAGTTTACATAGCAAAATATCATGTGTTGAGCAATCAAAAGCTTCAGACAGATCCATCAAAATTGCAGCTGTAAATTCATTCCTATCACGAGCCAGATTCCATTGGAAGAATACTGACAGGTCTAAGTATATATAGTTAGATTTAGTTAAGCACTGGGTCGTTCTTTTTTTAGTACCAATTGTACTAATTGATATGGCTATAGATTTACAAGATTCTAATACACACGAATGACTCATTTAAACAACTGATTTTTACGTTTTTTTACATTGCTTTAAACGTAGTTCAAACATGCAATAGTTTGCATGGGTCTAAAATTAAATTTCAGACCATCCCCGTTCAGACACATGAAATGATACGTAATTTATACACTATTATATCTTGGACAAATTGGTCCAAGAAAATATCGAATAAAACATTGGAAAGACCAAGTTTGCAGCGTGTATCTATATAATCTAGGTTATTTTTATTGCTTTCGGACCGTTATATCCGTGTTTTATACCGTACCATCTTGGCCTCGTTTTGCAACAAATGTAAGCGGTTAGCATCATTATAAAATGTACGTATTTGTGCAATATTGTGTCTTATTATGAACTTCTTGTGTTTATGATACTTCTTTTATTTTTAGAGAAGATAAATACACCATGCACTATCGATTTTTTTTGCATTGCATCCTAAATATTGCAGCATTCGCAGCACGAAATTTATGTAAAAATCCTTTAAGTGTTCGGGTATTTGGACATGGTATTTTATTCGGATACGTTATTAACTTAATGTTATAATTTGAATGTTGTTAAATTTGCATATGCCAAATTCTATGCAATGCTAAACTATTATTTTTATGTACTTATACGAGATGATTATTACAATTTTTGATTTGTTGTTAAGGTGAATCATCACAGCACAAATTTGTGAAAAAATAGCCACCTGACATTTTTGCTATGCGTCCTAAAAAGTGGCGTTGTTCAATAATTACTGAAAGTACATAACTGAAATGAGTTTTTATCAATAGCTAATGATTCAATGTACATTTATACACCAGTAAAATAATATTTGATGATTAACAAGTATCTATAATTCTCACCTGAACTTATGATAATTCCATTTGCCAAAATAATGTATCATAATATCAAAATTAATTTAAACTACAATGTCCAACAATAACTTCAATATGTCATTGAGGGTTTCCATATTTCAATTTTTCACTTTTAAATGTTCTTCCATGTTTATTTTCAATTTTTAACACAGTCCTCAATATTCACATTTTACAAAATTCCTCCACACATGTGTTTACACTATGTACTACACAGTAGCCTAAACAAATATGGAAGAAAAATCACTGTGTGAAAGTTGAGGACTGTGTTAAGAATTGAAAATAAACATGGAAAAACATTTAATAATGAAAATTTAAAATATGGAAACCCTCAATGACATATTGAAGTTATTGTTGGACATTGTAGTTTAAATTAATTTTGATATTATGATACATTATTTTGGCGACTGGAATTTGCGTAAGTTCAGGTGAGAATTATAGATACATGTTAATCATCAAATATTATTTTACTGGTGTAGAAATGTACATTTAATCATTAGCTATTGATAAAAACTCATTTCAGTTATGTACTTTCAGTAATTATTGAACAACGCCACATTTTAGGATGCATAGCAAAAATGTCAGGTGGCTAAGTATTTTTTCACAAATTTGTGCTTTGACGATTCACCTTAATGAAGAACATACTTTGCGAAAGGCAAAAAAAATCTGCAGGACTTCGGACTCACTGACAAGCTTGGAAATTCTATAAATGCGTATACATCAGACAGATAGATAAGTTGCCGGACAGCCGGTTGGATGAGTTAAGATTCTTCATCACTGACTGAGACTCACTGTTGTCATGCATTATTTATATTAGGGCTAGGGCGTGGGTACAAGCAAAAACTTATATACATGCATGGATTCAGAACTGCTGAAAATAGCTGAAACGATATCGAGAGTATTCCATAATCCAATGCGATTCTCAACTACAGCACAAGCAAGGTGTGTTTTCCAAATTCCGGGCCTTTATTTCAAAAATTGGGATGGGGCCTTAGCCTTTCATTTTGGGAAATTCAAGCGTGATATTTGGCTAAATTTTTAGAAGGTTAGGCAACCGAGTTAGAATAGCATTGTAATTTTGGGAATTTCTGTCTCAAATTGAAAAAAAAACAGTCTTTCTGCTTTTGGGAAGTCACCGAATTTCGGCCTCTGTTATAGAAGGAAAAAAGGCCCTGAATTTCCACCCAGCAGCCGCATCATAAATAAAAAATTGAGGTGAAAAGTCACTGTGGCCATTTCCTGGTACCTCATAAATTGGCATTCAAGGTGGAAACAACATGGTCAAGCCTCAAGGTGAATGAATGCAGTGGATTCACAGTGATTGTTTGACTGTGGTTAATTTTTCAGCTATATATTTCATACAAAGTTAAATATTTTTTTATCTCTTATAAATGAACCTATTATAAATATCGAAAATGCGTTGGCAGTGATTTCTAACAGTGACAAACTTTACACATTTATGAAGTGATTTAACATAAAATAGTTACTTCTCTAACATTTGTCGCAATTAGTAGTGAATTACACCTTAATAAGTAGGGTCCAAATTCTCTAAAACAGTCAATAGGATTGCAAATCTAGAATTAAGCGGAGATTAATTTGCCAATCAAGGTCAGTTTTGAAACAAACAATTAATGAAAATGCTAGCATTCATCAATCATGCAGGGTTTCCAAATAAAACACATGCTAAGCATCAGGTGATTACCTTTCAACACAGCAATCAAAACAATGTGTGTAGGTTGTATTTGGATTAAATTGCATTAAAATCTGACCTTGTTGACATGTTATGTGTAAGTTACGTCATTCTTGATTGAAATTGATGCTTTATTATATATATATGTCAATTAAAAGATGAGTAAACGATTTAGTAGGCTCATTCTTTGACATTTTGATATTAACTTTCAACATTTTTTTTTCATTGTGGAATCATTCTCTTCTGTGTTTGTTTGAGGTTCATTTGATGAGTAAACCTATTTTTAATATGGTGATAGATTGTGTTGCCACAGTGTTGTCAACATGGATTTTGGTGACAATGGTCCCAGTGGCTGTCCATTGCAATTTATGGTGGCAGGCGGATCTGAGTGGGTTTTTGGGGACCAATTTTGCATTGTTACCCAGACTCGTCGTCACCGTAACAGGTGACAATTAGAAAACCCACCTTGTGTGTTCTGTATAAGCTGTAATCAAACTTAAAATATACTTGAAAACTCAGACAGTCGGGAACAGGAAATTGCTTCGGATGCAACAAGCTTCATAAAGTTACAGTGGAAATATATGCATTGAAAAAAGGAAGCAACTTCCAACATTGCGGACATTTAGTATCATCTGTTTGTCTTCGGATATTTTCGCTGTTGTAAACATTCGGATCATCACATATATATTTGCTGTTATAAACTTGAGCATGAAATCCCGTTGATTTATGTCGCTTTCGTGGGATTTGATTATCTAACTGTAAATACAGAAGGGTATCCATCTATGTATATAAGTCCTTGATGCAAGTACTCAAAGGTGGCAAGTATTTTCTTGATTTTCAGGTTTGAACCACAAAAATCAGAGTATTTAATTATTTGCTACAGCTCTAATTATGCCTTATTTTTTGCTGTCCTAACATTTAAATTAAATGTTTCAGTTTAACATGCCTGCAATAAAGTTGAAGAAAGTGACTGCAGAATATTTAGCAGAAAAAGAGCGGATTGAAAAATCAAAAGAAAAAAGCAAGAAGACCTTAGAAGATGTTGTTGAAGAGGAGAATAAAGTATCTGAAGATGAAAGCAGTGCAGAGGAAGAACAAACTAAACCTCGCAATTTCCTTGAAGTAGAAATTCTGTTTGACAAAAGGAAGCGTGTACCACCGCCGGCTGAACAGAAACTTACTGACTGGTAATAACCATTTAAAAACAATTCTTGTGTAGTTTACCCATTCTAGTGTAAAAAAAACATACCGGTACTGTATTTTCTTTATGTATGTGCTCTTGAATACAGTACATCCACCTTACCTTAGATATATATGACTTGGGTACAGTCTAGTTTACATCTGTCTTTCCTTTGATGTGATGTGAGCAGTCTTGTTTACTGTACACCTGAAGAAGGATTCTTTGCTTGTTGTAGAAATTCTATGAAAAATCCAGGAAGAATTGATTAGCAAATTATGTCTTCCAGAATTTTTCTTCTGAAGCATTATGGGAGTTTGTATACATAATAATTTATTATATCACTAATCAGTAATGTTTTAATGTAATGTACACATGTCATTCTTTCTTATTTCATGAAGGCTTGATTCTAACTTAGAATCAAAAGAGAATGTGAATCTACCTTTATCCACCTTGTATGAGTATTACTCTGAGGTTTGTCAGATGCAAGGTGAACCAGTTGTAGATGTACCTGTGTTCAATAGAGTAAGTATCTAATAAGAGAAACATAGCTGAACTTAATTAGGCTTTGTGCTCACTATTTAATGCAAAACCATTATTGTCAATCAAATGTATTTGATATCTTAGCTCTTACGAAGTGGTCTTTTGTAATCAAGTTAAAATATAAAGAAAATATTGAAGGCACATTAGAGAACAGCAGTCATCAAATGATCATTATGTGATATTAATCATAGTCTTGAGTGTGGGGCTTCTAATGTTTTATTGTAAACTTACTATCTAAATAAACGTGTTTTCAAGATTATTATTGATTCATTGCTTCTCTTCCATTTTCAGTACATTCGAGATAAGTTTGGTAAATCATTTGGTTTCCAAGAGAATTCTCCGTATCGTGTTTTGATCAAAGAGAGAAAGGTGAAAGAAAAGAAACCTAAAGTTGTTGGTGAAACAATGCAGATAAAAATTAGAGAAATCATAACCAATGTGATCAATGATCTCGGCAATCCTGTATCCTTTAACTATGAGTGCTTGATCTGATGGTGGTTAAGTCAGCCGCAAGTTTTTATTGTAGTGAGAGTCCTTACCTGAGGGTTGATTGTTATTTTAATGATTCTAAAGTCCTGAGTGGGAATACCATGGCATCTGATTATTGCCTGATAATACAGCAAACATACTTCTGCTATTATTTTGAATTGTACAAATCTGTGGGGTAAATAGTTTTAGACTAAGATTGTTACTGTACATGATAGACACTGAAGGAAAAGAGAGCTGGTTTCCCTTTCCTGTATCATGTTGTACATGTCTGTACTACCCTGCTGATCACTTTGGCAGACAATCACTCTATCTCAGACCCATATTTGAGACTCTTCTGTTATTGTTCCCAGTTTATTCTACCATTCACTTCTGACCATACTTAGCATTACTAGTCTACACAAACTACTCCCACTGGTATTTCCTCACTAACTGGTCTAAGTGATTACACATACTTATTACCATGGATGTAACTATATTAAGTTTTCCGCTTATAAGCACAGCGGTACCATTTCTATTTTTAAAGTTACTGGGTGTAATGGAACAATTACGATTTATTTACTCCACAAAATGATACCATGAAGTATGCATTTTATAAGCGTATGTAATAAATGGAACATTAATTGCCGTAAGCATCTCTTCTTTATGGACATTTTGTAATGATATTATCATTACTACTGTACTGTAATTATTATGCTGATATCTCTATTTGTCAGTACATAGTTCCTATCTCATGAAAATTATCATTATTAAAAATTTATAAGGTCTTTAATCATGATGTTGAATGTTAAATGATCATGATTCAAAGTGGTACATGTCCAGGAAGTGGGCTTCATTCCTGCCTTCTGGCATTTGATTTAATTCAAGCATCTTGCTTTATCAAGCTCCTAAATTGAAGCATTGATTACAGTGTATATGGAATAGTTAGCGGGTAGTTTGTTAATTTGTCATTCAAATCACAGCAACTTCTTCAGATCTACAGAACAGCGTATGATATTATGTAGTAAGTATGATACTATTTATGATATATCAGGCAAATCATCCCTGTGTTACAAAGTACAGAAGTGTTTGTATGTTTTTCTTTAACATGTATTCAGACAAAGGGGCTCAGATTTCAGGTAATCAGTAAAGTCATTGTGCAGAAGTACCCTGCAAAGAGAGTAGATTTGTACCCTAATAAACTGAAGAGTGCATTAGAGAGAGGAGTTATGTACGGTTACATAGAGAGGGTAAGTTGTTCTACATATTTTTTCTTATATTGATCTTGTATCAATATATCAATATAATGTAGTCTTGTAGTCAACATTGTATCCTTCATATTTCAGTGACAGATAGGGAATTACCTCACATATAAATGTTGTATAATTATGGTAATTTAAGTTTTGAAAGATTGTATTCTTCTTGATATATGTTCTAATTAAGGTTCTTTAATTTTGTTGTTTTCATCATGGAAAATGATTTACTAAAGTAATTTCAATCCTTTGAGTTTTTGTCCCTTTAAATTTGCATTTAAGTCTTGAGGGTGTACCCAATTTGTCGAAGATTAAAAAGGGAAGCAAAAGGCCAATAACTTACAGAATTTTTCACTGGGTTATAAAAAACAATAACTGATGTAACAGAGATGGTGTTCATAAATGGTGTAAGTGAACAAATGAAGAGCATAAGTAGTTATGGTTTGGCCTAGTAATCATCAGCCTCTTCACCACTTATATTATGTTGTCTACCAAGGATCAGACATTTTTTAGCTTACAGAATGTTAGTGGTTCTAGATAGGTTTATGCCTGGGTCTTCCTCCACTGTTAAAGCTGGAAAACTTGCCAAATGACCTTAACCTTTGGTGTGATGTTAAAAGACCACAATGTTTATGCCACAAATTATTTCTGCATCATCAGTGTGTGATGTTAATGGTGGCCTGATAGCCCAAGGCTATTTAAAATACACAGGGTTGTAAAAGATTCTCATCCTTCAGCCTAATTGTTTATTATACACTGCATCATTACTTGTTTAAGTTTTCTTGTATAAACTGTTATATGCTCTAGGTACGAGGTGTCGGTATGTGTGGGTATTATCGTGTACCAGGTGAACCAACCAAAGATGAAACAGAGGAGAAAAAAGACAAGGATAAATCACAGAAAGAAGAAACAGTAAGTTTGTTCCTCGATGTACATTTAATTTATAACATCTGCACCCAATCGTATAAATTGGGTTAAAATTTTAGTTAAAGAAGGGAAAAGAGATTGTGTAAAACATTAGTTAAATTTGATAAGAAATTATTTTCACCAAGAATTAACCTAAGTGTCTGATGAATTGTTGAGGACATTCATAGTTTGGTGCACAGGTGCCTGACGAATCTGGTCTGACACGCCCCCAATATACACATTATAAATACAAGGTATGCAACGAGTCGTTTTTCCGACCTCATACTGTCCCGAAATAATGATCAACTGAGAATACAAATGAAGTCCTATGAGCAAATAAACTTATTCAGTCGGCGCTTAAATAATTATTCTTCCTATTAAACACATTTTTTTATTTCAAAACGAACTTAAAAGCAACGTTTTAGTCTCTGTTTGTACGAAATATTGCCGTTTTTTGGAAAATCGAGTTAAACCTGTCCCCTAGATTTCACGCTTTCACTCATCATTTTGGCGTTTCTTTCGGAGATTTATACGGAAAACATGCGTGTTTTGGCATGTACGTATTTCTTTGATGTTTCGGCACTGATTTGCAGGTATAAAGACAATCCTACCTGGTTAACTAATCGCAATAATCGTTAATTTCTACAAATAATCAGTCCTTTCATTGACACAACGTCCATTTTGACCGAAGTAGTCCGCATTATTTAATTATTCATGTAAACTATCACATCATTGGTCAACAATAAAAAGAAGTCACATGTGTTTTAACTACAACCAATGAAAATGTTTGTTTATAACTTCATGTGACGTCAGCTTTACATGTGGACTTGTTCGATCAAAATGGCCGTTGTGTCAGCGAAAGGATAGTTTATTTGTAGAAATTAACAATTATTGCGATTAGTTAACAGTATGAGGTCGGAAAAACGACTTGTTGCATACCTTGTATTTATAATGTGTATATTGGGGGCGTGTCAGACCAGATTCGTCAGGCACCTGTGGTTTGGTGCAACAAAGGTAGTCATCTTGTCTCTTGATAAATTTTAACCAAACCTAAAATTTAACCGATGTTTTTACAGTTGGGTGCTGTTGTGCATTTGATTTCATACTTCTCAGATATTCACATAAAAAGTCATTTAAAAGTATATTACTAGGTTTACTTCTTCACATTTATATTATATACTGTCACTCATTGTATTCTTTTTCACATCATATTCAGTTTAACATATTCCGTTTTATGTTTCTAGACTACAGAAGATGAAGGTGAATCAAAGGAGAATGGAGATACAGCAGAAGGAGATAATGCAGAGACTAGTGTTGAAAGTGAAGAGAAATCTACTGATGATGAGAAAAAGGTTGATGACGCAGGTGAAGACAAACCAGATGATGAAAATGTGCCAGAAACTGAGGAGAAGAAGTCAAAAAAGAAAGTACAGAGAAAAAAGAAGAGTGAGTTGATTATGCCCCCCTCTGATGAAGTGGGGGTATATTGTTTTCTACTCTTTGGTTGGTTGGTCTACCAATCTGTCCTTCTGTAATCAAACCTTGTCGAACCAATAACTAGAAAACAGTTTTATCTAAGGTTCTCAGACTTGGTTGGGAGGTTGGTCATCATTTGTAGATGACCCCTATTGAGGTCAGTACATCAAAGGTCACATTTTCAATGATTTTATACTATATACCTTCTATATTTTATACTCTCTTTAGATGTTTCATACATTCTTTACCTGTTTCATACTTTCATTACATGTTTTATACTACACCTTTCAGAGAAACCAGCTGAGAAATGGGCCAAGAGTGATTTAGCTCGGCATAGTGATCCTGATAGAGTTGAAGATGTTTTTCCTCTTGCCATTACTTACCAGTCAGACCCTAAAGAGGCATCTGGTAGTAAAATCAAGTCATACATATCAAAGTTCTACAGGACTGAAATCACTAATGATCGTCTCAAAAAGACACTGGACAGTGGTGTTGACCAAGGACTTTGGGAACTGACCAGTGGCAATTCTCCCACTGGAACCTACCATCTCTTGATTGACACATTCAATCCTGGTCGTAGTAAGTGTCTCTAAATTATTCCCTGAATTGAAACTTGAGATCTTTTTTTAACAACTACTTTTTCTTATTTCTGTGTGTCACTACAGTATTTATGACTAAACAGATTTAACATACCAGATGAGTCCATTTATAGTCTCACTGGTTTATATCTTGTAAGTAGGGATGTCAACCGGAGTCCGGATATCCGAACGTTCGGATCCCGTTCCGAAGTTTGGATCCGGATGTTCGTATCAAAATACTACCGTCGTCTAAAATGCGTATAAATGTTGCTGAAATCGACTGTCATAAAATATAATCAAAGTGTTGTACACACGGCGTGCAATTAAGTCGACGTCATCATGGTGATGACACTTTAACATAGTGTATGCTAGGCCCACAATATACACCGGTGACACTATTGACATCGCATATCAACATTTTACTTAAAGTACTGTATATTGCGATTTTATTTAAATGTCAAAACTGAATAATAGTAATGACGATTTATTTTTCACACGTCTTATTATATAATGAAAGTTTGTCATTTGATGATCGAATGTTGATAATTGGTGCACGTGCAGTTCTAACTAAAGACTTATAATCAAGTTTCAAAGTTTATTTAGTGATACCGCTTAATCAACGTCAACGTCCCAGACTGATTTGAGTAGCATAAAACGACTTTAAAAAGTCGGTCCATAAAAGTTTCATAAAATTCGGTCCGTCGCTAAGCCTGTACGTGCATAATGTCACAAACCTTGGTGTATGTTGTTCGCGCCATTCTCAATACCCCAATTATTAAAACACATCGAGGTAATCATGCAATCGAGCGGAGCGATCATTTGTTAATCCCTTGATAGTAATTATATCTATATTCCCAACACGTGGTAGACATGAGTAAATTATGCTGCATATAATTATGCGTTAAGTTTGAGTACGCAGATTCCGTACAGCCAGTTCCCCCCATTTAAGTAGCATTTCGGTTTAATCAAAGGCGGTGAATTGTTTTAGAAGTTGGTATCAAAGAAAAATTAGTTACAGCAAAAGGACGCCGACATTCTTTGGTCCAGTTTTAGAGACAATTCGCCATTACGATTTAGTAAATAACCCGTGTAACTTTAGATACGCGTCATCATCAAACTTGCATGAATAGAGACATGATGACGTACGTACGCTTTACAATAACTTTAAATTCAGGAATGTTCCATCTGGACTAAAATAGAAACAGGCAGTGAATCTTTGAAATGGTTCACACCGGTTTGAGTAAAATACGTGCGGAGTTTGATTGTATTGTGCGTATTTGTTTTTCACTATTATTCGTTTTTTAGTCAGTATTGAATATAATATTAATTCAACTGAAACAAGCGATGAGCAGATGATCGCGAAAACTGGTTACGATAAAACAGTAAATACTAAATAACAGTGTAAAGATCGATCCGAACATCCGGATGTATCCAGATGTCTGATCCGGATATCCGGATACTTGATTCGGTCATTTTTGACATCCCTACTTGTAAGATCACCATTTTGGTTAAGACTACTGAGGATGAGCTCAACATGGTATATGAGTTCATTCTGATTACTTTTGTACTGACCATTGGTTAGTGGATTTTTAGTTACTTTGCCCTCTTCATTATTTGATAGTGTGTTGAGAACAAGGAAGATCTTGGAAATAAGTGAGCACTTGTTTTCCTAATGCCTATTAGGCATCTGATAGTCATTACAGATCCAATCTTTTTTAAGATTAACAATTTACATGTGTGTGGTAGAATTGTTCAAGATATGATTAATATGTTGTTGGTTTTACAAAACTTCTGAATGAAGCTATTTGGTAAGATCCTGGTTTGATGTTCATTCATGTCTTATTTTATGATATCAGCCTGTGAAGTGCAGCTAATCCATGTTTTATTTTAAAAATACATTCATGATCTAGATCTATATTACTGATGTCAGTAGAAGAAATATGAAACACAAACATTATCTGTTTTAGGTGAGTCTTTGAAGGACCAAATATCTCAAGCTTTGGTTGCATGTAGTGAACCAAAGCAAGCGTCAGCAGGTCTCATCAAGAAGTACATCACAGAGTATCATCCCAAATTAAATGTTGAATCAAAACCACATCTCTTCAGACATGCACTGGAACGTGCTTGCAGTAAAGGAAATTTAAGGTCAGTGTTTGCAGGAGAATTCAAAACTAGGGACTGATCCATATTATTAAAAAATCTACTCACCCAATTAATATTGATTCCCCAAATTATGTTCTTAGCTCACCTGAGCAAAGCTCAGGGTGAGGAGGAAGTAGTATGCTATTTAGTCTGTCATCCATTCGTCCACAATTCTTCCAATGACTTCTCTGAAAAGGCTATGTCAATTTTGAAGAAACTCTGCAGAAATGATCTTTTGTTTGACCTTTTCAAAAGTTGCTAAAAGAATGTTATTTAATGCAGAACTTTAAAGGAAAAACTTTAAAAATCTTCTTGTCTTAAACCAAATGGTCTAAAGCTTAGGCCTAAATTAAAAATATGTTTGTTTGCCCTTTACTGACCCTGAATTTTAGAAGAGGGTCGGTAGGTAGGAAAAATATTTTATTTTATTTCTGAATTTGACCTTCACCAAGCATGAAAATAAACTTCTATCTAGAAGCATTCTGTAGTCATTTTATGTATTCTGCTACCGAACTACCAGTGTGCTTTAATCAACATCATTTTACATGTACTCAGTGCCTTAACACACATTATTGTTTTCCTTTATTACTTCAAATGATACCTATTTTAAATGTTTATTGAAAGCACTGAGTACATGTATATTTTCCCAAGTAGAAAAATAAAGTTCTCCCAGATTTTGCAATAAAATGTTTTGAGTTGGCATGATTTCGACGGGTCGGTCGGTAAAGGGCAAACAAACTTAATTTTAATTTAAGCCTTAGATATTTGACACGGAGCACCATCTAGAGACCCTTGTTTACCAGAGATGATATTATCTAATGGTGAATTCAAAACGGGAATGAATTTTTCATATTTTAAATTTTCATATTTTTCCTAAAGTCTAGTCATACACAAGTTGAAAATCAACAACAATTGTACTTGATAATTATGCGAACTTCTAGATATGAGGAAGGTTGAGTACATGTTGGCAGGTTGAGCAAATTAAGTGGTGTTACCATAAAAGCCATTTTCATAATACAATGTACTTATGTAACCAAAAAAAATGGATCTGTTATTAAAGTTCATATTGTTTGTTTTTTTGTTTGCTAAAAAATGTTTCATACAAGTAGATAAATTTTCCTGGCTTCCTCTACAGGTGTGACCTGTACATGAGTGATTACAATATTCTTCTGACGTAAAAGTATGTCTCTCTTGTGTAAATTAATATCTAATAAATGTAAAGATAATGTATGAGAAGGTTTTAACTTGTGTATCTTTTCTATTTCAGGCAGTTATCTGGTATTGGCGCAAGTGGTACGTTCCAGTTGATTGATCGATTTTTTCCTTCTCCTGCCATTCTTGCTGGCGATTCTTCTGACAGTGAGGAAGAAAATGAGGTGGTCGACAGTGATGATGCACCAGAGTATGTTCCACGACCTACCAAGAGGACAAAATCTGCACCCGTACCTAAAGCTCAGAAATCATCTGTTGCGCAACCTGCCAAAAGAGGTAAACCTATCCCAAAGGTTGAGGAGAAGAAAAAAGGAAATGTGAGAGGCAAAGACAAAAATGTTAAAGCTAGGGAAAACAAAAAAGTAGCAGCAGCATCTGATAGCGAGAGTGAAGAGGAGGAAGTTGAATATATACCAACACCTACCAAACGAAGGGGTGGAAGTTCAACTCCAGTAAAACAGAGAAATCAGGTGTCCACTAAAAAGCCGACGCAAGCTAGCCCCCCAAAAAGCAGGGGAAAGTCTGTACCTAAAAAGAAAGAGGCCAACAAGTCAAGAAGATCAGCTAGTAGATCAGAGACCGTTGTTGATTCTGATCAAGAGGATTTTACTCATGTGGAGTATACACCACGCGCAAGTAAATCACGTGGAGGATCTGGTGCTCAAAAACCAACACCTAGATCTAGTTCTGCTCGAAATGCTAAACGTTCCTTGATTGATGATGGATTGGATGCTGATGATGATACTAGTGATGTGGAAACAGCGCCTACGCCACCAAAGAAGAGGAAAAGTGGTCAAGCTGATGACAAAAAAGAAACCAAAAAATCTCCAAAGGCAAAAGCTTCTCGTAAGAGGCAACGTTAACTCTTCAGCATTAAATGCTTGAGTTAATCATTAACCATTTATGTATGCTGGATGACTGGTTCCTCCTCATAATCATTGTTTGATATGTAGTTATTGTTCTCATTGATGTTATATACCATTATAAATTTCATGATATCAGATTGATGTCATTATAAACATGTTTTAATGTATTTTATAAGTAATAAATTGTTAATGATAGTATTTTAAATGATGGTAGCAAGTAATTTTGTTATTAGCTTGTCTGTTTTAGAAGAATAAGTCAAGCCATTGAGATAACTACATCGTCAGCGCCGGTGTCATGCAAAAACTTTTATGCAGCTTATAACTCAGAAACAATAAGAGGTAGCAACATGAAACTTCATTGGTGGATAGATCTCACTGAGGCGGTGAACCGACGAGCGTTGGCACCGCTTGTGGCGCTCTTGTTTTTTACTTCATAGTTGTGAAGGAAAGTCAAAGCATTAATCATGTATCATCCATTTTTTTGCTTATAAGCAAACTGAAGTAATATAACCTGATTAAATATCCTGATTTAAACATGTATAAATTTTAAGTTGATTCATAGGTTGGTTGTATATAAAAAATCATATTTTCACATACATACGTACATGTACATTATATGGTTTGTATGACTTTCTGTTATTTTTTTGAAATGTAACAGAAAACAGGGTGCAAGATATCACAAGCTCATAAGGCAGCAAGAAATGATTTCATTCAAATTATTTACATGTAATTCAACATGTATAGTCAATTGTTGCATTTAAATCATAGTCTAAAATTGTTTGTTTTTTAACATAGTTTTAAGTGCAATGAGAAAGTTTTGTCAATATTTGGAATTTATTTTGTCTGAACTGCATGCATGTACCTGTATTACACATCTGCGATATACCAGTATATATTTGAGCATTACTTTATTATATGTTTTCTATGTTTTGAGTCAGATCTATTACCACAGGGTCTAAAAACTCTGCTGCCTGATTGGCTATCTCAAGAATGACCAATTGTATAAATAAATTTAATGTAATTTCAAGTCTTTGTAATTGTCTGAAATCATTGGTTATAATACCACAAAAACAAGTCTTTTTTACTGAAATATTTTGAAGATGAATTGCATTTACATTGTCTATATTCCGAAGTATTACTCTTTTGTCTAAAAATCCAGTAATGTACTATTTAATGATAGCTGCTAATTATATTTGTGAATTAAATAGTTTGATTTCAGTGATAAATACTTCAAAGTTCTGGAGTGAATATCTTTCTCTTAATATCATACTTACAATAAGATTATTAATGTTGATAATTATACTGTATTTTTTTTCTCATTTTATGCTTTATTGTTATTATGTGTTCAGTTCAATTGTGGTAAATAATGAAAGTTTTACCTTGTAAATATTAATATTTTTTGTGCTGAAAAGTCAGTCATATGTTCTTTTTATGATTTGCTTATGGATATTATTGGACTATTTGTCGTTTTTCTGTTATTACAGTACTGTACCAATCTCTTATAGCTTTATATATGTCTGCTTTTTTTTTGGTGAATGTGTTTATCCTGTTTAAGCATTTATTTTAAAACAGAATGTATACATGCATTTATACTTGTATAGTTATACTTGATTCTTTATACATGTAGAATAGCAGGTGTGCAGGCATGGTCAAACTGTTGGTGTCTGCTTGATTACTTAAGTTTATATTTGCCTATTGTTATAAAACTTGGCATGGAAGAATGGCAAATGGAGACATATCTTGGGATCATGTGTAAGGATGCAAGAGTCAAGGTCACTGCTACTACTGCTAGAAAACTTGTTATTGTTAGTAACCTGAGTATTTGACTATTAGATTCAAATTTTATAGTTTGCTAGTTTTATAAAAGATTTTACTCGATTGTGTTTAGGGATGTGTAGGTCAAGGTCACTTGAATGTTACTTAAAATAGAAAAGCAATTCCTTTGCTCCAACATCGTAAGATTCTTGTTTTAAAATGACCTAAGATTTATATCTATATGGACTTCCCATGCTGCTTACCGTTCATTGTACATAGGAACCTTGTTGTACAGTATATACATGTATACAAGCAAGAAACTGAAAACCTGCTTTTTGTCACATTGTGACGCTTGCTATGTATTTAACTTTTATTTACAGTTATTTTATCACTATCAAATATCATGAATATTGATATGTTGTGTTTTTGAGCAAATTAATGATCTGTTTGTGAAATTAAAGCTATTACTAAGTTTTATTTTTCATTTTCTAAAACAGCTGATCAATGAATTTAAAAACTACTTTTATTTTTCTGAACTATCTTAATTATTTGTTTTATTATGCTGTATATTGTTAGCTACATTGAGACAGTAGGTGTCGCTTTATTTAGATCTATGAATGTTTGTCTGTAATAAAGTCACATATAATCAAACACTGGATGTTTTTATTGTTCTTTGTATGTATTCAGTCCATTCTTAAGTAATACATTAAAACCCCTCAAAACTGGACCCCTTCTGGACTGGGTCAAAAATAAGGCTTTTTGAGAATTCTGGTTTTCACAGAGCTTTTGATCAAATCCAAAAGAGTGAGACTTGGAAAATTGTCTGATTTTCGGGAGTTTATTGTAACTTGATTTTACAGATCTTTGAGACTTTTTGGAGATCTCAAAGCTTGATTCACTGCTCTAAGGAGTGTTTACTTCTTGTGCGACATTACAAACAAATTACAATATTCATTTGATGACTGTATAATATTAATGATTCCAAAGTTCATCCGTTTTTGGACAAGAAAATAGCTTAAAGATTTTAAAGCATGCTGAACTGATCTACGAAAATCGTTTGGTTTGGTTCCTGAATGCTGACTTATAGTTGAGCTGGTTCCCGTTGACTAAAAAGCCTTTGGTGCACTGCTTCCTGGAACGGGGATGTTTTACAAACCTTTACATACTAACTAACAGTGTATCACTTGTCATGTATGATCCAAACCGAAACTGATCGTAACATTGTGACTTTGATGTATGTATGAAAACACAAATAACACATCAAATATTTAATTAACATAACAAATATAAGGAGATTTTTCAGTAAAGTTCAGAAACTTGAAATATTGCAGCTCAGTCACTTGTTAACCTGAAAACTACACAAAATCATTAGGATGCCGAAGTATCCAGAATTTGGAGGATTAATTCAAATTAACCATTAGATAATATTTTACGCCTCATTTGAGATATGTGTTACATAAAACTTTATTGTATAAAATAAACGAAACATTCAATTTGATCAGTTGAAACATAACAGTAAACTAGATACTGTATAGACAAACAAGTCTTGTCATAATAAAACAGTGTGTCCATACTATTGCTGATATTTTAGTTTCAAGTATTCCATGAAATGAAATACTTGGCTTAAATAATCCAGTTTGAGAGATAAAAAAATAATCCACCATCAATCTGTGTTGTGAAACAATCACACGTGTACACAATTTTAGGGGACACAAGGGGTCTTTAATTGAAACAGAATACAGTGAAACCCCACATAGAGACCACCTCAACACTAGGACCTCCTCGTTTTAACAACCAATTACTTCTCAATATCAGATTATTGAGTTTGTTTATCCTCGCAACCGGGATAATCCCATTTGTGCGAGCTTTCACTATTTTAACAATTATACTATCTTTGATATAGCCTATTATATAAAACTATTATTAAAAATTTACTATATAAAAATATAACTATACATATTTAGGCTATTTTAAGTGAAAGTTTGTGTATGTGTCTATATTTAAACTTATTTAAGTGTGATATTTAAGAAGAACTATTTTCAGTATGAGAATTACTATTTTGTCAATATATCAATATATCCTCTCCATTTCAACTTGATATGAAGGCCACCTAAATAATTAGACAGATTTCCAAAGGTGGTCTTAATATCATTATTGCACTGTAATATACAAAAGGATTAGTGTCAGATTCATTAAAGATTAGAAAAAATTCTTCAATAACAGACATGAAGTATGAACTTGTGAAGTAAATCTCAACTCAGATGACATGTGTTTTGTGACACATGTCTGTTTTTATACAGCTGTCACATTTGAGAGTATATTTTGCTAGAAGTTTATCACACTTAGAACTATTGTTATCATTTATTTGAAATCGAAATTCAAAATATTAAAAAATAACATAATCTTTATTCCTAAGGCATTGTATACATAGAACATTAATACATAGCCATAACAAAATATATGTGCAAATGGTGCATGAAAGCCTGAATCAAATCAGAATGTGTTTACAGAGAAAACAAGTTTTAACAATATCAAGACACGGAAATGCGTTTAAGAGCATCTTTTCTTGAAAGCAAAATATAAATATTTAGATATATTATTCAATGTTTGTGAATCTTTAAACACTAACAGAACTGAACTGAAAATTTCAATTATTTTGGATTTCGTTTTTGGCTATAATATGGTACTTTTAGCAAGTTTCAAGTTTATTGGTATTATCGGCATATAATGCCTCTGACCATTTACAATTTATAGACATGTCAAGATGGTCAAGACAACAGTTTTTTTTTAAACAAATAGTATAAATAGAAAAAACATAATGATTATATACATACTTCTCAATTAATACAATATACATATATTTGCATATTTGAATATTTTAAATAAACAAAATCAGTGCAAGCACACATACATGACATATATGAAAGAATATAATATAATATCCCCCCCCCCCCTTAAATAGAATTAAGTAGCATTTAATCAAGAAACATTTAACACAAATGATAATAAAGAAGCAGTGTAAACAATATCCATGATTAACTAAGCAGTATTAAGTAATTCTAATTTCTCTAATCTTAATTTCGTGGCAAGAAAAATGAATTTTGCAATATTGTTACATATTGTGTTTGATTGTTTAGACATTACCGTAATAAATTTGTTAATGGAAGGCCAAGATGTATTTTTGATATATTTTGTTCTTAAGTTGTTAAAAGCATTACAACACATGAAAAAGTGATATTCGGATTCAACTTGGTTCATAGAACATAATTTACAGATTCGGTTTTCTCTTAGTATATTATTGTATCTTCCTGATTCTATCTCTAGATTATCTCTAGCGACAATATACAAATTCGTTTTAGTAAGCTACTTAGACTTTTCTCCAATCGTTTGACTCTGACTCCCTTTTTTCTTCCGTATTATCAGGTAGTTGTATTTAGTGGTATTATGGTGATACACCAAATAAAAAAACATCGAACGCATACATATGAAATTTTGCAAACGATTATTTATGATTTTACAGCAGGTAGTTGTATTAACTAAATACAATTAACTATTCCTGTTTTACAGTGATGGTACGATTTATGGAGTACTGGGATTTTATGCTTTTGTATATAAAATCGTTTAGTTGATTCTGTAAAATATTAGTTTCAAGTACTGAATTCATATTATTACTGCTTCCAATACGAAATTATTAATAGTGGCAATATTATCTTAGAAAAAAAAATAGAATAGAAAAGTGGTTACAAGACTGCATGCAGGTCCCAGTTAAGAGGAAATAATTTGGACATGCACAATTTATTTTCTAAGTGTTATAGCTAGTTTGTCTCAGTTGAGCTATTATATTGTATGTAATAAATATTTTACTCAAGGATCGTCTGTTTCATATATATATTACAATTTACAACATAGATAAAATCTCCAGAGCTGCTCTTTTTGGCGCGTGAATTCATTCATTGTTATCGCATGACTTATACATCCGTCTGGTTAATTTGAACATTTACGTCGAATCATGTTTTATACGCAAACCCTATTGTTAATTAGTATTGTTTATGTTGTAACACACAAGAAGATACTTTTCATTTTATTTGTATTTGTCCCTGCATTTATCGAAATACGAAGAAAATATATTCCTAATTACTATATATCATATATATATAGCCCTCCATGTTTAAATTTATTCAACTTCTACAAAGTGAAAATGATATAAATCTACGTAAAATCTCTCTGTATATTAAAAATGCATTAGAGCTAAGATCGAGCAACCATCCTGTCTAATTAATTATATTTACATGTTATAGTCCTCTTTCTATGTACATGTATTTCTTTCTATTGTCTGTTTACCATGTTATTCATGTATGTAAATATATTTGTTACTATATATATGTATATGACTATATGTACTTGGTACACGTCTTTGAAAATAAAAATCTGTTCTGTTTTGTTCCTATTAAGTACATTAAATTCAGCCATTTTCGATCGTTATTTCACCCTATTGTTTACTTTAATGTCTGTTCTAGACTGGTGAATTATACATGTATAGATCTAATATATTATATAAGTAGGACATTTCATGGAATTATTAATAATATCAAATGAATTCTTTAGTGTCTTTAAATAATTATATAATAAGTATTTTTTATGCTTAAATTTCCAGCAACACTGTTTCCGCATTAATATTTCATATTTATTATATGTTTACGCAATTTTGACAAATAACGTAACGTTACTAAAAGCACGAAACTAAATACATGCGATTAAAATCCCATTAGCGTTTGGGATGTTAAACCTAGAATGATGTCTTATCAGTGAAACTGATCTATAGATGCTTGCACAAAAAAAAAATCCGAAATATTTTATTAGTCACGCAGTAGATTCTACATGAAAAAATATAGAAATGTACAGCACACAACTATTTTCAATGGTATTGCAAAAAATAAGATATTTTTAAAGCACCTGGCAATATTTTTACGAGATGTAGCTAACGGAATGCATAGTGAAAATATACACATTTTTCATATTTTACTATCTTATCAATTGTTCTGTATTATAAAAAATTAAAAAGCTAATGGGCCTTAAAAACAGACTAGACACTTTATTATAAACATGAAATCGTTCTATAGAATAGGTGTTTACTCTTTTTTCAACTGAATATCTCTTTTGCACGTTTAAAATCAATTTCATATTAAGATGATTTTTTTATTTTCATTTCAGACAACCATTGTATAGAAATTACTCTAAATGTTTTTTATCAAAGAGGGATATAAATCCAAATTTGACAGTACATTGTTAACTGATTTAATCAGTACAATTATATCTATACCACGTGACATTTCCTGTGTGATTGTTCGATAATTATCGCCAATTCCAAATATCCTGCCGTGAGCAGTGATCCATTCAACACCATGACATAATATTATTCAATCTATCAAGACATTTTAAATTACCCGCTGATAACATGTCAATCGATAATTGTTTATGACATATATGAGTAAAGAGATTTGATTGGTTTCGATATTTGTAACGCGCGTTCTCATTAGTCTAGAATATCACGTGATTCGATCTTACTAGTGGATATTTTTGGCGTTCGCTAATTTATGCACAGTATACGCGTCATCTTGAAAGGAAGCACTGTTAAACTCAATCTGAAATCATGGTAAATATCGTTGAAATTTGTGAAATTTGAAATCCATCGCGGTGAAAGTATGTATGTTTTGGATAAATTAGAAGTTTCTCTATCGTATGGTGATAATATTTTTTGCTGAAATGTTTTAATTAAGGTGTATTGTGCATTTTCAGCCTGGTGGTAAAGCTGGTAAAGACTCTGGAAAGGCCAAGGCTAAGGCAGTGTCAAGGTCCGCGAGAGCTGGATTACAGGTACGTTTGAAACATATTTGCGTGAAATAATGAATGCATATTAGTAAAATTTGTTTATTTTACCTCGCGACTTGTGCATTTTCTATGGAATTTGCTTATGTTTCATTTAATTTTTCAGTTTCCAGTCGGTCGTATCCACAGACATTTGAAGAACAGAACGACCAGTCATGGTCGTGTAGGTGCAACAGCCGCTGTCTACAGTGCTGCTATCTTGGAATATTTGACCGCTGAAGTATGATTTATTAATTTTTTTTCTGTGTAATTTCCTTAATTTCTGTTTACTTATTTTTGGCGGGCTGTCCATAATCTATTTTTAGACGCCATTTTGTTTACATGACCTAAACAATACCACTTCCGGGTAATTAATTCTTGCTATTTGTCATGTACATTGACGGTCGATTTTTTTGCAATTGGTATTCTTGTGTTATGATTAAGACTTCTTGAATGTGATTTATTGGAGTTATTTAAAAAAATGTGTTTGAAATTATCATCATGATTACGAGTTTGTTGTTTTGTCATAAAGCAAGATGCTATTTTTATTATGGATGTAACACTTTACAAACATAAATCTAATGGATATCAGTGTAATAATGCTTTTTGGCTTTGCAGGTGCTTGAGTTGGCAGGTAACGCCAGTAAGGATCTCAAAGTAAAGAGAATCACACCACGTCATTTACAGTTGGCTATCAGAGGAGATGAAGAATTGGATTCACTGATCAAAGCCACAATTGCTGGTGGTGGTAAGTGTTATTTTATTGAGTGCATTACAATTGGTAATCAAACATTATTGAAGACGGTGTCTGCAGTTTATTAATGAGAAAATCAAGTTCATATCTGACAAACGGGTATTGAATGTGATCTCTTTTACATATTATTTGTTTGTCATGAAGCCTGCACTGTAGATCTACAATTTTTTTGAATGAAATGTTGAATTCTTTACAGTATGTTATAACTTTTTGATTTTATGCCTGAAATCACACCTCGTCTGGTCTCAATGACCAGTTCAGGATTGGTTCAACATGAATTTAATTTAAGAAAGTGATTCCTTCACAAAATAAGCTATATTGTCCCCCTGAAGTATTATTTTCCTCTACATATTGACAATCTTGGGTGAAATTTTCCTATTTACCTGTGTCAAGCATCTTCCCTTATGTATTCAGTCAACGACTGTACTATATGTAAAGTTATTATGCATTCCTGTTTTCTTCTGAACAATTTCACTATAGTATTCTCATTGCTTCAGTTAAAAGCTTCACAGGAACTCGTGCTTTGGATTTCTAAAATTGTTACTAATATTATTTTTATATTCTAAAATTTCAGGTGTCATTCCTCATATTCACAAGTCTCTCATTGGAAAGAAGGGAGGTCAACAAGCCAAGTAAACCATTCGCATACTTGTGTCAGGGAACAAAAGTGTACTGTATGTGTTTATATCTGACAGACTGTGTAACTCTTAGTTCATCTACTTCATTTCTACATTTTCATATAGTTAGCACTTCATTTGTAGACAATTGATCCAAATTTTTAATATGTCAATTAATGTGCATTTCTAAGATTTTAACATCATTTTCATTATCATGCTTTTATGTTAATAAATGGTTGTAAAACATAACTGTGTTGTTTTATCTCAGTATTATATTGTTTATGAAAAAACAATCACACAAATTTCACAATGTGTGCTTTTCTGTCCGGTATCGGTCATACATAAAATAGAGTTGAACGATATATTAAAAACAAATACATGCAATTTGAGCATCTAGTTCTTTTTTGCAAGTAGGCAGTTGCTTACAGAGGATGATGGGAATCTAGTTCCAGTTGTTGAATTAATTTTTTGTGAGAGGTTGCCCGACTATATACTTTATGAAGGAAATAGGTTGCCCTCCAAAATCCTTTTCGGACAGGGGGCAACCCACTAATTCGAAGCCTGTAATACTGGTTCTTCCCAGGATGGCTCAGGTTAGGTGAACTGTCCCATCTGTTGAAAAAGGGTGTAAAACTATTTTTCTCAATTTGAGATACATGGCAATTACTGGATGTCTCAGTTTTTTCATGTGGCAACTTGCAGCAATGGCTGACTGGTAGCAACAATGTTCATGTAGCAGAAAAAAATATAACAATGTAATTGGTAATGTATATTGTACTAGCCCGGGCTAGTTGCATAGCACAAATATGCATACAAATGAGATTCGATAGTCATGAATACAAGGACATTACACAGAAGTAATAATAAAATGAAATATATTCTTACATGTTTTGTGCTATTTTATTAAACTGTCGAAGCTGCATAATATCACCGTCAATGCGTGCATTTATTTTAAGATTTAAATACTTGTGTAAATTATAAGATAAATCTTTGTTATACAGACAGTCGAAATGATGAGCTACATATTGCGGAATGGAACAATCCATGCTAGTAAAATGAATGAAAACTATGTTATGAAGGCATGAATAAGTGCATTCAGTGACTGTGTAATTATTCAGCTTTGACAGTTTGATAAAATCAAACTATAACTTTTGTAATAGTCTTCTAGAGAGAAAGAACTGCTACATAATTATGTTGATTTATAGAACAGGGGAGACAATCTTCACATACCAAAAATATTAAAACTGATTACCTCCCTTTGTACAGAGCTTCAAATTTGTCTTTGTACAATACTTGCATAATACTGTGATATTCTGGAGCTAAACAGATGATTTATGGACTGCTGTTGATATGCATCAAATGTAGCACAAGATCAAAATTAGCATCAATTATATCAATAAAATCATAATTAATATTTCAATCGAGATCTGACAGGTGTTGTTTTTGATTGATGCTGGGTATTTTCAGGTATCTCTGGCAGATTTAACTTAATGAAAATTGTGAGAACTTTCTTTCATGTGTTGCTGCTTTAGTTTCAACAGAGACAAGATTAGATAGTTACATATGTAATGGGTATACTGTTCAGTGTTCCTCAATGAAGACTTTTATAGAGCCCCTGGGAATTGACTGTAAACCAAGGCCAGAAGTTTAATTACTTTTATCTTTCTTGCCAATTCTTGGTAAGCTGAGCAAGCATTTCTGTAGCTAAAAGTATTCATGCATTGACATGTGACATTGGAAGCAAGCAAAATTTGCCATTTAAGTAGAATGATCCTTCTTTAATGAGGTTCACTTATTCATGTCCTAAGGTTTCACAATTCCTTTCATCTTGGATACAACTAAGTACTTCGTGCTCCACATTTTTATTGTCAAATGAAAAGGTGTGTTAAATGTTATGTGTGTAAGCATTAAAATAGGCTTGATACTGAAAACATACCTTATTTATCTTCCATGTTATCCATAAAGGTCTAAGTCCCCGCGAGGGGTTTTACCTCAATGGAAGATAGATAATTTGATTTGACTGGCAACAGAAATACAATTCAAGCTCTTTCTTTTCATTCTGCATTGGTGTGAATGGTCTGTAGATAGGGTGACAATGGGGTCATACAGAACATGTATATCTGTTTAGAAAGAGTGTGTAAACTCATTCTCCTCAAAAGCTTGCTGTACAAATGTTGATGCATCATTTTTGTGAACAAGTGTTATGTGAGATATAACTCATCCAGAACATGTTTTTACCGATAGTTCAAAATTTAATTTATGCCTTAATAGGGTTCATACAGACACAAAGTAGAGACTATTAAATGGCCCCCTTTTCAATATGATGATGATGAAATTTCCTGCTACAAATATCAGGCGTACTTAAACGCCCTCTTGAACACCCTATAAGTTTGACATTTTGCAAAAAGGGGTGAAATCAGGTATCTGGACAAAAGCTCCCCCGTTGATTTTGATAAGGGCAGACAAAAGTTCTCCCATTGTTTTACTACCCAGACAATAGCTCTCCCGTTTTTTTGCACTGGGGGAGCTTTTGTCCTACATCTGTGAAATCAATCAGCATTTTACTCCATGCAATTGTCCTAGGTATAGTGTGATTTAACCTGTCAAAGCTGCATAATTATACGTTCAATGATTGCATTTATGTTTAGCTTCGGTGAGGTTCGATTACTTTCGTAATTTGTATGATAACTTCCGTTTTACTGATATATAAACATATTGATTGGAACATTCCATACCGGTAAAATAAACAACTGGTATGAAGCTAAAAATTATCGCATCCAGCAACCCTGCAATCATTCAGCTTTGACAGGTTAATAAAATAGCACTATAGCATCAGTCAAACTAAAAAAGTACAAATATTTTCGGTAGATGACTTTCTTTTTACCCCATTTTCTGATTATAATTATGTAATTATATTGTTTGATATTCAAATAACTTTTGTTATATTGAAATTTCAACTCTAGAAAAGGTTGCTGATTTTAATCTGCGAAACTGTATTTTTATTATTCAAGTTTGACAATAGAAGAAACACCATAAACAACATTGATAAAATAACAAAACAAACATACAATTTTATACTTTATTTTTTTGGGTTGTGATCCCTTTTATAAAATGAAAATGGTATTCAAAATACTATTTCTATTTATGTTAAACTACAACCAGTATTTAAAAAAATACACATTATATTTTTTTCAACAAACATATCCATGTTTACATAGTATTTGTTTTGTATTTTTGAAACATCAAAATTACATAAAATTAAAACAATTTAACACAACAAACTGATCTATCACATGTTATTTACCAATTTATTAACTAACAAACAGTAACTGAAGATTAAAGAGATGTCTTTACTTTTCCTTTTAATAAAAAAAGTTTTATTTAACTCAGCCAAATTTAGAATAATCAATAAACACTTGGAAGAGAACATTACATAATTTTTACATGCAGCTTCATCAAGTTTTTCAAATGATTTTACCAGAAATCAGCAATTATAAAGTATGCAGACATGTAATTCTTTACAACATACCTTGAAAATACATTAAAATAACAAGTATCTACTTGTTCAAGGAGTTAGTCTGACATGTCAAACAATACTGTTAGAACCCTTTGTGTATTGTGTTCTTTGTTTATTTACCAAGATGAAAAAATGAAGTACTTAGTCATTGACAAAAATCATATGGTTGACTAGTATATTAAAGATACAAGTAATACATGTACTTACAGTAGACGTATTATGGTGATATTGTATTTTAAATAAAATGACACAAGATACATGTTAACTTCTCATCCATGTAGCTTAAAGTAATTTTTACAAAAGATATCAGTTTCATCAATATGTTATACACTTTAATACTACAATATATCTAAACCACTATCATTTTTTACAGAATGACTAATTCAGATGTAGGATGTTATAGTTATTGTGTTATCTGATATTACAAGGAAATGGTGTATATAAATAATGTGTACTTATGACTCACTACTGTACGTGTTTTACTGTTACAATGTTCTCCCACTGGTCGAAAATGTACTTTTCCAAATATTCTTTGTAAAATCCTCTTGATATTCAAATGAATTAGTTATGTAACAGGCATATAACTTAAATAATGTAAAATGGTTATAGAATATGTAAATAATAATGTAAAAAGGAGTGACATGTCGGAATGCATCATGGTGAAAAATGTATAAATAATACATAGCATACATACATGTTAATAAAACATAAATTTATCAAATGCTGACTGAGTTGTATGTACATATTGGACAGATGCATTATACAACAACACTTATATCTAATTATACAAAACTGCAGTACAATAACACACTGCAGTTAGTAACTTTTTGTAGTTACTTTAGATATATTGAATAATAAAGGAATGTTTTTGTAAAAGCAAGATCTGACTTCTCTGCATAGCTATGTATGTAATATCAAATAATCAACAATTCTAAAATAGCCACCTCCTTGCATCAATAAAATATTGAGTTACAAATGGTGTCAATTAATGAATGCTATTGTTTAATGGCACAGTGTCTCACACTCAGATGGTTAAACAATCAAATAGCACTGACTAGAGAGCTAAAACTGAAACATATTTGTGTCATACATGAAATCCTAATTTCATTTATTAAGTATCTAAACACACAATTGATTAAATTGAAGCAGTCACAAAAAACTGACTTGATGGTAAGTTATTTATTAGGTTCTTACTTCATATTTCCAAACATTCTTGCATTCAAAAGCACAAATTATAGTTCAAAAGCACAATATACAAAAGGAGAAAATACATTCAACTTAGATTTTGTTATCAATTAGCACATACTAAGTACATAATATATAAAACTCATCTATTCTAATACATCTTGTATGAGATCCAGTGTGTTGCAGTACAACACAATATTGCGTACCAGTGATATTAACCCATGTCAGAAAAATTCTCTAAATTAATCTAACATGCAGTTCTATAAAGTTTTTGTTTTTCAAGTTTGTAGGCTAAGCACAGCATTTTTGGAGTTGATCTGTATGAAGAGTGCTTGAAACATCCAGTCAGTTGCATCATCATTTTCCTGACAGAAACCAAATGTCTAGTATCTTCTTGTAAAGTCAAATGAATCTCAAATGTTGAAACAGTGTAAGGATCATATTGCAATTTGATCAGTTCAGAGCAGTTTAATTTATCCTGTAGATGAATAGTTAATGCACAGCCCCGTATTCCACATGGCTCACTCTCTGACATTAGAAGTATATCACGAGCTATCTTCATTATCAGTCCGCATGGAATGATTATGTCACATTTAAGTTTTTTCTCCCGTGCTTCACTTAGACATGTTTCAATATGCTTGGCTACCTGTAATATAAAATAAATTTGAATAATTGCTTAAGATATGAGTAATAAATAAATTAAATATAGTCTTATAATTACAGAGATGTAGCTTCACTGGTTTTAAAATCATTCATGGAAACTCCAAACAACACTTGTCCTTTAGTAATATTATTGTAATGTATGAAGTTATACAAATTAGAATTGTTACATATTATAAGATTCAATGAAATAACTTTCAGGACAGTGATAAAAGAAGCAATTGTTGTTTTCTTTACGATCATTTTTCTTTTCATCTTTTGAAATATAATGTTTGAGTGCCACTGGACAAGCTGTAAGTTAAACATATATATTGATTGTGCATGTAATGAAATGTGTAAGTTACAATTGCTTATAAAATATATATCTATCTTTCTTAAAATTAGGCCATCTTGAAAAAATACTTTAAAACCAAGATTGGGGCACTGGTCTGTAGACAGAACAATCAACTTTGCCCAACAAAAAGCATATTACATAAAAATTATGGTAATTTCAATGTTCATTATTCAGTAAGCATCAATAATACCATTCAGTGTATACATAATAAATAAACATTTATTAAATTTGCACCTGGGATGGTGATAATCAATCACCCAAATTTCTACTGTAATAAAATCAAACTTTATGGCCTATACATTATTTATAATGTTTCAACCACATTTATCGACAATTTTCTCATTATAAATGTATGTTGTGGTCGCCAAACACTAAGTATTTTTTAATCACCATTTTTGTGACGTTTAAGCCTTCTACACATACCCGCCCTGCTAATAGTATTTGATACATAGCAAATGTTAACCAACCAAGTTCACAAAATGTGGACGCAAATTTTTACATATATATTTTTCAAAAATTTTCAGGTACAAAAAACGTATATAACCATAATGATTATAAATTCTAATACACCTGTTATCTCAAGCCAGGAGTCAGTTAGGTAGTAAAATTACTCAAGCATTTGAAAGGAAATACTTGTATGACATCAGCGGTAAACCTACTTTTATTTATGACAATGATGCAACATGTAACTAATGTGAATAAATTAAACCTGATCATGACTGTTTAACATGGTTACTGATTTAACATACACACCTGTTTACACTTCACTTCTTCTGAGGGATCATCAAAGCTATCATAGCACTCCTCTCTTTCAGGGTCTTGGGTTTCTGAAAAGGGACATAAATTGAAAATAGAACAAGATGCTAATTACCACATTTATACCAATAAAATCAAATATGACTTTTTTTTTAATTCACTGTCACAAATAGTTTGTGTCCATAAATCTTCACAAAAATCTTTATATCAGACCATGAATCAGATTCAAACAGTCAAACAAAGACCATCAAGTGGGAATAAAAAACTTTGTGCTTAGTTTAACATTATTCAGAGGTACATTGTTTTGAAATGGCCCTTAATTTTAAGACTAAACTCTGGAGAAGGTAGAACTTTTTGTATTTTTTGTTTGTTTTTAAATTATTATTAATAGGAATCCAATAATTCCTATCTATATACGGAAACAGAACAGAACAGACTTCCATCATTGATCTCCTGGTATTTTTTCAGACATGGTAAAATGTAAAATTAATTACTTTAACAATGAATAGATGCCAAGAATAGATATAATTAATTACTTAACTTGCGTCCAGACCACTTAAATAAATGAGTCTGGTCACAAATTCGTAACAGCAGAATTTTTAAGGATTTATATATCATATTATAGAACAATAGATACTGGTACAGTACACCCGGTGCTAGTCTAGATTTGAGACCAAATCAAAACTCGCGATTGTGATGGCCCGACTGAGACAGTGAGCTGAAAAACGTTAATTTGTATAATTAATAAGCACAATTGGAGATCAGTAACTGTTGGTCTTACTGCTGAGGTTTTACAGTATTTCAATGTATTGCTTTGTTTAAAATAATGAGCCAATTTTTACCACTCAAGTTATAATGTAATGCGATACTAGATTCTATAATGTCAGACATAATTTTACTATTAATCGGCCCGGTTGGCAGAGTATCCGACTTGCAAGCAGGAGGTGGTGGGTTTGAGTCCCACATTTAGTATCTGAGATATATCTGGGATTTTACTTTTTCTTCTCTACAACCTTATTATAGCTAGATAGGTTTAGGCCCATCATAAGGCAAATTCAGGATGATGCCTAAAGTTGAAATTATTTTATTGCACCACATACTTCGAGATTATTTGACTGAAATGACATCAACAGTTTATTCAACTTGTTCGGCTAAATATAAATTGTGACGAGGTCATCTCAAAGAGCTTTTTGTCTGTCAAAATCTAAGCCACTTGGAGATAAAATAAACACATGGGCTACAAATCAGCATGCACATAGTCTAAACGATGTGTTGAATGATAAAGCCTTAAATACCTACAACATCAATGGAAAAGTGATCAAATAAGTGAAAAAATCAGTAAAATAAAAGAAAAATAATATTTTGAGATTGTCCCTCAGAAACCGAAACAAAGAATCTTACCAAACTCAGCGTTAATTTCTGATCTCTCGTAATCGGTTTCAATCACATTTTGACTGTCTTTACTCAAAAGTCTGTGAAAAGTTGCTTTGAACTTGTGCACCATTTTCATAACGTCCTTTTCTGTTTTGTTCTTTGATTCTACAACGGAATTTTCCATAACTCACTTGCGTTTCAGTTTCAACTCGCAAAAATCGCGAGCGGCAGACGATCGTCACAACTTATAATTAAAGCTAAACTAAATAGTAAAAGTATTTATCAGTCAAAGAATAAAGTATATTTCACTTTATGCACAAATATCAGTTTAGAGGGGATTTTTTCACTTCTTCTCCGACGCCGACTTCACACCCTCAGTGATATGTATCAGACGAACAGCTGATTTAATATTGCGGACGACGTAAGCGACCTCGTTCATCGATTGGTTGAATCGATTTGACAGCGAAGGGGGGGCGTTCTAGACTATCCCATGTTCATTTCTTCAAAAAGGAAATAATAGATATTTTAATAATATAAAGAGATTGAACCGAGAAATACACGGGTTTTATAAAAAAATGAATAGAATATTAAATAACATAGCTATAGATATTAAAAGTATTTAATTATTTTTAATGATACACATGTACAGTCTATATAGTAAGAAAAGAAATAAAAGTAGTAATTATCGTTAAAAATAGTTCTTCAGAATATTATACTCAACATTGTTAAACAATTAATTTTAAGACACAGATACAATGGCAGAGACATAAATATCTATGTGATAATGGCCTCAGGTAGAAACCGTATTAATATCCCCATTTTTGTTGCCATTATAAATTGTATTTTATTTTTTATATTTCTTTACAATTTATGTAGATTTATCAAAGAATTAAGCTATGATCAAACGTGAGGAAAAAAATTAGCAATTATTACTGTTTCTCTTATAGAAGGTAAAAAATCACTGCATATGTCACTTATATTGTAAATGGCCGAAGGCAAAATTATTTCGCGGACTTTCCAATAAAGTTGAAAGTTATATTTTGATGATGTTCCGTTCATTTGGTCAATATATGTATACATGTATCTGAGTCCTTGATTTGATCGAGGGAATGGACTTTGATGATGTTAGGTAATTACAAGACCTTCCTCCCATCTGTTGGAAACTACATGCGAGCAAGCCGACTATGTCTAGATAAACATTGTATATTATAACGTAAGGCCCTCCTCTATCAAAATGAAAAAAATGACACTGACTGGTGCTGTGACATTATATCCAATATATGGATAAAAATTTAAACGTAATTCAGTTGTTCATGATAAATAATTAATAAAATTTCCACTCCATGGATTTACTACGAGTCAGTAAAGTTTACTGGAAGTTGATATGATCTTAAAGGTTGTTCACTCATGACTGCATGCAGTAGATATTATAATCACTCATGAAAGTTGATAGTGGGAGCGGTTTATTATAAGTTTATAATCCGGATAAATTTATTTCAAGAATAATCATAGTCCGTCTTAGGTCACTGACATAAAATTATTAGCTGAGAATGACAATATCCGATAAGTTCACCTACTTCTCGATCTAACTTATTTGTCTATCAGAGTAATATCGTATCATATATTTAGCGGTCGTTAACCTGAGCGTTACTGAGAGTAGACATTATCTTGATTGTATTATCTTGAATTGATGTACTTATCTTAGTTCTTTGCATACTGATACAAAGAAATGCACGAGCTTGCATTATTTCATTCGTATTTAAATTAAGACATTCTGGTATTCATCCATGTAAAATGCTTTATCAGCTGCAGTTGTTATTGACCAATTATGTATCCCTACAATCATATTATGTAACATTACAAATGTGTTTGTTTTATCAAGTGAAAACGGCACAATAGATGTTTATCCGTATTGTGTTCAACTATTGTACTGGTCCTTTCAGTCAGGTATCATTCATTTAATACTCTCGTTTATTTAACTTGTACAGTTGGCCTTTTAATTGTAAAGAATCCCTTTCATTGTAAATAACACACATGTATGTGCTAAATCGATTATACGACAACATTTTCCAAGTGCGAAAAGCAACAATGGGATTAGATCATTGGTATGATCAAACTTATTATCACATTTTGTTAATATTATAATTGAGCAGGCAGTTTATAATGTTAGCCAAAGGTGAAAATAAAAAATATCCGATGGTATGATGGTGTTGGATAAAAATATTTCGTGTACATATGTAATAATTACATGAATTCCATTCCTTTGTAATTCAGGATTTATTCACCTCTTATTTAATATGATAATAATAGTACAACAAAGCATTGACAGATTGGAGTTATCGATCATTAACAACCATCATAAAGTGTTTTTTCCAAAATAGGGATCTCAGACGGTCCGGTTTATAGACAGCAGATAACTTGAAATGCACTGCGTACAGGGGGTCGTGATTAGCCTCCAAAATTGAATCTATGCGAAGAAGCAGCTGGTAGGACTATTTGAAAAAATCTTAAAAAAACAATTCAATAAAAAACAATAAAGCGGCGGAATTATCACGTAGCACATCCTGTCGCGTAAACCTCAGACTAGTGTAACGTCTTCGAGACGACGGCACATAAATCATCAGAGAGAAGAGACCTAGATAAAAATGATATTGCTAGCAGAAGTACCATTCAGAATTTTGATATTTATGACAACATACATTTTGTTGCATGAATTCGCAATTATTTAGGAGTCCATGAAATTTCCAGATATACCCCGAAATTTAGGCGGAGTCTGTCGGCGCTTACACTTACTGCATCAAGTGGAACAGATTTTAAAACGACAAATTTAGGATCGATAGAAGATGCACGATTTACACTGACTGCATGGACTAAGTAATTGTCAATAAAATGAAAGCTCTTAACTTATGGCAACTTCGGACACGATATATGAATTTCACAATAAAAAGTAGGATAAGGTAATACTAAATTTTATACTTGTACGAAATAATCATATATTTGTCTGGATTTGAATATAAAGTAAGGAACTTTATTTCTTTATTATATTGGTTTGATTTGCTAACAAATAGATAACCAAACAATACACTTATATACTACTTTAACTACACAAATTTAGCATCTACGAATCAAAACTGTATTGGTCAATAAAACTTTTATATTTTTTTCTAAATACTCCACGAATGCCCACCATAGGCGGATCCAGGATTTCAGAAAAGTGAAATGGTGCATTCTGGTGAGTTTTGGGTCTGTTTTCTAGCTCATTTAAATTTATGGGTTGCGGTTGTACTATAATATAATTAAATTAAATAACATGTCATTTCTATATATGGTCGAGGAATTTTAGGGGGGAAGGGGTTGCGCAGGGTGCGCCAGTGGTAATCTCTTGATGAAATGTTCTCATCATTATATCTGATATCATGTTCTGCACTCTTGAACAGCCTTTGTTAGCAATGATCACTACGAGGTCCTCATACAACGAGATTCTCACGTCTCGAGATTCGTTAGACCAATCCTCACTTGTATACACCAAGGACTTCATTTACTACATCAAGTCACCCAGTAGCAAATGTTTCCATACACAAATGTTCTCATATACGAATCTTGTTATATATAGTCACTTATATACCAAGGTTGTCATTCATCAGGGAACTCATACCCGAACATTCTCATTTACTTACAAGTTCCCAATCACCGGTTATAATGTTACTTTACGATGATTTTCCAATGAGTATAGTTAAAATTACTTATGGTTTATATATACATGTAAGTGTGTGGTTTATCACTAGGTAAGGTGTTCTTATTGTGTTCTTTGGTTTATATCAGTACTTCCGGAATAACTTAAATCTTATTTACGTAAAATGTGAATCAGAAAAAAGAGACACAGAATCCAGAATCTTGATATCATCAGTGATCGTGTGCATGAAATTTACGTGCCTCGCCCGAGTTTGATCCTGAGACTGAGTCTAAGAATCTATCAAGGCGTTCATTGATTTGCTCGTTTTACACTAACATGCATTTGTATATGTAAATGTCGAGGATTGTCTTGTCATATCTTTATCATAATGCATAGATTGATTTATAATTGTTTTTGAATATGCCTTCCACCTGACCAATAGCATCAATACCAGGTGTATGAAAGGAAGTCTTTGGATGAACTGTTTAATTAATACTATTGTAACTATGTAAATCATGTATAATCATGTATAATTATATGCGTAAAACGAGACAATGTCTTTTTGCATAGCTTTCGTGTAGACAAGTTACCTGAAATATCTCATTATAAATCACAGGAACGTATTTCATACATGAACATTTATGGTTTGGGTTTGTCCAGTTGGGACAGCTAATGCTATAAATAGATTGAAAGTCTGGACACCAACCGAGGAACACTAAGATTTTAATGGATCTAACAATTTCTAATCATCAGTGCCTATCAGCATCAACACACATCTGTATCTGCTTTCTACATCGTTATCATTATAATCACACTTTCCCCCATCATTTTATTCTAAAAGTTGTTCAAAGACTTTTTCAATTTTTCAAACACGCGTCAGTCCATCGTTAATTACGTTCTTCTACTGCAAGTACATTATTTTGTTTTTAGGTTTGACAAACCCATACCATAGGGGTCTAGGACAAATTTAAACAGTCATTCGGTGTTCTATTAAATATTATATGTATTTACCCATTATTCACATGTCTATTATAAGTTGACAACATTACAAAACTTATTTGATCTGATAGTTTTCGTACAAAATAAAACACAACATTTCCAACCGAATGTACAAATTTATTACAAAATATACAAAGAATTCTGCTTAAACAATGAATGAAGAAAAAACTTAATTGTTTACATTACCAAATTATATATTAAATGTAGCGAAATAGACACAAAAATACGAAAAATATCAAGTTATACACACACATTATAGATATACGATATCGTAAATATTTACAATCCTGACAACCGTGTACATGATTTAACTTTCAGCAAAATTTCCTCATAAAGAAATTTCCATTGTTTCTAAATAAAGAGATGTGAGAAATTGTTAATTGGCATATAGTAACCTCGGGAATTTCAATTTGAGAGAAAATTACGCCACAAGTGACGTGGTTCCCATGTATGAGATTTTAATCGAATCGAATTTAAAAAATACAATTTACACATTAATAAGAGTCAGATTACGTTTTTTTAGAACAACCAGAAATAAAGATAATTCGCTATCGTCGAATATGACACATCAAAGGAAGAATAATAGATGGAAAAAATATAAATATACAATGTACTGTTGTTACGTATTGGCATGTATAGTTGGATTCGGTGTGTCCAGAGACGTCACTGTATTTGTATTGGCACCGAGGTTATAAAACTTGGTACATGTATATATAACAGTAATTAAGCTCAAATATCAGTTTCCTTCTCTAAGTATTTTGGTTGAAAAGAAACGAATGTTAAATGTTTCAGTAGATATTCAGATAAATTATCCTAATTTGACAGCATATAGTTCGTCTGCTAATATTTTTGTGTTAATTATGACTAAGCGATAATGATATACACTCGGACCTGTGAACAAAGGCCTAATGTGAACTTTATTGAAATTTTGCCTTTATTCGGAGATTATTTTGTTCTAAACAATGAGTGTTTTTAAAAGATTAGTCGATGGCCCTTATTTGGACGTGGCCGTTAACATAACTTTGACTGTAAATATGATGAGATTTGAGCTTGGAGACTGATCTCAAGACTTATAACCTCTGACCCTGAACGTTCAATGTCAGCATGACCGGATATGACATATCAATATAAAATAATTTCTACATAATACAAGTTACTGAGATTATAAGACTGCAGATTAGCGTTACAACTTTGAGTTTTGTTCACTTATTAAGTTAAAATATTACAAGTTATAATAAAGTATATGTGGTACAAACATTTCATTAAGGTTCGCGTATTAAGTCTATTGAAAAATATTATATCTGTGTTTTGTAAAGTCACAATAGAACAAATGAAATCAATTTTAATGCATTTACGGTGTCCTAGTAATTGTCACTATTCATAGCTAATTAAAACATGACGAAATAGAAGCACATTAAGTGAGTCATTTGAATACGGTCAATTAGTGAGTTACGTAATGAATACAAATTACAACATTCAAGAATGTAAAGGAACTATATATACCTAATGCAGTATTGTTTCACACGTGGTCACTGTCACATGATTATCATGTGATCACACACATTTCTGACTGATGAAGTAAATTGCTTTACGGCTGAGATGCAATACAATTATCACGATGTCAAATCGAGCATGTTATTGATGACTAAATTTCGATAAATTTGGTTAAACCACAAAATACCCTCAATATTAGAGATGGCTGGAAAAAATGACAGTAACGGACTCGAAGTGACTTTACTATGCGGGCTATCACACAGGCGTAAAAGTCCTATGAAAGAACACAGCACGCAGCGTGGGAGGGTAGGGGTAATAATTTTAATTGAACCATTCTCCTTCAGCAACTCACAAATAAAACACATCGAAGCTTCATAAATTCTATGTTACTTAATGCTTATTTTGTTTGTGAAATAAGACTGAATGTGTAGTAAAATAACCGACTGATTAATTTATTTCTTACGTTTTCTTTTTACATATTCTACCAAGTTGTCTTAAATTCAAACATGAAAGTATGACAGAAATGATGCAGAAAAATATCGAATTAAAAAAAAGTTATTATTGTTATCAAACATTCATGGATTGTTTGTTACTCATGTTTCTATCATAACATGCGTGTACACGTTATTAGTATTGTGATTTCCGAATGTAAGTGTCATTTTCTACATTTCCAATTCTTATTTATCCCAATTATAAGACCATATTGATTAAATACACACATGTCATGGTAAAAGATCGTTCCGTTTTCAATTACTTGATGTCTGTTAAACCTTAACATACTTCTACGCCCGCGCCACGGTCGTGATGATTTAATTGTAACACTGTCAGGATAGAATTGTCTTCCAGTAAATCCAAGAGTTTGTTGAAGATGACAGAGAATAAAATGTTGAAATAAATAGCATTCCGTGTACTGGAACCATTAAAACTTCCTTATACCATATCTCACACCCGTCACTGAAAATAGACCAAGAAACAATGAGAGACATTCTGTTATAAATCAGCCTCACGTTGTAGCAAAAAGTTAACACTGACATACATATATTTAAAGTTATAATTATTTTAGTTGATACATGATGAATAATCGTAAATACTCAGCCATTTCTGTAATCATATGTAGTTCGACGCTCTACTTTCCGTTTGTAAACCACAACCATCTTAAAGATTTGCCGATGATTGGCTTGTGCAGGCGTGAATAGGTCCTATTCCTGATTAAATGGACTCAAGTGAAAGACAAACCTGTCGATTTTGGGTTATCTTTATTAATGTTTGAAAATAAGTGAGCGGTGTCGACTTTTCTATGAGCGATCCGAGTTTCAAAGAATTCATGCCACGACTTCAAAATGTATTCGACATATCTTTAAGTCACCAAACATGAAATTTCATCAAAATGTACCATTGAATTTCATTCCAATATGCACACATTAAATGGTAAATGTGCTGTATTTTATTGGACTCGATTATGGTCTCACAACTACATCTCATTACGCATATCCGGCAAATAAATGCATCGAATTGATGTAAATTACGTATTGCACCAAGTATATTTCCCGGAGACGGAAATAGGTGAGTGTGTTCCGATTGACATGAACATAGAACATAAGGATGTGAAACATATGCACGTCTACCACGGAACAGTATATATCATAATAAGTATTCGTGTACACCATAATACAACTTGACCGTTAGCAATGCCGTGGCACTAAAATAAAAAAGGTTCTGCAGTGGTTGCTTCCCCTGATATAATTGGGCATACTCAAGCTCGCGAATACATGGTAGAATACATATTTGTTCACACAACATCGTGCGTTTATAACATTACCCGGCCTTTCGTTCATAAATAATTTCCGGAAAAAAAACTACCATTAAATTACAAAATATTAATGTACATCATCATCCATATTTTAAATACACGTAAATAAATATGCAGGCATAAAATACACATTGATATAGCCATGTTCTATTTCATTCTTGATTAACTCAGAAATTACAACGTATTGTAAAAATCGTAAAGCACATGCAAATTGGAAGATACATAAGGTGCAATTTAAGGTGGAACCAAACGATTGAAATAACGTCGTTTTCGACGTCAAAACGGTCATTTTCACGGTATGTATAGTGCCTCTCTGAAAATACCTATCGCTCTGTCAATTTATGTAGATATTTAATGAAATAAAAATTTAATAGCGAAGAATAAAATTACCTACGCATAGGTATAAATTTGATGTTCATGATTTAATTATACGTGCAAGTAAAACGATTTTAAATGTAAATTTTAGTGTTTTTTTCTTCTCACTTCCAAACTTAAATTATTTTTATTAAAAATCTGCCCGAGGGAATTTTCTTATTTTTGTCTAGAATAAAGTTTGATGTGTCATCTACTGTTCTCATAAATTTTAAGAAAACCTATCGAGCCGTTTTTATTTTATTCAAGCATCACTATATAGCGTTACACTACAAAACGCTCATTCGCCTTCAAGAACGTCTTTTGACACGTGTATATGTAGCGCTATTTTGTCTGTTCGGGGTTGACCGGATGAGTGACCTGGCGAAACCCTGTCAAACCAGGAGTACAACCCTGGTGACACCGTAGTCATCCATGGCAGTCCTGGATGGACCTTGTTGTTCTGGCCCTATCGGGCGAACGGTCCCGTATTTGTTAAAACGTTTAATACATAATTACAACCGGGGGTTGCCGGGAAAATATTAAAAACCGGCTTAATCGGCAGAACCGAGTGCACTAGGTACGATGATTACCTGCGGCCCCGAGGCCGCAGGTACTTTGGAAAGCGTTTAGTGATTTGTCTATGGTGATTTGTCTGTATTTCGTGCTTAAGCTTATTGGAAGTAGCATTTTGTAAGAATGTCGAGAACCAGACTAAAAACTAGTCTGGTTTTCGTGTTAATCAATCTTTAGTACGCTTTTGTAAGAATGACGAGCAATATTTCGAAGCAATTGAGAACAATTTTTTTAAACTATGAAAACTATTTGAGATATTTTTCTTGAAAAGCGGTAGCTTGTATATCTTATATAATGTTTAATTCCTAAACACTGTAGACTATTACGTATATATTTTGTGGTGTAAAATAGTTAACTCCTTTTTAGATTCTTGTCAGAATAACGCTGTAAAATCCGGAAATACAGACTTTATAAAAAATATGAAAGTAGAGCAATTGTCAAATTATTGCATCGAACATCCAGGAATCAGGATTACGCATATTCCGAAACATTTTTGCAATTATATATGTTATTTTTAGGAAACATAACCACTTCAAGTCACAGTTCAGTTCTACTAGGTCACGGTCCAATTCTACAAAGTCATGGTCGAGTTCTACAAGAACAACAATTTATACATACGGTTTGAATTTATCTTTTGGGAATGACAAATATATTTTCATCAACGAAATGAAGATACTAGTATACAAAAATGTACTAATATTATTTGTGTCACCATCATGACTCAGGTTTAGTTAAATAAAGACATGTACATCTACTTGTTTTCAATTGTTGTATAGCTGTTTATAATATGAGTAACACAATAAAAATGAAATCACTGGTTAATCATAGTATTATTATCCGACATTGTGCTACAGTAGTCTCTTTAAACATTACCATGATGATTATCATGTACGTAACGTGTACGTAAAAACGATGAATGACACAGTGTGGAACCACCACTGTGACCAGAGAAGAAAAATCTCTTATCAATTATACATAAATTTATCTACATGTATTATAAATACTGTTAATTAATTAATAATAATTATGCATATACAAACTTTTTTATTCGAAATGAAATCACTACGTATTTCAATTAGACCATTTTTATTTTTAACATTTGTGTTTACTCAGACTCATTCTTACGCTGATCAATGTCTCTTGGAGGCAAATAGGAATATCAAGACAGATGAACAAACTTTACAATAAATAAAGCAGTAAACCATCAAACGGTACCTAAATGACTGTACCCTGAACATTCCTGCCAGAATCAAAATTCGCGAAGGGTTCTACATGTTAACAGGGTCCGTATAGAGTAAGTACTTTGTATATGTAACTTGGTACACATTCTTACAAAAGATGAAATGAACGAATTAATGACCGGAGAATCGATTGAAACGTAACTTTTCATTGTTTGATAAACAATGTTTTGTACTAAATACAGTTACATAAAATCTTTAATCGTACTTCGACAATGACTAATACACGTGAGACTGCCAAGGTCAATAAACATTGTCCCAGTTCTGTTTATCGTATATTTGCTTCATACATAAGTCAAAATATCCGCTGATTTTAACTTATATAGTCGACTCAGCAACTACCGGGATAACAAATGAAAAGTAAGTGGTTCGAAGTACAACGCGAATGCACTGATTGTGTACTTGACCTTGAAGTTAGTTAAAATGATCACACGTGCTTAAATAAGTGTACTTGTACTTTAAAGACGAGTGAAATCTCATGTACCCCCCATTAAGCGATAAAAATGCTGAATATCAATTAATCAACTGATGTGAACTGTGCAAGTTGATATCGAGAAGTGATTATCACACTAGCTGATAACGATAAAAGAACTGATCAGACACGAGTGTCAATAAATGTACAATAGTTTTGACATTATTATTCATATTTTCTATAACATAGATATATGTACATGGTGTTTACGATAAAGGTGCACTAATTTATAAAGATAATACATATATGTATACCTACTTATGAAATGGACACCTGACTAATGATAGGACAATACTATGTCAGTGACCATCATATCAAATACATTTGGCTTAATGGGTCAGTCACGAGCTGTAGTGGGTACAGGCAAGTATTATAACCACGAACTCCTAGCATTTAAATAGTTATAAAAGCTTCTAAGGTTACAAACAAATATATGCTAAACAGTACAAAGTACAACAAGGCTATAGCTTTTGAAAAAAAACTAATTTTTGATTTGCATGATCTCCTTAAGAAAATGGAGAGTTTGTTTCTTCGGGTTTTACGCCCCTTTTCAATAGTCATAGTTATATGAGGCGGACAGCTCACATAAACATCGTTCCTGGGAAGAACCAGTACTAGACTTCCATCCTCCGTAAGCAACTGTCAACTTTCTCACATAAAGAGACGTGGTCGGTAGTTGGACCCTTTATCAGTGAGAGGTTACAGTGAGCAACCTGGCGGGTCTGAGTATCTTTTGAAAAAATAGAGAGACGGGGCATTGGAGGTGACAAGAAGTGCGCTAGGACAGGCGTTCTAAAAGAGTCCGGCATTTTAAGTCCGTTTCTTCCCTTTCTGTTGGGATCTAATAGTATGATTATGATTCTTAACACAGAATCAGTTTTATGTTAGAATAAGGTTGTCTTTTTTCGATGATTTAAATTATGTGCTGGCTTGAATACGAAATGTATACTTCTTTTTCACATCTTAACTTTTAAGTCTTCCGTATTTATCTGCATTAAACGTAACCAGAATACCATGTAAATATATACTTGTACTTATGTGCAGACATATTCTGTATGGTGCACACAATGTTAATCTTGCTAAATTTTATAATTAACAATGCTGTTAAACTGAGTTGATGATAACTTTTACAGAAGATTGTATAAATACTTCACAGCGAATCTCTCTCTCTTAGTAGAACAAGTCTTCCTTTCTGCTCAATGAGACAAATGATATACTAAAATGAAGGGTATGGCGAACAAAGCGGGCTGGAACACAGAATACCTTTGGAGTTTACGGGTTTCTCATGGCTCCGTTGATCCGCGAGCAATCTTTGCGTCCGTCCGGACCACGTGGACATTTGGATGAGTCAAAGATGGGTTCACCCTAAATGCAGCATGCAAGGAATATTAAACACATGCAATAAAATGTTAAATAAAAATACAAAATATATATGTTATGTTAATATCGAGAATGTTATCAAAATACATTAATTTCCAACAAAACCAATACAAATAAGTTATTTAAAGTCAGCTCTGTACGTGTTACATTACAGTGTACAGTAATGAGAAGGCTGTATTAAACTATGAGATTCATACAAGTATATTACCCGATCTGTTTTACATATATGTACATACATTCTGTTTGGTTACAAAATCATTAAGGAAAAATAATCAAGGATTTATCATAAAAAATGTAATGGAGCGCTAATCTACATAATTCATTAACAAATATAATTGATGATTGATGCATTCTAGCAGAGACCTATAATACATCTCTGATTCTAGATATAGCAATCGTACGAAATATGAACAGAAAATGCTATGCTTGAATCATAAGGAGTTACATTTGTTTTATCTTATGTTTAAATATGTATAAGCTAATGGTTCTTTCTACATTAAATCTGATTCTTGTAGCTTACACACATAAGCAACAATTACTGTTTCCATGGTAACAAACCAGTACGTATACATGTAGTATGTGGTCATTTTTAACAAGTTATGGCTCAATAGCAGTTGACTCGGACTCCTTTGATCATTTGTGACACCACCAGGCTAAAGTAATGTAGCTCTATATAATATGACTCATTATGCATTCGTCGGCGCCATTCATGTAAGACAAATGTGCGAGTCAATAAAACTGCATTCTTACATGCATATAGATTATGATGCAAATGTCAGCTAGTTGACAATTAAAGCAAAGGTCATCCAATTATCAGATAGAGTAAACAATCTATGGTATAGCATGCATACATGTTAAAGCTTCAGAAACAACACTTAAACTCTTGGCATGCTTTCATACAGTATAAATTAATATTAGACAAAACAATTAGCACATGCAGTCTTGACATTTTAAAACTAAAAACAAATAATAGGACAGAAATTGAAGAGAAATGTGAATGCTTCATGGGGTAGGTTTCAGCCAAACAGATAAATACACGTGTACGTACTGTTGAAGTTAAAATGATCTAAATGTAATTTCCCATACTTAGCTAAGTTCTCGTAAATAGATTAGTAATTGACAGTTGATCTAATATTCTATATTACAACATTGTATGCAAACTTAACGTGCAACCATAGATAGAATACCTTATCTGGCATTTCATAATAACATCCTGGGATGGGAAGACCGTCTTTTCCCAAAGGACACGGTGCGTCCAACCCTGGTATACCCTGCAGAAACACGTGTTAATGGGTATGATATACGTTTACAAAAACCACGTGACGCATTGCAAGTCAAGTGATCAATAAAAGTCACACGTAACAAATAATACAGCATACATAATGACGACAGAGAAACTGGGGCAAAAGGGGCTACAAGTCATTGTATATAGAAAGGAACGCCACACGAACAGGTTCCCTTTTGAGCGCCAATTGTTTTTTAAATACTGAAATTTGACAAAGTTTGAGCTGAAATAAATGAAAGACTTCCTAAAACATGAATATTGATTATACCGCTATTTTATAAACAAATAAAAGATATATACCGCCTCTCCTTTGTCCCCTTTTCTACCGCGTTTACCCCTGCGACCCTGAAACAAAGGAAGAGCCATGCGATTATCTCAGACCATGTGTGGGAACCGGACTCATCGTGTAGGGGAACCATAATCCTTACTTTGGAAATCAGTCTCATCAAGAAGCAATCATAACTACTCGGGTATTTCCGTCACTGAGAAATACACCTCGTACGTAAGTGTAGGGTTACACATTTTGGTTATGTGATTTCCGATAACTACTTTTTCAACAGTAGGCATTCGTGTTCAAGAATCATTCTCTGATTGGCAGTCTTTCAATAGTGTTTATCGATCGCGATTGATAAAATGGACACCATGTTCCCATTGAAAGAGTTCCATGCTCGTTGTTTCCACATTTTGATTCCAAGGGTCATCCATGACGGAAAGTAGCCCGTGAACTACAACAGGAACAATATGGCGGCACTTTCTTTAAACATACGTCGAGGTGTTCCGATTTATCAAGAAGTGGAACCATAATTCTAATAAAACGGACCAGCTAAATCATGAGTTAATTTAATCCTTCGTAAATTTTTGGGAGTATAGCTTTGACGGCCAATATCCAATTTTTACTTATATCTAATAGTTTGTATGTTGATTTAATATAAAAAATAAAGTATTGACTTAATATCAAGCTGAAGCAGGTAGGACTGTCACTATCAAACAATTTAGTGTTTCAACATGCGGAAGATGTGATGACGTCATCAGCCGCAAGTGAAGAGCTTGTTAGTAAAAAACAAAGAATATATTTAATGATATGCCTGAAGTAACTAAAGTATTGTTAAAAAGCTTTTAAAAACTCAAAAAGTCACTTCTGTCACACACATGCAGTTGAGAGAAAAAATAAGTGCGTATAGTTGGACGGTCAAAAATACTTGAAACGCTCGGCAGTATTTTGCTGTAAATTATTTTCATAAGACTGTTGTCTGAGATAAACGCAACTAATTGTCTCAAACTAGATTCCATGAATGCTTTATTTTGAATAAAGCTTCGTTCGAACAATAACAAGAATGCCTGGGTCGACTTATACGGCTACTAGAGTTTTTAAAACTGGTCTATAGACAGAGTACTATAGTGATATTAATGTTCTCATGTCAAACATTCTTCAATAAAAGTCACACGACACATTATTGAACGGATGTGACATACAAATAAAAAAGATAGAGAAATGGAATACGGATGTCGATTTGAAGTCGTAAATCAAACAGGATCCGGAAAAGGAACAATGTATTTGCTTCAATGTTGTTTTCCGGATAATATTGATATTGTCGGACAGGAACTGAATTAATAATAATTGAAAATGTGCACAAAACAGCCACAAAGATACAACATTTAGGTCGGAATCCTATATCAGAATGCAGTATTTTCATTGGGCGATTTCATGTATTTCTTTAGAAAAGAACCAATCAAATGCTTGACTTTAGACTAAAATCCTTACAGACATTTACAACTATAGAACTGATAAATTACTTACGTCTCGTCCCCTGTCCCCTTTTTCACCCTTCGTACACTGACATGTCCCATCCAACCCTGCTGTTAGGGTCCCTGGTGGGCCGGGAGGTCCCTATATAGAACCAATACAATGTTATCACAATAATAACATAACAAGCATGCCATACGTGTCTACTTCATATTAATTTACTCATTCAAAAAATCAACTGTTATGTTTATAAACAAGTAAAAACAAAATAATTACGAAACGGATCCGGAAATCATTAAATATCGTACATATTTGATGAATATGGTGAATTACATGTACGTGATTACTTTTAAAACATATTTTATTACATAATTACAGAATCGTGTATAAATAGCTTAATACAAATGCTTAAAAGTGTAACTTGCAGTAAATGCACGAAAACAAACACACCTATATTTGTAAAAACCTCACATGCAAAGTATAAACGTACATATCTTCATTGTTAGAATAGCAACTCAGTTTAAGTAAACTAAAGTAGTCTCCCTTAACACAATCACTGTTTTGTGTGACAAGAGTTGTACATCTTGACGAGAAAATAGAATCTTCATAAATTTGATACTACAATATAATTTATTTGTCTGATACTAAGAACTATTTAACTGTAAACTAATTTACTATGATTTATTGATGAAACATTAATTTGTTCTTTACAAATACTAGTATAATGCATACTCATTTGTACGTGTACAGTTCACGTGTAAAGCATTTCCATAATATATTGTTCCTAAAAGGCGCATAAAACATGTTAATTGCAAAAAAGAACTTCTACATGTCTGTACATTAACGTGTTAATCATTTAGTGAAAAATGCCCTGAAAACTATCGACCTTGTTAGGTATATTTCGTGAATAACCCTCAACACAATTGTTTACAAAGCATGCAATTACCAAGCATTAATTAAAACGTAAACAACATACATGTATGAACACAATACAACATCATATGTACACTTATAAAACACATCAAACAGTCAAAACAGTACAATCCTACAACCATGGGAGATAATCAGTACATTGATCTACATTTGTACATCAAAGCAAATAACGTTTGATTTCAATAGACTGGACGTGCATGGGGTACTGTAGAAAATTGTTTTTTATATGAATCGTTTGGCTGGCTGCTCTGTTTTGACTGTAAGAACACAGAATACATTAAGTATGATTAAAGTATTAATATACCACAACTTGCATGTTTCATTATAATATTTCATTAAGGCTTTATTCATGTATTAATTTTCATTAATCTAAACGGTTATGTCAAATTATTAGGTCATGTGCATCACGTGACTACAACTTCCGGCTACGTCTCTCATTAAACAGTTTTCCTGGAAAAAGAAATCAAATCACAAAATCTGGAAAATGAATTTGTACATGTATATAATATATATATATCAGGATAAGTCGTATGGAATTATGTCACTAGCATACAGGGCTTTTATTTTGGAGCGGGCATGCAGATATATATCTGGCAGAATAATTAGTATTGGTATTTTAATTTTAACATTTACACAAATCATGTAAACGAAGTTAAAATCCGCGACCATGCGCATGCCGATGTGACGCCATGCACATTCACAATAAACGCTCAGAACGAATGCTCACCGGAGGTCCAATTTCCCCTTCCTGTCCCGGTGGTCCTAATGTCCCCTAAATGATCAAGCATAGCAAGCATAACAATGCTTGAACAACAACAAAACCGGATATGAAGTAAAATACAGTAAACACAAGTGCTGTTGTTATATACGGTGTTTCCAATCACTAGTATTGGTGTGGTTGTCATTTATAAAATTCCACGTGCGTTACTATGTGATGTGTACACAATAATACTGCATGAACTATTGGATTTAAACTCATTACTTATAAAAATAAGTCAAAAACATGTTAGTTAAAAGACACAGGACGCTGATGTTTTAAGATCTGACAGATTATTCAATTTACCAAACGTTACACTGTCGCGTCATAATAACATGTGATGTTGTACTTCGAAACCGAAACAAATATATATCATTGTTGATGTTAAATCACATTAATGTATCAAATATCACAAACATTTTAAGATGCATAAAACGTTAGACTGAAGACTGAGAAATGAATAAAAAAGCATTGTGCACGCAACAACAACTATATCGCATTTCCTACATACAGTCCTGTGTCTTGTTGAACTATATTTAGTAACGGGTAGTAATTCATAAATGCACGCTAATGCATGTACAGAGGGCGACTTGGTTTCCATGGATATGGCAACGGCTAAACAATCGTTGGTTGGTTGAAAGATATCACAATGACTTACCGGTAATCCCATTGGTCCAAATGCTCCAGTGTCCCCCTTCAGACCCTAAAATTTACATAATTCTATATACTTGTTTAACCGGAATAGTACAAAAAATCAAGATATTAATTACTTAAGTTAACGCTTATAGTGAATCTGCATATCGCTGATGTCTATGATTAAATGTTCAATCAGTTGTTAATATTGCAATGGTATTACTACACACGCACCGTTCATCAGGATTTTCATATAATACTAAATACATTAATTTATTCAGTATGAAGATAAAACTTTGTCTGATATGTATCATTGAATTATTCATGTAAATGCCAACATGACTGAGATCTGTAAACAACATGTACCGTGGTACGTCGCTATATAAATGTTGACGTGATATAAATTATTTATAAATTTAAATCACTAAATGATATTATAATTGGTGAGATGAAGGAAACATCAATTATTACCGGTTCTCCTTTCAATCCAAAAGGTCCACGTTCACCCTGAAACCAAAACATTAAATACTGAATGAGGAATTTAATATATTTGTTTGAAAACGAATTATATAATGTAAATAGCTAAATATAAGAAAATCCAAGTATATGAAATCGAACATTACAAACACACACCTGGATTTTGAGTCATAATTCATACAATTATATAATATTACCTTGTTTTATACTATATATATATTCGTTCAACATAACAGACAACCGTTACATGCTATGCTGTTCGATAAATGAATGATGAATTAAATTATACATGTATGTACTTATATGCAGACATATAACTTTTCATATATTTTCAGGAATTTGTTTTCGTATTAATCAAATATGAATACATAATAATGTTTATTAACGAATGCATTTTTTATGCTTTATATCCTTTTAATAAGAAAAAATATCGGAACATCATAACACAAAAGTAGATGACCAAATCAGTGTACTTGAATCATGGTGCTATTTTAAATGTTCCACTTGTTTCTGTTAGACCCAATGAAAATCAGTTAGCTAAAGGACTAAGTCACGGACTGTAACTGAACCAATCTAAGGAGGAACATTTTTTAGATGCGTGTATATAACACTACAATACTATAATAAACAGAACAGAACAGAATAGAACATGTATTTCATTTTTAGTATAAATTTGAGAATAAACATGACATGGCTAGCAAGTTATTTCAACGTACATGTATGTTAGTAAACTATAATTAAGTTATATACAAATGTTAGTCATTGAATTAATATTTTAGTAAACGTAGTTTTAACCAGCTCAATTTTTTATAAAAAAATGATAAATTAGTGACTCTATTATTACAGAAAATATTTCTGTTGCATGGATGCATGGGTCCATGGAGTGTACAAGTTTAAGTTTATTGTATGAGAACAATCTAGAAACCCGTTGAGCACAGTTGTTAAGCAAATCAAAAGAATTTATGAAGAATTTGATGTATCTAGGGTAGGTCACAACTTACCGTTGTTTATGAAACTTAGGGACAAGCGTAGCAACTATGGTTTTATATGCGTTCAGTCCTAAACACAAAACAAATAACTATTAATTTTGCCTCGCCTAATCCCTCGCCTGTTTGGCCATGAATCTAAAGCAGATATTTTGGCTGCTTCGCTAATAAGTTGCGATTTTGCATGAAACAAAACAATTCTCGGACCATATACTAGTATTACGTCGCCTGAAGGGCCACATAAAGAGCCACAGTACCAAGTGTTTGATATGAAATATATACATGTATTCAACACTTCTGTATCCGGTGATGGGCCAGTTGGAGATAAATGTGGTCTAATTTATGTATGCGTTGACTATCGTTTTCAAACTTCAAATTATCATCCTTTCGAAAATTAGAAAAAAACTACAATGTATTTCTATTCTTAGTCTATGTTAGCTAATGTTAATATATTACAAATGGTGCAGGTGTTTGTAATCTATATACTGTACATCATAATATGTTAGATTTGTACATCACAAGTTAATGTATTATATGGTCAGTATACAGTACATGTAATTTAATATATGGTTGGGATATCTACGCACTGTACCTTGATTCCTGGTGGACCCTGTAAGCCCATCTCTCCCTACATATAAATGTGGATACTGTTATCATTCATGACAAGTTGTATGGGAATTCATAAAAAATTATAACTGCAGATATCTCAGTATCTCGTTGTTGAGATATCACGTGATTTAAAGTGATAAGTTGATAATCTTTAAGTCATATTTTCGCTTGATTCTAGCCATTTAACTCTTCATAAAGACTGATTCGAACTTTCAAGTTTATGATGAATAATTATAAAGAATATACGTATATAAGTGTGTATTTTAAAGGGGACATGATTAAAACTCGTATATATTTACCTGCGGGCCAGGTGGGCCGGGTGGACCAGGCAGCTGAAATCAATAAAATTGATAAAATTTTAATTAGATGTATTTCATGTACATGTACATGCATATTCCTTATCTCAAAAGGGACACAAGAATCGCTCAATTATCTCTTACATAATAGTTGTGATAAATATTGTTTGAATGTTTTATAGAACAGAACAGAACAGAACAGAACAGACCTTAGTATCTAAAGTGAGCACACCTGCGCCTTTTATAAAGAAGACATAAATACATATAATTTATAAGATCAAGTCAGTATATACATATATACGAAGGGAGATTAATTAAATTATATAGAATTATTCTGGAATCATAATCAAATTAACTGATTTTCTTCAAGGGAAATCCTTTTCAGAGCCCAATATCTTTATCTATTAAATTACTTACACCATCTCCGCTTCCACCTTCTAACACGACTGTTTCACCCTGTAATACAAATAAAGAACATTTTAGAACATCCAATACTTAGCTGGTTTTAACTGTTCACTTAACAATCGATATAAGAAAGCATGCAGCCACATCTCATAGAACGTTTTTCCCCAGACGAAATTGATCAACTTGAATAAGCCTCGAACTAACGATCGTCCGTACTAACCCGAAGCAAAGAGATGTCTATATTATACATATCAAACATTAGTACACATAAGATACTTCACTAAGCGTGCAAAGTTAATACTAAACAGTTATATGGGACAGAAATCACATTTTAAGCAGATATAGAATATCAGTACAGGCATTTACTGATAAGTAAAATTAAGCAAAGCGTGTGTTCTATTTTCAGCGAAAAAAAAAACAATGAAAAGATCACAATTTCAGATACTTTGTTTTAATCCAACCAGTCAAAACAGCTAATGGTTTATAATCCGATGTAACACGTGATGTAGATCGCGGGCTGCATGCATTGCATCGGAGAAACGAGTACCAGATCAATATAGATTAAATATAATGGTTTCCAGCTTACACAAATTCTAGAACACTACACACTATCCACCTGATTATCTCCCTTGTCAGTTTTAAAAATGGAGGCTGAGAAAACATGAACATTCCTCAAATGATAAGTAAATATTCCTACCTTGCTGTAAGTATCCGAATATCATGCATGGAATAATTGAGCATGCAAATAGAAAACAGATATTGAACATTATATTGCATATTTGCGACAAGAACAATATATAAATCCTCATATCCTATTTTCTCAAATTTGTTGCCCGTGGATGTTGAATTCATAGCGTCAACGATATTTTCAAATTAGGTAAATACGATCGACGTACCCATGTATTTTAGTTTAAAATGAGTCCGTTTATAAAACAATATATCAAAACTATAATTTTATCGTGTATTAGTATACGGCATTTCTAAGACAGTGCAATTTTGTAAGCGAGCGTACTAAATATTGAAACAAAACTAACAACATATTCGATGTGATATCATGTTAACTGCAAGAGATAATCTGAATAATACTTGAATTGATAAGAAATCAATCGATACAATTTAGTAGAAATCTAAGTCCTTTATAAGAGAGATTACGTAAATAATTATGATACATACTGGAGGTCCCGGAAGTCCTGGAGGTCCAATTAGGCCATCTGAGCCTTTAGGACCGAATGGCCCTGGCTCACCTTTGGGTCCTGGCTTACCCTACAAACACAACATTAAATTCAACATGAATTCTGTTGTAATTTATAATAAAATCAAAATTTCAGAGCGTTCATCAATATGAATTATATGATAGGCAATTTCTCGTTAAACGAAGAAAATGTATTGAATGATGTGACCTGATTAAGCAAAGTATTAACAGCGAAATTACTAGTTTTAGTTTAAACATTAGTTTTGTGGGACGCTACTATATATACATGTATGGTGTCATACACAACTCATGTTCAGTGAATAATTCTGCAAAAATAAATTATTTCGGGTAATGCTCATGGAATACACTGTACACATAACTGGACGTTTTAACCACGAAACACAACTAAATGTCAGCTAATACAATGTACTAACAAATTATAACATACACTCTAAATTACTATAAAGGAAAATGCTATACTATAACGAATTTGCTAAAATGCATTGTACGTGAATAGCTACATGTATCTATCTACATTTCGTGCAGGATCGTGCTATAATCGCTTTAAAAGTCAGTGTAAGGTAAAGGTGAAGGTTTTGTTTAATGTAGTGTCATCCCTATTGAAAGGGCCAGCCAATTTGGCTTATGAGACACCTGTCTTATGTTCGCACAGTATCTCCCGAATCCCTTCTCCTTTTGCCGGGTGCCTAACTGAGATGGGCCTACGATAACCATTATTTAGCTGGCGGCTCACCAACCGACCGCATCAGATCTAACCCAGTCTCCACTTGGGTTCAAACCTTCGATGTCCCGCTCCGAAAGCGGACACCCTAACCACTCGCCCACGGTTGCGGTTAATGTAATGTTTTAGGTGTCTTAATTGGCAAACTACCGGGTTCCGTGGATGCTTTATTTTGGAAGTGATCAACGTGCCGTTATGCAATTAGGGGTTTCTGCAACAATCCGTGAAAAGGTATATCATTATGACATGATTCACTGAAGGGTATTTAACAAGTCTTGATTTGTGTAGAATCTTTAAAAAGTGTGCGTCAGGGTCTTTGTATGGGTTTATACTTCGGTTCGTGTTATATACAAAGATCGTTGGAGGGTCATGCATGGACGACACGAAAAACTTTGTAGGTCTATAATAATCTTCACGTGAAGGTGTGCTTTACAGTCTCCTTAAAAAGATATGTGCCAGTGTCCGAGAAGCGATCATTTATATACAAATTTGTCTGTAAATAAAATAGTCCGGGATATGAATGGTTATGTGCAAATACAGTAAGGTGAAATATTATTGTATAAGCATTTTATATCTACGATTATTCAATATTTTAATTAGATTTGAGAATCAACAGTTATATTTACCATCAACAACGTATATTCACCCTTTTACGCTGATGAAAGCGTGCGCAGGCTTAAGTGCATGAAAGTAAAATTACACGCAAATATGAGCATTGTACACCAGTAATTTAATATGCAGTGCCAGCATTAATAATTTATATACTGACAGAATAAAGGTGCTTGAACAAAGCTGCAACATTAATACTAAATTTGAAGCTAAGAAATGTGACACTTAATGTCGTTAACAAACACAACAGTTAACTCACATTGGGTCCCTGTGGGCCTGGGGTGCCTGCTATACCTATCGCGCCAGTTTCACCTTTTTGTCCCTATGGAATCAACAGACAATACTTATATGCAATTAAAACACGGCATACAGAATTAAATCATTCATATTGCATGCATGAACTCGTTACAAATGATTAGTGTGCATTTGGTGATTGTTATTGTCGCATGCAGCAAGTAACATGTTTGTAATATTGACAGAATTGTTGAACTCGGAGAATTATCGCGCAGTATAACGAACATTGTTCTATTTTTCTTAAAAGTATTTCATTCTATCAAAGTTAAGTCACAAAGAAGTGAATATGTTAATAATGTCAATAAGATAATTATGTGAATATACAGTCTGGGTATTCTTAGTACAGTTGTACCTAACTTAACTTGGCATTTATCATTTATATGCCTTAGTTATGCTTAATTTAACTATAAATATAATTACGTCTATGTATGTGTATCACTAGGCCGATGTGTTGTTGGATAACATTATAAAACAAATACATGGAACAAAAATGCATCATCTTACTTTATATCGAAAATTAAAATAATTAAAAATACAACGTACAACCATGCTTAACAAATAAAATACAGTTATGTGTCAGTTACATGCATTTTGGAGTCATATTGGCCAAATTTCTTATTTTAGTACCTTTAATGTTGGATATATTTCAGTATTCATTTTGTGTAGATTCAATATAATTTAATTTTTAATTTTTTTTGGCACATAAAGGAATTTGTATTTTATAAAATAGGGGGTGGGGGTGTAAATCTGGCTGAAAATGACTCAATAAGGGAGGTAAATGCACACATGTTGATCATTCGGAGTACAATCTGGAACACAAAGATGTCGACAACACTACACCATACATACTAATTATTCACGTTTGAGCAAACAATACCTCGGGTCCCGGCGGCCCGCTCTCTCCCATGGGACCTTTCGGTCCTGAATCGCCTGTGGGACCTTTTATCTTTTTACATTTGCCCTGCGATAAACGAAATGAATTCGTTCATAGTGAATCGAAGTGTAAATCCCTCAACGTAAGCAAATACATTTCTAAACTAAGTTTTATGAACAACGTTTTTACTTAAAGAGTTCAAAGTGAAAAAGATTATTAAAAACATGTTAAAAGATTTACACGTAAATAAATATTACTATTTTAAGCGCCTATTATATTTTATCTTATCTACTGTTTACCTTCTTACCGCGTTTTCCCCGTTTTCCTCTGGCCCCTTTCAATCCCGGCGAACCCTTGGGTCCATTTGGCCCTGGGGGTCCTTGTGACCCTGGTAGACCTATCTCTCCAACTGTCCCCTGTTCAAAGTCAACAATGAGCCAAATAATATCACATGAATTATGATATTTGTGTTTTTTTTTTGTTAATTCAAAAATAATATTTTATAACCATGACAACCTCATGAAATGAAACATGCAAGAAGTCGGTAGATTTGCATAATTTACAATTGGTAGGATAATACAGCTTAATATTACGACACCATAATGTACTATTAGTACTTATGGTATATAAACATATAATGAAATAATATGTGCATGCATAAACATGTATTATATTTATAACTGTACACACACATATATGATATAAGTATACAATGATATAACTAGTACATGTATACAATCTCATATTTTACAAATGACTGCAGCTTATATGTAATTTACTTCATACGTTAAATATTCGAAAGAAAATTACAATGTAGAATAACTATGACCATTGAGATGGTACAATACGAACACACATGCCATGCAAAGCATACTTCACACTCAGCCAGTCAGCACAGTTTGTGTAAAACATCAAGTATTACCCTTGGACCTCGGACATATTTTACAATTTTGCCATCATCGTTGATACCACGCCGAACTCGAGAACGTATGATATGCTGATTGCCGAATTCGTCGGTACAAACCGTAGACCTTCGTCGTTCACGATTGCCCTTTTTACGACGGTTCCTACGACGTCGTTTTACTATTGGTTCCCCACCTGGGGTTAACACTGGTTCCCCAGGGACGGACTCAAGCGCATCCGGGGAGCTTTCTTCACCCGTTTCTGTATTCTCATAAGCCTCAATTCCACCTGGACCATTTTCTTTAAAGTCTGTGCCAACTGCATCTACCTTCTCGACTGTACCCTTTATCCTAGCTTTATGTTCGGTTCTGGGTATGACTTCAAGTCGACATCGCCTGCCTTTTCTGTCACCACTACCCGACTAACACAGAGTAGAAATTACATGCCCAAACTTAGCATTCATTCATAGTTTAAACTGTGAAAACGCAGAAACTCTAGCAGATGAAGTAACATTCGTTTGCATTTTGTAGCAATGATTATTGAAGCACAAAGCATTTTCTTTTTACAAATGTACTAAGGATTTATTCGACGAATGATAGAACATCTCACTGCTCGAGTTGGAAAGGTTTCACAGTTTTTTTTGGCTATAATTATTTGCTGCAGTCACTTGTAATCTTGCTGCAGTCAGCGACCCTAAGCGTATAATCACGTGACTAAAATATAGAATGTAGCTTTCTCAAATATTAGTGTTATTAAGATAGATTGTTCATCTTGCCTAAATTCATGTCAAGTATTGAAATTTGTTTTGACGGGAACTGTGACTGCAGCAAATATGATACAATGTATAGTTGTTAATGTATGTTATAAGAAAGACGATTAGTCCACTTATATCGCTCACCGGTCTTCCACGTGGACCTCTTGGGCCTGGTGGACCCATAAGGAAACCCGCGGGGAATGTATCATCGCTATGCGTGGGTCCAACTTCCTTATTCTCGTGTCTGGTGGCACCACCTCCGCCTATATACGGTAAACCGGGCAGTCCATGCTCGCCCTGGTGAAAATATCGCGCAAATTCATGATAAGTCTACAAAACATGCGCCCGTCGACTAACTAGCGTAGTCTCCCTTACATGCTATGCATGCCGAACAATGCTTTAATCCTTTGATTCTATATGCAAACAGAACTCCCTATTATTGACATGTGTGCATTTCCACATTTTTTAAAAACGTATTTGTCCGATTATTAAATTGTACAGGTTTGAACTTCCAGTATGTTCTCGGCTCTCGTCAAGAAAAACTAAGTATTAAGTAACATGCACGTTCTTTAAACAGATAGTATTAGGTTATCTAATTATGGTACAATCGGTAATAGAAATGTTTTAAATACTTACGGGATCCCCAGGACGGCCATCTCGACCCTATAGAGGAAATGTCAAGGGTTTTAAGATGTTGACAACGCATAGCTCTATTCGGAAGGCATAATTTGTTACGTGGAACCTAAGTCTTTTGTTCAGTGTCACATTAAAGAGTATAATTATTATCTGGACCAACAAATAGATGATGAAGAATAGAATAGATGAAATCTAGAACAATCATGAACGGCGTTCATTCCGTTCGTATAGTAAAACTGCATTTGTTCTTCGTCTGTTTCGAATCTACGTATTTTAGACTAAACAGTACAGTCAATGATGGGTTAATCTAGGTAATTCACAACAGACAAACCACGAATGCAGTATCGGAGCCAATCAGTTGTCTGTGATTTTCTTTATTTCTATGTCAGTTCATTACTTGCCGTGGTTCGATGAGTGCTTTCCAAAGAAATCAGTTGAATAGACAAATAGACTGAAAAAAGATTTGAAAGAGAACCGATAGCACTAGATCACTTCACAGGACTTTAGAATTTAGAAAGAGGTCTTACTTACCGGCGGCCCCTGTGGCCCTGCTGGCCCCTGAATTAAAAAAAGAGTATGAACAACATTTGTAGCAACGAAGAAACAAGCTTGAATAGAAACAACATAAAAAGACAAAACAGCAAAATACATACATCAATATGTTTCCAATGAACATAAACAATAGTCAAAATAACAACATAAGCAACATGACATCCATAGTAAACGAATTAACCAGACTAACGTAGAAAACAACAACAAAACAACATGAAAACAACAATAAAAACAATAACAAATAAAACAGAAACGACGATACTCTTCTATCACAATGTTTACATTAAACCGACCTCTTCAAAGGAAATAATGTGTTATTATGGAAACTAATTCACTTAAAAAATGTCTAAAACTCTGTATCATATTTGATAAAGTACAGTATTGAATATTTTATTATTAAGATACTGATTATTTTGATATACAACACGCACGACCATGATACTATTATAAAAAAACATTCCAAAATGTAATCACTTTGTACGTTGTTTTGATCTTTGTTTTTATACGACCATGATTTGAGTTACTCACCGGTGGACCTGTCGCCCCGTTTTCACCATGGAGACCGTCATATCCGGGTAGCCCCGGCTCTCCGATTGGTCCAAGAGGTCCGGCGGGTCCAACTTTCCCTGGCTCACCTGGTTCTCCCTAAAATAGTATGAACTGCCATATTACACAAATGTGTACACAAATGCAAAATAGATACATGTAGCAGTAATTTATGTGTTAAAAACAATGCATTTTTAACTCACTGTGGTAAAACCTAAAACTTCGTATTTACGACTCTGTACACAAAAACTAATGTTTTTTATGTAACGGTCGATATTCATATTATTGCGATATTCCGGAACTAGATGCCTTGTTTTATTATCAAACTACTAATACTTTCATTCACTGTTTTATACACAACATTAATAAAGTGAATTCTGCACAATACTTTTAATGCAATTATTTCTAACAATATTTAACACGCATATCTTAATTGTTGGTCTCAGTAAAATGATGTGTTTAAGAAATGAGTTATATCTTACAATTGTTAATGTATTTAGGGTTATAAATGATTACTTGAAAAGGCGATATTGACATATTAATGCTACGTAATCAAACAAACAAGATACCTTGATTTTCGTTATGACTCTTTCATCAAAGTCAGATGGGAACCCTGAAGGTAGTCCTTGAGGACCCCGATCACCCTGACATGCAAATATATATAACATGCTTGTTAATACAGGAAAATGTCATACAAAACAAGGGTATTTCACATGCTAACTCAGTTCTGATGGTTTCCAATGTGTTATCCAGCAAATTTCGAGGATTTCCTGAGTATAAAGATATTGTTCAACAACATGAATATTTCCCTTATTGTTCAGTCTGTTAATATTTGGTATGTATTAGTTATAATTGGAGTGTTCTGGCGATATTTGGTGCGTATTGGTTATAATTGGAGTGTTCTGGTGATATTTGGTATGTATTAGTTATAATCGGAGTATTCTGGTAATATTTGGTGTGTATAAGTCATAATCGGAGTTTTCTGGTAATATTTGGTGTGTATAAGGTATAATCGGAGTGTGCCGGTGATATCTGGTGTCGATATTATGAGTAAAGGGAAAGATAACTCTCCAGTTCAAGATTCACACGAAACAATAACATTTATATTCATACTGATTCAATGTGGTTGAAGTGTCAGCATTATCAGACCAGATACCGTGATGAATTTTTCATTCACGTATCATGTAAGTTCATTAATTATTTTAGTATATCGTGTGTAATACAATGTCCGGAGGTGTAATTGCATGACAGGCAATACGGACAATGTTAATCAATGAATTAATAGGGATATAAAACATCCGACCGGCCATAATAAGTTTTTACATGCAAACCAAACATTATTTGGGTTCAAATATAATATGTTTTACACTGTTAGTAAAAAGGTATAATTCTACAGTTGTGCTGTAGTTATACTGCAAACATAATACTTTATGCAATGGAATAACATGTGGTCGCTGAATATCAATGAGAGTAACTCAATGGAATAAATGATAGTTGTCATTTTGACGGGTAATTTGGCAGACAAAACAAATTTTTAAGTGTTAGGGTAATTCCATAGTCCTGGGACACGCTTTACAGAATATTCAACTAATACACTTTGATTCATTGTCAGAATGAAACAGTTCAGTATATAATTGAAAGCTTACATTCTACACTGGGATTTATCATACTAGTTTTCTTTTTAACCAGACACATTGGCACTTAAAATGAATATATTCATAAATCCAATAAAACATGCTTGTCAGTATTCATTTATTACAAGGTCCAATTAGTGTTCACTTAGCTACTGCATTCAATCATGCAGATATAAGCATGCTGACAGCGAGCACCTTGATAGTTATAACTTCAACATCATGTTTCTGTAATTGTACAACTTTATACCCTTCTCTGTCGTTATCAAGTCGTACAGATCGTTTAAGACCGGACTGAAAATATGTTCTAAATATGATAAAACGGAACAAAAAGCCACACATACCTACACTTAACTACCCCGGCCAATGTCCGCGACATACCTTGTTCTTTATGATAAAAATGGTATGTTATTCTGTTTTGTTTTCCATTAATGTACCAACTCAATGTACTTTCTATATACATGTACTAAATAATTATTACCATCATTTTAATGCTGGATAAAAAGCTGATATGAATTATATGACTCGGAATATATGTCATGATTATGAAGTCATGTGTAAAGTATAAATGTTCTTTTTAATCAATGACTCAAGCCATCATTTCATTATCATTATATTCAATGGTAGATTCATATAATATTTGTTACATCTAATTTTTTTTCTGACATAAAAATCTTAATTAATGTCACGCAGTCAACATGTCAAATTATATTATTTTTCACATTTCACTGAATTAATAAAACAGTATCGAATAATAAATCATGCGGATACCTTTGGTCCAGCTATGCCGTCATATCCTGGTAGTCCAACATCTCCTTTACCTCCCTTCTGACCAGCCAATCCCTTTAATAGACACACATGGTTTAATGACAGTCATGAATAAACACCTGTCTACAATGTGTTGATAAATCCAGCAGGGTGGAATTTTGAAATTTAATCGAAGTTAAAACTAAGAACTACATGTATGTGCATATAAATTTCTTCAATGATTTTCTTATTAGATGATGGTTGGTACATGAGGTTGATTTATGCGAGGTTTTATTGACATAATACGTTTATACTGAAGTTTACATGTACAGTGCAACCTCTCCAAAGCAACACCCTTAAAGAGTAGCGGGATTATGTTGTTGTTGAGAGGTTGTTGCTTAAGAGAGGTTAAATTAATAGTTAAATCTTGCAGTGGATAAATATCATGCTGTTGTTGAAGGGAGATTGTTGCTCAAGAGAGGGCCGCTGTGGAGAGGTACTGTATGTGCATTAAATTGCTTGCTTTTATTTTGGTGTATGAGCTTGATTTATGCGAGGTTTTATTGACATAATAAGTTTACACTAATCTTTACAAGTATATGAATGCCAGATACCCGTAGATACATACCGTGTCGCCCTTGTTACCTTTAGGACCTGGAATACCCTGAAAGTTAAGTGTTTCATTGATGTTAGAAAACTCAGGCGTCATTGACGTATCAATGTGTAGCATTAAAACACAACTATACAATAATACAGGGAAACCTCGATCATTTATAAGCCAACTAGATGTTCTTCTCTTAGTAGGTATTCGTTAAATAACATCCTTATCAACATTAACCACGGTACTATGGTACACACTAATTTTATATATGATTTAATTTGAAACGTTACAGTTATCATTGTCACGTTTGTGAATCGATAGCAATAAACTGCCGCGTATTTTGTACGTGACTGATTCCAAATACAATAATTAGTGGTAATATGTTCGTAATTCCAAATTCATTTGATACAGTTTAAAATACATATTCCAGTAACTGTAAGTCGGGAGTACATACAGAATATTATGATATACTAACCATTTGTCCTTTGACTCCAATCGAACCCTGAAATAATAATAAACTATTTAAATGCATGGTAACTTTTATATAATTTATTTTCATTTATCTGTGCATTCTTTATTTCAAAGATTTGTAGATTTAATTGAATTACTGTATAAGACAATGAAGTAAATGAAATAAAGATAATTTGTAGATGAGGAATAGATTAAAACCGATGTCTAATGTTTATTTATTTATCTGTACTGTTTCCTAGTCTTTTCAGTTAAGTTAATACATACAAACCATGTTAGGAAAATGTACGTGACAATATTAAGAAACGCCCTTAAAATATTATAAATAGTCTGGTGATGGTTACTTATAATTTTACAGGAATCCACATATACACAAGCATGATTTAGTAATACATAATGTTAATTGTTACAAAACGTCTTGTTACATTGAGATATTAACATTTTCAATTTGGAATTGTTTAATCAAACATGTTCATGTTGTCTCACGCCAAAATGTTTCAACTTTCAATTTTTACTTAGTAAAATTAGATGAGTAGCCAGTTAGTTTAGAATGATGAATTATCATATTTTATGTCAAATCCTAGCTATTGTGTAGCAGACAATAATCTAGGATTTTTTTTGTAATACAATTTCTTGCATCAGCTGATAACGGTCACACAGAGAGCTTATAACAGATCAAGTAGTTTTTGTAACAATTTGACATATTAAATAACACGTGAGGTTTCTATTACAAAATGTAATAATATCATGCCAGAAATAGGAAAGAGAAATTAAAGTGTCGTCTGCTAAAATGACATATCCATTTATATCATACAATTCAGTAAGAAATTGACACGAGTGATATTCATAAAAAAGACAAGTCGTATTACATTTATCATCTAATTGTAAATTATTTCAATGCATGCGAAATGTAAGAAAGAATGGTCGGTTAGCAGTTTTATGTGTTGTGTACAAACAAGCAAGGACATCACATGACTAACCGGAAATCCTGGATAACCGCGAGTACCTTTTATACCCTGTTGGTAAAATGGACACAACAAATAAATGGTATTTATAAGTAAAAAGGTAAAAGTACAACAGAAGCAACTCAACAGTATACAGCTAATGTCAAACAATAGTCTACTCATTCCAAAGCCCTGACACATGTGCACACGTGAAAACAGAGGAAATAAAATCTACATGACTGGACCAGGACAAAACCATAGGGGACAGACACAAAAAAATCGAAACAAATGTCTAAGCATATAATTATATAGATATATGCTTAGACACTTTTTTTTCGATTTTATTGTTGTGTCAGTCCCCTATGGACAAAACGAGTCTTATCCATCAGAACTATCTTCTGATTGTGTAAAATAATATACGTATAAACTATATCCATAGTTGAACAGTTTACATATATACAACAAATTCATATTTAATATCAATTTAAAGTGTTTACATAAACCTAACAGAAACTTTACAACCCTCCCTTTGTGAATAAGGTGTCACATAACTGGCGTTCAATTAAGAAAACGTTTTACTAAAGCCTACGCTGCAATTTCAAGTATGCCAAAAGATAATGGTATATATATCAATAATAAACTATATTGAGTGAAGTAGGATGGATGGAATGAGCACGTTCACACTGACAGTTTCGATGATATCTCATTTTACTTCTAAAAGAGTTTCACGCCTACAAATCACTTAACAAACTGTCAACTAAACATATCCCCGTATTTAACGTCGTAAATCTAAAAGCTAAACATCCATAAAAGTGAGAATTCTTCCTTATAATGTGTTCCTCTTCACGCGACAAACGGTAAATGGATCCGATGGTGAAAGCCTTTCTTTTAACGAGAAGGATTTTATTACAATTGATGTTGCCGAAATGCAGATTTTTTTTAAATACTCTGAATGTGCAACTTTTCTAAATTGTTCTAATGTAAAAGCTGAAGGTCAAAGATCCGCAGACACAAAAAGAAACAAGCAAATAAACGAAAAAACTGGAATAGACAAAAATTGAGCGACTACAACTACATAAAAGCGACTATTGTAAAGCTCACCTAAATTATCCATATATATTAACATATGTGTATAATTATACATGTATACAAAATGTATATACATGTATGTTAGCATATCTATATACCAGTATATACATGTATGTTAGCATATCTATATACCAGTATATATATGTATGTTAGCATATCTATATACCAGTATATACATGTATGTTAGCATATCTATATACCAGTATATACATGTATGTTAGCATATCTATATACCAGTATATACATGTATGTTAGCATATCTATATACCAGTATATACATGTATGTTAGCATATCTATATACCAGTATATACATGTATGTTAGCATATCTATATACCAGTATATACATGTATGTTAGCATATCTATATACCAGTATATACATGTATGTTAGCATATCTATATACCAGTATATACATGTATGTTAGCATATCTATATACCAGTATATACATGTATGTTAGCATATCTATATACCAGTATATACATGTATGTTAGCATATCTATATACCAGTATATACATTATGTTAGCATATCTATGGCCATTTGATATAATGACCATTTGTCAGGAGTGTAAATATTGTGTCCCATTTAGAATGGTGACCATTTGTCAGGAGTGTAAATATTGTGTCCCATTTAGATATGGTGACCATTTGTCAGGAGTGTAAATATTGTGTCCCATTTAGATATGGTGACCATTTGTCAGGAGTGTAAATATTGTGTCCCATTTAGATATGGTGACCTTTTGTCAGGAGTGTAAATATTGTGTCCCATTTAGATATGATGACCATTTGTCAGGAGTGTAAATACTGTGTCCCATTTAGATATGGTGACCTTTTGTCAGGAGTGTAAATAGTGTGTCCCATTTAGATATGATGACCATTTGTCAGGAGTGTAAATAGTGTGTCCCATTTAGATATGGTGACCTTTTGTCAGGAGTGTAAATACTGTGTCCCATTTAGATATGGTGACCATTTGTCAGGAGTGTAAATATTGTGTCCCACTTAGATATGGTGACCATTTGTCAGGAGTGTAAATATTGTGTCCCATTTAGATATGGTGACCATTTGTCAGGAGTGTAAATACTGTGTCCCACTTAGATATGGTGACCATTTGTCAGGAGTGTAAATACTGTGTCCCATTTAGATATGGTGACCATTTGTCAGGAGTGTAAATATTGTGTCCCATTTAGATATGGTGACCATTTGTCAGGAGTGTAAATACTGTGTCCCATTTAGAATGGTGACCATTTGTCAGGAGTGTAAATATTGTGTCCCATTTAGATATGGTGACCATTTGTCAGGAGTGTAAGTATTGTGTCCCATTTAGATATGGTGACCATTTGTCAGGAGTGTAAATATTGTGTCCCATTTAGATATGATGACCATTTGTCAGGAGTGTAAATATTGTGTCCCATTTAGATATGGTGACCTTTTGTCAGGAGTGTAAATATGTCCCACTTAGATATGGTGACCATTTGTCAGGAGTGTAAATATTGTGTCCCATTTAGATATGGTGACCATTTGTCAGGAGTGTAAATACTGTGTCCCATTTAGATATGGTGACCATTTGTCAGGAGTGTAAATACTGTGTCCCATTTAGAATGGTGACCATTTGTCAGGAGTGTAAATATTGTGTCCCATTTAGATATGGTGACCATTTGTCAGGAGTGTAAGTATTGTGTCCCATTTAGATATGGTGACCATTTGTCAGGAGTGTAAATATTGTGTCCCATTTAGATATGATGACCATTTGTCAGGAGTGTAAATATTGTGTCCCATTTAGATATGGTGACCTTTTGTCAGGAGTGTAAATATGTCCCACTTAGATATGGTGACCATTTGTCAGGAGTGTAAATATTGTGTCCCATTTAGATATGGTGACCATTTGTCAGGAGTGTAAATACTGTGTCCCATATAGATATGGTGACCATTTGTCAGGAGTGTAAATATTGTGTCCCGCTTAGATATGGTGACCATTTGTCAGGAGTGTAAATATTGTGTCACATTTAGAGATGGTTGCCTTTTTTCTTCTGTTCTATCTGTAGACGTTAAACTACATGTACATGTTTCGCTGTAATGCTGGTGTTGTTTAAAACGAAACTTGACCTGCTTCAGCGGCGGACATTTGAGTGATCACAATAAGACATCTATAAAGCAGACACAGTAACAGGTAAATAAGCATCTACGTAAAATTATGTATAAACGTATAGATATACCGGGAAACCAACATCACCCTGTTTGCCCTGTAAATAATACATCATACTTATATCAGAGATAAAAACAGTCACATTAATACAACATTATTATAAAGGAATCTGATGCTTCATTTCTAGAGTGGATAAAATGGTGTTTATCAGAATGATTCCAGCATTATTTCATTTGTATAATACAAAAACGTGATCTTCGCAACATTTATGAATTCGCGGAATTTTTATTCAAAGTATTTAGTAACGGTATAATATAATTACCCAAGCTTTTATAAAATTACTCATAGCAGCCTAGAAACCGAATATCATAATGACGTCGGATGAGAAATTGATTCCATAAAACCAGTTTGATCAATCATTGTTGTGTGGTAAACCTATATGTCCCACCTAGTGTGTCGCTTATTATCTATAAAGCACATTCAGGCATGGGTCTTCCTTATTCTCAACATTTTAAATAGGTAAATTTTATAACAGCAATTAGTATGTGATAGGCGATGTATTGTTAAACACTTTGTTGAATAATCACCATCATGACTCCGACAAATTTCTAGATAGTATAAAACATCGCTCATACGAGATAGCACAATCAATTTTCGCGCATGTGCCCATAAAATATTCATAAAACCGAAGTAACTTGTAAGTGGTACTTCAGAAGCCTGTGAAATGTAGTATAACCTAAATCAGGTGTCTATCGTAATGGATGGATTGTTATTTCTTTTAACATCTCACTCAAGTACTTCGTAGATTTCGAGATCTGTTATAGACACAGGGCTTTCTATTTGGCACAACAATGTACTATATATTACACAGAAATATTTATGCGGACGCGTTTTTGCAAAGAACGCAGAAATTCGTGTGGGGTTATAACTAATAACATTACATATAGAAAATGATTTAATTAAAATCTAATTGAATTAAAATTGGCAATAACAAGACATGCACATACTTAGGGGTATTATTAAAGATAAACAGTTTTTATGTCAATAGAAATTCAGCGATATCGATCATTGTGTCTGTGAGTAGTTATATATTTATTTATTTTATAATATTTATTTGAATTATGCCTAGAATAATATGTTCTACTTACAATATCCCCCTTGTCCCCTTTTAGTCCTGAAATAGAAAAATACACGTAAATGGTATATTAATTAATGTGTTCATAGTATGAATAAATCATGTTTGTGTATTCACTTATACAACTGTTGTATAAGTGAACACAATTTACTGCCCATCTTTTTTGTGTAGGTTTGTTGTCGCTATTTCATTATTTCGTTTCATTTTTGTAGTCATAGTTGCGATGACCATTGAATGATCTTTGTCCTGGGAGACTTCTATTTGATGGGCTCGTGTTTGAATACTACCTAACGAACTTAACTTTCTATTTAATGTATCAATTTAACTCGCTTAATCTGTTACAACAGTTATTTACATTGTTCAAATCTATTTATTACTATATTTTACTAAAATCAACTTCTAGAACCCACTATTAAATTATTATGGGTAATTTTGCAGCTTAAGGAACCGTGACGGAGATATGGGCTACTGCCCGAATGTGATTGGTTGAAACCCAAACAGTAACAGTAACTAGATTTTACCAAGTATTGAAGTGATAAATAACCAAGGTAACAGTCAACAAGATAGATGTATGTATATCATGATAAGCTTGTAAAATCTGAATACATACTTGTGTAAAATCTGAATACATACTTGTGTAAAATCTGAATACATACTTGTGTAAAATCTGAATACATACTTGTGTAAAATGGTGCTTTCTTGTTTGTTTTACGTTTGTTTAAAGTACATACTTATAGAGACATTATAAAACAGTGAGGTGCCGTACAATGAGGTACACTTGATTATATTGTGATCATACACAGAGATGGATCCAGGATTTCAAGCCTAGGGGGCATACTATTTAGGAAAGTAGACAGTGGGGTGTGTGGGGCACCCCCACCCCGTGAAATGTTTAGTTGGTGCATTCTGGTAATTTTTTGAGTCCGTTTTCTACCTCACCTATTTGCTGGTGGTTGTGCTAGCAAACCTGACAAAAAGGGAAAGAGATCAGAGCATTTCAGAATTTAATAATTGAATGCTATTTCATTGAATGCTATTTCATTTTTATGTATCTATGGTCGGGCACTTTTCGGGGAAGTGCGCCAGGTGCCCCCCCCCCCCCCCATTAAATCCGCCTCTGATACACAAAGTTGATAAGATAATTACGTATAAAGCTACTTTAATTTAATTAATCATGGTACACGAGTCTTACTCTTTGAACTGTAGAAATGTGTTATCCTGATACATTCTGAATCAGTTGTACCTAAACATGTTATGTGCATTTTGTTTGTGGTTCATTAAACTTCTTCACTGTTATGAAGTCGACCATGTAACGGCGCCAGGCAGCCAATATCCATGGTTGCTTTTATCTATCAAATTTGCATCGCTAAAAACCGAGCATTTTATTTCCCCCTAACACGAGTGTACTTGCACGATATCATTGTACAGATAGAAAAATGCCATTGGGAATAAGTTATTCCATTATCAATCTAAAGGGTTAAAAATATTAAAAAAGTAAAACATTTTCAATTGAACAAAATACAGTTCGCACGTGTTGGCTTTGCTTGGACTCAGGTGGAAACATTTAAGTATTTTTGAGAGGTATAATTGTGTTTTATAAAACATTATTTCTAGCAGAGAATTTTCCTCATTTGCTAAAATATTTCACAAAAGGTATGGGCTGTTATTTGACTTAATCCTTCGCAAAAACATGATTTGATAAAAGTTGGAAAATTCACCATGTCTAATATTAGGAAAACGTATGTATTGTCGTTACAAGTGTAGAAACTGGATAAAGGTGTACTAGTTTTCTGATTTATGTCCAGATATGAAATTCATCGATAGATAAGGTAACGTAGATAGTACTAGATACAGAAAAAACTACAAGAAAAACATCAGGTTCGGACAGCTGGCTGAGAAATATCAGAGTGTCTTATCTAGATGTTGTCTTGATAGCTTCTTGGATTTCATGTTCAATTTGTAAGGTAAAGAAATATGTTTAACTCCTGTTCCGACACAAAGTATTTATCAAACTGACAAAAAGTAACAGTTTTTTATGTGATAAAATACTATGATATAATAATGGTATTGTTTTGTAATACGTTTTGGCATATTAACCGAGGTTAGGACATATCTATTATTCTGAAGTCACTAGCACAGAAATATGAGCACGTCAGAAGAGTGGTTTGTCGATTCATGACGGTACACAATAAAGTGTAAAATAATATTCGTTGGTCTAAAACAAAACACTTTCCAACAAAGACAAAATGATAACAACAGCAGCAGCATCAGCTGCAAACATTCGTTTTTTTTTTATTAATTTACAAAATATAACTGAAAGTATCACCGTGTATATTGCTCGTCCCAATTATCTATGATACGTTCATTAAATTAGATAAAATACTTCAACAAAAGATTTACATACAAACAGATAAACTGTTCTCTAAATATTCAACAAAGGCAACGCTGTGATCATTACTGTCAGGTGTGTACAACTAAATCTTATGTATTTTTTGTGTAAATAACTTTTTATTTTTGGCATTCAAATTTCGGCATTCCATAGAGCCAAAAAACATGTCATGATTGAACTTATATTATGTTTACAACATTGGCATTCAAATGTTGACAAGATTTCATGGGTGGTCCAGATAGCAACTTATAATGTGTATAATTAATCCATGAACTAATATTTAATCATAGGTTAATATTATAATTTATCATCAAAGAGAATTTGACGAAGTTCTCATTATAGAAACAACCCTGATATGTAAAATCGCGGAGAAAGAAATTGTTTAATAGGTACGCCACGAATTCTCCCGTAAATCTGTTTAAGTGTAAAATAATTTTGGTAGACTGCAAAGAAAGTTAAAAGGAAGCCAGGCGAATTATAATTGGTTGTTTATCTAGGCTTAATCATCATGCATACTTCAAATTGATAAAATACATTATATATTACATGAAGATAGAAGCAATTATGCACATTTTTATATTCGGGCTACAAAGCACAAAGTCGTTAATTTTTCAGGGTTTTTTCGTGTGTGTCTGACAACCAACTTGATTGTGATATAAAGTTTATACAGCTTGTGCCTGTATGCACATTGTATGTCAATTCATTGAAGATAGAGCGAATAAATGAAGGAAAATGTTAGCACTGGATAATTGAGAACAAAGTCTATGCTCTGTGATATGTTCCCATACTGGATTTTAGTAAAATCAATCGTGGACAAACACAGTCTTCCAGAGGTTTCTCCGATCTGGTAATAACTAGTGATTGTAATCAGTCCATGAAAATTTCGTTGATTAATCAGAGGCAAAAGTCAGTGAATAATCAATTAAAACTGATTAAATAAGAAATGATCAAATATGTTACTATTGCACGAATTTAACATCACTTACACCAATCGAATAGCACAAAATCAATGAGAATTGAAATATTAAATGTTTTAACATTATTAAGATGTTTGAGTAAACATCACATCAAAATATACTGATTATTAAATAAATAACAGTGGGCCAGAATTATGCTGCATTTACAGTTACATCATCTTTAAAGTAAAACCGTGTAAGGTCTGCAGTACTATAGACAAGAACGACACCTTTGTACGGAAATCAACAATCCGTTGACGAAATGGGAGCATCGTCATCGTCACGTCAAAGACCATTCGTCAATGATTCGTTGAATAAATGATTAATCAGAACATCGCTAGTAATAACTCATTTTTTTATTCGTCTTCCCCTGTCGAACATTTATTCATACTTCATGAACCAATCATGAAGAATACAAGAACAGTTCAAGAAAAAATTATGTCTTAAAGAATTCCATTTGTAGGGTTTATGTCCACTGGTATTTTCACTGGCAATTTGTTCCAATAGGTACGTCATACATTAACCGGATTAGCTTCATTTTCTTTGCGTGTTAATTCAATGTACTCACATGAATATCTGAGTAGTCTTATATGATAGAGATAAACAGCTAATTTAGAAAGTGCCTTGTAGGTAGCACTTGAACAGTGAAGTTTTCATGATACATATACCACTTTCTTTTATCGTCGTTTTTGACAACCTTCTGACGTAAAACAGATAAATGCTGTCTTGCGAACTAAACTGTGACTCTATTAAGTCCAGTGATATCAAGGACCTTTATCAAGGGATATAATAGAAATTGTCCCCAGTCTTCCCATCATCCAAAATCAAGAGAATATACCTTTGTATTTAGGCACTGAAAGCTAGACACAATATACACGATAACCGCGTACAGTAATTTATAATCGGATAACGGCGCCATCAAATAGTCTAGTGACGTCATATTGATATAAGAAAGCCTATACTAGTGACGTCACATCTAGTGACGTTATATTGATATCAGAAAGTATAGCGACGTTATATTGATATCAAATAAGATAGCGATGCCTGGCTGACATTAAATTGGTTGGCGTCGCGAGAAAATAAACCGATACAATTTTCTTTATGTACTTATGAATCATATGACTCAATGCTACACTTTCAATAAAACTAGCTTACATACATATCGTACTTTTATAGGCCCATTATTCTGTTTCATCAAATTGAGAGCAAGCTTTATTTAATTCACGTAAGTGTTAGAACACTGATATGTGAGTCTGGTTAGCACACAAGTAATGTTGCCAAAAGCACGCGAGAAAAATTACAGCGTTTTATCTCAAATTATATTATCTTCTACAGTCTAATTCAATTTTCATTAAATTTTACTGCACATCCAAGATTTAATGATATTAAATCATCCTCATTTAAATTCTTATTAAATCAACAGATACCAGAAGTGGCGCGTCTTATACTCGAGAGATGTTTCGAAAAATGATTCAAGAGCTTCTACATAAGTTTCCCATGGCAAAATCATAATAGGCGGTCAAATATCCGAAAAACTTTGAACATTCGAACTGATGGATTCATAAGAGGAACATTTGACGTAATAAATTAGAAGGGTCGTGGTTATAAAGTGTACTCCTGCAAAGCCATGTTATCAACGAATATGGAAGCAAACGAGAATTGAAAATTCCGCACATAGTTCATCTTAAGCAGTCTAAACAGACGAAATGGTAAAAATGTAAAATCGACGGATGTTATTTTCTGTGTATGATATGCAATAACGTCTAGAGGTACTTGTCTAATTCATGCACATGCCTTTACTCAACGTACAATATGGATTGTCAATTATGTTCAGCAAGATGTTGAGCAAACCTAAATCACATATGGGTGTAATTTAGAGAATGTAAGTCTACACTGTATTTCCCAGCAAGCGCTAGAACCGACACCTAATGATGATTTGTTTTCTAGAATTTCTTTCAAATGAATAGAATTGAAAATAGAATTTAAAATGAAGTCTCGAGGGAGCATACTGATTTATAGCGTTAAACGTGTTTTTAACTTAATAATATTGATTCTCGTGAATTTCTTGAAAATGTATTATATGTAAATTTAATTATATTTGTGTTTGAAAAGTTCAGCAATACATCGAAATAGACTGGATACGTAAATTCAAAACACATCTTTAGGGAAATATCAACTTTAGACAGTGTTACAATTCTTTAAATTTGTATATAGTTGTTACGATTTTAGCAACTTTGGTCGGACGTTAATACGTATAGACAGGCACGATGGGGTCGTTCTAAAGTTTACAGCAATGTAGAAGAAAACAGCATAATAAGCAAGTCTAGAGTCGCATTCGTGTATTACGGACAAACACGTTAAAGAAATTATCGGAACTAATAAGCCTACAGTCCGTATCACATGAATACACAATAATACAAATATTATTTCTACGAACACACATCCCGCAAGGGAGGCTGACATTTTTGTTTCCGCTCGCTGAATGCATGATCTATAGTGTTCGTTAAACGTCTGCTAAAATGATCAGAATTTAGTTTACTGATACAGAATATAAACAAAATCTTTACAAACGATAAGATATAGTAAGGAGGGTAAAACATGCGTGAAAACAACATTAATATGTCAGCTTTGTTATTCTTCGTTATTTCTAGTGTTTTAACAAAGCTAAGCACGCGTGACGTACCTCTGAGTGCAACGGATACATGGATGAGTTCGTCTAAAGCCGCCATGTCGAACTTTTTATAACGTTATCACGGTACGCTTAAATATCGAGCCTGGTTCATGAACAAAAACTCTACAATTAATATCAATTAACGTTATCAGACTGACTTAAATTGTCGAGTTCACTTTGAAGTCTCAAAATGTTCGAGATAAAGAAGCCGGGGAAGAAGGGAACATTTTTATAAGGCGGAGTGTAAAGTAGTTCCAATTATAATGCTTCGTAAGAATTATCTCGATGTTTCGAACATTTTTGTACAAGTGATTGTGAATAAAAAAGTGAATTATTGTGATTTTACTTGTACTATATATTGAGCTTCTTGTATCAATAATAGAAGACAAGTAAGGTATTTAACACTAAGAGGCCGCGTCCTTCATTACACCAATTATACGCATGTTTGTATATATAAGTACGTGTGCATGCGTTACAGTATGGCGACTGGGTTTACTACATAAAAAGGGCTTTCTTTCGTTTAACTCTAACTTTCTGATCAATTTCACATTCTACACCTGCGCGTTAACGTTGATTTTAAAATATTCAAATTGGTACATGCACAGACTTCATTATTTTTAAATTCAAGTCAGACTTGATCTATATTAAGCTCCCGCCTACATTCAATCAGTTAAATTAGCAGTGTGTAGGTAGCTTATTCCTTGTTGGGTTACTGGTACAATAATGTTAAAACATTATAATAATTTCGAGATAAATTCCTTGATCTTAACTTTCTTTATTCCGTAACTCTCAAATCTCTCAAAAGTCTTTCTCTCAAATATTGCTTAATTCTAAAGACGTGCATATCATTTCCATTACACGGTCCTCTATAAATTTCTCTTAACTTCCGCTATATATTTCATAATCAATTTAATACGGTAAATACTTTATTTTCAACCAGTTTAAGCTGTAACATAAATGTAGTTTATGTTTAAATAATGAACTGAAAAGGAATGCCCGCCCAGATATCAAAGTTTCCGGCAGGATGGGTTTAGTTCCAGAAAAAATGTTCGTCGACTCCAGGCGTATTAACCATTTCATTACTATAAAGTCTATGTATGTTTTCAGTCCTATAAATTGACGGTTAATGGCTATTACTAAAGCGATAACACGATTCCAAGGAGATATCCCAATATTAAAAGCATTAGTACAACCATCGACATTAATACATTTCATACATCGCGACTGGTTCTGATAAAACTTTGGTGATTTAGTTATTCATTTGAAACGCTTAGTTAACAACTGAGAACCAACATACATCTTTGAAAACTGGTATGGACAGTCTATTATCTGTTACAATGAACTACTTGGATCAATGTGTCTTTGCTAATGACGATGCACCACCAAACTGTTAATTAACTTTCCCGTTGTAAACAGTAATAAACATCAACATGCCACACATTTCTACCAGATACTTTAAATTTATCTGTCTGAAATATTGATGTAATAAAATCATTGAAAGTTTCCCTGTGATATCGATTAAATCCTTTTTAGATCAAAAGTTCAGATACTGTGAGGCATCGCTTGACACTCATTTACTTTCATCAAACAATTTACTATCCTCATATATAACAGATAACATATTCAAAAAAATCCTGCTCCAGTCTGTGTTCACAGACGGGTGTATATGTTACAGATACAGTTATCTAATTCTGCTAGACGTTATTGCCTTTTTAAAAGTTTCAGAGCAATTTGTTCACCAATAAAATAAAAACTATCAAGTTCCACATGTTGATCAACTGTTTTAGTAGATTTCAAGTAAAACATTACAGTAAGAGAACGATTTCCTTCTTGTCGCAGTGATGAGTATTTAGAAAAATTAGCGTAACTTGTCCTGAAGCTGGATCTCCAGTCTTTACAGGATAAATGATTCTTTTTACGCAGTTCACATAATACTCAATTGTTCTTTTTTATTTGGGACCCGCCTCCGTGGTCGAGTGGTTAAAGTCGCCGACTTCATATCGCTGTAACCTCTCACTCATAGAGGGTCTTTGGTTCGAACCCCCGCTACCGACCATGTCTCTTTGTGTTAGAAAGTAGGCTGCTGCTTACGGAGGATGGGAGTCTATGACTGGTTCTTCCCCCAGGAACGATGCTTAGATGAATTGACCGCCTAATATGACTCTGACTGTTGAAAAGGGGTGTAAAACTCGATATAAACAAAACAAGGTTATATATTCACAAAGGCTATATTTGTCCGTAATGCCCACCCCTTTAGTAAGTTAGGGGTAAATTCCAACTTAATTATCAATTAAAAGCCTCGTTGTTTCTAGAGATTTCAAACAAAACAATGATACCTTCAAACTATCAATATCGTCCATTATTTCTGAAATACCCAAATTTTCCGTTTATTTAAAAAGATTAATGTACTGAAAGTACTCATGGAAACTTAACTTAATAGACCTGCACTGCAAAATGGAACGGGAACTGGTTTAACAATAGCGGACGTAGGAAAAATAAGTTCTTTGGTCCGCATCAAAATTCATGCGCGTTGAGCGAGTGGCGGCTATGGAAAGCTGCACTATCTTTCAGTCTCCAAAATGGGAAAAAGAAATTAGAGAATAAGCTTAACTATGAACTATTTGTATCCTATTGAGTATTTTGTATATGCACGTATCACGTGGTACAATTAATAATATTGTGTATGACATTTAATTATTTCCGTAGCAGTGCACTGTAACGATTATTCATTAAACAATAAATGAAGTATCTAGGGGCCTATTGTTCTACATGTAGTTCATATTCATCGAACTGTCTAATTCTGTTTCCATGACAACCAACTGTTTGAAATGATCAAATCCTAAAATGTATTATTAATAAAGCGAAGTGTTTATTTCATAGTGAATAAAACGACTGAAACGTTAGCACGTTACATTTTGTACTATATTCGCTACAGATAAACCATCCGTGACAATTTTCCAATGAGTAGGGCCGACACATAATCTTCAAACCAGAAATCATCGAAATTTTACGTACGAAACTCACTTGCACATATTTAATGCAGCTTTTCTGTACAGCAAAACCACGTGTAATCTTCTTTTACATCTTTGTTATGTGTACGTTTAAAACACGTGCACGCGTGTATCACGTGCAGACATATCTTTATATATCTATATTTCTTTACCACGTTTATAATACACACATATATATATTATATCTGTTTATTTGTAAACGCATTATAAAATGTTCTTCTAGATATTATACACGCCAACTGGTGAATACATGACCCTCTGAAAACCAGAAACTTCTGAAAACTGAACAAGTCTCTTGATCCCGATTTTCCCATTTTAATTTCCATACAGTCCATACTTCAAATACAGGAACTTGCAAATTTCGACCATCGAACAATTATTGGAATATGTTTAGACTGTTCTCACTGAAATTTGCTTCCAAAGCCCAAACATTGCAAAATATCCCGCGACTAAGTGTCTTTGTTTATGCTTTGCAATGAGCAGTTTTTGACACGCGTTAGCAGCATATTGTCTCAATTAAAGCAAAGTACGTTGCAAAACTACAAATTTATTAATGAACATAGTTTTTTTCCTGTAAATCCCTATTCCATTATGGAAATTATTTAGATGATTTACCAAGAAAAATAACGATTTCATTTTTTTGTAGATTATATTTTGCTGACCTTCCCTTGAAACATTCATACAGTGCGTTATGCAAAACCTTATACATGTACATTATACATTACAGTAGATATTGTCAAATGTGTACAGCTAACGATCTGGAAGACGAGTTTCATTTAATATGTCTGTGTCCTTTCTATGCTAATTAAAGTAAGCAATAAATCAAACGATATTTTTATAATAAACCATCCATGTTTTTTTTAATCATCTAATTCTCAGAAAAGACCAATGTCAATTAAAGTATCCTTTTTTGTAAAAGAAGTCTTAAAATGAAAAACAAATCGTTGAAAAATAATATTCAACATCTCTGTTAATCATTCACAGAAAATAATTTGATCATTATATTATTTTGGTGAAGTTGGTTATCAACGCGTCACGGGACTAATTGTATATTAATTTTGTTATCGTATGCAGTCTGATGCAGTGTGAGTTATATAATATAGATAAATGCTGTTTTATAAAATAATATCATTAGTGTGTTAATGGATTAACACAATTAATATGTTTCGAGGGTCTATTTGTTTTAAGTTCATACGCATTGTACAACAGGAGATGTCATAGTGTATAAACGATTGGTATTTATCTCAAGTGCTAACTTCAATACACACAATACGTTCTCTTGTTCTGATACTGAACACTTCCAATAACCGGAAACTTCGGAAAAAGCCGAACTTTTCTACTGGTCCCATAGTTGCTTGGTATTCTGAAGTTACACTGTATTGCATATTCACGTTTTAATACTCGAATAGCAGAAGATATGTACGTTTGTTGTTAAAATTAATGTACAGTATTTCTACATAAATGGTTTGCATGACAATTTTATGTATACTTTATTTCAGCACTTTATGTTGAAGAAGAGTTATATTTTGTGTATAAATAAAACATCTACTGTCCTAAATTGTCAAGTGTAATTTTCAATGAAACGCACAACAATATATTTATCTTGGAATGAGATAAAGATTGACATAAAATTCAACAATTTTATCACAATAGGAGAGTTCGCTGTTGTATGTAGTTGTTATTTATGTTTAGCTTTTGCTTATCGCATGACGTTAATTGCGGTTATTACATTAAATAACAATTTCATGGACACAATTCACGCGCCGCTTGTGAAATTACTGAATTCCGGGAGAAAATAACCCGACTTTTATTGTACTGTCATATCTAAGGTAATTTTCTTGCATCTACGAGATCTCGTGATAATGAGAAGCGTATTGTAATGCTTTATATGCGTGAGTATCATGCCAGATATTTGACAAGAATTCAAAAACGACTTGTGTGATAAAATTCGCCTAACAGGATACAAAACAACGGTGTGTAGAAGGCTGTTTAATATCATGTCCTACCTTGTTGTACGGTACAACCTCTCCAGAGCGGCCCTCTCTTGAGCAACAAACTCCCTGCGACAACAGCATGCTTTTTCGCTTTGCAAGGTTTAACTTATAATATTATTTAACCTCTCTAGAGCAAAAAACCTTTGGAGCTTTGGAGAAGTTGGACTGTATATGTATATGATGTGAATTTAATCTAATTCTAACAATAAGCGTTAAAGGTATGTCAACAACCTGGGAGAAGGTAACACAAGAATATAGAACATACAGAATATAAGCAAGATAGTAGATCATGTTAATAGTGTTCATATTAACCATATTATAATGGATATAAAATAAGTAAACAAACAGAATACTGTGGAATCATTAAATTTCGTTGGGGATTTGATTTCGTGGGTCGGTTCATCCCCCGCGAATTTAAATGCAGAGATAAGGCAGTTCTTTTCAAAAATCAAAATCCACGAATTTATGTCCCCACGAAATAGCCATTTATGTGAAAACCACGAAAATTGAGCCTAACGAAAATAAATGAAAATACAGTTATTAATACACAAAACATGAAAGAGCTCTTCAAACATGAATAATAGCTCCTATTACTGTAAGGATACAATTCTAAACTCAATGAATTCTTACAAAAAGTGATCCTAACGAATAGTCCATTATTCTTGTATAGGAATGTTCTGGGTAAAATAATGTGAAGTTGAAAGTATAACCTAGCAGAACTGATGAATGAAAATACTTCATCAAACATACACTACGTTCACTTTGATAATTCCATGTGTGTAATGTAAAATCTCATAATTAAATAAATGTCAAGAAGTTGAATTTCTTAAATTGTAAGGTAGATTATCACATAATAGTACCAGTATTGTAAGGTAGATGGTAACATACCAACATTGTAAGTATGGTAGATAAATACATACCAGTAAGGTAGATGATCACATACCAGTAAGGCAAATGAATACATACCGTCATTGTAACGTAGACGGATACATACCAGTATTGTAAGGTAGATGAATACATTACAGCATTGTAAGGTATAGATGAACACATACCAGCATTGTAAGGTATAGATGAACACATACCAGTATTGTAAGGTATAGATGAACACATACCAGCATTGTAAGGTATAGATGAACACATACCAGCATTGTAAGGTATAGATGAACACATACCAGTATTGTAAGGTATATATGAACACATACCAGCATTGTAAGGTATAGATGAACACATACCAGCATTGTAAGGTATAGATGAACACATACCAGTATTTTAAGGTATAGATGAACACATACCAGTATTGTAAGGTATAGGTGAACACATACCAGCATTGTAAGATATAGATGAACACATACCAGTATTGTAAGGTATGGATGAACACATACTAGCATTGTAAGGTATGGATGAACACGTACTAGCATTGTAAGGTATAGATGAACACATACTAGCATTGTAAGGTATAGATGAACACATACCAGCATTGTAAGGTATAGATGAACACATACCAGTATTGTAAGGTATAGATGAACACATACCAGCATTGTAAGGTATAGATGAACACATACCAGCATTGTAAGGTATAGATGAACACATACCAGTATTGTAAGGTATAGATGAACACATACCAGTATTGTAAGGTATAGGTGAGCACATACCAGCATTGTAAGATATAGATGAACACATACCAGCATTGTAAGGTATGGATGAACACATACTAGCATTGTAAGGTATGGATGGATACGTACCAGCATTGTAAGGTATGGATGAACACATACCAGCATTGTAAGGTATGGATGAACACATACTAGCATTGTAAGGTATAGTTGAACACATACTAGCATTGTAAGGTGTAGATGACCACATGCTAGCATTGTAAGGTATAGATGGATACGTACCAGCATTGTAAGGTATGGATGAACACATACTAGCATTGTAAGGTATAGATGAACACATACTTGCATTGTAAGGTGTAGATGACCACATGCTAGCATTGTAAAGTGTAGATGACCACATGCTAGCATTGTAAGGTATAGATGAATACATATATACCAGCATTATAAGCAGCACTTAAACATGTCTTAAACAATTTTGAGAGGGTTAATTGGATGAGAGGAAAATGCCTTAAGACACGTATCTGGAGAGGAATAGTTTTTCTGAAAAAAGAATTTATTCCCAGTTTATGTAGACAGAACACCCAAAGAATATATTTATTGGATTGAACGCGTGCTGTTATGTGATTGTAGACAAAACATGCAGGAACAAACTTGTCTCCGGAATGTTTTGTATTTACCGCCGAGAACTTGGTTCCGTTATGAAAATAGTTTTAAGCCCAGGTGTATTTGATCATCTGACAAGCTTAAATCCTTGCTAAGAACTTTTTGAAATCGCTGTTTGAATCTGCCATATTTCCAATCGGAAGTTAATCGTTCGTTCCAAAGAACTTCATGAGCAGTCTGTGGTCATGTGTTTTCTATGGCAACAGGGAGAATTATTCATTACGGCCTAATGGCAGATTCCTAAGTAAATTGAAATTGTGTTAATCGATACAAACATTTATAGTGAAAACACAGTACATTAAACGTACGGGATCGTAAAACCAGATAACCAATATCGACCCATTCTGCCTTAATTGCGATTCCTGTCCATTGCTGTTGATAACGAAACGTCGCGTGACAAAATTAATATCAGTATAGAGATTTCATATGGGATTTGACAATTATAGATAATGTGATTTTGCAAGCCAATATAGAATGATTTCATGAAGTCACAATTTCTGAATGACAGTCTATACATCATATAGAATGACGTATGTTCAATACCAGGAAACTAAATCACGAACAACATATGTCTACAATCCAAATACATTGAATTTCAAACATCAATCTGCCTGTGTGAGAACAATTTAGTTTGTGTCTGTAAAATGTTCGCTTACCAATATTGTATGCTTGCTAATTTGTTTTTGAAATATTGTATTGAAGAGCTCATTAGCAACTAGTTTCAGATCAACTATTTACTCGGCTGACTAGAAACTTAAAAAGCAGATAATTCCACCAACACTAAGTTTTACATGATGCATAAAACATATTTTATGTAACTAATCAGTTGTTGTTTTAAATCTCTTCGCCAAATGTTCCCATAGAGTGTGAACCGTTATAAAGCATTAATTTACCGGCACATTCATATAGTTGTGATAAGTAATAAAATCAACATGTTAATATATGAATATCATAGTAAATTGTCGGAATTTCTAAATACATAGGCTTTCCATGCTTATCTACCAAATCATAGAGGCATATTTTGTAGCTGAAAATTACCAATGCCTGCCGATAGTAATTTATTTTTACGAGCAGGGCCGCATTTTTTATTCTTGCTATTAATTATTGAAACATTTCCTCTGTAATTAAGCAATCAAAATATCTTAGAACGTGTCATAAACACGGCGGTTCTTTAGGATCCAGCTCTTAATTAATTCTGGGGAATAACGCGTTGTATCATCCTATTTTGGTGTCCGATAAACATAACCACAAACAAGTTTATTAATATTGGTAATAAACTGCATTTTGTAAAAATAATTAATTAAGGGATTATATTTTATCAGTAGCGCAGAAAAATAGAAGGAGTGATGCTATGAATTTGTAGTACAAAAAATTACTGTAAAGAACATTAAACATTGTAGTGGGTGAAACAAAGAAATTATACGAAAGAAAATTAATCGCTATATTTTAATCATTTGCATTGTTTATTGAATACATGTTAATTCTAAATGAAAAATAGAAGAAGAAAAACAAATAAAAAAAAACAAAGCAAATGATATGATAACACCATAAGTTGGAACAAATGAACAGTCGAACACGTACCTACCGTTGTGTTGATAGCATACGTGTGTTTTATTAAATGTTTTCGTGCAATAAGAACATTTACTACACTCCCACAGAGCTGCTTTTATTATGATTGCTTTACAGACTCATTCAATATATGATAGTTTGAGTTACCCATTAAGAAAAAACATCTTAGTGCAGCATGCATCGTGAAATGTGATGTATGCGTTAACGTGTGGGTGATATATCACAATTATTATAACTATCTGATATAGTTCCTTCTCTCCGACTAACCATAGTTTGTATTATCGCGCAGATAGGACGCTAACATCGGTCGAGTATATAAACAGAAGCATCTCTTAAATTGCATACAAACGTTAAACACATGCCGCTTTTGCGTTCGTTTTGTTACTCTTATAAGAAGCCTTTTTATTTACGACTGTGTTGTAATTTTCTTGGCTCATAAATGATATTGTACACAAATCACTCCCCCTGGTGGATGGTATCTGCCAGCAGAACTAAATACTTTCTTGCCTTTGGAACGGATTTGGAATTCAAGAATTGAACGCCGGGCTTAATTTGATTTTCGGCTTGGTTTGTGTGGGGAAGATTTCACTCCTTAATCAGCGTCATAAACATGAGCGACAATAGTGCCACGTTCATGACAACAGTGTGGCCAATATCTTATAATGAAGTTAAGCTTCCTTGTTAAGCGTTGAGATATTCCTGCAGTTTGTATTGTCCTTTTTTGTACCATCAGATTCCTCACACATTCTCTGTACAAATCAAGTCCTTTGAGTCTCGTTAAAGGCGTAGACGACAGAGTCTTTCATTGTATAAACGAACATGCTATTGATCATAATATAGTAAATATACGTACATTGTATATATGTATGTGTGTATATATGTATGTGTGTATATATATATGTGTGTATATATGTATGCACTCGTATGAAGACATACGGACAAAATATATTAGTCCCCATTGTTACAGTACAGTAGGAAACAGGCAAAAGAGTGACAACATCGGGTTGAGAATACATGAAATTTAAAAAATAATATGTTCAGCATATTTACAGACCCTTAACGGAATCCCCTAAACGCACAGAAACATAGAAACACTTCAACAATACGGTGTCTAAGTTATCAAGCTTCACCGTCAGCTTGTACAAGGGATGACCAGCGAGGCATGTGTGCTCGGTGTTTCGTTGATTGCAAATTGTAAAAATTGTTGATTTTAAAAACAAATTGTTTTACAGTTTGTTCAAAGATCTAAAGCTCTGATGATAAGTACAAAGTTTCGCTAAACACAAGTATAAACCTTTGGAAGGATATAAAGCAATGATGTATATATGGATTTAAGATTTGTATATAAAACAATAGACATATGGTTCGAGCAGATGGCGTACAGGGATTTATGGGAAATGCATGGGTTTCAGTACGTAGAAGTTTGTAATAATAACATTAAATGAGTTCTAACTATGATAAGTGAGTTTTTTAAATTATATTTCCATGAATATTAATACAATAATTTCTAATTATGACCGTGTTATAGCATGTCAAGTAAGACTATCAACTGATATGCACATTAATCATGTGGCAATAACTCAAAATTACAGACTATATTATACTGTGTTAAAATACTTCTTGAGGCTACGTATTTCTCACAACTGTTATGTTGCTATAACCCGAGGTCAAATATTAATCATGTTTATGTAGTAAATAAATTACCTATAAGTCAATGATTAGGTGTAAGCACTTTTTCTGTAATTAAAGTTATTGATGCACTTTATCCCTTCTAGTGTTGGTTGCACACATCGACACACCGGCTTTGAATTATAGATGCTAAGTACGCGATGTAACACCAAGCTAATGTAGTTAAGTGTAGTAGGTTCCTAACTCGGAGCTCAAATAGAAATTCTATACGTATTGTGTCTCATTTGTACATTAGCTTAGATGCTTTCTTGTCGGCTTGGCGCTAATGACTTTATTCGTGCTCAAAGAAACACTTAATTCCAGACAATAACGTACAATAATTGAATTGCCGTTATGACGAAACCTGTTCAACACCACAGTCTAACACAATATTCGACATGTTGGAAGCGATACTATGTTATCAGACACGCTGCATTTGTTTAAAACGAACTTAAAACTTTCACACGAATGAACGCCGTTAGTAATGGACCATTGACGTTTCGCACTCATTGCAAGAATGTTCGAACTTGAAGATATTCGTTCATTCACCCATAAATATCAGTATAATTAGGTTAAAGATAAGGAAATGACAGTGTGGATTCTGGCAGAAACAAATTAATTTAATGAAGATGAATTAGCACAGTTGGTCACAATAGAAAACAATTCTATTGCTGTGTCAGATTTCTATGTCTCTGAGAAACTCATGGAAAGTTTCTACCATTGATAGAAAGTTGATGGAGCAATGAATGGCTCATTTCGGGATGTATTAACACAGGGTTTTAGAAAATCGACCAAAACATTGCTTGTAGAATTTTACAGAGAGAAAACTGCATTACTATTATATAATCACTTTGAAAATATGTAATTTGAAGGAATATTCACAAAAGCTTCAAGATCGATCAACTCAGCCTTAGAAAAAAAATCAGAAAATATACCGATAGACAATGTGAACTAATGGAAGTACAGAACATAACACATTTAAATGCGTCGCAAATATATTTGGAGCCAAATATCATACAGTACATATAGAAATACGCATAATTGATGCGGAAATGCTAACCTTTATCATAGTAAATAGTCTGAGATGGGAGAAATATATTGAGACACTAGTACTAAATGTTCGAACTAAAATGTTTGCAGGCGTCAGTAAAACCATGAATTGCTTGGAAGCATTCTTGTGGCAGATGCAAGTTATCGTATAGCATACCTGATAACACAATTATCAGGAATATGGAAATATTTTTAATGATTTTGTTGAAGTAGCAAGACGAATCAATGAAAAGGCGTGAACATACACCAGACGTACATGCTGCCCCATTGTAATACGTGCCTTTGTTATATTCTTATGTAAGACGTTTTAATCTCCAAAAGAATTATTTAGAAATCGTCGGCATATTTCTACAAACCCAAATATCATTTTCTCACATTTTGAGAAATTCGCATTTGAAGTTTTGAAGTTTTCCGTAAACAAGCGAGTTACGGGTTTGTGGACGTTTGGATTAACCATATTTAGGGGAGATCTAGATCCAGGTTAACTTATGGTAATTGTAAAGAGCTCATCGAAACGAAACAATGATACCGAAATCACAATATCGCCAAAAATTGAGTCACGAGGTTGTTGAGATAAGCCGATGAAATAATAGAAGCCAAAGGAGAACAACTTGGACAAATATCAATATTATCCGTACTTCCTTTGACTAAATTTCTACATATACTTGTTTTTGCTTTCATGCACGATTTAGTGCATAATGTACATCATGTATAAACAACGTATACGATGAACATCATTTTCTGTTGCGGTGCTAAATGCGAGTCATTTATTACTGTTCTGCTACATGACAATTTTAAAACTGAGATCAGAAACTATCAACGGAATATTTCAGTTTTTAAGGCGAAAATCCTAATTGTATAGTAAAAGTCAGTTTTGAAAAGTTCTCTTCTGAATTAAAGTACCTGAAAGTACTCATGGAAACTGAACTTACATAGACTAAGTCTTGCACTGTAAAATGGAACGGGAACTAGTTTAACAAACTTTGCGTGGCGGATGTAGAAAAACGTGGTACTTTGGTCCGCATAAAAATGCATGCGCGCCGAACGAGTGACAGTTTCCAAAAACGACGGACGAGTAATCGGACATATAAGATATGAGTTTTAAGTTTACAGTGAGGACGTTTTTGCAGGTTCTCGATAAACTTGATTCAACGGACAGTTTTAAACTCTAGAATACATTACGACTAATGAATCTCATTATAGAAAAATAACACGTGCAAAAACACGTATGTATTAAAAACATTTATCGTAATAAGATCATAGTATAACCTACTAGTTACGTCGGCTTGTGGATCTTATTCTATAACAAACATTATCTTCCGTGGTAGGCATTTAGTTAATCACATTATCTAACAAAAATGCTTCAGAAATTGTCTATTGATCAACATAATTATGTATAAGAATTCCCATTAGCACGTGGTATCGACGTCACGTGGATTTTGGTTGGTTACTGGGTTCGTAGGATAACAAGAATCTGATTAGCGTCCACCGCTAGCGCCAAACAAATCATTATACCCGTGTTAGTGTTTTGTCTATCATAAGAACTTTTCAATGATTAACAGTTGTCCGTTCTCAGTTCTGGCAAATTGAGTTCATTAAATGCAATTGGCTTAATATCACAACATGCTAAATAATCTTCTCGTGCAACCACGTGGCACATATCTGACACATTTGAATAATTCTATACTTGTTTGGTAAGTACAAAACACACGTGTTATAAGTCTTGAATAAAAAAGTACAAATTTTGTAGGTGCAGACAAATCAATGAAGAGACTTTTTACTTGAGTGCAAAGAAAATGAAGAAAGGCATCCAAACTTGGAGATCCGTGTAAAGTTTTCGTAAATTATTCACAAGAATGCCAAAATGATAGGAAATAGTAATTTGACTTAATTACATTTGATCTGGTAGTGTCATGTTGTATTATTTATATGTTGTATGTCTGTCAAGTTTCTTTAGTTTAAATAGAATGGTATGTTAGAATTACGATAATGTCCGACACAGTTAATACCGTGTAATGGGTTAGGCTGTTGTACGTGGCTCTCCAAATGTGTGATATCAAATATCTTTTTAAAACGAAACATGATCGATTAGTAAGGAAATGATATATCAATGCACGAAGTTCTATCACTAAACATGGATCTATTATCATAAATCTTCGTCTTTATTCTAGATCTAATCTACAAATGTACGCAAATGCGCTGAGGAAGAGATAAGCCTACGTTTAATGGAGCTAAGCCATTACAGTGAACCTGTCTCCGTTCTCAATGCTGGTAAATATTTGATAGTACATCAGAAATGTTTTCTAAAACAGGTGACGGATTAGACGCGATGTAGTTTTTGTAACTAATTAACAGTCGTATATACATTACATAAATCCAATTATACAGAACAGATGGCGACATCTGGTGTCTGGTTTAGAGAATTTTTGAAGACTTGTATTTTTACGTTCAGATAAAAAATATATATGAGATAGCTCTATGAAGAAACTATTGTACTACCAATTGTTCACTTAATTATATTTTAAACTGTATCATTCAGTCGCATCACTAACTTTCGACTGAACCTCAAGTATTTTGTGATTGTGACAAAATCTGAAACTAGTTTTACGTTGTAGAAAAGAAAAATATTTAACCAAAAATAAACCATTGATGATCATAGCATCTGCAATGGTTATTAACATTTAAATTAAAGATTCCAGAAAAAGTAAACAAAAACACTGTAACGAAATTAATATTAAATATTTTATGAGTGTCTTTTATTAACTGATATGCTATCATGGTCTTTGTCTTTTAGATATCGTAAAACGTGTGTAATGTTCTCGTGTCGCCGCAAAACAATTACAATATTATGTTGTTTTTTTTTAACGAAATATGAACACAATCTATTATCTCATTAATACACAGTGTCTTACTATCGATTCCAGTGAGAACGACTTGACTTTCAATATGAGAAATGTTGAGAAAGGTCATGACAGTTTTAAAGACTCATTTAGATATCTTAGTGAAGGTTTAGACGCCAGACAAGAGCGGCTGTTGTTTCCTGTTTGTTAGATGAAAGACTGGTAAATACGTTATATTCAATTATAAAAAATAGTCTCCCTTCCGTTTTCTTTATTAAGGTAATCAAATTTAATAAGACAACAGTACGAGGAACGAGATATCGACGCCAATTGAGTTTTATTGAAACTATTCCTTGCATGAACCTTGTGCCAAGACAGGAATTTCACACCGTGTTTTATCTACGCTGTCTTAACACTATAAGTAGCGCTAAGATACGGGTAAGGAATCATACTGATATGTTGCCAAAGTTTATCTCACGCTAAATTTTTGTCTTCTATTCAGAAGAATTGTTCCACATTTTTTACTTTTATAATATTTTGTCACAGTTAATTAGGACTTAGTTTTGCCTCATCCATTACTCCTGTCAGGAGGCGTGTGAAAAACCATTCTTTTGAAGTGGAAACGCATCTCGTGTATTAAGATACTCAACCTAACGTAATCTTTTGTTAAAGCAAAATAAATATATCAATTTGTTATAATTAAGTAGCGAGTTTTTCTCTGAAGCAGACAATTTATTTCCGACATTTGTCCAATCTATTACTCTACATTTATCTTACCAAGACACGAAATCTACAGTTAATATAATTGGAGATAGGCACATGAAAAAGTCATATTAAGCGCTATACTGTACTATTTATTAATAATCTATTGACATACATAATAATAGTAAAAAATATAGTGTTAGACGGTAATTTCTTGCATGGAACCCATATATGAATCGGGGATTATTTTACCAGCAGACATTTTTCGCAATATTTCATATTTTTACGCTACCCATGAAGAATCATTTCTCTCAACAGCTAAAACGCCACAAATTAACGAACAAACATCAAACTTGATGACAGATTTCTGTTCTTTGAGATGATTTTCTGTTTATGCTACTTTTTGTTTTTTGGCATCTTTGTAAGCAATGGATATCTTTTTGTTCCATGAGGAATATTACCGCTAGATTTGATAACAGAGTTAGGGTGTGACATAATATTCCTGAAATTAATCATGAAGGTAAAGATTGTACGCAGTATTCGTATTTGAAATATTCTGAATTTAGAAAAATTAGTCCTGGTATAACGTTACATAAAGTTTCAAATATCAATTTATGAATTCAAAACAATCCAACGCTCATTTCTTTACATTGAAGTAAAATGAAGACAAAAGAAATATTTTTCAAGGCATGTTCTTTTTTTGTGATTATAGTTCTTAACAGTCAAACGGGAAAATATAGCAAATTCCATAAAATTATTATTAGTTTAAATTTTAAAAAGGAAACATTAGAGATATAATTATACATAATGTGGAGTTTATAAATCGTTACAGGAGTAAGAAAAAAATGGTGTCTCCATTTTTGTTTGGATCCAGAATGTCTGGTACGTTTAAATTAGTACGCACGTTTACTAGTAAGCTCCATTTTACCCTCATGTTTAATTAATGCCCAGATTCAGCTAAAGAATTGAAAAAAATATGTGTGAAAACAACTGTTTGTATTTCCGTGATGCCATCTGTTCAACAAACCGCAACATACATACAAATTATGCGACTAGCATAATACTTTACTTATCTGTCATAAATTAATGACGTCAATTACATTTGTGTCTATTTTACGTTAATTATATCATATAATGTTAATCAACATAATATCGTATTATATTTATATAATGTATATTATACATGAATATTCGTTTCTGAGTACTGATATACTTTATGAGCCAATGTATAAGTTATAATTGAAAATAAAATTAATTTCAACCTGAGTCAGTAACATTGAACCAAAGTTTATCGAATCATTATATTGGATCGCTTTGATAGACACTATTTAAGTTCATAAAGTTGGAAAGCATGCACAACCAATATCTGATGTAAAATACAACTGTTTATACTCGCAGATATCGTTAGAAGGAGATTCTTGGAAATCCAAATATACATTTTTCAAATCGTGTATTGCATAAGCCATGTATTGTATATAACATGTATTGTATTATGTCATGTAATTTGTATAAATCATGTATTGTATAAACCTGTTATTGTATATGTCATGTATTGTATATGTGTCATGATATGTAATTGTACATTGCATATGTCTTGTATTGAATATAATAAGATATCTTTTTCAGGATGTGATCTCATATCTTTTTTTATTCATACACAGTGTTTGTTTATTTAAACCTTATCGCAAATAAAACATTTATGTGTAAAATTAACAAAATATGAAAAATATCAACAAGATTAATGTTAACTACATCCTATGACTTATATTGAATTTACGTAGGCAGTAAGTTTATTAATCAAACCATGTAAAATATCATATACATGTATTTGATAAATGAACGATAAATGGTGCTTCGCTTAAATCAATATTTGACTGCATGATACGTATATAATATGATATATATAATATATTATTTACTGATTGATTGATATGTATATAAAATGTAATAGATTATTTACTGATTGATTGATATATATATAACATGTAATAGATTATATTGATACGTATATAACATGTAATAGATTATTTACTGATTTATTGATACGTATATAACATGTAATAGATTATTTACTGATTGATTGATATGTATATAAAATGTAATAGATTATATTGATACGTATATAACATGTAATATATTATTTACTGATTTATTGATACGTATATAACATGTAATAGATTATTTACTGATTGATTGATATGTATATAACATGTAATAGATTATTTACTGATTGATTGATATATATATAACATGTAATAGATTATTTACTGATTGATAATTGACTGATACGTTTATAGCATGTAGTAGAGTATTTACTGATTGATTGATACGTATATAACATGTAACATATTATTCACTGATTGCTTGATATGTATATAGCATGTAGTAGATTATTTACTGATTGATTGATACGTATATATAATGTAATAGATTATTTACTGATTGATAATTGACTGATACGTATATAACATGTAATAGATTATTTACTGATTGATAATTGATTAATACGTAGATTATTTACTGGTTCATAACTGATTGACTACATACCTCGTGGACAATTACACGCCTGTCGTTCACTACGATGTCTGAACTCTTTCAATCTAGATTTGTCATCATGTATTGTTTGGAATCTCTGAAAAAAATATACAAAATAGTATCATTTAGTCAAATAGTCGTACTTATCATTATCAAACATGGCGGACTACAGCACGGAATCACCGACTAACAATTTGCAAACGTGTATAAAATCATTGATATTGGGGCATCTAAAGGGGTCATCCACGTTCAATATTATTGTCAATGATATTGTCAATATTCATTTATTGGCGAAAATATTGCCGTGATATTGAAGAACTCATCAATATATTGATGAGGGTCAGATATCTCAGATAATTATTGAAGTAGTGTCAATATCATTGATGTGCGTTTATGCTCATCTATATATTGATCAATATTTTATTTAATTTCTATGAAAGCTTGATAGAAAAGAACGAAATACTGATCGAAATATTGATGAAAATATTTAACGTTGATGGCAAAACGGTAGTCGTCAATAATATTCAATCAATAATAGTGTCAATATTATTGAACGTGCATGGGCTAAGTTCTATTAAGTTCAATGTAAGCGTGTAATGTTCGTGCATCAAATTCAGCTGTTTGAAAGCATTCTGTTACATTACCCTCGAGTGTGTTATATTAATGTTTAAAGTTTATCGTTTACTCTTGTTTGTCCGACTGTTCGTTAAGTCGAAATTTGCCGCGAACACATGACGTAGACTTTTTTCTATTTATAAAATACGTAATATATGTAATATAATTCTCTTTATAATTAGAAAATAATAAAAAAAACTATTAAGGTCAAAGGTGAAATTAATTACGAGTACTACGTATGATTTTTTTAAAATCAACTCAAAAGTTTGTTCAGAAACATTTAATTAAATTTTACCAATCTAACTCTTCACGTGTAATAACGACTTATATTCAAAAGATTTTATGTTCATACAGTGCAGTAGCAATCTACGTTATCATACTTGAAGAACGAATCAGTTTGAATATAATGATGGAATAAATCATTCCGTTTTTCAATAAACAAATAAAATATTTATTGCCACTAATTAGACAAACATAAATCAACAAGCATGTACGCTTCGGTTTATTTGACACATTTTTTACGTAAGATGTACGACAGGATTTTACGACAGTACCTAAATCATTAGAATGAAAGTTTAATTATGAAGTAGGTATAAAAGCTCAGTCGTGAATATACGTTATCTAGGAGAACTGTTTTTACAGCAATGTTTATCTATTTCCACCTGTGACCTGTTTACAAACAGTTTACAAGAATCATGTTAGTTATAAAATCGCATTAATTTGATACAATTTGTTACCGTACGCCGAATACAAGTATTCGTTATAAATCTACAGATTTCGTGTTCGCTTGAACTTATACTTAAATTAGCCCAATTGAGTTTGGAGATAAGATTAAATTGAAGAATTCTAATGATAAGCCACATCCTGGCATGAAAAACTTCTAAAATCTCCATCTAAGTATGTTATTAATATAAGTATGAATGACGGCCTGTTTTCCAGCGCCAGTGAATATCGAGACAAGACTCGGGTGATCTGTAACGTTATAAATCAAAAACGTGTTATTTGTATGCAACCTGTGCCACAATTTTAGCAAAAACATCGATCATAGGTATGTGGTTGTATGTTAGATATTTGATAATAATTCTCTAAGACGCTTGATGTTTCAATATAAAGTATCATATACCATGATCACATTTATTATACAGTCTACATTATGATACATATCCGCCTCTATACTGGTCGTAAGTTAGCGTATTATTGTCATACTTGTTTTGTCAAATATTTTATAATTATTTTGAGTACTTATAAGACACATAGTTTGCGTTTTAAACATGCATTATTGGTTGTATTGAAAGTAACAAATGGTCATATACTCGAACTGTGTGCCAGTGATTTGTTCAGTAATTATACTTCTTGATTTGAGTTTGAAAAATAATTCATTGTAATCTTTTTTTGTGAACATGTACACGTGAACCAAAATATGAGTTATTCTGTCCCAACGTCATTCATCTAATATCTAACAATGGCATCTAGTATCCAAGGAAACAACATGCACTCTGACAATGATTGGAATTTCAAATATAAACACGTGAACTTTTCTGACAATCACACAAAGAAGAGAATGAAGCGTGTATTAAATCAAACGTTTCTGGAAAAATAGCTTTCGATTTTTTTCTGTCACAGAACGAACTTGTACAATGATCAATAATTGAAGAATAACAGAACAATATTAATCTTCTTAAAATAAGATCTAACCGTTCTCTTCTATTTAACCCACGACATGCATTGTATTGACTTGATAGGCAGGAATTTAATGAGATTGTGACAAAATACGAGAATAGGACATGATTTCAGGAGGAGATAATTATTTCTCACCAGACAATCATTGTATTACCGTCATGCATTTAAAATCTCAATTAAGATTTCCAGAAATAACGTTCCTTTCAGACGTTGCGTAACACGATAAATGTGGATTTAGGGAAATCATGAAATGATTGAATACATTTTGGTGCCAGTCAAACTTCATTCAAACTGGTTAAATTCTACATACTATATTAAGAAGGGGCGAAGTAATTTGGGATTCGCTTTTCAATCTATTAACTCAGTCCTAATGTGATCATTTTTATCATCCGAATATTTATGCACGACTAATAGTTAAAACATTTTCTAATGGAAAAGCCTCGTTATTTTACTCAAGCCGTATTATTAGTAGTACTATTTACAAAATGTATATACATTTTATCTATATATATATATGTGTGTGTATTAGGACTATACTGTACTAAGTAAGTACTGTTCAGTTCCAATATATAGTAATGGATAGTATTGAAATAGTTTTCTAAGAAACATCAATTCTAATTACTCATAAACAAAAATTTTGACTATATAACATAAATCATTCTGTTAAAATCAGTTTACAACATTTGTCAGTGCGGTCATATTTTAGTCAGCTAAATAAAATATAAAATACACAACACAGTGTTCAGGTATTGACATTAAAGTACTTACAATCTTAAATAGTTGATACAATAATATCATGATAATTCTAATGATAATAATTACTTGACCATGCTAGCATTACTGACAAGAAACTGTTTAACAGTAAAATTGGTACAAAAACAGGAAGTAATGTAACACGAAGAATAACAAACGCAGAGGAATTGTCACACTTATGTAATGTACAAGTAACTAAATGTACATGTATGTACAACTTATTTTAACAGTACATGATGGATAGAGAATATGTTAAAATGAGTTACAAACTACGTTGTAAGAAATATTCAGACATTAGATACCTGTCCATACAAAGAGCAGCGTTGTCGAGCAGTTAACTACGTGCTGCGTGGTACGACAGTGAATTATTAGTACATGGTCTGACTGAGAACTACATGTATGTGGTTAGACAGTGAACTATGTGGTTAGAGAGTAAACTACGTGGTTAGACAGTGAACTTCTTGGTAAGACAGTGAACTTTGTGGTTAGACAGTGAACTTGGTAAGACAGTGAACTGTGTGGTTAGACAGTGAACCTAATTCTTTGTAAGACAGTGAACTATGTGGTTAGACTGTAAACTATGTGAGTGGACAGTGAACTACATGGTTAGACAGTGAACTACGTGTTTAGACAGTGAACTACGTGGTTAGATAGTGAACTATGTGGTTAGACAGTGAACTACGTTGTTAGACAGTGAACTATGTGGTTAGACAATGAACTATGTGGTTAGACAGTGAACTATGTGGTTAGACAGTGAACTACAAGTATGTGGTAAGGCAGTGAACTACGTGGTAAGACAGTGAAATATGTGGTTAGACAGTGAACTACGTGGTTAGACAATGAACTACGTGGTTAGACAGTGAACTATGTGGTTAGACAGTGGACTACGTCGTTAGACAGTGAACTACGTGGTAAGACAGTGAACTATGTGGTTAGACAGTGAACTATGTGGTTAGACAGTGAACTACGTCGTTAAACAGTGAACTACGTCGTTAAACAGTGAACTACAAGTATGTGGTAAGACAGTGAACTACGTGGTAAGACAGTGAACTACGTGGTAAGACAGTGAACTACGTGGTAAGACAGTGAACTATGTGGTTAGACAGTGAACTACGTGGTAAGACAATGAACTATGTGGTTAGACAGTGAACTATGTGGTTAGACAGTGAACTACGTCGTTAAACAGTGAACTACGTGGTTAAACAGTGAACTACGTGGTTAGACAGTGAACTACGTGGTAAGACAGTGAACTACGTGGTAAGACAGTGAAATATGTGGTTAGACAGTGAACTACGTGGTAAGACAGTGAACTACAAAATGTATGTGGTTAGACAGTGAACTATGTGGTAAGACAGTGAACTACGTGGTTAGACAGTGAAATACGTCGTTAAACAGTGAACTACGTGGTAAGACAGTGAACTACGTGGTAAGACAGTGAACTACGTGGTAAGACAGCGAACTACAGCGAATCGTCTAACTAAGCGCCATACTATATAGTTAAGCAGTGAACTGCCTAACCAAACACTGTCTTATAAGCAATAAAAACTATACTTAAGCAGTAAACTAATCTAATTGAGCAGTGTACTTCATAATTAAACACTGTCTGATCAAGCCGTAAAATAATCCATTTTAACAATGAACTTTCTACTTAAACGGCGAACTACCCAATTACTTCAAGCAGTGCATTAGCTGTTTAAACATAAACATATGATTGGTGAAATAAATAAGTTTAGATGGTTTAATATCGATCTACAATGTAAAAACATGGTCAGTCATATTTTACTTTTTGAAAATACATATTGCGACTTGTGTACAAGGAAGCCAATGTTAGATGCGACAATTACGACTTATGTTGTAATATAAATTTAGAGGGGTTATCAAATATCTAAAATCCTTTTAGTGATTTCATCCGAGCTGAACGTGAATCGTTGAAATATAATTTTACGAGAGATTGTAATGTTATCTGGGGAAAACTTGTAAATAATAAATAAATATAAATGATGCATTTTGTCATGTTTTAAATGTATTGCACACGTATCATGTGACGAGGGTCGTATACAAACATGTTCTAATTTTACTTTTTATCTACTTGTACTCTCTAATTAGTGCCAAACATTACCACCTCGTAGGATTTAAAGAATTATGTTAAAGTTTAGATTTTTTAAAAAGGATATAAACTTTTGTTTATGTTGTATCTAGCATAAATTTTGAGTCACTTAAACAGTCGTAAAATTGAGCAGTCTTTGAAGCGGCCTACAAAACACAATACCAGCACTTTTGGTGTTCCGTACGAAATAACATTTTTACTTACGGAATACGAAATAAAAAAAGAAGAAATATTGCAAGAGAATGCCGCACACAAAACTCATTTATATTTATCGTATATGAGCATCTCTGAATTACGTTTACTATCATTACGAGCAATTATAAACTGATTTTATTCATAGGTTCGGTACATAACGACAACGTTTAGGAGCATTGTACGATTCATTGACCAGGTGCCGGAAGTTAACACGTGTATTTTATCTAGAAAACCAATCAATATAATTTAATGATTCCTGACGAATAAAAAATGTGTTTTATGTATGAAACATGTTATAAATATTGTACGTTTGTACATCTGCAGTCAAGTAAATTACGCACATTTACGTGTATATTACAGGAGCTTACCTCTTTGTATATAGTTTCTATCTTTTCCTCTATAATTGTATCAATATTTGTTCTAGTTGTGTCTAATTCTGATTTTAAATCGTCTATACGATTATTTAGATCATTCAGAGTCCGATGGTAAGAGACAAGCGTCCACAGTGTCAGAGCAAATACCACGGAAAGAAGAAGTATTAATGAACCTCCCACCACTAACAATCCGTACTTCAAAACAGGAGAGCATTTATTTCTGCTCTTTAGTTCAGAATTTTTCATTTTAGAAGCAGGCCTCTCGTCCATCGTAATAAGGGACACAAAACAACCACGCTAAAGTTTTTATTTGATCGAATATGTATCTCCAGTCGGAATATGATAATAGATACAAAATAACACACGACTGATTTCACAATTACATCCAATCTTTGCACGTAATTTTCACATGCTTTTCTTATTCTTTAAAACACATTTTGCTGAAAATATATATCCTGAACCGTAAAAAATCTTTTCCGGCGCAAAAAAATCTCCGCGCTCACTGACTACGCGAAAACAGACGAACTCCGTGTGGCGTTGGTAACCAAATGAGTACCTAACGTTTTATCGACTCGATATCGCGTCTGCCGCAAACTGGAGTCTTCTCAAATTTGCCCATCATAAATTACTTTGGCAATAAATACTAAAGTAATAGGGTAATATTTTTAAGAAAACTTGCTGCGAAAGTGTATTTAAATTAAATCTAAACTACAGTCAAGTGATGGTGTCGATTCATTTTTCGTCTACGCGCTTTCTATGTTTTCAAATTATCGTCTGCAGCCGTCGTGTTTTACGGCCCTATATTTCATGTTTTTGCAAATAGTTTATTCAAACGAGCAGGGAAGTTTCTGGAACTTCTTGAAATAATTTTTGGTAGTCGACTTACACAAATGTTTGAATAATCTGATCTGTAAGAAAATAACTTGAAGTATAAGAAATTTAAAGGCAAAACGGTCTACATGTAACTATTTTCATTCTTCATAAAAAGTAAATTTAAACCATACTAATGTTTCTGTATACTCTGAATGATTGAATAATGTGACAATTATGGCTGATTCGTAAAATATATGGTATGTGATACATTGTATGATGTACCGTGGCTATCTCGTATATAATATGTATGCTATATGAGATATATGGTATATGAGAGAGAGAAAGAGAGAGAAACATTTTATTTTCCAAAAGGCTAAAAAGCCCACAAGGATACAACTATGCATAATATAAGATTGGCGAACAGTGAAATTTATATACATGTATAGATATGATTGTACAATCAAAGGAAGTAGCATACTAATTAATGGTAAATAATAGACAAGAGTACTTCATATATTAAAAGGCGAACGTTTTATATCACGCTCGGAGAAGGTCAATATGTATTACAAATATGTTTCATATGATAATATGAGATGTATTGTATATGAGATGTGTGGTATATGTGATATATGGTATACGAGATATATGGTATATGAGATATATGGTATATGTGATATAATTATGGTATATGTGATATATGGTATATGATTGTATGGTATATGTGATATATGGTATATGAGATATATGGTATATGAGATGTATTGTATATGAGATGTGTGGTATATGTGATATATGGTATACGAGATATATGGTATATGAGATATATGGTATATGTGATGTATGGTATATGGGATGTATGGTATATGAGTTGTATGGTATATGTGATATATGGTATAAGAGATAAATGGTATGAGATGTATGGTATATGAGTTGTATGGTATATGGGATGTATGGTATATGAGTTGTATGGTATATGTGATATATGGTATAAGAGATAAATGGTATGAGATGTATGGTATATGAGTTGTATGGTATAACAGATGTATTGTACATAATGTGCATGGTATATAATATATATGGTATATCAGATGTATGGTATATGTGATATATGGTATACGAGATAAATGGTATAAGAGATGTATGGTATATGAGATATATGGTATATGAGATATATGGTATATGTGATATATGGTATAAGAGATAAATGGTATAAGAGATGTATGGTATATGAGATATATGGTATATGAGATATATGGTATATGTGATATATGGTATAAGAGATAAATGTTATAAGAGATGTATGGTATATGAGATATATGGTATATGAGATATATGGTATAAGAGATATATGGTATATGAGTTATATGGTATAAGAGATAAATGGTATATGAGTTGTATGGTATAAGAGATGTATTGTACATAATGTGCATGGTATATAATATATATGGTATATGAGATGTATGGTATAAGAGATGTATGGTATATGAGATGTATGGTATATGTGATATATGGTATAAGAGATAGATGGTATAAGAGATGTATGGTATATGAGATGTATGGTATAAGAGATGTATGGTATATGAGATGTATGGTATATGAGATATATGGCATATGAGATATATGGTATATGAGATGTATGGTATATGAGATGTATGGTATATGAGATGTATGGTATATGAGATGTATGGTATATGAGATATATGGTATATGAGATATATGGTATATGAGATATATGGTATATGAGTTGTATGGTATAAGAGATGTATGGTATATGAGATATATGGTATATGAGATATATGGTATATGAGATATATGGTATAAGAGATAAATGGTGTAAGAGATGTATGGTATATGAGATATATGGTATATGAGATATATGGTATATGAGATATATGGTATATGAGTTGTATGGTATAAGAGATGTATGGTATATGAGATATATGGTATATGAGATATATGGTATAAGAGATAAATGGTATAAGAGATGTATGGTATAAGAGATGTATTGTACATAATGTGCATGGTATATAAATATATATGGTATATGAGATGTATGTTATATGTGATATATGGTATAAGAAATAAATGGTATATGGGATGTATGGTATATGAGATATATGGTATATGGGATGTATGGTATAAGAGATGTATGGTATATGAAATGTATGTCATAAGAGATGAGATTAATAAGATAAGATATGAGATTAATGGTATATAATATGCATGGAATATAATGTGCATGATGTATAATATGTATGGTGTATAATATGCATGGTATATAAACATCTGAACCTTGTATTTCTATAATTCTTCAAACATATCATTATTTTATTTTGTATTGTCATAATTTGCTTAGATAGGTTGCACATCAAGAAATGTAAATTCATACATGTACAATGTATAAGCAATGACAACTGGAAGTATTGACAAGTTTACAATGAGCTATCTCTGTTAACTTTGATAGAGATGAAATGGCAGTTTAATAAAATACATCTCAAACAACTCTGCTGACAAGTGTCAGAAAACTATTCAAGAAAATAATCATATTGACATAAAACTAAGAGAGGATTTCCTGTATAATGTTCTGATTAGTCCTCATTATTTCTCATATTATACGTAAATAGCTAGACCTCCTATCCTGTATGGAGAAACTAATCAACTGAAGTGCTGAAATATTCTCCTGTAATCTGTTTGGTAGTGGACAACATATTTTCTCTGAAGCTGGACAATTTAATGTGTCTGCCCAAGTATCGGGTGCAAAGTGGACAGACAGGTCACAGAAAGGTCAGAATAAGTCTCGGATTTCACTCAAAACATTTAACTCTGATGGACTTGTTCAAAATATGAAGAAGTATTATCTACAGTTATAAAAATTCAGTATGAAGTCTGTAATATACATGCAGTATAAAGTCTGTAATAAACAGTAAGTATGAAGTATGTAATAAATATGCGATATGAAGTCTTTAATACACATCCTGTATGAAGTATGTAATAGACATTCAGTATGAAGTCTGTAATACACATTCAGTATGTAGTAAACATTCTGTACGAAGTGTGTAATATACAAGGTATATGAAGTCTGTAATAAATATGGTATATGAAGTCTGTAATAAACATGGTGTATGAAGTCTGTAATATACTGGGTGTATGAAGTCTGTAATAAACATGGTGTATGTAATCTGTAATATACTGGGTGTATGAAGTCTGTAATATACTGGGTGTATGAAGTCTGTAATATACTGGGTGTATGAAGTCTGTAATATACTGGGTGTATGAAGTCTGTAATATACTGGGTGTATGAAGTCTGTAATATACTGGGTGTATGAAGTCTGTAATATACTTGGTGTATGTAATCTGTAATATACTGGGTGTATGAAGTCTGTAATATACATGGAGTAATAAGTATATAATATACTTGGTGTATGAAGTCTGTAATATACATGGAGTAATAAGTATATAATATACTGGGTGTATGAAGTCTGTAATATACATGGAGTAATAAGTATATAATATACTGGGTGTATGAAGTCTGTAATATACATGGAGTAATAAGTATATAATATACAGGGTGTATGAAGTCTGTAATATACATGGAGTAATAAGTATATAATATACAGGGTGTATGAAGTCTGTAATATACATGGAGTAATAAGTATATAATATACAGGGTGTATGAAGTCTGTAATATACTGGGTGTATGAAGTCTGTAATATACATGGAGTAATAAGTATATAATATACAGGGTGTATGAAGTCTGTAATATACTGAGTGTATAAAGTCTGTAATATACATGGAGTAATAAGTATATAATATACAGGGTGTATGAAGTCTGTAATATACTGGGTGTTTAAAGTCTGTAATATACATGGAGTAATAAGTATATAATATACTGGGTGTATAAAGTCTGTAATATACATGGAGTAATAAGTATATAATATACTGGGTGTATGAAGTCTGTAATATACATGGAGTAATAAGTATATAATATACAGGGTGTATGAAGTCTGTAATATACATGGAGTAATAAGTATATAATATACTGGGTGTATGAAGTCTGTAATATAAATGGAGTAATAAGTATATAATATACAGGGTGTATAAAGTCTGCAATATACATGGAGTAATAAGTATATAATATACTGGGTGTATGAAGTCTGTAATATAAATGGAGTAATAAGTATATAATATACAGGGTGTATAAAGTCTGCAATATACATGGAGTAATAAGTATATAATATACTGGGTGTATGAAGTCTGTAATATACATGGAGTAATAAGTATATAATATACTGGGTGTATAAAGTCTGTAATATACATGGAGTAATAAGTATATAATATACTGGGTGTATAAAGTCTGTAATATACATGGAGTAATAAGTATATAATATACTGGGTGTATGAAGTCTGTAATATACATGGAGTAATAAGTATATAATATACTGGGTGTATGAAGTCTGTAATATACATGGAGTAATAAGTATATAATATACTGGGTGTATAAAGTCTGTAATATACATTGAGTAATAAGTATATAATATACTGGGTGTATGAAGTCTGTAATATACTGGGTGTATAAAGTCTGTAATATACATGGAGTAATAAGTATATAATATACAGGGTGTATGAAGTCTGTAATATACATGGAGTAATAAGTATATAATATACTGGGTGTATAAAGTCTGATATATACATTGAGTAATAAGTATATAATATACTGGGTGTATGAAGTCTGTAATATACTGGGTATATAAAGTCTGTAATATACATGGAGTAATAAGTATATAATATACTGGGTGTATAAAGTCTGCAATATACATGGAGTAATAAGTATATAATATACTGGGTGTATGAAGTCTGTAATATACATGGAGTAATAAGTATATAATATACTGGGTGTATAAAGTCTGTAATATACATGGAGTAATAAGTATATAATATACTGGGTGTATGAAGTCTGTAATATACATGGAGTAATAAGTATATAATATACTGGGTGTATGAAGTTTGTAATATACATGGAGTAATAAGTATATAATATACTGGGTGTATGAAGTCTGTAATATACATGGGGTAATAAGTATATAATATACTGGGTGTATGAAGTCTGTAATATACATGGAGTAACAAGTATATAATATACTGGGTGTATGAAGTCTGTAATATACATGGAGTAATAAGTATATAATATACTGGGTGTATAAAGTCTGTAATATACATGGAGTAATAAGTATATAATATACTGGGTGTATGAAGTCTGTAATATACATGGAGTAATAAGTATATAATATACTGGGTGTATGAAGTTTGTAATATACATGGAGTAATAAGTATATAATATACTGGGTGTATGAAGTCTGTAATATACATGGGGTAATAAGTATATAATATACTGGGTGTATGAAGTCTGTAATATACATGGAGTAACAAGTATATAATATACTGGGTGTATGAAGTCTGTAATATACATGGAGTAATAAGTATATAATATACAGGGTGTATGAAGTCTGTAATATACTGGGTGTATAAAGTCTGTAATATACATGGCAATAAGTATATAATATACTGGGTGTATGAAGTCTGTAATATACATGGAGTAATAAGTATATAATATACAGGGTGTATGAAGTCTGTAATATACTGGGTGTATGAAGTCTGTAATATACATGGAGTGATAAGTATATAATATACTGGGTGTATGAAGTCTGTAATATACATGGAGTAATAAGTATATAATATACTGGGTGTATAAAGTCTGTAATATACATTGAGTAATAAGTATATAATATACTGGGTGTATGAAGTCTGTAATATACTGGGTGTATAAAGTCTGTAATATACATGGAGTAATAAGTATATAATATACAGGGTGTATGAAGTCTGTAATATACATGGAGTAATAAGTATATAATATACTGGGTGTATAAAGTCTGATATATACATTGAGTAATAAGTATATAATATACTGGGTGTATGAAGTCTGTAATATACTGGGTGTATAAAGTCTGTAATATACATGGAGTAATAAGTATATAATATACTGGGTGTATAAAGTCTGCAATATACATGGAGTAATAAGTATATAATATACTGGGTGTATGAAGTCTGTAATATACATGGAGTAATAAGTATATAATATACTGGGTGTATAAAGTCTGTAATATACATGGAGTAATAAGTATATAATATACTGGGTGTATGAAGTCTGTAATATACATGGAGTAATAAGTATATAATATACTGGGTGTATGAAGTTTGTAATATACATGGAGTAATAAGTATATAATATACTGGGTGTATGAAGTCTGTAATATACATGGAGTAATAAGTATATAATATACTGGGTGTATGAAGTCTGTAATATACATGGAGTAATAAGTATATAATATACTGGGTGTATGAAGTCTGTAATATACATGGAGTAACAAGTATATAATATACTGGGTGTATGAAGTCTGTAATATACATGGAGTAATAAGTATATAATATACAGGGTGTATGAAGTCTGTAATATACTGGGTGTATAAAGTCTGTAATATACATGGAGTAATAAGTATATAATATACTGGGTGTATGAAGTCTGTAATATACATGGAGTAATAAGTATATAATATACTGGGTGTATGAAGTCTGTAATATACATGGAGTAATAAGTATATAATATACTGGGTGTATGAAGTCTGTAATATACATGGAGTAATAAGTATATAATATACTGGGTGTATGAAGTCTGTAATATACATGGAGTAATAAGTATATAATATACAGGGTGTATGAAGTCTGTAATATCATACAGGGTGTATAAAGTCTGTAATATACTGGGTGTATGAAGTCTGTATAATCATACAGGGTGTATAAAGTATATAATATACAGGGTGTATAAAGTCTGTAATATACAGGGTGTATAAAGTCTGTAATATACAGGGTGTATGAAGTCTGTAATATCATACAGGGTGTATAAAGTATATAATATACTGGGTGTATGAAGTCTGTATAATCATTCCAAATGTTTAATAACAAAGAAAAATGTAACACTAAGATCTAGGAAGATACTTCACAAAACATGTCTGTAGATGATTAACAGTAATTGCTTACATATTATCTAGTATTAACATGTTACACCATTTCAATAGACAGGTCATCAAACATGATTACTGTAGTTGTATAAATTCTTAATTAGAACCAGGTAACAAACATTCAATGCCCCTCCTCCAGCTAGACTATAATTTACCAACCGGTTTGACTAACACAGTGAAGTAAATCTATTATGATTTTAGGGATCTAGAAAGTCAATGAAGATTTAAGCATTGATGAAAAAAATAAGTTAGAATTAAAAATAAATCAGGTTTTACAAAAAACATTTGGATCTGTGCTAAATTATTACAAGACATGCTTCAGATAATTGTATACTGACATTATTCTGAAGGTTTAAACAGTCTCATCAAGTCTGATCAAACAAAGCAAAGTAACTTCTGACACACATTATACATCCAATGGCGCAGTCAAATTCTGTCATGGTAGACACAGAAGTGTGCTCATATAAGAAATGCAGTCAAGTTAGGTCATATTTGATTGACCCAGAAGTGTGCTCATATATGAAATGCAGTCAAATTAGGTCATATTTAATTGACCCAGAAGTGTGCTCATATATGAAATGCAGTCAAATTAGGTCATATTTAATTGACCCAGAAGTGTGCTCATATATGAAATGCAGTCAAATTAGGTCATATTTAATTGACCCAGAAGTGTGCTCATATATGAAATGCAGTCAAATTAGGTCATAATTGACATGGAAGTGTGCTCATAGATGATAAACAGATTTAACAGAATATGTGGTAGAAAAATCATTTACACAACTGTATTCAAATGAAAGACATGTCTTTGAATGTGCATTAATAATCACAAAATATACCACTCAACTCCTCTTCTATGGGACCAGACTAAGTCAATACATGTAGCTGCATATCTGAGTTGTTACCTATCTATTTCTCAAGCAGAACTATATTATATGACTGGAGGAGTTGTCCCCCTTTTGTAAGTACAGTATAAAAAACAAATTTAAATATGTGATCATTAATTTTATTAGACAATTTGAAAGATTATGATTTCTATATACATAATTATCATAAAACAAGAAATTCACCTATCTACAGTGTGATTATATATACAGTGATATGGAAAGTTCTTCTTCAACTCAATTATAAATAGTAAATTATCACAACTTGTGTGAAGATGGTGGGAACTATTTGTTGCCTTGGTCAGCAAGACAAGAATATTTCAATGATAATTCAGGCTAAGAATACCAAAACGAACACAATATTTGTTTCCCCACATACCACCAGTTAGACACACATTATTTTAAGGCATAATTATCCTTTCAAAGATGTTATCCTTTATGTATATATGTCTGAGTAAATTTCTTGAAACGTGATTGAAATGGGTCATGTCGTATCCAGAATCCAAATATCTTCTATATCAAGCAAGAAAACATATACAGCCAAACCTGTGAACAAAGGCCATCCTTGGAACAGACAAAATGTGGCCTTTATTGACAGATGATCCTTATTCAAAGTTTAATTCGTTTCACTGTATATAATTAATGAGAAATTAAGATGCCATCCAGCATCCTATATAATTATTCATTAAATGCATTGTCAAAACATGAATTATATATTCCTTATATGAGGAAACATCTATGAACATTATATAATTTTGTATGTGTTGATGTTCACTGAAAGATCACAGCTGGATAATTGGATGTCTGGGTTCATTCATTCAGCAATTATTTATAAGAGGCTGGCGGTTACTTGACTAGCAAACTTTTGTAGTAATGAATTTATCAATGAAACATTTCATAACATCTGCAGTTGTGACAGCCAGAATATTTGGCCAATCAAACTAAACCACCAATCATAGATTAATTAGTGAGATAACATTATACATACACAGGATTTTGAGGTACTGTAAATGTTATAAAATATTACGTTGGGTGACATTTGAAAATATTTTCACTTTATTACTTTGAAGTATATATATATATACATGTATACATGTTTTAACTTATAAGAAAAAGATGTATAATTGATATGTTTGAGCTATGTATTATGTATAATGTAATTACAAAAATATAAGATTCTCAAAAAATGAAAAAAATGCTATATACAAATGTTGGTGAGATGTCAACAGAATATACATATACAAGTAATGTCTATTTACATAGTATACAATTAATAAGTTTTATACAACAGGTAACACAAAAATTATATTTCACTTACTCTAAATAATAGACTGTTTATATAATGAAAGCTGAGGAGAGTGACGCTGAGTTTTGAAATATAAAACTTTGAATCTTCCTTTTCATTGACCAGAAATCATACAAATTAAATATTCTTTTAATTCCAATAATTACCGTAGTATTGGTATCATATTATCAATATATTTCTCCCTCCAATATGACTATGTTTACCTTAAACAGCACTTGGTGAGCATTAAGTAAAACAACAGCACTGTATTGGAAAAAAAACTTTTCAAAGAGCTACATTTAAGAAATGTGCTATTAAAGCAGTTTATGTTAATTTTTATGATTTTGAAAGACCTTTTCGCTAGGTTTTCTGATGGCAAATATTCAAATAAAATCTTTGTGTCTGAAATAACATGCATTTGATGTGTAGTATGAATTCTTTCAATGGATCTTTATTGCATAGTCAGTAATATGTGCAGTCACTAATGTTGATATTGTCAAGAAAAAATAACACAATGTTATTCTTACTGTCTGTTAATATTTTCATCTCTTTAACAACATGGAAACAACTGTGAACACCATTGTAGATAGAACTGATGTGTATTTGTTAAAGTAACTCCCGGCAGTATTACATCCGTCACCAGTACATGTGTACACACAACCCCGATATTTACGACTGTGATCAGGAAACCTCATATCTTGGCATTGGTCACCTAAGTCTCGGGAACTGCAGAATCTATGAGTGCCAACAATACCTGTAATTTAAAATATATCTTTGTTTACCATTAGCAATGTAACAGAACGTTTTGTATTTTTAAATAATGAGAGATCATCATAGACAACTAATTTATTATCTCTATAGCAAAGCGTAGATATAAGCACAATATAACAATAATATCTCTGTTGTTTTTGTGAAATAGGAATAACTTGTGTTACACCAAATGTTGGATAGTATTTGGAAATATAAAGGGAATGATATTGTACATAGAACTGTTCATTGCATATATATAAAAGTGGTTTGTCACACCAATATAACCCACATGTTTATATGTACATGGGTTGTATGTTTACATTACATGACAAATCCTTATCTTATATATAATATATATATGTATGTTTTAAGTGTATTGTCATTATTTCACAATAATAGGCTAGACAACAGAGACTGTTGAACTTCAACAAGAAATGTGTCCATAGGACATGTGCACAGATGCCCCCACTCTATTATTCTGGTCATGGTATGTACACTATATATATCTATGAGTGACACAATATTTTCATGATAATATGTAATACCAAATTTTAAAACTTCATATGCTGATAAACCTTCAGGAATCAGGACTGTATATATAATTTCATAACTCAGCACCAAATACTTTTTGAGTTATGCATGACACTGTGAAGATTTTTGGATGGACTGGCAAGGGTTAACACATATGCCCCCATCTTTCAGAGTGGGGGGGGGGGGCACAAAAAACTTGCCAGATTGGATCTTGTACAGATTCAGTCAAGACATGTTCAATTTTGTCTCATGCCAAAAAATATACACACAGAATATTACTTGTTCATCAGAAGTAAATGACAGAGAAGATAAATATGACCAGGGTTTCAACTTTAATGAAAAAAAAGGAAAATACCATAATCTAGAGCACAAGGTTAATCACCTCCATCCAGTGTTTTCTTTGTGTTTTAATATCATGTTAATAAAACTGTACTATATACATATCCCCAAAACAATGTTACTGGAGCAATATCTTTTTCTATTGTCTCAGAAACAACATAATGATTGATTATTTCTCAATATCATAATTTATAATTTACACTGAATAATCCAATACGATTCACAGACGTATAGATAAAACAAAAATATACCAACCTCCCCAAAGACCAGTGACTTTAATACAGAATTTTGCGTTGTACATTTGACACTCTGATGATCTGAGAGTAAGGTATGGATTATCATGGTTAAACATTTCCTGACAGTTATGATCTAATGTTGAATTACACTGATAACACTGTAATGCATCACCTGAAAGTGAAAATATCAATAAAAGTATGCTGTACACAATAACTAAATTATTTTGATAATGTACAAGTATGATGAAGGTTATACTGGTATTTTAAGCAAATAATTCAGAACAATATAAACTTCAAACTGAAAATGTACATGTGCTAAACTGATTACACATTTTAGTAAACAAAATATCATAATGTTGTAATTTGTTAATATCTATGTACTTATTCCATATAAAAACAATACACTGAATGTCCGGATATTCTAACCAATTGTAAATTTAGAAAGCCACATATATAAAAAAATGTTCAATATTATACTAAATCTGAACCATTTCTGTACCAAAAAAATACAATTAATTACTAGTACAGTGTTACAGAATATATATAATTATTACAGTACTTAACTAAATAACCAAATATGTGAGGAAGCATAGAACTTGTATTAAATATGATTAGACAACTTCATGTAGCATAAAGTACATTATTTTTGCTTTTTTAATTTTTGGAGTCAACTATTATCTACCCTAATTATTATTACAAAAATATATTAGGCCGCCCGTGTAGACAACTTCATGTAGCATAAAGTACATTATTTTTGCTTTTTTAATTTTTGGAGTCAACTATTATCTACCCTAATTATTATTACAAAAATATATTAGGCCGGCCCTTTTTTTAAATTGTTTTTGGAATAGGTATCGGGTCCCTTTGATAGGGGAAATTTAATTAGCCTTGTGAAACACCAAATCGGGGAATTTTTAGCTACTTATTAACATACATTCTTCAGGTAGTATCTCAAATGAATTTTTTAATTATGGAGAATTTTTCTCTCAAAGGGGAAAATATATACCTTTTAAAAATTTTACTAAGGGAACAGGAACAAAATGGCCTGTAGGCTGACTTTAGTTCGACATATTTTCTCAATTTATTAATTCAGGAGTATAATGAATGAAAGCGTTTGACCATATTTATTCTAATATATTAAGATACTTCAAAGCTAAATATATACAGCAACATGCAATTTGTTGTTATATGCAAGGCATTTCAGTAGACAGGTATCTTTGTTTTGATACAGGTATTGACTAAAATTCAATTGCACTATTCTTTCCCATGCAGTCCTAATTACTACTACCACACTACTACAACACTACTTCATTTCTCTTAACATATTTTTAAAAAAAAATTCAGATCAGAAATTATTGTGTTTTTTTTTTGTTGGAAACAAATAATTTACTTCCATTTTCTCTATAAATGTTTCATACAAACTTTACAAGTTATGTTTATTGTTTACATGATTACATCACAAGTACACATATCAGGACATTGGTAAACTCAATAGAAATAGTGTTAGTAGCAGTTCAGTGAAACTGAAAGTACTCTTTATCATTTAAAGGCTATAATTCTATTGATCATATAATATATAGGACATGTAACATTATATATTATATATAGGACTATAATAGCTGTACACATTATCATTAGCTAAACATTATATAGAGAAAATGTCAACAGTGAATGAATACAGACAGCTAGATTTATGTAATATAGCATCCCTGAATTAGCTAACTGTATTTTGCTATTCACCGCAGATTTTCCACATCAATATGCATATATTGTTGTATAGGACTGTCTGATTGTACTATAAACACTAATAAGGAAACATTTCCTGGTTATTCTATCACCCCACCCACCATCAAATGCTGTAATGGTGAGTTTACCTGTATAAAGGTGTGCTTTCATACACTAAATTAACACATGTATACCTTTTTCAAACAACATCAGAAGCGCTACCAAAGGCAGCAAAATGTGAACGAAGTCCATTCCTTTGAAAAATAGTCACACTAGACGTGATTTTCTATTAAATTTTGATTTTGTGTACACCTGTATACAGCGACGTCTAGCGAATACCTGTATGACTCATTAAAGGGAAACAACTCATCTCTTAAACTGGTTCCCGTTGACTTGTGTGTGTACAAAGCCTTTGGTGCACTGCATCATGGAACGGGAACCAATTTATTAAAGACCTTGACCTTCTATGCACGCACAATCCATTGTGGTAAATACATTGTTTAACTATTATCATTTCATTTAATTGGTATGGTTATAATTGATAATAAAGAATAGATATAAGCACGTATGTCTCAATAATTGTTATATTCGTCTGATGCAAAATATTCTGTAGATCACATGTTTGACATATGTTTTCGCGGTTTTATTGACAGTTTCTAGGCCACACACCACTAAATAGAGATATATTAGTAGTAATGATTGCTTTGTCTTATTGTACGTATTTTCAGACGACTTATAGACTACAATTTGAATTATTATATGACATTGGATCTTCGGGTTTTTTTAATTGAGAATTTTATTATTTCTTGACAGACATTTCTGGAATAAATTGAGATTGTTTGTTAGTAAATATGACTACAGTACAGTATATTTGGTGTTTCTGTCTATCTGCCAATATTGGAACAACTCGCGGACATGTTTGCATGTAAAAAATAATCAATGTTGGTAAGTTTTCTGAAGTTTTGAAGGTACAAGTTTCAAATCTAATCAAATGGTTTATTAGTGGTATGTAGGCCTTGGTCCAGCCCCTGCAGGGATTTTTTGGTGCTATTTTATAGCCGAACTTCGGTCATATTCCCAATGGAAAATAGTATCTTTTTTTCCCAATTTACAGACAAAAAATTCCCAATCAAAAAAAAAAAAATTGTGGAACATGTATAATTTTTATTATTAGTATATGGCTAATTAAGGTGTTAAAGGACATTTATAATTTCCCTTTTGCTATCATTAGCAGCATCTATAAAATATATGTACATAGCAATATCTCATTTTTTGAGGACAGATAGACATGTTTTCGAAGTAGTGGGTTGCCCCCTGCTCGAAAGGATTTTTCCTTAATTAAGTCTTTGGGGGACAACCTAGTTTTAGAGAGTTTCTTCATAAAGATGAATAAATTTTGACATACAGGGATAAAAAACCTTCACCTATTTTATATGTAAGTTTATACTTCAAAGTATAGGAAATAACTTGAGGCTGGAGAAAGAATGTATTGATATATCCTATTTCTTTTTTTGTGAATGAAAAGAAAATTTTCACTAAGAATCCAATTACTCAGTAGAGATTCATGGACACAATGTACATTAAAAAATGATTTTGTTCATGACTTGGTTCCTTTTGAAGATTAGAAACATCATCCATAGAAAGTCAAGTAATTGAAGTATAATTTGTTATCTGCTTATTTTATCTTGTTCTTAAAAAATCTCTAATTTTAGTTTCTGTATACATTCAAACCTGTAAATAAAGGCCATCATTAGGAAAGACCAAATGTGGCCTTTATAGACAGGTGGTCTTTAGTGGAGGTAATTGTGTTAATAATCAATGACTGTTTGTAAAAGAATGGCCTCTATTCAAAGGATGGCTTTTATTCACAGGTGGTCACTAACACAGGTTTAACTGTATAGTTTATATTTACATGATTTGGACATCTCTTTTTCCCTTTAATGGTATTGTAAATCATGATAAACATCTTTTTTTCGTCTCACTTGATTTTATTTTGCCAGTACCTATCACACATGACTTGTTCTTATTGATTTTTCTTGTTCATACATTTCAATCACTATAGGATCATCTCAAAGTGTCTTGACAGCACTTTCTAGACTTCCTAGACTCTGTGTTTCTCCTTTCAACTTAAATTATAACCATATTTACGATGATTATTATATTGGCAAATTTTTTCGGACCACAGTCGTTCACAATTTCTTCTGTACACAACCCCTTCATTTCTCTGGTGACAGGCGCCTGGAGAATGTTAACCTGTTTAAGTGACAATCTCATGAAAATATTATTTTGAAGGAAAACTGTTGTAGATCTATCCGTGCTAATCTTGATTTCTCTAGTTTGAGCTGTCTGGTAGTGCTTAGTGTATATGCTTATTGTTTAATTTGTATATGAATGGTCATTGATGTTCATTTGTGTTCAGTTCATAACATTCAATTACATTTTGTACTTTTATGTAGCAGCTAAATTATGAGTGGTGTGAAATAATCATACTTACTATGCTGTTGAAGAAGTTAGTTCTGCCTTCAGATGTATTAATGTTACTTACACTTGTTGGAAGTGCATACTTTTGTTCAGGAGTGGTCCACTGGATGGTGTGCTGGATTTGTAACTTGGCTATCCGAGTTTGATTCTTGGTTGCTGCGGGTCATACCCTTCCATGAAAATTTGACAACATTATCAATTTTCCTCCACATGTTGAAAGTTGCCAGTTCCTTGTGGAAGGGTAAGTTAGTACTGGTTAGAATACCGTCCAGGAATAACTGGTCAAGTGAATCAGCTGTGAAATTACCAGAGCCAAAGTACTATATTTTACTAAATCTGCCATGCAATTGTTAATTAGTTACCATTCCATGTCACTGTGCAAGTCTATAATTATGTAAGTTCAGTTTCCATGAGTACTTTCAGTACTTTTGTTAGGATATGTAATAACTGATACAGTCTAAAAATACTCAAAATAGTGTAATACACATTCATGTACTTAAATCATGATTTATTGATTAGCTTCACTATAGTCTTTTTAATTGGCATGAAATAAAGTTAAACAGTAAATTACCCTCTTCGTTAATGGTTATTGTCAGATGTTTGTAGAACAGCCTGTTGGTACTGTTTGTAAGACCCAATATCGTGGTCGAGTGGTTAACGTCGCTGACTTAAAATCACTGAAACCTCTTACTGATAGAGAGTCATGGGCTCATGCTCAGCTACTGACCATGTCTCTTCGTGTGAGAAAGAAGGCACTTGCTTATGGAGGATGGGAGTCTAGTACTGGTTCTTCCCCAGGAATGATGGTCAGGTGAACTGTCCGCCTCATATGACTCATAGTATGGTCAGACTTATTCTATTCTTTAAAGTACAGTGCAACGTCTCCATAGCAACACCTTTGGGAGTAATAAAATTATGTTGTAGTTGAGAGCTTGTTGCTCTAGAGAGGCTATATTAATAGATAAATTGTGCAGCGGGATTAAATCTGGCTGTTTTTTGAAGGGAGGTTGTTGGTGAAGAGAGGGCCGTTCAGGAGAGGTTTTACTGTATATTATCATTTATTATGTGACATCAGAAGCATCTTGGCAGAATTTTAATTACCGTGTGAAATTTTATCCTAATTTGACTATCTTGTCAGCTAGTATGTGTGTTTAACAACTGTAAACCATTTCCCAGGTACTAAATAAAGGTTTATGTGTGACTTATTCTCTTTGTGCAAAACAGCATGCATCTTTCATACTCATTCATGTGTAGCTCTGTACATACTGTTAGTTGTTCACTCATGTAGTCATTAGGAAAAGTAAAAGTGTCTCTTCATTGCTAACATTGCAAACATACAGATTGTTAAAGTTTAAAACAAATGATTTTATTTGAGTGGTCAGTAATTGGCAATTTTAATTAAGAAATAAGATTGATTTACTAGTTATTTTGTGTTCAATGTTCACTGCTTTCTTGTTAACTGTTTCTGGATTCACTTCGCGATAACTTAACTATAAACTTTAATACAACAAAATCATGTCTAGGTTTCTTGTATTAAGTAGGTTGAATAACTAACATAGTATTATAGTATGTTAACACAATTTCATTGACACCAGATGGCAGAACCAGAATGGTTTCTTTATGCTAATTTTTTCTGAATTTAACTATTTTACATGATTAAGAGTTTGGAAATATAACACTAATGTTTTTTTACAAAAAAATAATAGGATGTTAATGTTGTATATCAGTGGCACACTGTACTGTCAGACTGTAATTCATACCAAATTTGGCATTTTAATGTGTGATTTGAAAAGGTTGGATGCATTGTGGTAAGTGTGAGATATTGTTCTAGTAAATGCTACTTACTACTTAAAGTTCATTATAGGACCACTTTATTGTTAGTATTATAGTATTTTATAGAATGCTCTGATTGTTTTAATTTCATTATTATTTTGTAAGATTTGCATGGATAAAAAATATTTGTATCACAAAATATTATTTTAACCAAGTTTGTTTTATAGCATACATCCTAGTAATAGATCATTTACTGTTGAATCTTGTTGATAGCATGACTTGTGTGGCTGTAAAATACAACATTTTTTAAACAATTAACAAAATACATCTCTTCTTCATTTTTCTGTTTGCTTTTTCACTTTTTGTTCACTTCTTCACTTTTCACTTTTTGTCCACTTCAAAAATCTTCTCTCTTTTTGAATGGCTGCATAATACTTTTGTATCTTTGAATTATGTCTTTTGATTGGATGCTGAGTATTTTGGCTGAGATTAGACCTTTAGAACTTTATTTCCTGTAAACTATTTGTGTCAGTGGACTTGGACATGTTATGAAGTAAGACTTGTATTGTTGATTTGGGGTGCTACTTTATGAATATCATTACAAGGTTCTTCGGTATTTTATAAATCATTGCCTTTTGTGTTCATTATTTTGTTTTAAATACTTTAATTGATGGACATACTGTAGTGTTTAACAATGTCTTAAGTGAAGTTATTGTTCAATTTTCCATTACTTATGTTTAACCTTCTTGTATATAAGTCATTGTCACAAAGTCTTGTATTATAATATTATTTTGATGTCAGTTTGTTTAAGTTTTCTGTATAAATATAGTCTAATATTTGTGAAAAGATAAAAATTATTCAAAAGTTAATTGTCCTTTTGTTATATAATGTGTGTGAAGCCACTATGTTTCTGTTACAATAATGTTTGGTTCTTTTTATGTGAATTGTTGTATTAATACATTTACAAAACACATAATAGTCTGTCTATTTTAAAACAGCTTATCTATATGGTTTCTTATAGGGACAGTACCTTTTCATATGATACACTTACAGTATGTGATTTAAGGGGTCATTTTAGGAAAATTAATTTGGATTACTGCATTGAAATACTTCACAAGGAAAACCCAGGACTAATAAGTGGATTCTATCTTTCTGCTCTAAGTATATGCCTTGCCTACATGATCATGAGTACATGACTGTATAGGTGAAAATCTTGCATTAAATTGGTATAAAGAGTGGATTTGCATGTTTTTGTGACAGTAAAATTTTCCTATCTGTACAGTAATATGGCAGTTTGGTAGTCTTAGTTCTGCTTTCAACTTGTGATAATCATATATCCCATGATAAGTCATCATGTAAAGTTTTCTTCACTGTCCCCATTTTGTAGTTTTATATATTTGTATGTCTGACATATAATGAGACTATACGAATGGATATACCTCATACATGATGATATATTACATTGTATCTTCATATACATATACATGTGTGTATCTCTTACACTATCAAATGTTGCTGGCTACTATCTTACTGCAATTAACTATTTACCGTTTTAATACCTTAATCTTAGGTCTAGATAGTGTAAGGAAGAAAAAATATCACAAGATTTATAAGTTTATATGAGACAAATAATCGTCATGATGACCTGGTGGCCATTGTTTTGTTATTATCAATGTTTATTATTTCCTTGTTATAATTATCTGTTGTAGGAATAAATACATGACCAGGTTGCTGCACGTGTAAGTGATTGTCACAATACAGTGATTATTACAGTGAAGTGATTAATTATCACACTTGAACAGAGGAAAGAACTGGAGATGAAGTAACAAATAAAAAAGAATTAATTAATTTTGATTTCGTTGATTCATTTCTTGCCAAAGAACTTGCCTATCACTGGGAAGAAAATAACATAATTTCCTTTATTTCAACCTGTGCCTTAACAATTCAACAAATACTTCACCTAGGACAATGACTGGATATTGTTGAAACTGTTTACCTAGAGTTATTATCTGTTTATTAATTGTTTCATCTGATATTGTCAAGATGGTATTGTCTGACACTAGTAATGGTGATATAGGATGGAAGAAATGGCTGGTTGCTGGCTGGGCTTTTATGGAATGCCTCCTGTTTGGTGGGCTGCTGTATGGCTGGTTACCAATCAACTTTGTTCTAAAGATGGAAGGTATTTATGCCTGTGAGGAACCAGTCAACAGTTCTACTGTGCTGTATGCCCTGAATAATTCAGGAAACAACAACATTGTTATTGTTGTTAATAATGGAACACAGGATCCGTCCAGTATAAATACTTCAGATATAGGTACTGCACCCACACCAGAACAACATGAGGAATCATGTAAACAGCAGGATAGTAAGATGGCTTTATGTTTTACAATAGCATCTACACTCTTCTGTGTTGGATGTGCAATTCTTGGACATATCAATTATAAATTTGGTACCAGAGTTACAAGAGTTATATCATTGTAAGTAGCTCTTTTCTTTCTGTCTTATATAGATATTCTTCCTTGCCCATGTTTTGTGAATTAAAGCTTCAGGGCTTATTTCTTACTTTTTTTAGTGTTATGATACTTTCCAAACCACATACATGTAGATTTCGTTTCCTCATAATGTAATCCATACACTTCTAATATTCTAATATTAACAGACTGTTTACATCCATACTAAAGATTGGTCACATTGGAGCTTCCCAGTAAAATTACATCTTAATACTTACATTTGTTGAATTAATAAGGTCTTATTTGTTCTTTCCTGATTTAAATTCTACTGTTTAACATATGATTTTATTATATAAATTTTAAAGTTGATTTTGTGAGCTTTGTATGTGACGGATTCCCAACCTATATACAAACCATTGGGCGGGGACAATAGAATTAATTGGATTACCCTCTAGGGCCTGAAAAAAACAACAACAACAGAACTGATGCTTTATTTCAGTACAATGTTTGTTATTGGAGCATTAATGATGGCATTTATCAGTGAAGAGAATCCGTGGTTGATGTATCCTGGTCTGTCCTGTCTGGGTATTGGTGGATTACCTTTACTTGTCACAAACACACAGGTATGAAAAGGATTTTAGTGTTAAAAGTAAAAATTTAATGTATCAGTTATATCACAGTAAAAACCTGTACGAACCATGTAAACTTAGATTCTACCCTGTGAGGAACATGACTTTTAATATACTTGTATTACCTCTATGAAACATTTAATTTTCTCCCTATTTCTTTTACTAACACCCATGCATGGCAATGATAATCAGTAAATTATTGCTTGCCGTTACCATAGAAGAAGAAGAAGAACCTTTTTGAAGCTGGTTTTTGGAAACTGAACAATAATACAGCTTTCCATAGCTGTCACTCACTTGGCGGGCATGAATTTTGTTGCGGACCAAAGCACTATGTTTTTCTTCATCCGCCATGCAATTGTTAAACTAGTTCCTGTTTCATGTTACAGTGCAAGTCTATGTAAGTTCAGTTTTCATGGCTATTTACAGAACTATGATTAAATGTATACTAGGCAATCTCTGGATATAATCCTGAAAGAATTGAGAAATTGTTTCTTATATAGAATAGAATATTATACATGTGTATGATACGTGCTAAAGTACATGTCAAGGGTTCAACGCAACAGTGTCGTAACTCATACTGAAATAAGAATAAGTTACGACAATGTTGCGCTGAGCCCTGGACGTGGGCGTGGTTCATTTATTACTGTTTCTGTTATAGTAATATGAAGGACTACTTATTTCAGGTTTCTAATTTGTTTCTGGTCGGTAGTTCATCAGTTGTAGGACTGTTATGTGGTGGGTTTGATATGTCATCTGCTGTTATGCTTGTTGTTAAGGTTTGTGAAGTTATGGTTAAATTTTTTAGTGTGTAGATACTAATATTCACCTAAATATTATTTGTTTGAATTATTTTCAAAATTCTGTGTAAATAATTCACTATGTGCTGTTCTGTTTAACTTACTGTTTTGTCCATTAGTAGTGAAAAAAATGTACAGATATTAAAAGCATTCAAAACAGGTGTCATGGACACATTTCTTATTGTTTGTTTCTTATTTTCTGTCATGAATTATTTTACAGCTAGCCTATGAGAATGGATTTAGTCGACAGAATATGTTTATAGTTATTGCTGTTCTACACCTACTGGTACTTGTCAGCACATTCTTCTTCTTACCCAAAGATTTTATCTCACGACCAGAACCCAGGGCCGTACCTCAATCTGAAGTAGCCACTGAGGAGGAAGTAGGAATTGAACTGATTAAAAAGAATGAGACTACAGGTATATAACTATTTGTGCACTGAGGATGACTTAAGGTTTGGCTACATGGAATGATTCAATTATTTTTTTTTTTTCAAGAACATTACAGATAGATAGCTGAAGATTTTGAAAAATTGCTAGGTTTTTGTTTACTTCCAAGTTAGAAAACATATCAACATCATACAGAACTGGATGTCGGATTTAGAAACTTGTTTATGGTTAAGTTTATGAATGAAATGATTAAGATCAGATTGGTTTGTCAGTCGATTGTGTTTGCTGTATTTATTGTCAAGCTGACGGTACTGTTTATAGAGCTTTTTAGTTTTCATGTACTTCTGTTGTGTACTACTACTAGAATCTAGAGTCTACTAGTGTTTTTTTTTATTTCAAGGAAATCCTACTGATACTGTTAGTTTAATGAGCTGCATACGAGATCCAAAGTTTATCACACACAATATATGGCTGTGTGTACTACAGTTAAGATTCTACTGTTTTATTGGATCTCAAAACCCTTACTTAACGAGGATTTTAAAGGATCAGAATCAAGGTATGTTATCATAAGACTCATTATTATGTCTCCTTTCAAAGAAAAGTGGTATATTGCTTAGCACATTTCAGTCGGTTTGTCCATCATTTGGTCGGTCCGTAACTGAACCCTGTCTAGGCAATAACTAGAGAAATATGTGACATAAGCTCTTCAGTTTTGGTTGGGAGGTTGGTCATCACATGTAGATGACTCCTATTGATTTTGATATCATTATGTCAAAGGTCAAGGTAATACTGTGACCTTCAGCACTTAAACCTTGTCCGACAAATAAATACAGAACAATCTAGCCTCAGGTTGGTGACCCCTAATGATTTCGAGGTCAGTAGGTCAAAGGACAAGGTTGTAATATCCAGTTGGCCTTAAGGGGGGGGGGGGGGGGGCGATCCGTGTATTGACAGATTAAGTTTACCTTAGTGATAGTGTCTACTCAATAACTTGTCTTTTCTAATGGAATCACACCTTGATTGATCCTATGCTTATAAAGGAATGCCAGTAATGACGGTGTCTGCTGGAAATTTGTATGGCACTGTATGTTAGTCTAAAACTGTTTATTTATGTTGCAGTGAGTTACTTCACTGATGTCTGTATGTACACAATGATGGGTGGTCTGATCACATCATTCCTGTCTGGTATAGTGCTGGATTGGCAGAGAACAAAGTGTAAAGGTTTGTGTAATACTTCATATACATCATATGTATACATCATATTTCATGCAAATTTTGTTTTGTGTCTTACAAGTAGATACTGAGATTTAGGTTGCATTCCTTAGACAAGCATTCTCACAAACTACCAGATTATATAGTATTTAATCTGAATTTCACAATAGTATCAACTATCAAGTACAAGTTGTGGAGCCATCAGTTGCATCAAAAGGTAAGGTTTGAACAAGTGCGTTTATAAAGATTTAAAGAAACCTAATTTATCTAGGAGTTGCTTGTTTTCATTTACTAGCAGCAGTTTACATACTCACATGATATGTTAATTAAAGAAGTGTAATCATGTACAATAATTGTTCTCATACTGTCAGACATCAAAGTTGAATTAAAACAAGGACTTTGACCTTGGACTATAATTATTTGGTACAAATTATGAAATTAATAGTGAAATAATCCACTTCTCAAACTTGTGCTGTGCAACTTCTCTAGAGGGTACCTCACTTGAGCAAGTTCCCTTCAACAACAGCATGCATATTTCCACTGTATGTTTGAACTATTGATTTAACCGCTCTAGAGCAACAACCTCACATCAACAACATACAATATAATTTTGCTATTCCCAAATGGTATTGCTTTGGAGAAGTTGCACTGATACAATTAAAATATGCAAGTTTTTAGAGCTGAGATGTTCTAGTTAACCACCAATATATTTACCATAAATTATGTACTTTATTGCAGATGGTAAATCTAAGGAATACAGGGAAGTGATGCCAGCCGTATTACCTCTATCTATAGCCAGTATTCTCTCCCTTGTATTGTCTATTCTGGTCCTTATACCTGTCACAGAGTTACTGTACATTACTTTCATTGTGATGACAGTATACAGATCATTTCTCTACAGTCTGGCTGCAGCATTCCTCAGTGCCATGTAAGTTTTCTATCATTGTAATCTGATACATATGTCAAACAGTGTTCACTCTAGTGAGCAAAATGTTGGGGAGGCATGCAGATTGATTGTTGTAGTGAGATAGCTATAGAGGTAGTTGTTGTAATCCATAATATACTTAAAGTCCCATAAGCATATAAATTTATAGGTGGTAATAGTTTCTATTTGTCCTATAACAGAGGAATCTGGGGCGTTTCCTTCTGTGCATACAAGTACTTTATAGCAAGTGTTTCCCAAACCATTATCATATTTTTTTCAATATCATTGAAATAAATGCTACTTATAGAACAGCTGTGTTTTCCAGCAGTAATATCATGCACTCGGCTTAAAGTGATGTCACGCGCTCTGCATATTTCCAGTTTACAAAAGCGAAATTGACAGTGAAATTTGTGTTTTTTGATGAAAAAGGACTTGTTAAGTCGGTAATTATTATCGTGGGATAATATCAGCAATTGTTTGTTTTTTGCGTATATTATTTATAGCAAAAAGCTAATGGGACTTTAATTTGATAATCAGGAATTATTTGAACCAGCAAACTCCGGGTTAGGAGTCCCACACTCTACCCCTACACCACTACTCCTCCCTAAAGCTAACATCATCTTGTGATTTATAACTTTGTATTGATTGTCTTATTTATATATTTATGTTTTTTTATAGATTTCCCAGTGAATATTTTGGTATGTTGTATGGTGTGATGATACTTTGTGGTGGAATTGTTAGTTTTCTACAAATTGCCTTCTTCACCTGGTCTGAGGCATACCCTGATGGCCCACTACATGTAAGTAAAATGTAGATTCATCGAAATTTAAATAACAGTAATCAAGATTTTGTATCGTCCATATTGACTGGATCAAATTATTATTATTTGTTAGGCATTGGAAGTTTCAGATAGCCTCGCCCTGCCATTTGTTGTTTTGTCTCGAGATATTTCCTGGAAACCTTATAGCCAGTTTAAAATTGTCAATTTTGAGGTTACTTTAAGTTTTACTGTGCAGTTATAAATCCAATGTTTACTGATAAAAGATCATCATTTACATACTTGGTTTTATGAAGACTTTTGACTTTCTAGGAATATCATATGGCTAAAGCTCCAATGTCAAGGTCACACTTGGGGCTTATAGGTCAAAAATCAGTATTTTATTCTGTGTCCACTCTGACTGTTGAAAATGGGCGTAAAAAATGTAAAATTGTTGATTTTGGAAATCCTTGGCCGAAAAGTTCACCAATATGTGGGGACTGGGTATGAATCGTGCAAAAGACCCAGGTCTGTACCTCCAATGTCAAGTCATCATATTGTTGTTTATAATTACAGGCAAACATTATGTTGTTGTGTATGGTACTTCTGTCATTTATTCATCCACTTTACTTGTGGCTTACAAGCTGGAAAGAAGAGAGAAAGTTCAAGATCAATTAAAGGTCAAAGTGATAGATGAACATTATGGAATGGTCAATTACGAGGATTATTTGAAGATCTGAAATAAATATTGATATTGACAGTTTTGTCCAGAAAAAAACTTATTTCCCTGTATTTGTTAAAACATTTTCAAATGAGGAGAATAGGTTTCTGGTTTATCAGTTTATTTAAAATATCTATGACTTTTTCTAGAAAACTTTTGATTTGTATGCAGTGAAATTTTTATCTAATTTGCTTTCATGTTATTGGTGATAATTTAGGACACAAACTATTGATTTAATGACATCAGATATTCACATGAATAGTATTCAAATGACATCCACATTTTGAAGGAAGGTCAGGCAGGATTATTTGATATTTTTTCTGTTGTATTATTGTTTAAGATGAATTAAGATTGAACATTTTTTTTGTGCTGTTTACTACATAACATTTTTACTTTTTTGTAAATTACTGGCGTCTGACTTTTGATATAATTTTTGCTGTTATTGGATTTTTTTCTAATTTTTAAGATAGACAATATTTTTTATACAAATAAATTTCCATTTATTGTAAATCAGGATATATTTTCTAACAGTACCACACATTGCTCAATAGATACATGTATGATGGCTACTTTTCATCTGCCTAAACTTGTTTTTGAGGTCAAATCCTTGCATTAAAGTGAGTTAAAATTGTTTACATTGAACTCTATGTGCATGTAAACACCTTCCATACATGACTTTGTTTAGAGTTGAAATGAGAATCCAGACTTTTGAGAGAAAAAATTAGACAGAAAACTGACGAAATTTCCTCTGATCTTCTGATTATTTAGGGGACAGGTGAAATGTGGGGTCGGTAAAATTCAGGGGAAATATTTCAGGCTTGTTATTGATATGTTTGTGTGACTTAGTTGTTAATTTTGTTTTTATTTCCTATCATGACATTTTTTTTCTTTTAATAGTATATTTTTTTTCAGCTTCATGACTTTTTTTTCAGTATATTTTTTATCCTAAATGTAACTTGAAAAAACTTGAATATAATTTTATGTGCTAGGGTATTGGTCAATTTTAATCGAGACAGTTTTAAAGATTATTCATGGAATTCATCCTTATGCCCCAAATTAGTATCTCTTAATTAGAGCAAATTGATTTTTGTAATGTTTATAATTATTATTGCTTTCAATGATAGAAAATGATTTTAATACCATGATTTTTTAAATAAACAATGACAATCCTTCTAGTTATTGTCCCTCTATATTAGCATTGAAGTCTATGGGAGAAGTCTATTTTTCAAAAATAAAAGAAAACAGAAGATGCACTCCAAGGAAAATTCAAGGTTAAAAGATGCAAGAACACAATAACAATAATAATAATCTGTTTTGATAAGGAAAATAAAAAAGGTCAACATGCAAAAGCTATTGAAATTAATATTTTTCAATGAGGGAAAATACTCTTACTAATTAAATCTATACATAAAATACTTTGAAGCATCAATGTAATAATCAGGAAAGTAAAAATAGTCGTCAATGCTTTTGTTATCATATGAACATTTTTGTGTAGCAATGAACAAATATGTCAGAAAAGTACAGGTTGTTTGGCTGTTTAATGATAAACCAAAATTTAACTTTTTAGTTTTAATAGCTAATTCATCTTGGCTACTGAAGTATTTTTATACAAAAACAATCTCTGTTCATTTCAATCATTATACAATATGTACTTAATTTAAACACTTTATAAACATGACATCATACATGTGTGTATTTGTGTATAAAATCTTGTATTTGAATCTGTATTTCATTGTATATGTATGTAGCTTTTTATGCCCCCGCATCGATAGGTTGGGGGTATATTGTTTTTGGTCTCTCTGTTTGTCTGTCTGTTTGTACCAAACTTTAACCGTGCCTGCACCTACATTCATCAAACTTCATATGTAGGTTCCTCATGACAACCTCTACATGACCTGTGTCAGGTCAGTAGGTCAAAGGTCAAGGTCACAGGGTCATTGTGTTTAAAAAAAATCCGACATTTCTTTTAGGATACTACTACTACATTTTTCATGGAATTTTGACGAAACTTTCACAGATTTGTTTTTACCAAGAACCCCCACACATATATTGCGGGTTTTGTTTTCGATCATTTTTGACGGAATTATGGCCCTTTGTTTATTTTGTGTGATTTTATCAGCAAAATACTCTTGTTTCCTTGTTTTCTCAAGGGATTTTGATAAAACTTTCATGGAACTTTTGTTATCGAGATACCCAATGCATGTTGTAAAGGTTTTATGATTCGATAAATTTGGACGGAATTATGGCCCTTTGTTTATTTTGTGCATATGTAATATATCGAGAAATACTCTGTTGTTTGCAACTACTTCTGTAATTCTCAAGGGATTTTTACCAAACTTTGATAGAACTATTGTCATCAAGTTCACCATCACATGTCGTCAGGGTTTTGTGATTCGATCATTTTTAGCAGATTTACAGCCCTTTGTTTGCCTGTACCAAACTTTAACCTTGCCTATTTGATCAGAACGGTACCACCTGCAATCATCAAACTTCATATCTTAGTTCATCATGACAATCTCTACAGGACCTGTGCATTTTCAAAAAGGGCAATCGGAGGGGGCATGGTGTTTATAAAACACATCTTGTTTTATTTAGAATTCTTAGTTATGTTTTATTGTTTTATAAAAATGTCATGAATTATTATGCTTTTGCTTCTTTTTATTGTTCTATTGAATATGCACAATATTTGATAAAAAAAACTTTATTTTTGTTTGTTTTGTTTTTCATGTGTGTGCGTGTGTTTTTGTGGGGTTTTTTTATTTTATTTTTTTTAGATAAGGTCTTTTGATACATCTGGCATGTAAAATGTCTTATTTGATAGTCAGCTTTTCTGAGAGTAAAGGAATCATGGTGAGCTTTTCAGGATCAATAATAGGTCCTTAGACATTTAGATGATCAGTGTTATGACCCTTGATTTATACTGTGTGCTAGTGTAGGCTAAAGCTTAGTCCATTATAAGTCCTTGATGTAGAAAAAATAGTATCTCATTTTATCATATGTGTACTCTTAAGACAATATCTATTTTTCAAATGAAGATGGACAGTCATTTAAAGGTGTATGTCTATACATTTTGTACTTATAAATGAATTAAAGTGCTTGGACATATTTGTTTTAGCATTATATCTCCCTCTGTATATACTGAATTTGTTATAACTTAGACATTGACAATACTGATCCATGACTTGTACTTATAAACAAATAACTGATAGCTTTCTCTCTACTTGACTTGATATTTTTTGGTATTTTTATTATACTTGTCTTGTTAATTTTTATGAACATCATGACCAGTTTTGTGATACTCTCACTACACTTAATATATATAACACATTGTTAATCTTTTAGTCTATGAAATACTGATTCTCTGAATATTTTCACTTCTATTAATGGTTAAGTAGTATTTTTAAATAAATTGCCAAGCGTTAATGTTACCTATTTATATAGGATCAGTTTCGTGAAAAGTGCAATCACAAGATTTCATTATCAGTGCCATACCCACTGCAACAAACTATCAGCAACATCATCACCAACAACATTCACATCAACTTCATCACCAACAACATTCATATCAACTTCATCACCAATAACATTCATATCAACTTCATCACCAACAACATTCATATCAACTTCATCACCAATAACATTCATATCAACTTCATCACCAACAACATTCACATCAACTTCATCACCAATAACATTCATATCAACTTCATCACCAACAACATTCACATCAACTTCATCACCATCAACATTCATATCAACTTCATCACCAACAACATTCATATCAACTTCATCACCAATAACATTCATATCAACTTCATCACCAACAACCTTCACATCAACTTCATCACCATCAACGCTCACATCAACATCATCACCATCAACGCTCACATCAACATTATCACCAACAACATCTTCATCAGCAACATTTTCAAGTACATCATTCATTCAACAACAATTAATCAGCACATACTCATCAGTATTATTTGATAGAAGTTTAGTGCTGATGACTTAAACTCCAGCTCATATTTTATCAACAGATAATATAATAATTATTGGAACACTTTTTTCTAATCAACAGTCAGTACCACAAGTAGCAATGCTATTAATGATCTACAGCACATAGTCAGGGCTTATTGTAATATGTCACCTGTATCCATATAGCATTCATGTCTTTATTTGCTTTATTTGTTGCTTTCTATATTTTGTTATAGTTATGTTTAGTTTGTGTGTTTTATGTTAATAAATAAGCTACAAAAAATAAATGTGGTTATGTTTTATTGTTTACTATGTGTAATTATAGATAAGACCCCTGTATTTGTAATTATAGACCCCTATGTGTGCAATTATATAACTCTCTTGTTTTGTTAGAAAAATTGAAGCCATTTGTTGTTTTTACTGAAGTCATTCTTGTGTTCATGAATGTGTGAATTTAAATATTTAGATCACAGGTATAATGATATTGTCAATGTATGTTTTCTTTGTTTACATTTTACACCTGATGTTTAACACATGGTATCTGTTCCGATTTTGCATAGTCATCAACAAAATAAAACAAAAGAGCAAATTTACGATTCGGAAGTGCACGAATTTACATGTACGAGCATTCCACCATTCGCATAAACTTGGTGAGTTAATTATATGCGAGATAATTTGGAAAATTCACAAAATAGTGAAATCTTTAACATTGTTCTTCAGAGAGAGGTCATACACTTTAATATGACAAACACCATACAAAATGTAGTCCACAGGATAAACTTGAGAATATGGTGATTATTATTGTAACTGATGTATGAGCTTAATATTATATGCCAACAACACTTAGATCCATAATGGTGTTCATGCAAGCTTAATTAGTAAATGTATCTATATGTTGGGAGTTATTTCCCATATAGTAATAATACACATGAAGTCGTCAGCCAAGTCTATACAGAAGAGATCATTCCTAGTTAATAATATTTCCGCTGACATTTCCAGTGTCTGCTTTTTATACGCCCGTCAAAAGATTATGTGAAACCCCATGACGGGTGGGCGGTTAGGCGGCAGCAGCGTCCAGCACATTGTCCAGACTCTAATTCAAATAGTGTACATCAAATCTTCACCAAACTTGGTCAGAAGTTGCATTTAGTTGATATCCAGGTCAAGTTCGAATATGGATCATGCCGGGTCAAAAACTATGTCATAGGGTCACTTAGTGCATTTTAAACATTCAACATGTTGTCCGGACTCTAATTCAAATAGTATTCATCCGATCTTCACCCAACTTGGTCAGTAGTTGCATCTAGATGATATCTAGGTCAAGTTCGAATATGGGTTATGTCGGGTCAAAAACTAGGTCATATGGTCACTTAGTGCTTTTTAAACATTCAGCATGTTGTCCGGACTCTTAATTCAAATAGTATTCATCCGATCTTCACCAAACTTGGTCAGAAGTTGCATCTACATGATATCTAAGTCAACTTCCAATATGGATTATTAAGGGTCAAAAACTGGTTCACAGGGTCACTTAGTGCGTTTTAAACATTCAGCATAATGTCCAGACTCTAATTCAAACAGTTTTATTCGGATCCTCACCAAACTTAGTGAAAATGTTTATGGGCATAAGATCTTGGTCAAGTTCGATAACCAGCCTTATCGCCGAGGCTTTTTTTAGTTATGCCCCTTGATACAGTGTCTGCTCTCTAAGTTGACTGATTACAAATCGACCTTCACCAAACTGGGTAAATATATTTATGGGCACAAGATATTGGTCAAGTTTGATAACCAGCATAATCGCCCCAGGCACTTATCACTTATGCCCCTTGATACATTGAAAATTGACTAAAAATGCAGTGTGCTGGAAGAGTTTATACTTCTCAGATCACAAGGCTGTCTAGATTTCGATGAAAATTGTGTATGGTGCAACGTGTCATTTTTATAAAAAGTTTGCTTATTTTAAAAAAAAATATTGCCATTATATAATTTGCCACTCATGGTATCCCAAACCTTTAGACGGGCGTATTTTGTGAAATGTTGCACTCTTGTTTCCCTTATCAGCGTACTTTCATTTCTCACACAAGTTTCTACATATATTGCTTAGCCCAATTCTCACTGTCCTGTATTGGAACCCCGGTTGGTCTCAGATGAGTGGTTCGGGAGAATGGTGTACATGTACAACCTGGCGCCTGTCCATTATCATCCGGAGCAATCTGATGTACCCTAGGTGTACCGTGATAATTCCTAGTGTTCCAGAATATCTGTGAGCAATCTATATACACGATAGATACCACAGTACCAGTTATTTGTCAGCGGACGGTACCAGGACCTGCACTGTGAAGGTGAGAATGGGGCTTCACGTGTCTTATTGTTAGTTACTAAGCTATACTCGTATATTACTTTTATGCTCTTTAATCACTATAACTTTTGCCAGTTCACTGTGACATTTAAATCTAAGTTTAAGCCTACACACGTGGACTTGCCTTTTTATACCTGACCAGGAGGGTTACACCATAAGCCTGACAAACCATCCATCCAATCCATTTATACGTGCACCCAAGCAAACGGTAGCCGAGTAAAAACATATTCTTGAGAATTATTGTACAGTTTTATCATACCTGAACAAAACTATTCTTATTGACTGAAGTAACCAAGTACTAAGTTCAAAAGAGTACGGAAACAATTTATTTTTTCTCCAAATTAGAACTGAATGACCGCAATGTGGTAAGTGTTGATAAAATTACCTAACAGTGTTTGACGTTCAGCTTTATCTCGCAATTTTAGTATCAAACTGTTCCTTAAAATTGCTGACAGGAATACGGAAACAAATATAGATACTTGGTATTAATGTAGTATGCATACGATCTCGTTTTGTGTGAAGAACCTCCGGTCTATTATCATTGTAAGTAGTGTATGGCGGTACCCTGTGACCATTTGCACCCATTTTGGTCCCCAAAGTAAACAAAATTGTGACAAATTAGGACAAATTGGAAATCAATGTTGTACCCCAAAATAGTATGAATTGAATTTTAGGAATGTTCTGGGACCATTGTTTTGTGTGTGTGTGTGTGTGTGTGTGTATAGACTAAATATTAGACAATGAGAGAATTTTCTTTCGAAAAGACATGGTGGCCCTGAAAAGGGCCGTTGGTGGTCCTGAAAAGGGTCGTTGGTGGTTGGTGGCCCTGAAAAGGGCCGTTGGTCATGGTTGGTAGCTGTTAGTCGGATCTTCATTTCTTTATTTCTTTACCATACTTGCCCCGAGGTTTTTTCTCAAGGTCATGTTTTCGTTTCTTCGTTTCTGTCATCTCCGGTTTCTTTTTGTCATGCTCCGGTTTCTTTTTGTCATGCTCCGGTTTCTTTTTCTCATGCTCATGCTTTCGTTTCTTTGAATCATACATAAACTGTACAGGTACAATCATTTCTTGTGGCTTAAACCGTACTTCTTGATTTTTCATGAGTCTGACCATCTCTTGCATCACTTGATTCATCTGTACCATTTCTTCCTTGATACCTTGTAGAACAGACAATCCTGTTGTAGGCTTTGTATCACCCATTGTATTAGACTGTTTATCCGTCATAAGCTGTGTATTCGCCATAGGGGGTTGTGTATTCGCCATAGGCTGTATAGGCTGTGTATTCGCCATAGGTTGTATAGGCTGTGTATTCGCCATAGGCTGTATAGGCTGTGTATTCGCCATAGGCTGTATAGGTTGTGTATTCGTCATAGTGGGTTGTACATCTACCATAGGCTGTACATCTACCATGGGTTGTATTGGCTGTACATCTACCATGGGGGGCTGTACATCTACCATGGACTGTTGACTGTATTGGCTGTACAGTGGTTGACTGTATTGGCTGTACTGTGGCTGCCTATACTGTAGTTGACCGTACTTTGGCTGGTTGTACTTCTGTTGGTTGTAATGCATACCCGCATTCGGGTCTATCAACTCAGATGATTCTAGTGCTTCTCTCAATATATCGTATGGCATGTTGAAGGAATCCATGCTAGATAATGAAAAAATAGTGTCTGCGCCGGGGGTATTTATACTTTTTGCCTGCACGCGCCAGTGTTCTATTAGGTCAAGGTCAATTGTGAGAAGTTTTTTTTTGTCTTTGTGTGACACTTCAAGTTTTTTTTGTTTTTTTTAATAAGTGTAACACTTCAAGTTTTTTTTGTAGCAGTGTGGCACTTCAAGGTTGTGTCAAATTCAAGGTTATATTGTATCAGTGTTATATTGTATCACTGTTATACTTTGTAGAAAAATACATCATAAAATCACAGCAATTTGCATACATTTGTGGGAATACTTTGTACACATTATACAATCACAGCACTTTGTAGAAAAATACATCATACTTAATACAATCACAGCACTTATATTTGTGGGAATACTTTGTACACATCATACAATCACAGCACTTTGTAGAAAATACATCATACAATCACAGCACTTTGCAGACATTTGTAGGAAATGCTTTGTACACGTTATACTATCACTTATATTTGTTGAAAATACTTTGTACATCACACGTAATACTATCACAGCACTTTGCAGACATTTGTTGAAAATGATTGTACACATCATACTATCACAGCACTTTGTAGGAAAAAATGTTATAATGTTTATAGAAAAAATAACGTACACTTACCCCACACCGTCTACGCACCAGCATATTAAGTTTATAAATGACGTCATGATTTGACGTCATCAGATAGGAATGTAAATATAGTAGTAAATAGTAAAGTATGATAATATTGACAATATGAGAGTGATTCTTTCTGAATTGTATGGGGGGCCCTGAAAAGGGCCGTTGGTGGCCCTGAAAAGGACCGTTGGTGCTTGTATGGGGATTAATGGCGTTGACCGCATCTCCCCATACAAGCGGGACACCACTTGTCCCATTTCTGGACATCCTTGGGGTCCGGTGTGGGTTGGTAGAGGTTCGACGGAACCTCCGTGAGTTCATCTTCCCAGTTCTCTGGGGTTGATTCTTGAGGGGTATCCCCCCAGTCCTCTTCCCCAGAGCAGACCTCCACCTCCTCTACAAACTGCTTTCCCTCTCTCAGGGTCTTCACCTCCAACCTCAACTCTTCTAACTGCATTTCTAGTTGTTCAATATACCGCCCTAAGGCAGCATATTTTCTTTTGATAATATTGACTGTACGCTGTGACATCTTGATACAGAATGAAATTAGATCAAGGTAAGGTCACTCACTGACTATGATACAAGGACTCTGATTGGTCCATTTTAACAGTATTTCATTGGTCTATTTTACTGGCATTTCATTGGTCTGTTCTAGGTCAGTGTTTTTTTCGTGTTCCATAGCTCATTTATGTTTCATGATTCAACATGGGCAACTGCTTGAAAAGTTCTTCTGATGAACCTGATGAGTTACAAGAAGATGTTTGGGTGGTCAAGATGGGTAATTTGTACCCAGACTTGTCTGAATTTCAAGATACTTGTGTTGTCAAGATGGATATCAAGATGGGTAATTTATACCCTGACCTTGCCATCTTTTATGATGAGGATTTGAGAGCCAACTATTGGCGATACCTATTTCTTGCAGAAATGCAATGAATTACCCAACGGCCCTTATTAGGGCCACCATATGTGTTAGATTCGTTTTATATCTCGAGCAAAGACAAAAGCATATTACATTGTCTATCATTTTATTTTTGAAAACATTTATAAAGTACAACAAAGTACAACACAATACAACTCACTTAGTCTCCAATTTAAGTCTATACACAATTGTCCAACAAATTGTCCAACACATTGTCCGGATTACACAAAGTCACTCACAGTTTTTGTTGGATTCTTTTTGTATTTACGTTTTTTCTTACTCTGTTCTGCGTCCTGTAGATCGACCTGTTCACCTTGTTTCTTAGGACAGTCTGCGATGAAATGTCCTTGTTCATGACAATAAAAGCATTCATTGTTGAAGGGTTCCGTACAGCTGGTAGAATAATGTCCTTTCTTTCCACAACGATAACACTTGATATGATCCCATGTTACATTTTTCTGTCCACAGAGCTGATCCGCTAAGTTGTTGAGCTCTTTAATTTTTTTCTTTAATGAATACATCAAAGTTTGATCTCGGTTCTCTTCAACTTGGTTCATTTTAGGATCGCTCATGTTGAAATGATAAAAAACGGACGGAGCGTACGTCTTTTATAGAGTGTCACGCGTTATGACCTTGAACTTGATACAAGTATAAAAAACGGCGGAGAAGTTTTAAGATCATAATCATGTCAGATACCGACAGTACTTGTGGTGAGGATGAACCTCCAACTAAACGAAGTAAGTTTGAGCCTGTGCGCGACTATTATAACATACAGTCACGCATGGAAAGAAAGTCAAGAAAATTCAAGACTCAATCTAGAGTATATGATGTGACATTTCAGCCGTATAATCAATCGTTTGAATTTACAAACAGGGTGTTTAATGATATGATGGATCAGCTCTACAAGAGATGTGAAGTGAAGTCGAATGATCGAGTTCGAGTATCTATTCTACATCCTGATTTGGACTTTGGGATACATGTTCCGTTTAATAAGGCATCTCGTATTAGTGGAGATACATTATTGGATGAAATTGAACGTGTGGCACAAAGTAACCGTCAATTTAAAATTCATGATGGGGCGGCACAGATGGAAATTACGCATATTGCTATGCCACAGGGATCCGGAAAGAAAACGTTCAAGGCACCAAACTTATCCAGTATGCGGAAGTCAAAGACAAGTGTTGTGTGTATTGACAATAGTAAAGACTCTATGTGTTTAGCTAGATCGATTGTGGTAGGACGGTGTAAAGTACATGAAAATCAAACCCCAGAATGGAAAAAACGATGGGGTCTTATACGTCACTCTAAGAAAAATCTTCAAAAATACGAAGCTGAAGCATTGTTGAAGCAAGTGGGTATTTCATCGGATCAGTCGTGTGGTATAGAAGAATACCAAAAACTACAGGACTATCTCTATCCAGGCTATGTGATTAAAATCCATCCACAACATTATGGAAGTGAATTGTTATTCAAACCACCTGCTATGACTGAAAAAAGTCGTGTGATTCATATCTTTCACCATGATAATCATTATGACTGTATCGTATCCATTACCGGATTTCTCGGACGGAGTTATTATTGTGAATGGTGTGATGTCGGTTATGATCACCGTGAAGGACACCAGTGTAGCCATATTTGTCAGTGTTATGCTCACACCCTGTGCCCAGCAGGACAATCTATAAGATGTCCGGATTGCCGTCGCCTATTCCAGAGTCAGGCATGTTTTGACAATCATAAAACAAAAACGGGAAAACGACGTAAAACCATTTGTGAATCCGTATGGAATTGTAAGAAATGTGGGCAAAAGGTGATTGAAACGAAACGGAGTCACGTTTGCCCAGGGACAAAGAAATGCAGGTGTTGTAAAGCCATAGTAGGACCAGATCATGACTGTTACATTCCAACGTATGAACCACCCAATAGAAAACAACCAGCAGTACCATTCATCTTTTTTGATTTTGAATGTCGTTTTGATTCTGGAGAACATATCCCTAATTTTTGTGTGGCTCAACGTGCTTGTGGTGACTGTATGTGTAAATCAGTGAAAGCTCCATGTGAGTATTGTGAAAAGGTGAATGAAGCCAGACAAATGACATTCCGTGGTGAAAATACGTTACAACAATTCTGTACTTGGCTATTCCTCCCTACCCATCGAGGATCGACAGTGATAGCCCACAATGCTCAAGGCTATGACGCTCAGTTTATTCTTAGATATGTGGTTACTCAGGGGACGGCGAAACCCCAGTTGATTATGAATGGTAGTAAAATCATTCAATTGAGAGTGCATGGAATACGCATGATTGACTCCCTCAGTTTCCTGAGTATGCCTCTCTCCTATTTTCCCAATACATTTGGACTGACCGAGTTAGCCAAAGGATGGTTTCCATTCTATGCAAACACCTTGACGTATCAAGATTATGTGGGACCTTATTTACCGCTACACTTTTACAAACCGGATAGTATGAAACCAGAGCGACGTGAAGAGTTTTTAACCTGGTACAATGAAAGAAAAGGTGACGTATTTGATTTTCAAAAGGAAATGGAGAAATACTGTCAATCGGATGTAGACATTTTAAGGCGCGGGTGTGGAGAATTTCGTCAACAATTATTGGAAAGTGATCAAATAGATCCATTTACTGAAGCTACCACATTAGCTCAAGTGTGTAACAAAGCCTGGCGCAAAAATTCCATGCCACCTCATAGTTTAGCCGTGATTTCGGATGCCGGGTATCCCAATAAAACCCGGTATTCCATGAAAGGTATACGTTGGCTACAAATGATGGCTGTCACCGAAGAGATACATATTCGGCATGCCTTGAATAACAAAGGCGAAGTCAAAATTGGACCTTATTACGTGGATGGCTATTGTCAAGAGACCAACACCGTGTATGAATTCATGGGATGTTGGTACCATGGGTGCCCCACCTGTTTTCCTAACCGAAGTACCATCAATCCGTATACTTTGAGAAGCATGCAACAGGCCTATCACGATACGTATAAATGACTGGAGTCTTTGAAAGAACAGGGGTACCCTGTTGTGGTCATGTGGGAATGTGAATTTGATCAGCGTTGTCAAAAGGATCCTGCCTATAAGACAAGAGTGGAACGATTCTATCATGGTCAAGAACCTATACAACCCAGGGAAGCTTTGTTCGGAGGTCGTACGAATGCCGTCCGACTGTATCATGAAGTAGACAACGACCAAGAAATCAAATATGTGGATATTTGTTCTCTCTATCCGTATGTGAACAAGTACAGGGCTTATCCGATAGGCCATCCAGTGATCATGAGTCAAGAACAAATTGATCAACAGCATATTGAGAAATACAAAGGACTGATTAAATGTCGTGTTCTACCCCCGCAAGATTTATGGATGCCTGTCTTACCCATACACTGTAATAGTAAAATGGTGTTTACGCTATGCCGTACCTGTGCTGAGAAGGAGATGGATTATTGTACACATTCCCCGTATGAACGGTTCTTGTATGGCACATGGACTCATGTTGAATTGGCTAAAGCTATTGCTTTAGGCTATCAAGTATCAAAAGTGTATCATGTATGGCACTGGGATGAATGGAGTACGGACGTCTATCGGCAATACATTGATAAATACTTGAAAATGAAACAAGAGGCTAGTGGATATCCTCCAGGGGTGGATACGGAAGAGGCTCAAGATAAATTTAAACAGGATTATTTTGAAGCAGAAGGAATTCGTTTGCAACAGGTGGAGAAAAATCCAGGAAAACGAGCTTTTGCCAAAACCATGCTGAATTGTCTCTGGGGTAAAAATGCTCAAACCAACCTCTTGCCTAAAACAGAGTATGTTCATCGATTGGACCAGTTCTACGGAATACTGAACGATCCTAAAAAGTCTGTGAAATATGTAGAGTGTTTTGATCATGATGAATTCATGTTAATGAATTATACTGATGAATCGGACAAAGCAGACCCTCATTCATCAGCCAATCCTGTGGTGGCTTCATTTGTGACGGCTTATGCTCGATTAGAACTGTACAAAGTGCTTGAACCTCTAGGAAAGAGAGTACTGTATTTTGACACAGACAGTTGTATGTACATTCATGACCCTGATGGCTATAATGTTCCTATTATCTCCAGTCGATTGGGAAAATGGACAGATGAGGTACCAAAGGGTCGTATTGTGAGATATGTCGCTTTAGGTCCAAAGAACTATGGCTATGAATACATTGAAAACGGTGAACTCCATCAAAAATGCAAAGTGAAAGGCATTACGTTAGACTACAATGCCACTCAACAAGTGAATTTCAATACGATGGTGGATTGTGTGAAAGACAGACATAATTATTCGACCGTAGTTGAATATGCTTCTCGGATTAAACGTCATAAGGACAGAACCGTGACCAGTGAGAAACAAGTCAAAACATTTCGTTCGGTATATACCAAACGTATTGTGGTCGAGAATCATATGACTGTGCCTTATGGTTATCTACATGACTGACCTTGACCTTTTAGGATACCTTTTGGCCTAGAACAAGTCATCTAAAATTCATTATTCATAAAGACATGGATTGGATACCCTTACTACCGATAGAGCTGAGACTTAAAATTTATCGTTATGTCATATGGGCTAACGCTAAAACATGGAAGATGGAGTTAGTGCACACATGGGCTACTCATAATGCTATACATAGCTTACAACATACAAATCATCGACGGATAGAGAGACTGTTGAAGGATGTAGGTGATCGCCAGGACTTGTCATTCAACCAAAAATTACCTATTCTACGAAAACTGAATGTGGTACAACAAAGCTTAGATCGTATGTTATCTACGACATGGGATTTTTTAATCCACGATGCTAATTTGAGCGACGTATCTGCCTTAGCTAACAATTTTCGTTCTACCCCCAATGTGATATGGTTCAGTATGGCTGAAGAGGACAATGGGAGATCTCACCCCGGATGGCGTCCGTATTCACAGTTTAAAATACGTGGTATCATGGTATTTAAGAGACAGGTACCGTTCACTCATGTTATTCATATTCTACAGTATCGTGCCGTGTTCTATAAATTAAGGCATCGCTTAAGAGAAGTCAAAGACGAGATTGAAGCCGTTCATGCGAATCGACCTAGAATAGTGATTTGTTCAGGAAATATTCAATTATGGTTAAACCATCTAGACGATTTATAAGTTTATATTACATTTTGGATTTTGAGCTGTATACGGATACGTTATACAGTATTGTACAAGATGACCTTGTCAAGGTCAAGGACATTCGCGCGTGGATTCTGAACCCTCACACGTTTGAACTATTTAGACAGATGATTCGTGATGCTATGATCAGTGCACACTTAGACTTGAAAGCTATCCATCGAGACGATTGGAATACTTATGTATGTAACGATAGAGTGATTCACACGATTCAAGAATGGAACAGTTTGATATTATGAACCATACCCTGTTGAGAAAAGCATTGGTATTTGCTTATCGTATGAAGATACCTGAAGGTCATCATTCTCTGGAATGGATTCGACAACAGTTGAGTACACCAGACATGTTTGAAGAAATGAAACATGGACTTCATGTGATGAATTCATTTTATAAACAATCAGTACCCATGGACTTGAGTGAAACGGATTGGTTCAAACAGGTGGTGAACAATGACTCTGTGTTAACATTTCTGAGTCAATTTGGACATTCAGAATGTGTGTTTGAATTTTCTGACAAACTGTTGTTACCATTACATGACATGTGTTGTTCTTGTTGTGATTATTCTTGTACTCATACATAAACTTGTTACACAAATAAATAAAATGTTTTTCTTCCAATAGTGTTAGTTGTGATTTTCACGTCATGGAGTCCAGTTTACTTTTTAAGCATCCTTGCAATATGTTTATCTCAGGCCCTAGTGGCTCTGGTAAAACACAATTTGTAAAAAAGGTGTTGGAATACAAATCAGATTTGTTTCAAGTAGTACCAGAGCGTATTGTATGGTGTTACAAAGAATGGCAAGTAGCCTATGCACAATTACAAGAACAAGAACCTAGTATTCGGTTCATACAGGGGATACCTGACGAGGATGAAGAGATAGTAGAGGATACATCCATTCCTCATTTAATTATATTTGATGACATGCTTGGTGATAAAGATGAAGAGAAAATCAAATTATGGTTTACACGAAAAGGTCACCATCGTAATGCTAGTGTGATCTACATTACACAAAACATGTTTCAACAATCGAAAGCCAGTCGTACCCTGAGTTTAAATGCACATTACATGATCTTATTTCAAAACACAAGAGATAAAGGACAAATCAAAGTGTTGGCGAATCAAATTCAATTGCCACACTTGTTACCCGCTTATCAAGATGCTATCTCTACACCTCATGGGTATTTAGTGATTGACTTTCACCCTCAAACACCAGACAGTTATCGGTTAAGAACAGATATTTTTCATCACTGGATCACTGGAGAAAAACGTGGGCCAGTTGTGTATATATAAACATCGTTTACTCATATAAGATCATTCAGTCATCATGTCAGCCACAGCCATAGCTCAATCGTTAGAACATTTGGGTCAGGAACGAGACCCTACTGTACGGGAGCAAATGCTAAGGTCTGGATTAAAAGAAATGCTCAAGTGGTTCACCTTAGCAGCAAAGGTGATTTTAAAAAAGAAAATTGTGCTACCTAAACAAACACAAAACTTTATGCAAAAACATCAGCATGAATTAGAGCAGCTGGGAGATGATCAAGTGGACATGGATACTAAACGTCAACTCATATTGAAACCAGGAGGAGGTGGATTTCTTGGTGGAGTCATGATACGAAGTTTACTCCGATGGAATGGTCAAAAGACGATTCGTAAATTCGGTCAGCAAGCAAGAAAATCGCCTGCTAGAAAACCTAGAAAAGCTCCAGCTAAAAAAGCTAGAAAATCGCCTGCTAGAAAACCTAGAAAAGCTCCAGCTAAAAAAGCTAGAAAATCGCCTGCCAAGATCAATGAACGTTTTATTACTCTCCGTCGTCGAAAGCAAACCACTTCAACACCCTCTATGGCTGTAACTCCAATCAGTAAGTTACAATGGTCTCCTATCAGTCCTGTGAGTAGTTTGAGCTTTAGCTCATCTAGAAATTCATCTAAAAGCTTAAGAAATTCTTCTAGAAGTGGATCAAACAGTTTTAGCACACCTAAAAGTTTAAGAAGTTCATCTAGAAGTTTATCTAGAAGTGGACCAAGCAGTTCATCTAGAAGTTCAAGAAGTTTATCAAGAAGTGAACCAAGCAGTTTGAGTTCTTCAAGAAGTTATTCAAGCAGTGGGCCAAGCAGTTTATCTAGAAGTTCGCCAAGTAGTTTGAGTTATTCAAGCAGTGGGCCAAGCAGTTTATCTAGAAGTTATTCTAGAAGTTCACCAAGTAGTTCTTCAAGCAGTGGGCCAAGTAGTTTGAGTTCTTCAAGAAATTCATCTAGGAGTTCATCCAGTAGATCATCTCACAGTTCTAGAAGTTTGAGATCATCTCCCAGTTCAAGAAGTTCACCAGACACTCCATTGTGCCGTTTTTCACCCCTATCCTTGTCTACCTTATCAAGACAGGCTGTCTTGAAACCCCTTTTGAGACATCGTATTCACCTGATGAGACAGGGCCCTATGAATCAAGCTTCAAGACAAGCCTTTGATGCTTTAGTATAAAAGCTGTGAAGAAGTAAAAACAGGTATTATTTGACATAATGGCACCAAAGCGACCACTCCTGCATAAATACGGACATCTGGTTTTGGGTTTAACTCAAGCCCCAGATGGGTTAAGAAGAAAGATGATACATGGAGCATCTAAAGAAATGATTCAATGTGTGGCAGAATGCTGTCAGAATGTTTTAAAAGGCAATGTTGCCTTATCCCCCTCTCAAAAGCAAAGGTTGAAGTCCAAGCGTCAACATCTCCGCACTTTAGCAGATAAAAGAGTATCCATTCAAAAAAAGAAACGTGTGTTGAATCAAAAAGGAGGATTATTTCCATTACTAGCTCTTGCTCCAATCATTGCTAAAGCTGTTGCTGCAGGAGCACTCAGTGGAGGTGTTGCCACACTGGTGAAAAAGCTATGAAGAAAATGGCTATCGTCCCATTCAAAATGCTAGAAGAGATGAATCGATGGAAAACAGAACAACGACCACGTTTACCTCCTCCCCCGCAAGTCAGTCAAACATCCGATTTACAGAAACAAATGGGAGACGTATTACAAAATGAATCGTTGTCTGAATCAGAAAAAGCACAACACTATGGGCAAGTCTTGCAAAAGTTTCAACTGTCTCATCAAAAAGCACGTGAACCGGCTACTCTGGCTGCACCAGTTGCACCGGCTGCACCGGTTGTTCCAGCTGCTCAAGGTGCACAAGGGGCACAAGCGGCTCCTGCTACATTGACGGATCGGATTCTTGAAAGTGTTCCTACTACCATGCGTCGAAAAACTCAGCTTTTATTACACTTTCTACAAAATCATCCCCACATGTCATGGAATGATCATGGGATGTTGGAATACCATGGAAAACCAATACAAGGATCCAACATTATTGATTTGGTCAATGATGTCATACGTCATAGAAAAGGGTCGGAGCCTAGAGGATGGGAACAGTTTTCTAGTGGACTAAGAGATGTCAATGTACCACAAGAAGTGATAGGAAATAAACGGAGATGGTCATGGATGCAAAAAGCAGACGATTCGGAGGAAGATGATGAATTTGATAGTTTTGTTGAGTCTCGTTCACCTCCACGGATGAAAGCAGAACCTATAAGTAAACCTGTCAAACAGATGAAAGCAGAACCTAAGTGGGAAGCCTACTAGACAACATGAACAAAAAGGTAGACAGTCTGTTACATCAGATTTATTATGATCCCCACCATCCGGCTGGTTTTGGTGGGGTAGAACGTCTTACTACAGCAGCTCGAACTCAACTGAAATCCATTACGCCAAGTCAAGTGCGATCCTGGTTGAAGGGACAAAAGACCTATACCCTGCACAAACCTATCCGTAGGGTATTCTCGAGACGGAAAACGATTGTGGGTGGTATTGATCATCAATGGCAAGCTGATTTGGCAGACATGCAATCCTTGGCTCAGTACAACACCCCTTATCGATATTTGTTGTGTGTCATTGACGTGTTTTCAAAATATGCTTGGGTCGTTCCCCTCAAGGATAAAACGGGGCTCACATTGGTGGAAGCGTTTCGCTCTATTCTTAAAACGAGACAACCTAAAGCGTTGCAAACCGATAAAGGAACAGAATTCAAGAATCAAAGGTTTCAACAGTTTTTAGACAAAGTAGGGATTCATTATTTTACGACTGAAAACCCAGAAACTAAGGCTAGTATAGTGGAACGTTTTCAACGGACCTTAAAATCACGCATGTGGAAATACTTTACGCATCATAAAACACGAAGGTATATTCAGGTATTGTCTGATCTCGTGCATGCCTATAATCATCGTGTTCATCGTAGTATACAAATGGCACCCGTATCCGTAAATGAGAATAACGAATCTCAAGTGGCCTTGACCTTGTATGGAAAATCAAGAAAAAAAGCGTCGACGACCCTTCATGTGGGAGATATTGTTCGTATCAATAAAACAAAACGTACATTTGATAAAGGTTATCTACCCAACTGGACCACTGAACTGTTTAAAGTGATCCAAGTCAAAAAGACCTCTCCTGCTACTGTGAAATTGACTGATTTAGACGGAGAACCCATTTTGGGTTCGTTTTATTTCTCTGAAGTACAGGTTATAAAAGATGATGCTATCTATGAAATTGAATCAGTGCTCGCACATCGCCAGAGTAAGGTAGACGGAAGACGAGAAATTAAAGTACATTGGAAAGGTTATCCTTCGAAATTTGACAGTTGGATTCCCGAATCCCATCTCGTTTGAAGTTTGTTAATAAATACATCATGTCTCAAACCGATACGGCCAGTGTGGTAGTGACTGCCTCAGAGCAAACCAAATTGTGTGAACCCAAAAATAAGGTCACTTTTTTGTCACAAATTGTAGTGGTATTTATTATTATTACCGTATCGCTATTTAATTTGTGTTTTCAACGACCCGATCGGGAATTGTGGCTTCTGCTTTTAAGTAGTTCTCTAGGTTATATTCTACCGAATCCCTCCTTGAAATTCAATAAACCTAAATCAACATGAGTTCGTTTTACATCACACTCATGAGTGATAGCTCTATGGATTTATTCCAAGACACTACGCAATGTTGTTTTCGTACCAAACTGGCAAAACCCATCCATCTCAATAAACAAGACTGGGAAATTGCCTTAGTGGAAATGATTGTTCCTAGTCAGGTCATTAATGTCACTGAAGAAGAGCGACATTTCTACATTGTCACACATGATCCTGTCCTGGGTAAGGCCTTAGAAAACTTTGAGACCTATTGTACTCTCCCCAATAAAGAAGAAAAAGGTGTACGACTTTGTATTCCTATAGGAACTTATGTCACACCCCAACATTTGATCGAGACGATTGACTTTACCGTGAAAGATCAATTAGGTAAAATATTTAGACAGAAAGGCCTTCGATTTACCATGGGTTTTTCAGGACAAAGTAAACGCGCAAAACTGGACAGTTCGGATCAACTAGGCATTCAGTTTCATCCTCACATGTTTATTAAACTGGGTGGAGCCCCTGATAGTTCTTCGACCATCTTTTTTAAAGACACTCCGGAACCGTTTCCTCATGGCGTAGATATTAACATGGGTCATAATCATTTGTTTGTTTATTCCGACCTTGCGTCTTATACCTATTTGGGAAACATAGAAGCCCCCATCTTACGTGTAGCTCCATTTGATCCGAGAACGAAAGCAGGAACTAACCCTCATATTCATTTCGAGTTCTTGAATTTACACTATGTACCACTGGCTAAAGCCGACTTTGACACCATCACTATCCATATAAGGGGTGACACTGGCCAGTCTATTCAGTTTATTCATGGGAAGTCTATGGTGAAACTACACCTACGTCAAAGACAATGATACCTACTTACCAAGGTCAACCTCGACAATATGGACACGGACTTGGATCCATGTTTAAGAAAGCCATGAAAAGAATTATGCCTTTACTAAATCCATTTGTGAAATCTGGACTTCACACCTTGAAAAAAGAAGGACTCCAGCAAGGAAAAGCCGCTATGAAAGATATCTTGACAGGATCAAACGTTAAACAAGTAATACGAAAACGTGGAGCCTCTGTATTAAAAGATGTGGGTGAATCCTTACTACGTGCCGTGGCCAGCCCTAAAAGACGTATAAAGAGCAAACCAGTCAAGAAAAGACCTCATTCGAAACTTCATCATCGCCGAGTTAAGCAGGCCAGACCTCTTGATATTTTCGATTAATCATGATGCAACACGGTTCCTGTGAATGTAGTAAGACAGAGTTGGATGTGTCTGTTGTGCCACCTACCATGACAGCCATGCAAGAAGGTCAATGGACTGAGCATTATCCCATTTCTGCCCTGGACAATAATGCTCCGATTGAATTTGTGATTCCTGCACAGACAGAAAAATGGACAGATCTGAATCAATCTTACCTGTACCTAAAACTCAAAATTATACAGTCAGATGGTATAGACCTAGCGGCCGACAGTGAAATTGCTACCGTCAACAATTTCTTTCACAGCATGTTCTCAAGCATTGATGTGTATCTGAATAATAAACTGATCACCAGCAATGCGGACACGTATGGCTATCGGGCATACATAGAAAATTTACTCTCCTTCACCTCAAGCTGTAAAGACTCTCAGCTTCAGGCGCTAGAGTTATGGGCTGAAGACACCGCTGGTCATATGCTCGAAAAAGTACATGACGGGAATAACAAGGGCTATGGTAAGAGACGTGCTCGTGTCCATCAAAGTTGTGTGGTGGAACTATGTGGACGGCTTCATTTGGATCTGATGATGCAAGATAAATATTTACCCAATGGTATGGAAATACGCTTAAGACTAAACAAAGCGTCACCTCAATTCTGTCTCATGAGTACTTCACCGGCTAAAATCAAGTTTCTAGAAGCAGGATTTAATGTAAGAACAGTAGATTTACTGCCAGTGGTAGCCAATCAACTCAATCAACAGATTGCTCAACATAACATGAAAATCCCCATCCGACGAACTGAAGTAAAAACATTTACGATTCCTAACGGTCAACGATCCAAGATTGAAGATCATTTATTTCAAGGTCAATTGCCAAAACGTCTTATCATCGGTATGGTAAGAAATGGAGACATGAATGGAGACATGGCTACCAACCCCTTTGAGTTCCGTCATTTTACACTGAATCATCTAGAAGTCAGCATTGACGGAAAAAGTATTCATAACAAAGCGTTTCAACCCAATTTTGAAACGGGAGAAGTTCTAAGATCCTACATGTCACTCTATCAAGCGACAGGAGCTCTTGGTCTCAATCGTTCATTTGGATTGAGCATGAATGATTATCGGAACGGATACACACTCTGGGGGTTGGACTTGACAGCAGATCAAGGTTGCGAGGAAGGTCAACTCCATCCTATAAAAACGGGCAATCTGAGATTGGAATTTCACTTTGGAACAGCACTTGTACAAGCCATCAACGTGATAGTATTTGCGGAATACGACAATCAAATTGAAATCAATCAATTCAGAGAAGTACTTCTAGATTATTAGATTATTAAGATGGAAGACATGGATATTGAACACCTGGAAAAAGGACAAGATTACGAAATGAAGTTATTGGCGTATCCTTGTTGTACAAGTTCAAAGACGGACTTTTTACAAGAGTGTTTGAATCATCACGTTACAGAAGCACTCCAATCTTTAATTTATAATCAAGTGCATAAAGACTGTTATGGTTGTCGAGTGAATCATCCTAGTCAAGTACAACATGTACTCTGCTTATACACGAATACGGAAGAGTGGACAGAACTTTACATTCAAAAAGCGATTCAACGTTTGGACGTGTTCAATGTCATGGAAAAGTGGTATCCTGAATTAGTGACCTTGACCGATAGTGAAAAAGGAGACGCGTGTCGATTATGGATTCAGTTTAAAGAAGAACTCACTCAGAATCAGTTCATTGATCAGTGGATCAGTGTTTGGGCTGAACGTGTCAACAGAAATTGGCATTATGGAGACGAATGAACTACAATACCTATTAGATCATTCACCGTTATTAAAACCACTACGTGCACGTGTTTGTGCTGAAGATCAATTACCTTCAGAGAAACCGCATGACGTGAAAGCCTATATTGTGAATACCCATAACGGGAATCAACCTGGAGAACACTGGGTGGCTCTTTATTTAAAAGACAATAAAGCAGTGTACTTTGATTCCTACGGATTACCACCTTTCGAAGAGATTCTATCCTTTGTGAAAAAACATGCCAACAAAACTTATCTGTGGAATGCCATGAGAATACAAGGCGATATGTTACCGGTGTGTGGTGTGTATTGTCTATTCGCTTTGGATTTTATCTCACGTGAATGTGACTTGAACCAGATACTGTTAACCCGATTCAAACCGGACATGTATGGAAAAAATGACACTTATGTGACGCATTGGTTTCAACAATATTATGGTACTTATTACATGCATGCTCAATATGTGAATAAATGTGGACAAAAGTGTTTTGCTCAACGTAACTCTAGACCAGAAGGTCACAGACGTTTGTATCATAGTATCATACATAGAAATACAACTCTTTATGGTGATCATTAAATGTAAACAATGTTACTGTTTCATGTAGTTTCTTGTTTCTTGTTACAAAAATAAAAGTTTAGAAAAACTGAAACTAGGTGTCTGTTGTCTTTTTTCTAAGTTCATAAAAATCAAGCTCCGCACATGCATCGGCGCGTGACGCCATCCAACCCTAGGGTGACGTCATCCAAGCAATATGACGTCATCCAACCACGAGAGTGGGCCATACAATACTTACAATGCCTCATTTCATTCTGAGAACTCAAACGCTCAAGATGGAGGCTTTATTCAATGAACTCAAAACAGCAAAACAACTGACTGAAAAACAGAGCAGGGTATGGCGTTCAATCAGTCGCTTAGCGGCTAGCATTGTTAGAAAAAGGGAACGTGATCTTCAATTCATTGGTGAGACTTTGAATACCATTGAAACCAATCGATTTCATCATAGAGAAGAATTATCTCAAATGCGAGAGCAATTTCGAGATCAAGTCAGAGAAAGGCAGCGAGATGCTCGGGAACGAACGGCAAATAGACAACGGGAACAACAGCAAGAAGAAGAGCATTGGCGCTCTACCGCTCAAGTTGAGTACACGGAACAACCACCAGTACAGGAATGGTCCTGTGGGGATCTAACATGCAGGCTCTGCTATCCCCCACCAGACTGCCAATGCGAACTATGTACCCAACCAGATCAGTCAGCAAACACGGTTTAAAAAACCACCAACGGTCCTTTTCAGGACCACCAACGGCCCTTTTCAGGGCCACCATGTCTTTTCGAAAGAAAATTCTCTCATTGTCTAATATTTAGTCTATACACACACACACACACACACACAAAACAATGGTCCCAGAACATTCCTAAAATTCAATTCATACTATTTTGGGGTACAACATTGATTTCCAATTTGTCCTAATTTGTCACAATTTTGTTTACTTTGGGGACCAAAATGGGTGCAAATGGTCCCAGGGTACCGCCATACACTACTATTGTATGTACAAGGGGTGTTCCACAAATAATGTCGTATGTGCTTTATTTCTTGGAAACCATGTGATGTGTACTCAAACCCACAATTTCACTGACCTTACATTACATGTAATGTAGAGTCCCTGGTTTAATAGCTTATTCATTACACTATACACAAACAACTGGAAGGAGATCTTTGAAAATGTGTTTGAAATTAAGGCCTATATAAAAGATAGGTTGCTACACAACATATGAGACCTGTAGATATTCATTGTGAAATTTGCGACATTTATGGAGAGGATCAAATGCCTTGTAGGTCTATTTGTAGGCGGGTGGCTCAATTCAGGACCAGGCAAAAGATGCAGCTCGCCCTTATCGTCATGCAACAACTACATAAAGATTAACGTAAGACATTTCCACAATCTCCTAAAATGTTGCTTGATTCACCATGAGGCACTTTGCACAGTTGACAAACTTGTTTGCTTGGGTTTATGGTAGTTTGAAGAAGCATCTATAGTTTTGAAAAATAAATGCAAGACGGATACCACATTTGTTAACAAAATAGCTCCTATGTTAGCAAAATCAAAGGAACTCCAGAAAACGTACCCAAAATATTACAGAAAGGCTTTTGACAATTTATTAACTGGTTATTAGACCTTGTTAGATCTTGGGTTACTATTTTGAACGTTCCAACCGGAATAGGACCATCCAAAAGAGTGACGCGCTCATGTTATACGAAAAGAATACGCACGTGTTGTTGTGGCCGAGGTCTTGGAGTTGCAAAAAAGTCCATTCTCCCTCATCCACCTTTTCACTTGGATTTGGCCACCTATGTCAGCTGTTGCTATTTAACACCAGTATCTGTAAATTGTCCCCATAGTCCAGAGAGTTTGAACAATGCTTCAAAAATGGGACTGCAGGTGTATACAGGTAGATGGAGAGTATTTTGAAGGGCAGAACAAGTTCAAATGATCTGAACATTTGCAGTTTAGGAGAACCAATGCAAGTTACATTACTTTTGGAACACTCCTCGTACTCAATCTTCTATAAGACATTATTTTAAAAAGATAAGGAGCTTACAAAGATAAGGTTCGGTTCGGACTAAAGTTGTCACCGTGTAGTTACAAATACCAACACTTGTGTTTAGTGTCAGTGTCTTAGTTTCTGAAAAACAAAGGATTCAATATGAAACTGTGTGCTGTGTCATACGTTATATGTTTTATTGTAAGTACTAGTACAATGTATTTGTATTATTAACCCCACAACGCTTGAACTGTTTCCGTATTATATCCATGGGTGACTAGTACGTGAAGGGGTGGTTTGCGCTAAAACTATAACTATGATAAATGTATTTTCTGGTCCGTGTGGCCATTTAAGGCCTAATTAACCGTTCAAAGCGCGATGTTTCTCATGTTAATTTGATTAGCACGTGACCTGTGTGTACATAATGTACATGTATGTTCTGATAGTGCTTGGGAGAAAAACAGCTGTATGTGTTTATAGGCAGCTAGGTCGTCCACATAACATAAATTAATTACTGAAAACTGTACGTATTCACAGTCTGATTATATTTAAAACTAAATTTGTCTGTTCTGTTCAATATCATTATTTAATACTTCCAGATACTTCTGAACATCGATGAAGCAATACTAGGTAACATCTGATTTTTTTTTATTATCCAAATGTCATAGCTAAATAATAGTCTTTAAAAGACCACCAATTTACAATGATTCTGAGGTAGCCTTTGACATTACTCTACATTTTCGCATATGTTATAATTCTATTTTAATTAAATGCTTAAATATAAAATATATCTGGAGCAGGATACATGCCTTTTGAAGTGTAATATTAACACTATGAAGTTAGGAATCTAACATTTTAGACACCATCTGGCTTTAAGCTGTTACAATAGGTTATGTTTGTGTTTTGACCTTGCAATGTCTATATAAGTACCAATGTGTACATGTATGCTGTCTCCTGTCTCGTTTCAAACGCCGACTTAGTGTGTCATTGTTGTAAAAATCATTAAATGTCTTAGCTGCTAATTTAACGACATACAATAGTATACATTATACATATATATATTTCAGGAACTCCACTCCGATTGATGGATGGTGACGATATGCATTCAGGAAGAGTTGAAGTTTTCTATAATGTATGAACACCATTTTAAGGCCGACATAAACCAAAATACAGTTTAAAAGGTCATATCGAAGTAATACATACATCACTTCTGACAACTTACATGCTATATTTAACAGATAAATGTATGTAAATATAAGTATGTGGAACATTTTTTAAAAAATCACCGAGATAAAAAAATGAACGAAATCATACACGGTCAGCACCATAGCTATCATCGAGTGGCTGTGATTATACCGTGTTATTTTGGTGATATTTCCAGGGCGTCTGGCATTCTATTTGTGACCAAGGTTTTGATGATAAAGACGCGAAGGTAATATGTAACAGTCTGGGATATTCTACCACGTAAGTAATTAAAGCAGCATTGAATATTGTCTCTGTTATTACATATTATACATGTATGTATCTTTATTTATTTTTAAAAGCTGCCTAAACTGATCCGTTAAAATAATATATACGTGTATAATTATATACATTGAACATTCTACCTCATAAATGATATTTTCTCGATACTTGCGACGTTGTGTTGAAATGTCGGTAAAATAAAACTATTAGAAGATGTATAATCATAAAAGTCGCTTTTTCTGGAAGCGTATAACTTTTAGTAGCTTAGATTGAAGCATGCAAATTGAGCTGTAACATACACAGAATAAAAAAAAAATTCTATATTTTATTTTGATTTTAGTTCTACTTACAATTATCATTGTGTGTGGAACATGATTTAGTGCATCATATAAACTTTAAATATTTCTTATCTTTATTCTTATAACTACCCAAGAACAACGTATATATATAATTAGATATCAAAAATTATTTTTGTAAATGTTTGCTAATTTCAATGATTCTCGAGTATACTTCCAACATAGATCCGACAGATATATATTGCTAATGAAGACACGTGGCCATAACCTTAATGGTGTTAGTACCAAATATGTTATCGTACGATCCATCAGTAGAGCTGACAGATTTCAGTACGAGTCCCGTATCTGTTTTATATTGCTACAGAGGTGTAGCAAAAGCGTATGGTGGATCACACTTTGGGCATGGCTTTGGAGACAATACCCTTACTTCATTGAATTGTCAGGGCACTGAATCTGATATTAAAGAATGCGCAGTAACATTGTCAACCAGCAGTGCATGTAACCATAGAAACGATGCTGGTGTCAATTGCGGAGGTAAAATAGTACATGTATTTTAATAAACTTGATATATATGTTTAACTGCGCATGGTTAAGATGTTTTAGAGTAAAATACTGGTAGTTTATAAAAATATGACAAGATCACACTATTATTTTTTAGTGCTTACCTTTGGAAACAATTGGGCCGGGTACCTATTAGAAATCCATTTCATTTTATAGACGTGCATACTTGAATGATAATTCAATGTGTGCATCCCCCGTGTTAAGAAAAATAATATAAATCACGTAATGCATATAGCTACTATATTACTTTTAGTTTGTTGAATGAACTAGAACGTAGATAATTTCAGGTACTCAAATCCGCTTAGTTAATGGACCTACAAATACATCTGGTCGTGTAGAGATATATCATGGCAGACAGTGGGGAACTATATGTGGATATAGAGAATTTGATCACCTTGATGCTGAAGTTGTCTGTCGCATGTTGGGAATTAATACAACGTAGGTTTCAACGCTCCGCCCATATCAGTAATTCCAGTTATTTCAACAATGTAACGATAACGTTTGTTGCAAGTTTTGCGTATTGATTGTGTATAAGCTATGTATACCCTGTATTATTGTGATATTCATTTCATAGTAGGTCAGTAGACGATGGTAAATAATGTTTGAAAAGTTTCAGTGTTTTATTAAATGATGTCACTATCTTATCGGGCCAGTTTGTTAATACACTTTTAAATAATTTTTTTTTTATTATCGAATACACAGGCTACCGGCATGTGACAATAGCAAAATAAATTCTCAAAAAAAAAATGTTTTTTTTTCACCATATATCTATTATAGAGTAAAGGTATAGAACTCCTGGGCCCAGAAATCACACCGGTTATGTTTATCAAGGTCCTGTTGTAACAATTCTGAACCGATTCTTAAAAGCCTGGTCTTATTCGACGCAGAAATAATTTCTCTTTAACCACCATCCACTCTTATATCCATACATTGCTCTGAACTGGAGCAATAAGCCCTTTAACTTACAAAAAGTACCACTAGGCATCGATGTGACCTAAGTTTCTTTTCATTAGATACAGAGTAAATTTCTTTATTCCTTCGGGATTTCATACCCACTCCGGTGTAAATCGAAAGAAAATCTAATTTGTTACCACTCACCGTCGACGAATCATTCAATTGATGGATATCTAAGGCATTACGATTCATTATTTGACGATTTAAACTCTCTTTGGCAAAATGATTGCTAAAGGTGAAGGTTGCCACACCTCCGACTTTGACCAATCGTTGACACGTATCGTCCCGGAACGGCACGAAAATGGTACGGCGTTTAAACTTTGCGATCATGGCAGCTGAGGAGCGAAATCGGACGAGAGCGTGGAATATTGAATCGTAATGCCTTAGGTATCCATCAATTGAATTATTTGTCGGCGTTGATTGATAAACAATTTGATTTTCTTTCGATTTACACCGGAGTGGGTATGAAATCACGAAGGAATAAAGAAATTTACTCTGTAGCTAACGAAAACAAACTTAGGTCACATCGATGGCGAGTAGTACTTTTTGTAGGTTGAAGGGCTTGTTGCTCCAGTTCAGAGCAATATATGGATATAAGAGGGGATGGTAGTTAAAGAGAAATTATTTCTGCGTCGAATAAGACCAGGCTTTTAAGAATCGGTTCAGAATTGTTACAACAGGACCTTGATGAACATGACCGGTGTGATTTCTGAGCCCAGGAGTTCTATACCTTTACTCTATAATATATATTAGGTGAAAAAAAAATATTTTTTTTGAAACTTTATTTTGCTGTTATCACATGCCGGTAGCCTGTGATCGAATACACAAAATGTGCATTACTTTTACATCAGGAACGCCATTGCCTATTCAAGAGCATTTTATGGTGAAGGCAACAGTCAGATAATCGCTTCACAGGTGAATTGTGACGGTTCAGAATCAGATATAGCGGCATGTCCATCAGATAAATGGGTGGTCAGTGGTTTACCGTACTACGCTTGTTCGCATTCTTACGATGTAGGTGTCAACTGTGATGGAGGTAAAAGTCTTATCTGTCAAATCAAATTAGAGCAAAAATTCTATATGAAATGTTGAATACCCAATGATCTAGAACTTTAAGATATTTCCCGGATATTATACGACAAAATGAAACTGAGTCGCTTATTAGTTTACATAATCCATACGAGTCCAACCAGGAAAAGGCGATGATCAAAGGTACAAATATATAAATATAAATGACTCCGAGCAACCAATCGTAGTACTGCAATGTTCAAGAAAGGGTATGTTTTGTAGACATTATACTACCATATGAAATCTTCCACCCGATAAGTGTCAGATCAGTACGTTATCAATCACTGAAAGGTTCTATCATTTATACGATTGTCTTAACATTGTGTAACAATGCTGACTCTATGCGGTAATGTTTGAACTATTTCAAAATTTCAGTCTCAAGAATGTATTGTGTTTTATTCCATGATTTTAGTGACACAAATTCGTCTTGTTGACGGTGTATCTGAACAGTCTGGTAGAGTTGAAGTTTATCATAATGGACTGTGGGGAACAATTTCTGACAACGATTTTGACAACCATGACTTAAATGTCATCTGTCGTATGTTGGGCTACGACTTTTCGTGAGTATACAAAATGTCAGCGAAATGACTTTTTAAAGGCCTTGTGATTTTCGGGGTAGGTCAGTTGACGTTCGTATGTTTGAGTCTTGAATGTTTGTAAGCAACTTAAAGCAAGTAAGTTGACATTGCATGTACTTGTCATAATTTATAACGCAGATGTTTTAACTAAATGATCGTAAATTTAAGCTTTTTAAGAGTTTCTTTTTTATTTCAACTGTGTATGTCGCTCCTAGGGTGATATGATTTCATATCATGGGCATATGATAATGACATATGAGATAAAATATCGTATATCATGCTCACCAATACGGGAGATGACACACAAATACCAGGTTCATTTACATAGCGGTCCTTGATACTAATGCTTTGTCGCTGACTTGAAACATATGATTTATTCATGTATCACGTAAATATCTACTTTAACTTCCCCATCGGCTTAACCTGATTAAATGGAAGAAAAAAAAACAATAAAAATAATGCATGAAAATACATAGATTTCATAGCAAATAGGATTTGCATTTTCTGTATCAATATCAACAGTTACAGAACTCTCTCTCTGCAAGACTGACCGAACATATGTGTTCTTGTTTCAGACAAAAGTCCTTTTTCACGACTGGTTCTTATTACGGACAAAGTATTGGAGAAGTTGTAGTAAAGGATTTACAGTGTAATGGCGGGGAAGACGATATAGGACATTGCAAAGCTACCTGGTGGCCATCTACAAGTGCCACTGATCACAAACACGATGTAGGGGTAAATTGTGATGGAAGTGAGTATAATTTGAAAACTCGACCCGTCACAACAAAAATAAATGTGTTCTATATCTCAAGTTTTCAAAATTATAATATGTAATTCAACTTTGTACATTGAATGTATCTTCTATTACCAACACCTAAAATGTTCAATATTTCTACTATTTCCCACACTATACACATGTAGTTAGATACCAAATGATTAAAAAGGAGAAGGAAAGATATCATGTACAATTCCACAAACCATTCATCAAGATTTTAACACTGCTTCTCAGGTATTCCTATAAAAGTAGTGGGTGGTGGTGAAAACGGGGACTCTGGAAGAGTTGAAGTTCTACATAATGAAAAGTATGGTACAATATGCAGTCGTTCGTTTGACCGACTTGATTTAACTGTGGTCTGTCGAATGTTGGGCTTTGATAACATACCGTACGTAATGTATTATACTACTTAATAAATAATTAGTGGTTATTACACGACATGAGGTCACCAAACTGTCTGGTACAACGTAGTTCTATACTTCATTCTGAGCTCTCTGCATGTTGGTAACCTAAACTGATCACTTTCGAAAGCAATTTGTTTGTTTTATTCCATATTAGTTTGCAACCTGCAACTGTGTGTTGGTTAAAACATTGATCAATTTTAAATAGTTTTGTTCAGTGATTGCCCCAGCGCAAGCTACACAATGTTAAGCCGGACGGTGTGCTTTGACACAGCTGATACATGTTAAAACTTAAGTGAGACACATGTTTCTATGCGTGATACGTATACTCCCTACATTATGTAAGACCTTTGGTCGATATACAATGGTCCTCTGCATTCGCCTAGTCATCGTACATATGAACTTCCCAAAATGATGCATGAATAGGAACGGAAGACAGATAAATTACCGTCAATACGGAACAATGGCCCTTGTGATCCTCAACCGATGATAAATAAAAAGGAAATTATTCTTTGTATTATTGGAAGAAAAGAAAGTCACTTGTTTTGTTTTCATCCATACTACAACATCTTTCGATTCGTACAACTTTTCGTTTATAAGCCAGTACTAAGCCAAACTGGTGCTTGAATATTATTAACTTTATGTCAAACCTTTTTTTATTCAGGCAATCCGCTTATTGGCGGCCTGTAGAAAGTTATTCTCAAGGACTTGGTGAGATTGTTGTCTCCGATCTTAAATGTAATGGCATTGAAAACAGTATAGGACAATGTAATGGTAAATGGCCTGCGTACTCACTATGTGACCACAATGATGACGTTTTTGTCAACTGCCATGGAGGTAATAGATTGGACTCATTTCAACTTTATCAGATTTCATTCAATCTTTCTATTAACTGTACCGTTTTCACTTGACTTCACATTTAAACAGGAAACTGTTCAATAGTGGCAAGTGGCCTAGGATCACCGCTTAGGTCAAGTACCAACCGCACGTGATTGCACCACACATGATAGTAACACACGTTATTGTACTGCACATGATTGTAAGCACACGTGCTTGTATAACACGTGATTGCACCACACGTGATTGCACGACTATTGATCCACGGTTTTATAATAAGAATGGTCCAACAAAGAAACAAACTTAATATAGTTCTACTCCCGGTCAAGTCTGCAGCAACATTTCGTTGATATTAGACTTGTATTTAAACATTCATAAGTGTTTTCAGAATCGAAGGTTTGTACGCCGTACATTTGATAATTGATATTCAAATACATTTGTACCATTATATATTCAGATGATTTATAATTAATCTATTAGGTTTATCTGTCTAGAATTCATTTAATACTCGCACGCATGTAAGTACGTACATATTCAGACCTGTAAATACATTAAGTAAGAGCAATTTTCGTTTTAAAACAAGTGTAGAAAAGTGCTTGATAACCAACAAAAATGTAATAATTGTTTTATACAAAGTAGTTCTTTTTGTGTTCGTGTATAAGCCCCGGAAAAGTTACGTTTAGTTGATGGTACGGACAGTAATTCAGGACGTGTAGAAATATTCCATGATGGTCGCTGGGGGACAATCTGTGACGATTATTTTGATAGATCAGACGCCGTGGTTGTATGCAGGATCCTTAACTTTCAACATCCGTAAGAATATGTACCTGTAACAAGTTATTTAAGTCATATGCCTTGTACACACTCAAGCTTGTGCAATTTGCAGAAGAAAATTAATACGCTTTGTACACAAACTGAACTATTTTCTACACTGCATGATAGATTACATAATGGTTTTCTGAAATTAATTTTTGTAACCAAAGTAGCTCTTTAAACTACTTCCAGAAATTCAAATTAACTGTTTGTAAAGATATGTTGTTCAATAATATCATGAACGAAGATGATCTTATTAGCCTTCACGTGAAGCATGAGTTCGAAATATTTCACATTTCTATGTTTTTCATCTCTTTTATTTTCTAATTATGTACAGTGAAAATGCAGTTGCTTACACTCGATCCCATTTTGGGTCCGCTAACAACACGGTACCTATCATAATGACAGAGTTACATTGTAACGGATTGGAAACAAACCTTGGTCAGTGTTCACCATCTTGGGGCAGTCGTTATTGCTCTCATTCAAAAGATGTCGGCGTTGATTGTTGTCGTATGTACTTTTGACAATTGACCATTACTAACTTTATAACCATATAGTAAAGTATACTAATGATGAAGAAAATGGTGCCAATGTGCGAATTCAAGAAAATATCATAAGTCAACATCAGGAACAAAACCAAAACAAAGAGGGAAAAATGTGGCTTTTATGGTTAATAGTCTATAAAATTCATGTCAATTAGCGTGTCTGAAATAAAGGCCGTTCTTTTACATCTTTACAAATTATCCTTACTCTCAAGAGATCGTAAAGACAGGTTTGATTGAATAAGCATATTCAAGTTTAAATCATTCATGCTACTTTAATTATAACATCTATTTTCTTGACGTATATGTTTCAATGTCATAACCTAGCAAATCACAATCGTTTTACGTCTTACGTCATGGCCTCTACTTATTCAGGTCTGCTTGCCCCTCGCATTCTTATCGTTAGTTCTGGCCCTCTTTGTTCTTGGTTCTGCATTTCCTCGTTGTGAGATTCACCCCACATCGTCTCTGATGTTTACCTCCTCATCATCGTCATTTCTCTCCCTCTCCGTGTAAGTGTCGCCTCCCATCGTTGTCATTTGCATCTCCCCGTTGTTAGAGTCGCATAGAAAAGAACGCGTACTATGTGTATTGTGTGATTTATACGATATTTATGATGAATTTCATATTATTTGTGAATGTCCGTGTTTTAATTACGTACATTCGGAAATTATACATCGATACATTTTTTATGTTAGACCTAGAGTGTGAACATATTGAACTGATAATTTGTAGAGAAAAAGAAACTCCTCTGAAACTTTGTAAATTTTGAAAACTTGCCTTCAGCCACAGAATTGTGCTTATGAATTACGTGTACATTATATTATGTGTCAGAACGATATACATATTGTACAAGTTAATAAAGTTTCTGTTCTGTTCTTCTGATTGAAAACAGATGGGGTTTATTATACTCGTAACAATACGTTTGTAGTTAATGATATTCAACATTATTGTTAAAACACTTTGTTTTTTTTTTCAGCAAATTGCCAAACAGGAGCAATCATTGGTTAAAACACGGATGGTTACAATTGGCTCAGTGAGATAAAATGACTATGTATATAATATGTTATTATAGCATGTACTTGATTTCTCGAAATATGTTAGAAATATTTGCATGGGCAAGAACAATATGGGTATACATTTCTCGTTTTTGCTTCGTATGGAAAAAAATCACTTTCCGACAGTACTTTCAGTACTTTGATTTTTTGTTGTACGTCATGTTTTACTATGTTGTTTTATTTCTGATGTTGATTTTCTGAATGGTATGTGATTCAAATAAGCAACTCGTGGTCTAGTGAGAGGTCCTAGTATGTACTAGATGAACAGCAGACATAATTATAAGACTTACTTATTCGCATATCATCGCATAACGGTTGTAAATTACTAGTATACATGTACATATTTTTGAAGATAATAAGTTAATCAGTGTGTTTAATTATATTAAATATACGAGTATCATTTATAAAGAGTAAAATGATTCAGTTTTATATAGGAAGTCGAGCCTTTCTCTTGCAATTAAACAAGGTAGAAAAGGTATTCAGAAGTATTTTATCCATCTCTGGCTATCTAGGAGCGGAGCCCATGTGCGTAAGTACAGCCTCGTATTACAGGTGTTCTTTAACTGTGTCGTTATGTAACTCAGGATCAGTGAGCTTATACAGGAAGGTATATCAGTAGAGCACTGACAAGTACTGGTAGGTACACAAGAGCACTGGTAGGTACACGTGAGCACTGGTAGGTACACAGAAGCACTGGTAGGTACACCGGTGCACTGGTAGGTACACAGGTGCACTTAAAAGTACTAATAGGTACACAGATGCACTAATCCGTACTGGTAGTAACACAGGTGCACTGGTAGGCACACATGAGCACTTGTAGGTACACAGTAGCACAGATCAGTACTAAAAGGTACACAGGAGAACTGATCAGTACTGATAGGTACACAGGTGCACTGATCTGTGCTAATAGGAACACAGGAGAACTGATCCGTACTGATAGGTACACAGGAGCACTGATCAGTGCTAATTGGTACATAGAAGCACTGATCAGCACTGGTAGGTACATCTGAGAACAATAATTTGACTTTCTTAATTTGAATCTACACACACGTTTTTTTTAAATTATCGTCTATGTTACCTAATCATACAGACAAGGGTATTAAATGCAAACTAGGCATATCTGTTGAAATAATAAACATTAATTTATATGCATCTAATTGAATTTGGACAAAATAAAGTAACAATCTTTTAGGAGACAGATGCGCTCAAACATATATCGATGATTAAAAATGTCACATGTCAGTGAACGATCAAATATCAAGAATTCATTGTTTTAATTTATAAACATTGTTTTTATTCCTGGTTTCTAATCATACAAAATAATAATATATCATCTAACCCACATGTAATGCACACCTGTGCTAAATTAGATTTTTCTTATCATTATACTGTGAGATGATTAAATTTACCTTTTATTTCAAAAGCTCCCTTGACATTAGATCAGGATTGTATAACTGTGAGTATAAAAGCATCAAACTTCACAGTAAAGATTACATACGTCACTTGTGTCCTATCATTTTATTCCCACAGTTTATACCTATCTGTATTATCACTAAGAATCCTTAGGAGGATATTGGAATTATTGGAATAATCTTCATTATAATCATAATTTATGGCCTAATTTCAAGTGTCAGTCAGTAAACTGCTGTTCCCGGGGTCGTAACTTTGTTCCCCGCAAATAACTGTTAAATGAATAATGACAGAGAACATAGGCCTGGGATCCGTATTTACAAAGCATCTTAAGTAATTTTTTAACTAAAGTTATATTTTTCCTTAAATTCAACTTTTCTCTTTGTTCTAAAGATGCCAATTATGAAAATGGTAATTCATTTTCACACTTTTTATGACTGGTTTACAAACTTCTACCAGGAAAACAATTTACACGTAAGTAAAAATTTAGACAATCTTAAGATGCTTTGTGAATACGGACCCTGGCCCACAACGTCTAATTTGTTATATTTTTTACGATTTTCGGGTAATTTTTAAAAGAATGTATTAGCTCATAGATTGTAGTATAGGATACAGGCTACTAGTTGATAACAGAATTTCTCCTTCACTGTGTTTGTCTGCAATCATGAAAGTGATCAAAGATAAAAAGAGCTGTCGTTATGTCAGTAAGATTACCGGACATTTGGAAGCATTCGATCGTTAAGCACTCATAATTGGGATGGGGCCGAACATGCATTAGATAAATGAATTAAAAAAATAAATTTTACCACCAAAATTAAAATTAATAATACAGCGCTAAAAATATAAAATTGTATAATAATAAGTTTGATACGTTTGATAAGTTTATTTATATACAATCCTGTAAGCCATATGGCCAATGAGGATACATGGTATAATACAATGGTAATGCAGAATAAATGAAACATATATACATATAATCAAGTCATAAGGAGAAGGTTTTTCAAAGAAACAGATCATGTGCATTAAATCAGTAATAAAGCAATATTAAATATAAATACAGTATTTTCCCTCAAAATACACGAACCAGCAAAAATCGAATACCTACAGAGAAAAACATCTACTGAAAGAAAAAATATCCATCTTTTTAAAAGTAAAAATGTACACAAGAACTGCGACGAAAGTCGGGTGTCAACAAAAAGAAAAAACAAATTTAGAAGAGGTTAGAAGTAAACTATCATTTAATTTATAAAATGTACCTTGGTCCTTAAGTCAAAGCACAAAGCTTACGCTAATATATCATGAATCTTATTCATAAACGAAACGAAAACTCATTCATTTCTAAAAATTATCCTTGACGAAAGTTCAAGGACAAAATAATGAAGAGTTTCGATGATGACACCATCTACAAGAAAAAGAAAAAAAGTTTACAATCGAAAAAAATAAATATACACTCTTGCATATATTGACATAGTATTACATATAATTAATTAATGTTAACTTTTGTGTAAAACATAACAAAGTTTTACACCTTTAAGTTCTGTCATATAGCATTTGATTTCTTAATTCAAAAGCATGAAATATATACTGAGCTAGATTCTTAAGTGTATTCTCATTTGTTGTAATAAAAAGATTTATTAACTTGAGCATATTATGATTTCTTCTATAGTATAAAGGGATATATTTACGTCTAAGTTCATTATAAAGATGGCATTCTAATACGAAAAGATATTCATCTTCCAATACATTACATGAAAAGCAGTTCCTTTGATCAAGAGGTAAACTCGGTTTGGTCCAACGACCTGTCTCGATACAAAGTTTAATTTAGTCAATACTTTACGGTATTTTGTAACATTTACAATATTAAGATATGGTTGAAATTTAAACTCAGCAATGTTTCTATAAAATAAAGCTCTACTTGAATTTTCTATTCTATTAAAACAAATTGTACAAAATGATCATTTAATCTCTGCTTAAGAATATTCAAAAATATTTTTTTCATCACCAACATATTGAAATAACCAAGCATCATAAAAACCGAGAGAGCATAAAAGATCTTTGACAAGTGAACACCAGTTTATTTTATTAGGCAACAATTCCAAATCATTCTTTAAAAGATTATACACCTTATTAAGATACTTATCATTATTACATTGAAGTACTTTAACCCAGTATTTAATAATAGTATACAGTCTTAATGTTCTAAAAGAAAGTCTTCCAAGTTCCCCATATATAAAATCGTTCTGAGTTGTCTTCTTAATGCCTAATATTCGCTTACAAAATTGAATATGTACTTTTTCAATGGCATTGCCATGAACAAATCCCCACACTTCACTTCCATAACTGAGAATAGGAGAAATTAATTTATCAAATAAATCAAGACGATGTGAAACAGTTAAATTTGTAAAATGATATAAATATTTATTTATCCCCTGTAGTGAAAACAAGTCCTAAGTAAGTAAATCTGTTCACAATTTCAAGTACCTCATTTTTATATTTAAACTGCATATTTCTAGGTAATCTTCCACCTTTCTTGAAAATCATTATTTTTGTCTTGGACGTATTTACTGTAAGTTTCCATCTATCACAATAGTCTGATAATAAATCTAAAGCTAATTGTAGTTCTTCGCTGCTGTTAGCGAATATTACTATATCATCCCCATATAAAATCAAAAACAGTTTATACATATTAATATCAATGCCATCTAAGTCACTATGGTAAAAACAGTCTTCAAGATCGTTCAAAAACATGGAAAATAAAAAAGGCGATAAGCATTCACCCTGCCTAACACCAAGCGCACAAGTAAAATCTTCACTTAATTTATTATGGTGTCTAACTTGCGTTTTAACGGATGTATACATTGAATTAATTACATTTAATATGTTACCGCGTAATCCTAATTTTATTAATTTATACCACAAATTTTCTCTAACTACGTAATCGAACGCCTTAGTAAAATCAATAAAAGCACAATAGAGTTGTTTCCCTTTATTTATCATATGGTTAATTAGGCCATGTAATGCAAAAATATTGTCAACAGTCCCCATTTTTGACCTGAAGCCGGACTGAGCCTGTACATAAACATTATATTTTTCTGCCCACTCAGACAATCTATTATTTAATACTCGTGAAAAAAAGCTTACCAAAGACACTAAGTAAAGCTAGGTTTTAGCTCATTGAACATTATTTTGAATTCATTATTCTCATATTTTTCTATAAAGTCTAGGACGTCATCATCCGGAATATAAAAACGATCATGTGGGTTATTGGCAGTTTTAAAATAACGTGCAAAAATATCTAACGGTATATCACTTTGTGCAACTCCAGCATTTTTTTTCAGCATAGTCCAATACAACTTAGCATTTGTAAATCTTGCCTGAGTAAGTTTTAATGTCTCATTTCTATCATATTCATATTTACAGTTTCTAATACAAGGATTATACGCTGATCTAGCCCTTACTAAACTAATTCGGTTGTCTTCACTGAAAACTAATCTGTAGATAATTAACATTTTGTGAAAAACTAATTTATTTTGGTAACACTCATCAGTAAACCAAGGATTATTTTAATATTTTATGTCATTATTTGAGGCAGATGTATTGATGTTTTTATTAAACAAATGGCTGCCAGCATCACTCAGTAATTCAGAGATATCATTAATACACTCTTCAATCTGTTTTTCAGTATTCGCAGACATAACTTTCGTATCAAAATTATGAAGTTTGTGTTTAAAATCATCTGATAATAGGCTATCAGTTTCTATCTACATACATACTATCAAAAGTCAATCTCTGACTATACTGATAGGTTGGGGACATATTAAAATATTAAAAGCTATACGGCTATATTACATGATATGTCGATTAAAAACAGATAAAAACATATGTACTGCTCAGCAGAGGGAATTAAGACTGGTAGTGAAGCCTGAAAGACTATCATTTGCCTTAGTGCTGTTAGGGAGGGCGTTCCAGTATCTGATTGTGCGAGGAAAGTAGCTGTTCATGTGATAAAGAGTTCCAGAGTGAGAGATGACATAATTTAGATTGTTGTGACAACTAGGTATGAGATGGTTGTGGTCAACATGGACAAGGTTGTGCTGAATTTTGTATAACATTATGAGAGATGCATGTTTATTTGTGTTGGAATTGTTTTTCCATACAAATTTTTGCGCAACAAAACTACAATTTTCTTCATTAATATTATTCTGCTTATTTGTGCTCTTAGAACCAAAAGAAAAACAGAAATTAATCAGACAATGGTCCGACAAAATATTTTGTTCATTTGCATTAAAACATTCAACCATATTCAATAGGTCTGGAGTCCCAATTACGTAATCAACTAAACTCGTTCCATTATGTCCCACATATGTGCATTTACCAATGCTTTTATCACTGTCCACTCGACCATTAAAAATTCTCAAGCCTGTTTGTTTACATAATTCTAACAATATTAAACCATTATTATTTGTACGACATATATCTTGAGAAGAACGTGCCATAACAGTATCAACAGAATAATCATCAGGTAGCATTGACATATGTAAAATATTATCATCAGTAACATAATCGGGTCGGTCTGATGTTCGAGCATTCATGTCGCCACACAATAATATATTAAAATATTCATTTTTGTTATGGAGGCTAGTTATAATATCAATAAGTCTATCAAATATATTACTATCAATCATTGATTGTCTACTGCTATCATCAGGTATGACATAATACAAACAGATGTATAGATCATGATTTAAAGATAATAAAGATCCCTTAATTTTAATACAGATTCATTATGTAATATCGTCATTACTTTGAAATACTAAAGTGTCATTTGTAACAAGATTATTTCTTATGTACACAGCAATTCCACCAGATGATCTTTTGCTATTTTTCTTACATTCAGTTCTATTCAACACAAAGTGATCAAAATTATTCACAGTAAGATCTGAGTATATATTTGTCCAAGTTTCTGTTAATAGTACAATGTCATTGTTATTGAATGTATCAATTAATTCATCCGATTGTAGTTTATTCTTTTAGATATCAATCCTTGAATATTAAGTAAAACTCATCTCAACTTCACCTTCTCCTGTCCATCCTAATTATTTTCACTGAATTCATCATTCTCTTTCATACTAGTTTTAGGGTCAGGTACACCATCACATGACGTGGCGTCATTCGTAAGACTGTTTTCAGTAGATAGGGGAAGCCGATCACTGTGTCTAACCGCACTTACACTACGTCTACCGTATGGACTTGCCGAATTGAAGCGCTTCTGTGTCCTTCTAATGGCACGTGACTTTCGTGATTTACCACTGTCTGGTGACTTCGACTTGTTTAAAGTTTTGAATTTCATTTTGATTGCTTGGTGTTTTCTTTTCAGCAATGGTAACTTTTTTGCATGACGATGTTTTCTGATTTCTGTTACTTGTTGAAATGTTCAAGGTTTGATCGGTAGCCTAATTTGTCTGATTCATGGTGTTGTTGTCATTACTGATTGAAACTAGTGACGTAGGTGTTGGTAGAGTCTCTGTAATAGGATCAATCGTATCATAACTTGTCGAGGGAGCTGAACGTACGAGGTTAACATCTGATGTAGGATAAGGACACGTTGCAGGTTGGTCACATGTCTGTGGTCCCGGCCACTGTACACATGGAGTATCATCAATGGATACGGACAATAATGTTTTGCATGAGTTGGCATCTGTTGTTGTTGCTGCTGTTCTTGTATTGTGTTGGTAGAAGCAGGTATAGTTCAATTTTTAGGTCAGCAATGTTATTGTATACATGGACGATACCATTTGTACATGTTTAGGTAACAAGAATATTATTGTAATTTACTATAATAGAACAATCTATGAATCTTTATAATCACTGTCCTCTGTGGCGCAATCGGTAAAGCACAAAGTTTGTGAATATTGACACGGACTGCGTCTAATGCTGGACATCATTTTTTATTTTCATTTTATTTTCATTTTTTTCATTTTAAATAAAAATTCACTTTATATACATGTATATTGATAAGAAAATAATGTTTAATAGGTTTTTTATATTTAAATTGTTCCGTTAAATTAACAAAAATATAACAACCTCACATGGGTAATTAGGATTTATATATTTCTAATTGTAGAGTAATAATATGATACGTAGATACGTATTTTTTATATAGTATTTGAAATTACATTTGTATTCGCGATTTAGTGCAATAAAATGTATACAATAAATATAAAAAGAGAAATACATCAGAGATAAAATGCATTTCTTCTTTTCTTTCTCTCTTTTAAATGAAACTGATGCTATTCAGGGTGTATACATACATGTAACAAGAACAAAAATATTTCAATAATTAAACTTTACACAATATTTAAATGTATATAATAATTTAAAAAGAAAGTGCCATTGACTGAGTTCGAACCACTCACATCTGCTTCATTTTGTAAAAACTGTTATACATGTACAATGTACATGCCACCTTATCCAATACACCATGACTCTGGATTAAGAGAATGACACTTTACTACGGATTTAAAATGATTTTGGCAATCAATTTACAGTGATTACCTTTACAATGGTATCGTCCAATATTCGACCTTGACTATAAGAAAATTGAACTATAAGTTGTTTTCATACTCCATTGATGTCTTGGGAGCAGAATGCGACATATTGCTAATTGTTTGCATAGCATCAAACCGATTTTGGTGTACGTATTTACTCCAGTCGGGTCGCTCGTCCTTTACTAATCGTTGATTCATGATGAGTTTTGCGGGGTACACAATCATGACTTTTGCGCCAGGATTATTATGTCTGAGTTCTTTGTAAATTGGCCATAGTTTTGCACGTGCTGCTTGGATATCACGTGGCAGGTCAAAGTCAATGGAGAAAGGTGTATTTCTCAACATCTTTGCTCTACTCATGATAAGTTCTGTATCGCCGAAGTCGCGAAAGTTCACAATTATTGGTCTGTTATGATTATGTCTGTTTCTGATCTTGGCGCCCAGTCTGTATGCACAAGAGATATACATGTCACTAACATTGATATCTAATTTGTCTGTGTAAATATTTTGATAACGCAGTTTTCACCAGCTTGTTCAATGAACCCTCTAAATATCAAGTTATTCCTCCTTGACCTGGCTTCCATGTCGATAGATTTGTATGTTAAAGTTTTAATGAATTCTGTTTGTACATTGACTCTTGTTTCCACTTTATTCACACGGTTGTTTGTGTTTGACAGCTTTTCATTTATGAGTGAAATATTTTTCCTGAATTCAAGATTGTCAGAGTGCATTGAGAACATAACATCAAATAAATGCATTAACTTATCATCCGACGTTCAGTCATGCGTGACGAGCACGGATTTTAAGGAATGTGAGCGAAAGTCACCTTTCAAATAACACAAAACAAAATATGATTCAAAAGCAACACAATCTCGAAAGTTTTCATTTCATAATGACAGAAAGTAGCTTATAAAACACTTCTCTACAACATATCCAAAATATAGTCTATATTTCCTTGAATAACACTATAAAAAGCTTAAAACATTCGGAGCCCAAAATTGCATGATTTGTTTATATAATACACGTCACTTAATTAGAGCGATTATTGTAGGCAGATATGTGTTAATCTTATTGTACCTTTTTTAGAACTTTACAGTTTCATACTTTTTATAATTTGATCAGCGTTTGTTAATTGATGTACTTTTTATGTTTTAGTAATTAGTGGTCTATATATATTTCCTATAGTGCAGCACTTGGGTAAATTTGATGACTAGAGAACTTCTTATGACAAAGTTGTCCAGTAAGGTACCATACAAATGTATATATGTTTTATATCATTATCCCATAGATTCTATAGTGACCTCCGTAGATGAGTGGTCTAAGACAAATAGTCACTATCCACTCAATAAAGAGAGTTTGATCCTACCTGAGACCAGACCAAATTCTCAAGTGATGAAGCTGCATGTCCTGCCAGCTTACAGTAGTTCAACATATAGGGTCTTCTTCAATGATAATCAAATGACCATAGCTGCTGCTGCTGCAGGATTATGACCCAACTAAATAAATAAAATCAATGTACTGTTGATCATGTATAAATAAACACATTTGTTGACTATGAATTAAGCACAGACTGGTTATTTATGTTTATATATGATTACATAAGAAGAATAAATAAATCCTTCTAGTTATTGTCTCTTTATATAAGTATTGAAGTCTTATGGGAGAAGTCTATTTTTCAAAAATAAAAGAAAACAGAAGATCCACTCCAATGAAAGTTCAAGGTTAAAAGATGCAAGAACAGAATAATGAATATCTAATTTGATACCATAAGGAAAATGTAAAAGTTCAACATGTAAAAGCTACTGAAATTAATATTTTTCGATATGGGAAAATAACTCTTACTAAATTTTGGAAACTACATTTAGTATCAAGGTAACAATCACAAAAGTAAGAATAGTCATCAATACTTTGATTGTTGTATGAACTTTTTGGTGTTGCAATGAGCAAGCATATATATCAGAGAAATGCAGTATTAAGAGGTTGTTCGGCTGTTTAATGATAAACCAAAATTTAACTTTTTAGTTTTATTAACTAATTCATCTTTGCTACTGAAGTATTTTTGTACAAAAACAATCTCTGTTCCCAAATTCTCTTATTTTAATCATTATACAAAATGTGCTTAATTTAAACACATTATAAATATGACATCATACATGTAGATATGTGTATACAAGTCTTATTTGTGTATAAAATCTTGTATTTAAATCCGTTTATTTCATTGTATATGTATGTAGTTTTTTTTATTTAGAATTCTTAGTTATGTTTTATTGTTTTATAACAAGTTATTTTTCATCTCATATATTATTATGCTTTAAATGCTTTTACTTCCTTTTTTATTGTTCTATTGAATATGCACAGTATTTGATAAAAAAAACTTTATTTTTGTTTTTTTTTGTGTGTGTTTTTTTTTGTTGTTTTGTTTTGTTAAGTTGTTGTTGATTTTAGACGAGGTCTTTTGATACATCTGGCATGTAAAATGTCTTATTTGATATTCAGCTTTTCTGAGAGTAAAGGAATCATGGTGTGCTTTTCAGGTTCAATAGTAGGTCCTTAGACATTTAGATCATTGGTGTAATGACCCTTGATTTGTTCTGTGTACTAGAGTAGGCTATAGCTTAGTTCATTACATATCCTTGATGTAGAAAAAAGAATATCTTATTTTATCACATGTGTACTTTAAGACAATATCAATTTTTTATTAAATGAAGTTGGACAGTCATTTAAATGTGTATGTTTATATTTCTAAATGTATTAAAAGTGCTCGGACATATATGCTTTGGCTTTACATCTCCCTCTGTATATACTAAATTTGTTTTAACTTAAACATTTACAATACTGATCCATGACTTGTCCTTAAACAAATAACTAATAACTTTCTCTATACTTGACTTGATATTTACTGAGTTTTTTATTACACTTTTCTTGTAACATTTTTATGACCATCATGACCAGTTTTGTGATACTCTCTCTAGACTTACTATGAATTGTATACATAACTTAATATATATAACACATTGTTAATCTTTTAGTCTATAAAAGTACTGATTCTTCAGAATATATTCACTCCTGTAGTATTTTAAAATAAATTACCAGGTGTTAATGTTACGCATTCATATAGGATCAGTTTCATGAAAAGTACAATGGAAAGATTTCATTATCAGTGCCATACACACAGCAACATACTATCAGCCATGTTTTAACCAGCAGTATCTTCAAAAACATTATCACCAACAATATTCTCATCAACATAGTCAACAACATTAACATCAACTTCATCATCAACATTCACATCAACATCATCACCAGCATTCACATCAACTTTATCATCAACATTGACAACAACATTTTCACCAACATTATCACCAACAACATTCACATCAACATTATTACTAACAACATTTACATCAGCAACATTTTCAAGGTCATCATTTACTCGACAACAATTTACTATGCAGTAACATACTCATCAATATTATTTGATAGAAGTGCCAGTTTAGTACTCGTGAACTTTACCCCTATCCATATAATTATTATCAACAGATAATATATTGGAACATTTTTTCCAATCAACAATCAGTACCACAATTATCAGTGCTATGGTAATCTACAGCACATAGTCAGGGCTTACTGTAATATGTCACCTGTATCCATATAGCATTCATGTTTTTATTTGCTTAAAGTGTTGCTTTCTATATTTTGTTATAGTTATGTTTAGATTGTGTGTTTTATGTTAATAAATAAGCTACCAAAAATGAATGTGGTTATGCTTTATTGTTTACTATGGGTAATTGTAGACCCTTATGTGTGTAATTATATACTTTATTGTTTTGTTAGAAAAATTGAAGCCATTTGTTGTTTTTACTGAAGTCATTCTTGTGATCATGAATGTGTGAATTTAAACATTAAGACCACAGGTATGATGATATTGTCGATATAAGTTTTCTTTGTTTACATTTTACACCCGATGCTTAATACATGATATTTGTTCCGATTTCATGCAGTCACCTACGAAATAAATCAAAAGAGCAAATTTATGATTTGGAAGTGCACTTTACATGTACCAGTATTTCACAATTCACATAAACTTGGTGAGTTAATTATATGCGGGGTAATTTGGCAAATTAACGAGATAGTGAAATCCTTCACGTTGTTCTTCAGAGAGAGAGGTATTACACATTAATATGACAAACACCATACAAACTGATTGCACTCAGGTTAAACTTGAGAATATAGTGATTAATTTTGTAATAACTGATGTATATGCTTAATATCATATGTCAACAACACTTAGATGTATAATAGTATACATGCAAGCTTAACAAGTAAATGTATCTATACTTTGGGAGCTATTTCCCATAAAGTGATTAATACGCATTAAGTCATCAGTCATGTCTATACAGAGGAGACCATTCCAAGTTAATCATATTCCCAATGTCATTTCAGTCGTTTGCTTTTTTACCATTTTCTGCTTACTTTCATTTCTCACACAAGTCTCTACATGTTGCTTAGCCTAGTTCTCACTGTCCGAGACTAGGAACCGAGGTTGGTCCCAGATGATTGGTCCGGGAGAATGCCCATCAAAGCGGGAGTACAACCCTGATGCCTCCGTTATCATCTGGGAAAATCCGTTGTACCCTTGGTGTACCTTGAAAATTCCTGCAGAGTATTGGTGAGCACTCTATACACGACAGACCTGCAGTCAACCCCAGCTATTCGTCAGCGGCAGGTAATGGGACCCGCACTGTTGCAGTGAGAAAAAAATAATAAAAGAAAAAAAACGTGCAGGATCATCACAGTATATAGTGACTATATACCAGATATTTGTCTCCAGGAGGTACCGGTACCAGAACCATGACAGTTAGATTGGAACTTTACTGTCTTATCATTATTTACCTAACTATTTTACTTTTATGCTCTTTTAAATTAAGATTAATTTTGTCAGTTCAATGTAACATTTAAATCTAAGCCCACAGACGTGAACTTACCTTTTTACACCATCCATGCAATCTATTCATCCGTGCACCCAACCCCCCACCCCCCACCCCTCCAAAAACGTAAACCAAATAAAAACAAACATATATATTCTTTAGAATATTGTACAGTTTTATCATACCTGAACAAAACTATTCTTATAAACTGAAGTAACCAAGTTCAAAATTCACAATGTTCATTATGTTTATCAGTTTGCTCGAGATTTGAACTTAAAGACCGCATTATGATAAGTCTTGATAAAATGACCCAAACAGTGACGTTCAGCTTTTTCTCGTAATTTAGAATCAAACTGTTCCTAAAATCGCTAATAGAAATACGGAAACAAATATAGGTCCTTGTTTTATGTATAAAATTTTCATGAATGATATCCGGTCTGTTATCACTGTTTGTGTATGAGACATTACTTTAGATAAGACACAAAGATTACAAAGATAAGGTTCTCACTAAAGTCGTCACTGTGCAGTTATAAATACCAACACTCGTGTGTGGTGTCAGTATCTTAGTTGCAGTCAGACATAGGAATTATCATGACACTGTGTGACGTAACATACGTTGTATGTCTTATTGTAAGTATTCATATGTTAAAACCCATCACGTTTGAACTGTTTTCGTATTCTCCATAGAGGGCTAGTGCGTGACGGGATAGTGTAATATATAATGGTTAAATAGGCATAAGACTATATGATAAACATGTTTTCGTCCGTGTGGCTATTTTAGGCCTAATTAGCCATTATACGCCATCCCTTCAACGTGCTGGCCACAGGTATCATTATCGAAAAAAGAATAACTCATTCTACTCATGAAGAACAACCACTAGATTTTTAATATTATTGAATGATGTACTAGTAGCTGATGACAGTCTAAGATGAAGACAAGACCTCCACATTTGCGGAATACAGACAATTTATATGCATTGATTAATTGTACAAATGTATTTTTACCATATTCTCTTATTAGAATAAGCATCATATTTGGCGACAGATGATAATGTTAGAAATATCTGAAGATGATCAAGATTAACCGTTGAGCAGTAGAACCAATTTTGGAGATGCTTAGAACCAATACTCGTTACGAAACGTTGTTGGGAGGTTTATTTAGAAGTTAAAAAATCTGACAATGTTTGGAAGTAAAACAGCTGTAATGTTTATAAGATAGCTATGTTTGTTTATAAGATATCTATGGCTGTTTATAAGATAGCTAATGTTGTTTATAAGATAGCTATGGTTGTTTATAAGATAGCTATAATATGGTTGTTTATAAGGTATCATAAGTGTTTATAAGGTTGCTGTAGGTGTTTATAAGGTACCTGTAGGTGTTTATAAGGTAGCTGTAGGTGTTTATAAGGTATCATAAGTGTTTATAAGGTAGCTGTAGGTGTTTATAAGGTACCTGTAGGTGTTTATAAGGTAGCTGTAGGTGTTTATAAGGTATCATAAGTGTTTATAAGGTAGCTGTAGGTGTTTATAAGGTATCATAAGTGTTTATAAGGTAGCTGTAGGTGTTTATAAGGTAGCTATAGGTGTTTATAAGGTAGCTGTAGGTGTTTATAAGGTAGCTGTCGGTGGGTAGCTGTAGGTGTTTATAAGGTATCATAGGTGTTTATAAGATACCTGTAGGTGTTTATAAGGTAGCTGTGGGTGTTTATAAGGTAGCTGTAGGTGTTTATAAGGTAGCTGTCGGTGGGTAGCTGTAGGTGTTTATAAGGTATCATAAGTGTTTATAAGGTAGCTGTAGGTGTTTATAAGGTAGCTGTGGGTGTTTATAAGGTACCTGTGGGTGTTTATAAGGTAGCTGTCGGTGGGTAGCTGTAGGTGTTTATAAGGTATCATAAGTGTTTATAAGGTAGCTGTAGGTGTTTATAAGGTAGCTGTCGGTGTTTATAAGGTAGCTGTCGGTGGGTAGCTGTAGGTGTTTATAAGGTATCATAGGTGTTTATAAGGTACCTGTAGGTGTTTATAAGGTACCTGTAGGTGTTTATAAGGTAGCTGTCGGTGGGTAGCTGTAGGTGTTTATAAGGTATCATAAGTGTTTATAAGGTAGCTGTAGGTGTTTATAAGGTAGCTGTGGGTGTTTATAAGGTACCTGTGGGTGTTTATAAGGTAGCTGTCGGTGGGTAGCTGTAGGTGTTTATAAGGTATCATAAGTGTTTATAAGGTAGCTGTAGGTGTTTATAAGGTAGCTGTGGGTGTTTATAAGGTAGCTGTAGGTGTTTATAAGGTATCATAAGTGTTTATAAGGTAGCTGTAGGTGTTTATAAGGTAGCTGTAGGTGTTTATAAGGTATCATAAGTGTTTATAAGGTACCTGTAGGTGTTTATAAGGTACCTGTAGGTGTTTATAGGCAGCTTTTTGTGTTTATAGTCAGCCAGGTATTTATAGGCAACTAGGTGATATCCGTTCATTGGTTGCCTTCGCCACATAACTTACTGGATACTGTATGTATTAATGATTTCATAATCGTGTAACTAGATACGTATGTTCTGTTCAAGTGATAGCCTCTAAATATCATTATTTAATATTTCCAGATAGTTCTGAGCGTTGAAGGAATACTAGGTAACACCTGTTTTTTTTTATCATTCATAATGTCCTATAGCTATATAATAGACCACCCATTTACCGTGATCCCGAAGGAACCTTTGACATTACTCTGTATTTCACATGTAACTTTATTTTGATTTAGTGCTTAAATACAAATTATAATATTATTTAGAGTTAATTATTAATTAATACCAGGACACATGCCTTTGGAAGTTTAATATTAAAACCATTAAGTTACAAATCTAAAATTTTATAAGTGTTGGTGAATACATTTTGTATATACGCGTACACAGAATCGAAACACCTCGGCGTTTGTTTAAAGAAAAAATGCCTCGGACATACTTGGCAGACCGCTGTTTTTGTTCACGGGCTACTTTCCATGACGACTGACCATGGGAATCCAACGATGGAAATTACCGTTTCTCTTTTCTAATCAATGGGAATTTGATGCCTACTAGTATTTTATCAATCGCGAACGATAAACATTAAAAACGTTTAACAGTCTGCAATTCTTAGAATGATTCTTGAAAACGAGGCGTATTTCTCCGTTACAAATCAACACATCAAACGTTTTCGAAATGCAGGGATAAATCAAACAACACCAGTACGACTTGTTGGAGGTCAAAGTAATGGTACAGGACTGTTGGAATTGTTTGTGGAAGGCCACTGGGTAACGGTATTCAATCCTTCATACTTTAATTACGAAGAAGGCAGAGTTGTGTGTAGAATGTTAGGATTTAGCGACAGGTATAAACTTATTACAGATTTTTACAGAATTAGTTTATAGAGCTTTAATGGTAAATGATATACACGATACATATGTAGAAATAGATTTTAACATATACCTAATATGTAATATTTGAGCGATAAATCAGTTTGTACTGATTTAAAAACGGAGTTAACTTTGAATATGCAATGTAGATTAGTTACACTGAAAACGACCGAATATCTTCCAATTGTTTTATGCTTATCAACTTACTTCGACGTAGGGAAATATACATGTAATATATAACTTTCGGATCTCAACATTTTAGTTAAAAGTACTCGGATTTAATAAATGAAGATCAATGATAAGGCATTGATTGCATTATTTAAACCAGACTTTGATAAAACTTGATAGCATATTATGATAGTATTTTATACGCAACGACATTGATAATATTGTTAGCAAAATATACCGAAAACCGTGATTTGAGATTCGTTCTAAAATGTATTTCAGTGATGTCAAAGTGTTTGGTAATGGACATGCATTGTTCGGCACACAACCAGGGGAAGTTGTCGTTCACAATTTCAATTGTCACGGAGATGAAACGGATTTAAAGGACTGTGGAAGTTCTAGCAGGTGGTCTCTCAGTCAAACCTCACACAATAGCGACGTGGGTTTGAGCTGCGAGAGTAAGTCGTTACTTTATTACTTACTGAAGACTAACTTTAAATCAGACTACTATTAGTCATATACAGTAGAGTTTGTAGTTTATTTGCGCCAAATACCGTTATAAATATATCTTTGTTTGGAATATTGATTGTGGTGAAAATATGTTAATTCTTTACGTTGTTAAGTGAGCTATTAATCTGGCTTTAAGCTGTTACAATGGGTTATATGTTTGTGCTTTGACTCTGTGTAGCAACGTTAAATGTCGCATCGACGCTAAATGTCGCATTTGACGTTATATGTCGCAAGGCTGACGCTAAATGTCGCAACCAACGCTAAATGTCGCAAAACCTCCTGACGCTATATGTCGCACCTTTAACGCTAAATGTCGCAACAAATAGCACTGACGCTATATGTCGCAACATCAACGCTAAATGTCGCACTCATTCTTCAACCTCTATAATGCAGATTTATCGTTCCCGCTACACCCCTACACACTCGTATGTGTTTAATAAATAATGGTTCCTCCGTTTATGATAATGTTTAGTTAATCCCCTCCAAGTTTTTTTTTACATTTGCTCGTTTGAATTGGGGATTTTATTTTTTATCTTGGCATTTATTATATATCGCCGTCGCCGGTGTGTACATGTGTGTATTGTTAAAACGGGGAGTGATGGCCAAGGGGTAGAGTAACGAGGAGTGACTGCCCGGTGGTAGACTATTCACTTTTAGAAAGGAAGGTACAATGCTCAAATCCTGCCAGTTTATCAACGAACATCATTTGTTCAAAGTTTGCAGGAAATCCTATCGATCTATATACAGAAGGTCGTATTGCTGGAACTCTTACCTGTAAAACAACTTGGTTTAGCTATTAATATGTATAGTCTTATTTCAAGCTCAAAGGACTTACGTCTAACACATACATCGACTTACTTTTCACTCAGTTAAAAGGATTACAACATTAAAGGACATTTTCATTTGTCTTAAAAGCACTTTTGTAAAACTGTAAAGGGCTACGACAAAGAAAGTCAGCCATAAACAAAAAGTAAAGAACGAGTCATTTTATTTTAACTAAACCTCAGAAAATTTATTTACATATACGTAACGATATGTGTCTACATTAATGTAAGGTAAAAATGGTCAAAATATGTTCAATATCGTATGATTTGTCACACAAAAAATACTAGAGTACATATCACCAAAACTGTTTTGCTGAATGTTACAAAATTTAAAAGCAAAGTACATCTGTAAAAGGTTAATCGAAACTAAAATAAAAAAATCGTTTTTAGTTATTCCTTAACCTACTTTTAAAAGTGGATACGTGTGGCATTTGGGATCCTAACGCATTCCTCCACATTAAAGAGTATTTAAAAAGGCCAGAATTGCTTTCTGCGGGTTGTGTGTTCAAACCTCAGAAGGGACAAACTTTTTCGCGAAGGTGTCTAATCTCACTTTTGACCTTTATTTCTTGGCATGACGTATTAATTATTCAAAAGAAATTCCCCATTCTATTGGATGATTCAGAGGGAACGCTTCCTTTCATTGGATGAAATCTACAAGCGTAGAATAATTAAGACCACGCCAACTTATAGCGAGTCTGCAACTGTTTAATAATTATGTTCTTCTTGTGGTTGTAAATTTTGTAAGAAAATGTATTCTTATGCGGTCGAAATAATGTTATATACCGTTCTTGGCAAAATTTTACATTTTTAAAGTAGATATGACTAAATACGTAATTTATTTTGCTGACCTAACATTAACATTCTAAGGCGCGACCTAATTGGACTGCTAGCGATAAGTTGTGTTCACATGGTACATAGCGGCAATTTAGGAATTTCATAAAGATTATACTTTTGGTTTCAATAGTGTAAATAACATTAAAACAACTTCGCGACTGTCTTTTTAAAGACATTTCTTGTTTCTTTCTATGTTTTCTTTAAACATTATTTTTGTATATCTTAGAACATACTTAGGATGAAAAAGTGTTTTATTTTAATTAAGTGACTTTTATAGGTTGGCTAAATAATGCCAGAAATTGGAACATTTGTTTACCCTAGGGTTACTTTAAGATGTATTGTGCAACAGTAAGCCTGGTAAGGTTTTATTATGTTTGTTAGAAATGGGGGATTATTTTGAATATAAGTTATGTCCCTTAAATATATATCATAATGCTATTTTTCTTGATTTTTTGCCTACATAGATCGACTACAACGAAGCATTAAAAAAAGAAATTCTTTCATGTCATACACTTCACTAATATCTGATGCATGTACGTTTTAGATATAATTATTGATATACAATTACATGTAAGTGAAATACTACTACAAATGCATTATTTCGTGTGCAATTGTTTTTTTAATAATAAAAGTATGATCATTTATTGATCTATGATATTCAGGGTTTAGCCATTTAGAAGGATAATTATAGTTTTTTTCTGTCATGTAAACCATTATTTGTATAAAATTAAATAGTAAACCTCTTTCTAAAATTGTCAAATAACATATTTTAAAGAGTAATTTAAGAAAAAAGCCAGATTTGACCACCTTTGAATTTTGGCTGTTAAGATCCTAATATCTTGAACATCTCATTACTAATGCCATGGATGTCTATACCATATGCCGTCTATTCTATACCGGTCACAAAGTCAGACCATCCACAGAAAGAGACATGCAATGACCCATACGGAATGTGTTATCACATCACGGATTGCCTGCACTAACCCGCTACAAGACCCAACTATTATAATATGTTTTCTTACAGTTTTAGGTGATACAGATAAATCACGGAACCGGACAGGGTTGAGATACAATCGCGGCGGCGTTGTCTTGCTCACAATATCTTTGAATAATCTATTCACCCTTTAAAGAGGGTATCGCGACAAATGATTTAGTTTCAAAACGAGCTTTAACAATTATACACCAAATCTCAGGCGGTAGTTCAACATGTTTTTTCTTTATGAAAGTGTTTCGGTTTCCGTTTTAGATTACAATGTAATTATTTCTCGCAAATGTTTAATGCGAGTCTGAAATTCTGATGAATCACTATTACTATAGCCGATATCGTTAGTGTGCGAGTTCATATCGTTAGTGACACTAATAGTGTGCAATTCTATGTCGTTAGTGTGTATTTTCTATATCATTAGTGTGAGAGTCCAAGTCGTAAGTGTGCGAATCTCATTATCATTAATGGGACAGTCTTTATGGTTCGTGTGTGAATGCATTTGATAAGTGGGAGAGTCCGACACGTTAGTGTGAAAATCAATATCATTAATGGGGCAGTCCATATCCTTAGTGCGCGAATCTATATCATTAGTGGGAAAGTTCAAATCGTTATTGTGTGAATATATATCAATACTGCGAGAGTGCACATCATTAGTGTGCGAATCCATATCATTAGTGGGAGAGTCCATGTCGTTATACCTCCATCACACCAGAGCCGCGTCCTGACAGGACGTAGCAAGAACCTGATTAACGTGATGAGGACGCAGTAGGATCCGGTTCAAGCGTGGTATGGTCTCCGTGGACGCGAAGGACGTGGTTGGACATTTGACATGTCAAACATAACGTGGCGGGGACGTGGTCAAATCAGAACGCAATGTTTACGCAGTAAGAACGTAACAGACGTGACCAAAACCTAGTTGGAACTTCATTGACGCAGAAGAAGCGTGGTGCGGACTTGAAAAGACAGCAAGCGATTTTCACCGCGTTGTCATTGTGTTGTTACCACGCTTTTGTTACGTCAATGAAGTTCTCACTATGTCTCAACCAGGTGTATGTAAGACCATAGTACGTCCACATCACGTTACAGAAGACAGCACTATGTTGTAATTTTGCTTCGTCACGTCTTTAGTACATTTGTAACAGGTGACCAGTACGTTCCTGTCAGGTTCTGAGCATTTGGTATAAATACTGGATTCATACCACATTCTTTCATTTCCAGTCAAATATATGTTTCCAAATGAATGCAATTTGTTATTGTACCAGGACCGCAAGCCATTTTGGATGCCCAAATTCCCATTTTATTTCTAAATACGAAATAGAAGAAAAAGGAACATGAAGCAGCCTAGATTATGTTGTGTTAGTGCATGGCTATCAGCAGAAAGAACACTTCTGTTCGGCCATCATGACCAGTTAAAATAAATGGACACATTTTACAGTGTACATACGGAGCTAGTGAATGCAATGAGGACGTTATTGGGACCTAGGGAGAGCGCAGTTCAGTCAGCATGGACGTAGTGCGCACGTAATTGGGACGTAGTATAAACGCAATAGACCTGGTGACAACGGGAAGCTGCGCGTGTAATGAACTTACTGTTAACATAATAGACACAGTAAGAACCTGACAAAGACGTTGTAAGGACGTAGTGAGAACCTGGTTGCATCATTATTTTCGAGTTTGACCCCGTCCCCGCCACGTCCATCAAAATTTTCAGGACGTGATGGGAACTTTGTGAGCGTGGTGCGGACGTGCTCTGGTGTGATGGGGGCATTAGTGCCCGCCCGGATAGAGCGTGGTTAGTGGTTAGAGCGTTTGTCTGATGACCGAGGATGTGAGTTCGAGCCCCGGACGAGGCCCACGCTGCCGTGACACATTTGACCGAAGATATTACATGTTAAATTGTCTTCCACTTCTAAATGTTGTGGGGTAGCTTGGCAGAAGCTTACGGATAGAATGTGGTTAGTGCTGGTTAAGGCCTAAATGAAGTCCAGGAAAGCTATTTAGGATAATTGCCCGCCACGATATGACTGAACTAGTGTTGAAAATGGCGTAAACCCCGATGTAACAAACAAACATCATATCATTAGTGTGAAAGTCCATCACGCCTCGTTTTATATCAACACACACACGTGCACACACCAACGACGGCGATGTACAATAAATGCCAAGATAAAAAACAAAATCCCCAATTCAAACGAGAAAATGTAAAAAAAAACTTGGAGGGGATTAACTAAACATTATCATGAACGGAGAACCATTATTTATTAAACATATACGAGTTTGTGGGGGTGTAGCGGGAACGATAACTCTGCATTATAGAGGTCGAAGAATGAGTGCGACATTTAGCGTTGATGTTGCGACATATAGCGTCAGTGCTACTTGTTGCGACATTTAGCGTTACAGATGCGACATATAGCGTCAGGAGGTTTTGCGACATTTAGCGTTGGTTGCGACATTTAGCGTCAGCCTTGCGACATATAACGTCAAATGCGACATTTAGCGTCGATGCGACATTTAACGTTGCTACACTCTGCAATGACCAAGTACCAATGTGTACATTTATGATGTTTCCTGTCTCGTTTCAAACGCAGGCGTAGTGAGTCATTGTTCTATAAATCATTCAATGTCTTAGCTGCTAATTTAACAACGACATACAATAGCATACGATATATATATATTTCAGAAACTCGACTTCGATTAATGGATGGTGACGACAAACATTCAGGAAGAGTTGAAATTTTCTTTAATGTATGAACACCATTTAAATACTACTGTAAAGCAAAATACTGACAACTTACACACTGTATCAAACAGATAACCATTTGATTTACAAGAAGTGTACGAGTATGTATGTGAATATAATTATGTAGAATATTTTTTAAAAAATCACCGAGATAAAAAAAATGAACGAAATCATACACTGTTAGGCTTCAGCTAAACGGTCAGCACCATAGCTGTCATCGAGTGGCTGCGATTATACCGTGTTATTTTGGTGATATTTCCAGGGCGACTGGCATTCTATTTGTGACAACGGTTTTGATGATAGAGACGCGAAGGTAATATGTAACAGTCTGGGATATTCTACCACGTAAGTAATTAAAGCAGCATTGAATATTGTACAAATGTATCTGTAATTACATATTTAATTTATATGTATCTTTATTTTAAAAAAATGCTGCATAAATTGATCCGTTAAAATAATATATACATGTATATATACATTGAACATTCTACCTCATAAACTGATATAGTTCATGATACTTACGGCGTTGTATTAAAATGTCGGTAAAATAAAACTATTAGAAGATGAATATTAAAGTCGCTATTTCTGGGAGCTTATAACTTTTATTTGCTTAAATTGAAGCATGCAAATTGAGCTGTAACATGTACAGAAGACATTGTAATTCTATATTTTATTTTAATTTTAGTTCTACTTACAATTATCATTGTCTGTGGAACATGATTTAATGTATCATAAAAACTTTAAATATTTCTTATCTTTATTCTTATAACTACCCAAGAACAACGTATATATAATTAGATATTAAAAATTATTGTTGTAAATGTTTGCTAATTGCAATGATTCTCGAGTATACTTCCAACATAGACAGTTATATGTTGCTAATGAAGACACGTAGCCATGACCTTAATGGTATTAGTACCCAATATTTTATCGTACAATCCATCAGTAGAGCAGTCAGATTTGAGTACGAGTCGCGTATCTGTTTTATATTGCTACAGAGGTGTAGCAAGAGCGTATGGTGGATCACACTTTGGGCATGGCTTTGGAGACAATATCCTTACTTCATTGAATTGCCAGGGCACTGAATCCGATATTAAAGAATGCGACGCAACATGGTCACCCAGTGCATGTAATCATAGAAACGATGCTGGTGTCAATTGCGGAGGTAATATAGTACATGTATTTTAATGAATTTGACTTTATGTTTTAACAGCGCATGGTTTAAATATTTTTGAGTAAGATACTGGTATTTTATAGAAATGTGACAAGATCATACTACCATGTTTAGTGCTTACCTTTAAAAACAATTGGAACGGGATCTTTTAGGAAATCCTTTTCATTTTGTAGACGGACATGCTTGAATAATAATTCAATGCTTGCAGCCCTCCGGGTCATGAAAATAAATATAAATCACGTAATGTATATAGCTTCTAGTTTTGGTTTGTTGAATGATCTATTCAGGTACGCAAATTCGCTTGGTAAATGGACCTACAAATACATCTGGTCGTGTAGAGATATATCATGGTGGACAGTGGGGAACTATATGTGGATATAGAGAATTTGATCACCTTGATGCAGAGGTTATCTGTCGCATGTTGGGTATTAATACAATGTAGGCTTCAACGTTACATCCATATATCAATCATTTCAGTTATTTCAACAATTTAAAGATAACTTTTATTACCTACGTTTGTTGCAATAATTCCATCAGAAGTTTTGCGTATTGGTTGTGTATAAGTTGTTACCCTGTATTTTTGTGATATTCATTTCATGGTAAGTTCATAGACGATGGTAAATAATGTTTCAGTAAGTGTTTTAATTAATGATGTCACTATCATGTCGGGCCAGTTTGTTAATACAATTTTAAATAATATCTTTTTTATTATTGAAGACACAAAATGTGAATTACTTTTACATCAGGAAAGCCATTGCCTATTCAAGAGCATTTTATGGTGAAGGTAACAGTCAGATAATCGCTTCACAGGTGAATTGTGACGGTTCAGAATCAGATATAGCGGCATGTCCATCAGATAAATGGGTGGTCAGTGGTTTACCGTACTACGCTTGTTCGCATTCTTACGATGTAGGTGTCAACTGTGATGGAGGTAAAAGTCTTATCTGTCAAATAAAATGAAAGTGTATACAAAATGTTGAATACCTAATGATATAGAACTTTCAGATATTTCCAATATCATACGACAAAATAAAACAGAGTCGCTAATTAGTTTACATAATCCATACATGTTCAACCAGGATAAAAGCGATGACTAAAGGTACAAATGTAAATATAAATTACTCCGAGCAGCCGATCGTAGTACTGCAATGTCCAAGAAAGGGTCTGCTTTGTAGACATCATACCACCATATGAAATATTCCTCCTGATAAGTGTCAGATCAGTACGTTATCATTCACTACAAGGTGCTATCATTTATACGATTGACTGACATTGTGTAACAATGCTGAATATATGTGGTAATGTTTAAACTATTTCAAACTTTCAGTCTCAAGCATGTACTCGTATTGTGATTTATTCCATGATTTTAGTGACACAAATTCGTCTTGTTGACGGTGTATCTGAACAGTCTGGTAGAGTTGAAGTTTTTCATAATGGACTGTGGGGAACAATTTCTGACAACGATTTTGACAACCATGACTTAAATGTCATCTGTCGTATGTTGGGCTACGACTTTTCGTGAGTATACAAAATGTCAGCGAAATGATTCTTTAAAGGCCTTGTGATTTTCGGGGTAGGTCAGTTGACGTTCGTATGTTTGAATCTTGAATGTTTGGCACGAGTACCGTTAGGTAAGCAACTTAAAGCAAGTAAGTTGACATTACTTGTCATAATTTATAACGCAAATGATTTTAATAACTAGTAAATGATCGCAAATTTATGCTGAGTTTTTGTTTTATTTCGATTGTGTATGTCGCTCCTAAGGTGATATAGTTTTATATCATGGACATATGATAATGACATATAAGATAATAATTATGACGTTTGTCATGCTCATCAATACAGGAGATGACACAAAAATACCCTTCATTTCCATAGCGTTCCTTGATACTTATGCTTTGTCGCTGACTTGAAATGTATGATTCACTCATGTATCACGTAAATAGCTACTTCAACTTCCCCATCGGCTTAACCTGATTAAAAGGAAGTGCAAAAACAATAAAGGAATGCATGAAAATACACAGACTTCATAGCAAATAGGATTTGCATTTTCTAAAACAACATCAACCGTTACAGAACTGTCTCTGCAATACTAACTTAACATGTTTTCTTGTTTCAGACAAAAGTCGTTTTTCACGACTGGTTCGTATTACGGACAAGGTATTGGAGAAGTTGTAGTTAAGGATTTGCAGTGTAATGGTGGGGAAGACGATATAGGACATTGCAAAGCTACCTGGTGGCCATCTACAGGTGCCACTGATCACAAACACGATGTAGGGGTAGATTGTGATGGAAGTGAGTAAAATTTGAAAACGACCCGTCACAACAAAAATAAATGTATTCTATATCTCAAGTTTTCAAAATTATAATATGTAATTCAACTTTGCACATTGAATGTATCTTCTATTACCAACACCTGAAATGTTCAATATTTCTACACTTTTTTCCACATTATACACATGTAGTTAGATACCAAATGATTGAAAAGGAGAAGGAAAGATATCATGTAAATTTCCACAAACCATTCATCAAGATTTTAACACTGCTTCTCAGGTATTCCTATAAAAGTAGTGGGTGGTGGTGAAAACGGTGACTCTGGAAGAGTTGAAGTTCTACATAATGGAATGTATGGTACAATATGCAGTCGTTCGTTTGACCGACTTGATTTAACTGTGGTCTGTCGAATGCTCGGTTTTGATAACATACCGTACGTAATATATTATACTACTTAATAAATAATTAGTGGCTATTACACGACATGAGGTCATCAAACAGTCTGGTACAATGTAGTTCTGTACTTTAATCTGAGTTCGCTCCATGATGGTAACCTAAACTGATTACTTACGAAAGCAATGTGTCTGTTCTATTAGTCGGCAACCTGCAATTATGTGTTCGTTAAAACTATGATCAACTTTAAATGTTTCTATTCAGCGATTGCCCCAACGCAAGCTACACAATGTTTAGCTATAATTCTTCATCAGGTAATTAGTCCGGACGGTATGCTTTGACACAGCTGATATATGTTAAAACGTAAGTGAGACACATGTTCCTATGCGTGAAATGTATACTTCCCTAAATTGTGTTAGACCTTTAGACGATATACAATGGTCCTCTGCATTCGCCTAGTCATCGTACATCTCTGCTTCCCAAAATGATGCATGAATAGGGACGGAAGACAGATAAATTACCGTCAATATGGAACAGTGGCCATTGTGATCCTCAGCCGATGATAAAATAAAAAGGAAATTCTTCTTTGTATTATTGAAAGAAACGAAAGTCACTTGCTTTGTTTTCATACGCACTGCAACTTCTTTCGATTCGTACAACTTCTGTTTACAAGCCAGTACTAAGCCAAACTGGTGCTTGTATATTAGTAAACTTTATGCCAAAACTTTTTGTTTAGACAATCAGCTTACTGGCGGCCTGTAGAAAGTTATTCTCAAGGACTTGGTGAGATTGTTGTTTCCGATCTTAAATGTAATGGCATTGAATACAATATAGGACAATGTAATGGTAAATGGCCTGCGTACTCGCTATGTGATCACAATGATGACGTTTTTGTCAACTGCCATGGAGGTAATAAATTCAGTTTAACTTTATCAGATTTTATTAAATCTTTCTCGTAACTGTACAGTTGTCACTCAATGCACATTTACCAGGAAACCGTTCAATAGTGGCACATGGTCTATGACCAATGGTTGGGAAAGTATTAACCACGCGTGATTGTACCGCACATGATAGTGACACACGTGATTGTAACACACGTGATAGTAACACACGTGATTGTAACACACGTGATTGTAAAACATGTGATTGTATCACACGTGATTGTAACACACGTGATTGTAACAAGCGTGATAGTCACGCCTGGAGCAACATTTCGTTGATATTAGACTCGTATTTAAACATTCATAAGTGTTTTCAGAATCGAAGGTTTGTACGCCGTACATTTGATAATTGATATTCAAATACCATTATATATTCAGACGATTTATAATTGACCAATAAGGTTTATCTGTTTAAATTTAATGTTAGCAATTCATTTAATACTCGCACACATTTACGTACGTACATATTCAAACCTATAAATACATAAAGAGCAATTTTCGTTTTAAAATAAGTGTAGAAAACTGCTGGATAACCAATAAAATGTAATGATGTACTTCTTCTTGTGTTCTTGTTTAAGCCCCGGAAAAGTTACGTTTAGTTGATGGCACGGACAGTAATTCAGGACGTGTAGAAATATTCCATGATGGTCGCTGGGGAACAATCTGTGACGATAATTTTGACAGATCAGATGCAGTGGTTGTATGCAGGATCCTTAACTTTCAACATCCGTAAGAATATGCACCAAATGTTCAACTTGGTAACAAGTTACTATAGTATCTAAATCATCTACTATAGTACATTGGGACATAGAACACCCCAGCTTGTCTATTTTGTAGAAGAAAATTAATACACTTTGTACATAAACTATTTTCTACACTGCATGACCGTCGTTTAGATAGATTATATTACGGTTTTCTGAAACAAATTTTTATAACCAAAGTGCAGCTCTTTGAACTACCTCCAGAAATGTGTCAATACTGTTCGCGAAACTAGGTTGTTCAATAATATCATGAAGGAAGATGATTTTATTAGCTTTCAAGTGTAGCATGAGTCTGAAATATTTCACATTTGTGATCTTCAACTCTTTTATTTTCTAATTATGTACAGTGAAAATGCAGTTGCTTACACTCGATCCCATTTTGGATCCGCTAACAACACGGTACCTATCATAATGACAGAGTTACACTGTAACGGACTGGAAACAAACCTTGGTCAGTGTTCACCATCTTGGGGCAGTCGTTATTGCTCTCATTCAAAAGATGTCGGCGTTGATTGTTGTCGTATGTAATTTTGATAATTTATCATTGCTAACTTTATAAAATCCATTAGTACACTTAGTAAAGTATATTAATGATGCTGAAAGTGGTGTCATGAAAATATCACAAGTCGACATCAGGAACAAAGCCAAACAAAGAGGGAAGAAATGTGACTTTCATGGAGAGAAAGAGAGTCATTTTTCAGAGGTTAATAGTCTCTAACACTAATGTCAATAATCGTGCCTGAAATAAAGGCCGTTCTTTAACATCTTTACAAATTGCCCTTACTCTCAAGCGATCGTTAAGACAGGTTTGATTGAATAAGCATATTCAAGTTTATATCATTCATGCTACTTTATAACATCTAACTTCTTGACGTATATGTTTCAGTGTTATAACCTAGCAACTCACAATCGTTTTACGTCTTGCCCTCTACTTATTAGGTCTGCTTGCCCCTCGTTGTTAATCTCGCATTCTTATCGTTAGTTCTGGCCCTCTTTGTTCTTGGTTCTGCATCTCCTCGTTGTGAGATTCATCCCACATCGTCTTTGATGTTTACCTCCTCACCATCGTCATTTCTCTCCCTTTCCGTGTAAGTGTCACCTCCCATCGTTGTCATCTCTGCATCTCCCCGTTGTTAGAGTCGCATAGAAAAGAACGCGTACTATGTGTATTGTGTGATTTATACGATATTTATGATGAATTTCATATTATTTGTGAATGTCCGTGTTTTAATTACGTATATTCGGAAATTATACATTAATACATTTTTTTATGTTAGACCTAGTGTGTAAACATATTGAACTGATAAATTGTAGAGATAAAGAAACTCTTCTGAAACTTTGTAAATTTTGTAAACTTGCCTTCAGCCGCAGAATTGTGCTTATGAATTACGTGTACATTATGTTATATTAGGTGAACCGGATATACATTATTGTACAAGTTAATAAAGTTTCTGTTCTGTTCTTCTGATTGAAAACAGATGTTGTTTATTATACTCATAACAATACGTTTGTAGTTAATGATATTCAACATTATTGTTAAAACACTTTGTTGTTTTTTTCAGCAAATTGCCAAACAGGACCAATCATTGGTTAAAACATGGATGGTTACAATTGGCTCAGTGAAATAAAATGATTATGTATATAATATGTTATTATAGCATGTACTTGAATTCTTGAAATTAAAGAAGTTATTCATGAATTGGTTATGTATGCTATGTCATGAGTTATATATATAAAATAATTAAAAAATGTAATGCATTATGCTTATAATCCAATGTCTTTGTTTTCATAATTTTCAATATAAATTAAAAGAATGACATCAATAAAAACGCACTAACGTTATCAACCATCTATGAATTACAGTACAACCTCTGTAGAGCGGCTCTCTATTGAGCAACAATCTTCCTTCAACAACAGCATGATGTTTTCTCATTATTAATTTAACCTCTAGAGAAACAAGCACTCAACAACAACATATTTTTTCTACTCCAAAAGGGTGTTGCTTCTGAGAGGTTGCACTGTATATGAAATAAGAAAACAACATCATAGGTACAATGTAACAATACAATGAGTTAAGTAGCAACTTTGTCTCTGTATGATTTAATCTTTAATCTATTTTATACATACCAATAGTTAAATTGTTGAATAGTTCTTGAAATTTAACTGGAAGTCTATCCAAGGAGAAGAATTTTAAAAAGACGTTCTGTCTTCCATTCCAATCCTTTCCAAAAATGATGAAAAAATTTGTATATTTACCTATATGTACAATGTATTATAGACGGGAATTAATATGTTTAAACTAAACTTTGTCTCTGCTTCGATATGTTGGGGAGTTTAATTTATTGCCTAGATACGCTAAAAACTTAAAAATATATATTTTAAGTCATTTACAAAGATTGAATATCATACTTCTATAACCTAACCGAACGCGCAAAAAATACCAGTGAGAATCATCTCTAACATGTTGCGAATTGCGTTGGTACGATATTATTTTGATAATTAAATAATTCATATAATTATTCAACACCTCCTTACCACCTCGTTCACCTACCCACAAAATGGTGTAAAGTTCAATTTATGCATTAACCAGATCATCCAGTGACAAGAAATAACTTCATTATACACGAAGTCGTACATCTCAAATATGGACGAAAAACAGTGTTCTGGGCAAAAAATAACGAAAGTTTAACTTTGGATAAGAAACATCTAGATTCTCGACAACTTATAAAAGTTCTAGAGACGACCATTTTCGATACAAATGTACGTATGTCGTTTAGAAATTTCATGCAAACGGTAGTCTCGCCATATCTACTGGTAACAACATTCCCAGATTTTTGAAAGGCAGATTTTGTCAAAATAAATTTAAAAGAAAATATTGAAAACTCATAAATTTGTTATAATCTATATACATATATTTGTTTGTAATTTACTCCTACCCTGCACCTCGGAAGAGTTAACCACTCGTGTTCTATAATCAATTTTTAGAAATAGCACGAGATGAATACTGCTGTATTTTAATATTTTATGTGTACTTTATATGTGTATATCATATGTATATCACGACCGTTTTGGTACTTGTTCGTGAACACAGCGTTTAAACATTTTGATAAAACGTTTCTGTTAGTCGTCTACTTAAACTTGGTTCGGAGTGATAATATTCCATGTTTGTATTAAAAGTCCTATTTTCGGACATTATCGCATCTTACATAAAACTTGCAAACTTATATCTGAAGTTTTATAAATGGGTCAGCCTGGTAAAACTCATCTATAATACTGGACTTAACATTAAAGAAACGAGATAAAAATTGGACATAGATATTTTTGTGAAGTAAACACTATAGTACTTCAAGGTAAGTTACTTCAATGTTTATGTATCTCAGTTTGTGTACGTACTGCATGTATTAAAACATGTTTTAAATTATCTACAATACTCTCTTCCATTTATGATTTACATTAGCTACCAACTTATAACACAAATTGTTTAAGTGTGAATAAATCATTTGACTATAAATAGTGCATAATGTCACAGCTCGTGCATAGCAGCCACGTTTGAATTATAAAGTGTGTTTTTATTGTGCTATTAACTAAATGTTAATATTCCTGTCTTTGTTATGCTTCTGTTTTAATGTTTAACCTTCATCGACGATCATTTATACGTGAATCAAGTTAAATTTACGTATCTCATATATCGTATAAAATACGCTACATGATATCATAGACACTAGTGCGCTCAACCGACCAAGATTTGTGTAAGACGAAGGTAATATACGTATATTTAATTAATAATAAATTCATGATTACTGTCATGTGACATATAATGCTAAATCGAAAATAATACAAACTCGTGTTATTACGAGTTTATTTCAGTTCGCATGAAAATGTCATAAACTCAATTTGTCAACGAGCTTTTAATACGGACTGAACTTTGTAATAGTGTAATAGATTAACAGTTACCCGGAATATGCGAACCCACTATTATAAAGTTCTATTACTTTAAGGGACGATTTTATATGAACCTGACAATGAGGCCACATCAATAATAAGACCATATTTGTACTGTATAGTACAACATCCCCTGAGCGGCCCTCTCTTGAGCAACAACCTCCCTTCAACAATGGCATGATCTTTTCTCACTACTCGATTTAACTATTAATTCAATCTCTCTAGAGCAACAACCTCTCAATAACCAGACACCATTGCTATTCCCATTTAGGGTGTTGCTTTGGAGAGGTTGCACTGTATAATTACGATCCTGTAATGATACTTCCTCTCACACAAGGACATTATACAACACGATATTTAAGTTGATTTACATTCCACAAATTAACAGTCGTAGTTAGATACACTACTGTCAGCTTCTGTTACATAGTTTATAACACCATACAGGACGAATTATATGTCACGTGGGTTAGTGACTGTATATACGAGTTGTTAGCAGCAACATACTGTGTCGCATATTTACAACTTACAACCTCTCCAAAGCAACATCCTTTGTGAGTTGCAAAATTATGTTGTTGTTGAGAGGTTGTTACTCTAGAGAGGTTAAATCAGTAGTTTAAGTGTACAGTGGTGAAAATCATGCTGTTGTTGAGAGGTTGTTACTCTAGAGAGGTTAAATCAGTAGTTAAAGTGTACAGTGGTGAAAATCATGCTGTTGTTGAGAGGTTGTTACTCTAGAGAGGTTAAATCAGTAGTTTAAGTGTACAGTGGTGAAAATCATGTTGTTTAAGAGAGGTTGTTACTCTAGAGAGGTTAAATCAGTAGTTAAAGTGTGCAGTGGTGAAAATCATGCTGTTGTTTAGAGGTTGTTACTCTAGAGAGGTTAAATCAGTAGTTAAAGTGTGCAGTGGGAGAAATCCTGCTGTTGTTGAGAGGTTGTTACTCTAGAGAGGTTAAATCAGTAGTTAAAGTGTGCAGTGGGAGAAATCCTGCTGTTGTTGAGAGGTTGTTACTCTAGAGAGGTTAAATCAGTAGTTAAAGTGTGCAGTGGTGAAAATCATGCTGTTGTTGAGAGGTTGTTACTCTAGAGAGGTTAAATCAGTAGTTAAAGTGTGCAGTGGTGAAAATCATGCTTTGTTGAGAGGTTGTTACTCTAGAGAGGTTAAATCAGTAGTTAAAGTGTGCAGTTGGAGAAATCCTACTGTTGTTGAGAGGTTGTTACTCTAGAGAGGTTAAATCAGTAGTTAAAGTGTGCAGTGGTGAAAATCATGCTGTTGTTGAGAGGTTGTTACTCTAGAGAGGTTAAATCAGTAGTTAAAGTGTGCAGTGGTGAAAATCATGCTTTGTTGAGAGGTTGTTACTCTAGAGAGGTTAAGTCAGTAGTAAAAGTGTGCAGTGGTGCAAATCATGCTGTTGTTGAGAGGTTGTTACTCTAGAGAGGTTAAATCAGTAGTTAAAGTGTGCAGTTGGAGAAATCCTACTGTTGTTGAGAGGTTGTTACTCTAGAGAGGTTAAATCAGTAGTTAAAGTGTGCAGTGGTGAAAATCATGCTTTGTTGAGAGGTTGTTACTCTAGAGAGGTTAAATCAGTAGTAAAAGTGTGCAGTGGTGAAAATCATACTGTTGTTGAGAGGTTGTTACTCTAGAGAGGTTAAATCAGTAGTTAAAGTGTGCAGTTGGAGAAATCCTACTGTTGTTGAGAGGTTGTTACTCTAGAGAGGTTAAATCAGTAGTTAAAGTGTGCAGTGGTGAAAATCATGCTTTGTTGAGAGGTTGTTACTCTAGAGAGGTTAAATCAGTAGTAAAAGTGTGCAGTGGTGAAAATCATACTGTTGTTGAGAGGTTGTTACTCTAGAGAGGTTAAATCAGTAGTTAAAGTGTGCAGTGGTGAAAATCATGCTGTTGTTGAGAGGTTGTTACTCTAGAGAGGTTAAATCAGTAGTTAAAGTGTGCAGTGGTAAAAAATCATGCTGTTGTTGAAGGGACTTATTGTTCAAGAGAGGGTCGCTCTAGAGAGGTTGTACTGTATATTACAAAATATTGTATACATACCAAATTTAAGGCTATAACGCGTAAAATTTCGAAATTAGAACAGTTTACTTGTTCGAGTTTTTTTTATTTGAGTATAGAGATTATTATTTAAAGGAACTAAGCTGATGGCGACGTTGATCCGACTGCATGATCTTTAAGTGTTTTACAGTTTTATAGTGTCTACTAATGGATGAAGTTAGAAACCTTCGTTTTACGTTTTAATGCATTGCGTTTGAAGTTTAAAACGTTTGAAGTTTACTTATAATTATCGACAGTTTAATGTTGCTTCCTAATTTATGAGATAAGAATTGAGTCCTGAAAGCGTGCTAATAGGAGTGTTGATCAACGACTTGTGAAATAGTGTTCCGATGAGACTTGAATGCACAGCATCGAGAGGTTAATGATAACTGTTCAGGGACCGTAACAAATAGATTACGGTTGCCTCCCTTGAATGCATATAACATATTGTGTTAGCCTTGTGATCATAAGAATATAAAGTATATGTATAGTACTAAAGATCATTAGCTAGGGTAAAGCATTACTTTCATCAATGCATCAATTTGATACATTTCTGGTTTGTAATGTATGGTAGAAGTATACTTTCGTTCTCCAATCAATCAAAAAAATGGTGCTTTGTTCTCATCAATGTTGGACCGGACAAATTGCCCATTGGAGCATGTCCAAGATATCTGTATGGGATTGCAGGATGTCGGCAATGCTTCGTTTTAGGAAACTGAACGATAGACAATTATCTAACTGTTGATGCGCAGTTTCCATGACTACTTTATATGGCGATAAACTTGTAAAAACTTGTAAAAGTTTATACAAATAACGAATTGTTTTGTATGTTTATTGACACGGTGTGTGTAACTGACATACTTGTCAAGATAAATTTATGACAATAACAACTAACGTTATTTGAATTTGTTTTCAACTTCAATTAATTAAGTAATTAATTGTACATTCGTAATATCATGTTCGTCAAAGAACATTGTTTTTGTAATTATATTTAATTAGTTATTACTTTATGATTACTTGTAAAAAACAATAATGATTACGGACTTACAATATTTCAGCTGGCTAGAACTCTGAAAACAGGAACTGACTTCGTCAGCCCGGCGAGTTTGAGCCAGTCTGAGTCATCGGAATATAAAAAAAATGTTAGATATTTAATTCATTGCACACATGTACAGTACAGCCTCTCCAGAATCTCTCTCTCTCTCCCTCCCTCTCTCTCTCTCTCTCTCTCTCTCTCTCTCTCTCTCTCTCTCTCTCTCTCTTGAGCAAAAACCTCCCTTTAACAACAGCATGATTTTCTCCACTGCATGATTTGACTATTAATTTAACCTCTATAGAGCAACAACCTCTCAACAACATCGTAATTATACTACTTCCATGGGGTGTTGCTTTGAAAAGGTTGTAGTGTACTTCATCATGTCTTAATTATTGATATAAAAGGAATCAAAGATCATGAGGTCTGGTCATTGTAATGTTAAATAAAGTAAAATATTTAGTTATTTACCATCTTTCACAAAAGGAAACAAATAGTTGCCATGTTTTTACATCACACATGTGCTATAACTACATTTGTATGATTTACCTGTGTTTAGAGTGTATACTTGACCTGTTAACAAGCCCAAGATCTGACAAACCTGTTACATATCGGTTTAGAACGTCTTTAGACCATTAAATCTAGTACCCGTAAATACGAGGATTCTAGAAATACAGATCTTCTGTTTCAGACACGATGAAATCACTTAGTGAGAGCAAAACATCGTGGGTAAAATATATAATAGTGGGATGGGCTTTCTTTGAATGTCTGTTGTTTTCTGGTACTTTATATGGATGGAGTTCACTCGTGTTTGTGCTCAAGGAGGAGGGTATATATTCAAGCCTTTGCGGAGATTCGGCGTCGTATTTGAAGACCAGTAATGGGGAGAATTTCAATAATTTCACGAAAGTTGTTAACATTGATTTACCAAACGTCTACAATGACACAGAAAGTTACTCAAACTCATATAATGGTAGCATGACTGATCCGGGTCGGTGTGACGCTCAGGACAGTATGATGTCACTGTGCTTTACCATTTCTTCTTCATTGTACTGTATCAGCTGTGCTGTGATGGGTCACATTAATTACAAACTAGGAACCAGACGAACAAGATATATTTCATTGTAAGTATATCTTATTGAACAAGTTTACCCAAATCATTAACAGAAAATGAAAATAAAAAAGTCGAAACAAAATGCAGCATATTATTTCTGCATAGCAGTTATATGTCTTGAAAGAAATAGTATACTGCATATCGAATGCGACTACGATTAACATGTACATTTTGGTTAAATCTCTAAGTATAAATTCAAATAACCATCCATACTGCTAATGAACTATTTATGTAGCCATTCTTATAAATATTTTTTTTATTTCAGTGTATTATTTACAGTGGGGTCAATATGTTTAGCTTTTGTTTCCAAAGGTAAGTTGATTGAGATGAACGAGCTGCCACATATCGTCATATCACATGTAAAACATATCCGCTACATTACCTCGTGACTGATCACATAATGTTAACAACAAGACTGTACAAGTTAGACGTCATATGTTGTTAAAAACTGAGAAGTACCTTTTGTTAATGTACAAAAAGTAAAACCGATCCCCAATCCCTATAACTTCTAATAAACGCAGCAAGAAGCATTAAGAGTATATCTTATATTTTGTAAAATACTCATGTACAAGTACATCAATCTCAGAACGAAATGCCTTCAAATGTTTCTTGACGTACAAGTATACCATAACTTTAATGTTTCATTATTTGCCGAATGTAATATATGCTAACAATAATAGATGTTTTCGATCATTGTTTAATATGATCATTAAATAAAGTGTACTCTAACACAGGATTCTTACTGTTCACAGAAAAATAAAATGATGGGATTTTTTTGTTAATGTCTAACGGATGTTAAGAAAGTGTGTTTTTTTCTACATCAGAGTTACCTTGGTTGATATTTCCTGGTCTCACGCTGATTGGGATAGGTGGGCTGCCGTTATTTGTCACAAATAATCAGGTATGTACAAAATTGCCTCCCTTGATTTGCTGATATTTGCAGTTATTTAGATTGTGTCCCTTACTACACATCGTACAAAACATTTCCGTCTATTTATCCTTATGGTTGGTGGATTAGATTTACCTATAATCAGGATTGTATGGTACACTATTCTTTAAAGATCCTGTCAAACCACATGATCCAGATTTGCGTATATTAAACTCATTATGTATAATATTCTCTACAAACAAAGTATCGACGAGTTGTGTATAAGCCATATACATTTAGGTACATCTAGTATTTCTAATCATCTCTTTATTTTCAACCGGAAACCATTGAGATTTGAGCTCGGAGGCTGTTCCCAAGTTTTATAACATCGGGCCTGTTTATATATCAATAAATTTAAATTTTCACATTACCATAGTATAGAATATTTCTCTCCTATATTCGAAATGAATTTCATTTGTAGAGCTATGATTCTAAATACTACATGTACTAAATTATGTAAAATTTAATATTCTTAACACAGTTCTGAAATACCTATTTAACATCTAATTCCCTACTAGTTCCACACAGCAGTACGACTTATAGAGAACTTTCATTTCTTTATTTTAGATTGCAAAATTGTTTACCAAAGGTAGTTCATCAGTGGTCGGACTTCTATGTGGAAGCTATGACATGTCGGCTGCTGTATATCTTGTTATCAAGGTAATATGCTGAATATTGGATGAAACTCAAGAAGACCACCATTCTAATAAGCAGGTTTTCATCGAGCGTTCAACAATTCTTCAACAGTTCTTCAACAGTTCTTCAACTGTTCTTCAACAGTTCTTCAATTGTTCTTCAACAGTTCTTCAATTGTTCTTCAACAGTTCTTCTACTGTTCTTCAACTGTTCATCAACTGTTCTTCAACAGTTCTTCAACAGCTCTTCAACAGTTCTTCAACAGTTCATCTACTGTTCTTCTACTGTTCATCAACTGTTTTTCAACAGATTTTCAACTGTTCTTCAGTAGTTTTTGTTTCTCTTTCAAATATGGATATACATTATATAACAGCTTTTTACGATATGTTGTTGAGACAACTTTCTGGCATCTTGATAATCTTCTTCTGTTTATTCTTTGTATATTCAGATAGCACATCAAAATGGGTTCTCCAGAAAGAACATGTTTGGTATGCTTGCTGGCATGCAAGTTCTTACTCTTATAAGCACAAGAATGTTCCTTCCTGAAGATTATATTGAACAAAAAATGCCACAAGAGAGACAGAAGATGGAGATTCAGGTGAATGATGAACCAATGGAAACACTGATAGTGACACAGCGACCAAGAAGAGGTATGCTCATACATGTGCATGTGTTAAGACTGTCCTAACCATGTCCTAACATATTTCATATGGGTAACATGTGTACGGTGTTTGACGCCGTTGAGTGATATTATTGTATTTATGTTCAGTTTACTTAAGTGGTGCTTTTAGTCACCTATTAGACTAGTGAAGAATTTGCCTTGAATTTAATACCATTATACTTGTACTGTCTAACAAGCCGATTCTTTATACTAACTGAGCTAATAAGGCGATAGATCTACATGGAGAAACAGGTTCTACACAACATTTATACATCGTATTCTACAGATTAAATGTTCACGTGTTCAGACACAGTGTCTATGGTCTGTTCAACAATCATTGTTTTATTTGCAGAAAGACGCCGTCCATCCATTGCAGACATACAACCGTTAGGAAGTTATCTACGACAACCTTTACTGTTCACACACATCATATGGTTGTGTCTCTTAACTTTAAGATTCTATTACTTTATTGGAAACCTCAATACATTCCTTAGTAGAATACTAGACGGGGATAATGAGAGAGGTACTAAAATATCGCACATTCTGTCGTCTAATAATGTTTCTCGTTAACTCAGATTAGTTGAGCGTTCACCACTATAAGAACCAGCAAACATTTTTGCCGCAGCAGACACATATAAATGATACACGTATTCAAAATGTCTCTTAAAAATCAACTGGTTATCAATCAGAGCGACTATGGATACTTTCTCGTTCTTGGAAATAAAAGAACGACCCCAATGATTACAATGCTTAGCGCTAACAATACAATATCAATCATCAGTGCTGCTATCATAATGCCCGGAATAGTATCAAACCAAACTGAATACATATCGAGCTTACCTAGAAGTCTTGACATGATAATTAATATTTCATGTAAATACACACACCAATATAAGAGAAATAGGATTACAATCTATCTATTTATGACACTGCATGAGAAACTTAGACATGTATTTCAGAAAGGTAATTGTCCGAAATTATATTTTCGAGAAAAAAAACTGTTAAATAACTGACATTATAGAATGAATACTTTTATGAGTTAGAACAACATTACTGACACGAGTAAATAATACAAGTTCCAAACACATATAAGTGAAACACGTACAAACACGTACTCGTATGTCTTACTATAAAGTATTGTATTTTCAGTGAGTTATTTCACCAATGTATGTTTCTATACAATGATGGGCGGCTTGGTGACGTCATTTCTGGTTGGTATTGTGTATGATGGACAAAAGTCTTGTTTTATAAGTACGTACAAAGTGTTTCCCTCGATCCTAGTTTATGTCAAATATTACTTGGACAAACTTATAGTGACACACCTACACATAACGAACTGATATTTCAGTTTGTATTATCAAGATATTGTATATTGCAATTATCTTGTACATGTATATGAAACTTATACAACCTTTTTATTTACCTTTTTGAATTCTGACCTAAATACTGCTGCAATGTTTCCGGATGAGTCGTATGTTACAATACCCCTTGATGTATGCCTTACCGTTTAGATTTATACCATATGGTTTTGATATTTCAGAGGGAAAAACCAAGCTGTATCGGAGTCTGATGCCAGCATTATTACCGTTATCATTAGCAAGTATATTTGGTGTGATAATGTCCATACTAGCACTCATACCGTCACCTGAAATGTTATATGTATGTTTTATTGTCATGGTGCTGTGTCGATCTTTTCTATACAGTATGGCTGCCGCATTTATCATTGCCATGTAAGTATCAAGTGATTGTCAAATTGTATGTGTTTCCAAACGTTACTCAGTGTCTCCATTACGACTGCCCTTACTAGATCTAATATCTTATACCTTCTGATTCATCAAAGTTTGCATAAAATCATAAATGTCTTTTTCAATTACATGTATATTTGTGTTCCTTTTGTTGTCTTTTTAGTTATTGACTAGACCGGTCACATCTCCCGTAAAATTTAAATTTCAAGCGGATTCATAAAATCTCACGTTGTCCTCAACACGGATACATAATATACTATTCTTACTACAGATTTCCAACACGGTATTTTGGCATATTGTATGGTGTTACCATGGTTTCGGCTGGTGTGTTTAGTTTGTTAAATTATGCTTTATTCAGCTGGGCTGAGGCTTATCAAAATGCACCATTGCATGTAAGTTATGTTTGATCCAAATCGGAGTCATTGGTATATATCTAAATCCAATTAATACCTTACTGTACCAACTATACGAATATTTGAATATTTTATTTGAGTCGAGTACATGTATATATTGTCGGACATTGTTTCCCATCGCTCTTAAAGAGGAACCAAACATTAATACTTTTCTGTTTTGGTGACTTTCGAAGAGAATCATATCTTGATATCTAGAAAGTTGTTGCTTGCAAGATAGATAAGTACTTGTAGTTGACACAAGAGCAAAGAGCAAAGTCCTATCACAGCTGTGTAATACGAATGTAAAAACGATCAAACAAATTAGACTTGTGTTTTTTTCGATTGTATCCTTAATTTTATATCTACGGTCCTTCTATCTAATAACCAGCTGACGAGATATATTATATCATCTAATCCTTACATTATTATGTTCTACAGGTTGATATATTTTTACTGTGTATATCTGTCCTGTCGTTTCTACATCCTGTTTATTTGTGGTTTTGCGGCTGGAGAGAAGAAAGGAAGGAGACAAAATAAGTGAAATGCGATATGAGAAGTATGGTATAATGGATAATGGCTTAGACAGCGATTGTTGGACCGTGTTTATACTAGTAATGTTTTCTTTAAACAACAAAGAACACTTTTTCTTATTCTTATTTGTATATTGTAAAGATAATGACAATGATTACAAAACTGTGTAAATTTACAAACACTTGTCTCTCTCTCTTTAATTGTTTATTAAGTTAAACACCGTTTTTCGACAATTCATCAGTTATACACGGCGGCCGATTCACCTAACAAGTTTTCCAGAAAGGTATTCAAACCAGTGCTTACTTACCCTGTAAGGAACCGAAAACTGCTCTACGTGAGGAGGAAAATCGACATTTTGGTCAAATTTTCATGGAAGAGTATGACCTACCGTGACCGGGAATCAAACCTGGACCGCCGGGTTACACACCCAGTAAACCATCCACTGGACCACATCCACGGTCCTCTCTCTCTCCCCTTCTCTCTTTAATACATTATTGTCGACCATTTGTATCGTAATATATGTACATTGATAGTACTTTCTTATGAGCAATTGCAAGACCCTCGAGTTATCAGCCGGAGGGACTTATTGACAGGAATCTCCTCCACATAGTGGGTCAGCATGTTGACAGTCTGTTCTATAATCTATGGTCGATCTTCCGGCTACTGCTATTTCTCTTCAATGGTATAATGCCGCTTTTTGTTGATTTTGTTTCTCGTATCACTTGAGCAGTCATCCTCCTCCAGGGCAGTCGTTGGGTCTTTTATTATCCTGCCCGCTTTACTCAACAGTGAGCGTAGTTGTGTTTGGACCTAGAATTGCCAATTATCACTGTGATGCCTCATCTGCTCGTATGTCTTGGTTACTTCCTTGTCGCGACATATATACATATATAGTTACCGTGTATTTTCATTTAAATTGAAAAAGTCCAAGAGAAATGTGAATGAAGTATTGATTATCGTGACTGCCAAATGATACATGTTCGGAGGAGTGTAGATCTATGTTCATATCGAGCTATGTTAATGTAGCAACATCTGACACTTCTACAATTTCTCTAATTACAGACAAATCGGTAGATTTAACGAATCGTTTGAACGCATTGACTCTCATTATATCATCCCATAATTTGTCGCTGATTACACACACCTGCATGACACATGTCTTGTTTACCATTTATCGAATTGTTAAAACAAGGTCTCGATTCTCAACAATAAAATCTGGTTGGATGCAGATCATTTCTCGTGAAATTAGCGATTTCACAGTTAACCGATTTAGAATAAAAAAAGATAAGGCGTGATGACAAGAAACATTTAGCCTGAAGAAATAGTCCGTAATGTTAATTTGAGGTCCCAATATGCACACCGTGTATATGGATAACACGAACTCCTACAGATAGCGGTCAACGCAGCAACAAAAAATGGCGGACAGAGTCACATATCTATCTTTTTCTCTGAATTTTGGCTTTAACGAGTCAGTTATGCACATATTTTCTATTCTAGTCAATTGTCTGACTATAAATCTTGAATAGTCATCACATTAAATATTACAAATCATGCTAGTGGCAGTATGATAGCTAATTTAATATACTCGATATCAGATTTTGTCATTGTTTGTCGATGTTTTATTAAATTTTACAAATATAACGCATTATAAGAAAGAAACCATACACAGCGTTTAAAAGACAAATTTATATAGAATCGGGTGCTTATTCGATTTATCTCTGTTTTTCTTTGATATTGTTATAATTCAGTTTTATAAAGATGACCCTAGAGAGAAATGGATACGTGGTTAACGTAGCGTGGATAATCAGTGAACGCATTTAACTCAACTTATTGGATTAGCAGTAACGCACGATTATGCAACTAAAAAGTTGTTGCTTTCGCTGTTTTATGTTCGAAAAGAAATGTATTGAATTGTATGTTTGCGCATGTCGTGTACTTGTGTAGTTTGTAAAACAATTATTTTGAGTGTTTTGACCGTCTAGTCGATTGTAAAGTTGGATAATGAAGAGAACCATCAATGTACCGCGCGGCCTCCAGTGGACCTTCACGAAGTAGATCTGGACATCGATGTTGACATCCGCCTAATGTTCCACAACTTCCACTAGATGCAGGAGAAAGCTGACCATCTTCAACAGGTTGCGCAATCTACAGACTGACAATCAATGCAGACAAGACCAAGTCCATGAAGGATTAATGCAGCGATTCAGTCACCCGTCACCATCCAAGACAACCTAATTGAAGATGCCATCAGCTTCACCTACCTAAGAAGCACCACCAGCACATCGAGCGGAACAGGAAAAGACATTCGGTCGAGAATCGGGAAAGCCAGGCACGTCTTCACCGCCCTAATGCCAATGTGATCTTCATCTTACTCTACGGAGACGCACCAAAACAGGTCTTTGTGAATACATGTCTGCGAGAGATCTTCCAAATTCGCTGGCCAGAAAGATTGCAACAATGACATATGGATAAGAACTTTAACAAGTCCCCATCGCAGAAACTATCAAGATGGGGAATGGCAATAGATCGGACACACCATCCGCAAATGTATCTACTGTAAAGAAAAAGTCCTACAAAGTCAAGAACTTACAACACACAAATCATAGAAACAGACTCAATCATCCAGAAAAATTATGTTCTGTCATATAAAAGATAAAGAAAATAAATGCAACTTGTGAGATTTGCTATAAAAATATAAATAATGAAAGTCACTGTGACCACGTTGATACCTATCCATTTGAGCGTTCTTTTTATCCATGTGTTTTTCAGGATGGCGTTGACTTGATCCAAACCATTTTGTACATGTTTTCTTTGGTGTTTAATTGTGAGACTATTTTTCAAATAAAAACAAAATCATTTATACACAATCGTTCTGCATACATTTACGCGTAATTTTGTGTTAGTCTCGATACAAAATAATTTAAAATGAGGTCTGTAAACGTACAAAAGACCAACATTTCTCAAGAAAATGACAACTTAAAATGCAAATCTGACGATTTCTAATCAATGAGATCAAATAATTAAATGGCATCTTACATAAAGATTATACAAACAATGCTGGATGATTACTTATAAACAGATTTTAGTATCTCGTGTAAATATTTGAAAAAAAATATAAAAAATATTTCATATATATTTTTGAATTCATGCCTCTGCGTTATTTGTATTAAAGAGTGTTCCTATTATCCGGATACACGGTGTGACTATGTAGATATTGTAAACAAGCCCATCCTTGAATGGTACAGGTTCTCTAAATGTTGAAATTAGCTTAAGCAGTGTAAATCTGAAGTGAATTTTTCGATATTTAATTGATCACAAATTTGTGTATCTTTATACATAATCACGAAATAACGGGATTATACTGAGATTGAATCTATATCTAATCAATTAACATTTCAATGGTTGGGCTTATTAGTAACTCATTTGGAAAATTAAGTTCCAATATAAAATATTACTGTTGCTTCATAAAATAAAAATGTTCTTTATTCTTCAAATATTAGATAAGATAACGTTTTTATTTTTATGGTCTTACAAATTAAGTTTCAAGTGTTTTTATGTTAAAGTAAGAATATGAAATGTAAAATTGAGTCAACAGTCAGAAACAGTGTCACTTGTTTTTTGGAATTTGATTTCATCAAAATCAAGTTCCTTTGTAATCATAGAGCAATCTACCCACCTTGGACTCCATAACAGCTTGGTTAAAAGAAAACCGCATAAAGGAAATACAGTACGCAACTAAATAATAGCGTGATTATATGGACGTATTTGGTAAATTTCCTCAATTAAGTGTGTCGGATCTAAATATATTTCAATTTATTTTATTTTAACTACATGTACATGGAAAATGTCATGTTTCTAAATAAGTGCCTGTTGGTAAATGCATGACGTATTCAAATGCGTAGAATTAAACCGCGTATCCGCTGTTAGCCAATCAAATATCGCACCTAAAGTGGCTGTTTTGCATATCCTGTTTCCGTAAAAGGAGTTCTACTTTCGGTTTTCGTTCGATGGTTCAGTAATATATCTACATGTGTTAAAAATCAGAAGTATCTTTGTTGATATTTACTGTTACTTATGTGTTGTTCACTAGTTTGTGTACAACAAAGAGTTTTTAATGCAGTTTCATTAATTGTCTTTAATGTAATTATGCTGAACATTTTAAAACTTTCCAGTATTTTTTTTCATTTTCAAAAGCGTATGTCCTTAACATACATGTCTATGAATGAAAAGTCGGTCCGTCAGTGTAAATGTTAGAAATATTTGCATGAGCAAGAACGATATGAGTATATATCTCTTTTTTGCTTCGTATGGAAAAAATCACGTTCCGACAGTACTTTCAGTACTTTGATTTTTTGTTGTATGTCTTGTTTTCATATATTGTTTTATTTCTGATGTTGATTTTCTGAATGGTATGTGATTCAAATAAGCGACTCGTGGTCTAGTGAGAGGTTCAGCTGTCTGTATATACGATGACGTAAGCTGTCGCCAAATTAGTAAAAAATAAATATATTATTTTACCCAAATGTTATTATTCACACCTGTGAACATTCAAACTGTGCTAAAACTCGGAAAAATGATTGATATCATGTTTTATATAATGTTTTATATTCTGACTATGCTAAATTAAATACATTACTTCACTTATGTACCTATGTAAGTGCATGTTTGTCTGCGTAAATGATTCTTGTCGAGAAGTGTCGGTTTAATGGTGTCCTTAACCATATTATTGTGTGTCTGCTTATCGTTTGTAATAAAAAACAGTATTAGCAAGGAATATAAATAGACCACTGATAGACCATTATTGTCCGTTATTCACATTCTTTCTTACAATTATTCCGGATTAGCTTAAAACTGGTTCTTTTGTTGGTATCCGTTTACCGGAAGTAACTTAGACTGATTGACAATTGTTACAAATATCGACATTCTGAATAGAATAGAAACTACTTTTATGGAAATAAAGAGATTAAAACAGAATCAGGAACTCTCATTACGGCTTATTCAACCTTTCGATACAATGGTTGACGTATTGAATCTACATTGAGATGACTGCGAGTCAAGTCTATATCTAAAAGTAGGGATATCAAAGCGAATCCAGTCTATGATATCAAAGCGAGTCCACTCTATAGAGTAAAAGTAGGGATATCAAAGTGAATCCAGTCTATGATATCAAAGCGAGTCCACTCTATAGAGTAAAAGTAGGGATATCAAAGTGAATCCAGTCTATGATATCAAAGCGAGTCCACTCTATAGAGTAAAAGTAGGGATATCAAAGTGAATCCAGTCTATATTTAAAAGTAAGGATATCAAAGCGAGTCCAGTCTATATCTAAAAGTAGGGATATCAACACGAGTCCAGTCTACATGGTAAAATTAGGGGTATACTCGTGTTAAAAATCACGAAATAAGGAAATGATTGTTAAATTTCACAAACAATTTCTTGCGTCAAGTTCGATTAATCTGTGAAGAACCATTGTAACATTGAAAGGTCATTAGATATTGTCTGCTATGAAGTGACAAAAAGCTCATAATCGGAGTATTGACATAAACGGAGATATTCTTTAATGGATAACATGCGGTCACGTCGTAAAATAATTAGTCATAATAAATCAGGTATGATCTTCTCATACTTTCTAACAATCCACTTGCAACAGAAGTATGTATAGCTACTTCCTCGTACATTTTTTACTTTGAACTTTTGCTGGCTTTGCTGTGTCAATTAGTTGGGTGATGATCATAAGTTATTAATCTTTTCGTGATGGAAAAAGTTTAAAGTACTTTAGGATTTCAGATTATATTGTTATAGTATATGGCTAATGATGATTGAAAACCTCCAGGAAATGACATTTACATGAAGATAATGAGACACATTTAGATTCCGTCACCCAAGGTTAAGTTGCCAATAGTTTAAGGAAAACAAGATACTTCAAATAAAAGCACAAAGCGAAGAAACGGACGGAGAGAAATCCAAGTACAAATGTACAATGTATTTTCATTATCACCTATCACGACCTATTCAAGTGAACAACATAGACATGTCATCAAAGATGATACAGTAAATTATTTATTAATGAAAGGTTACAGAGATGTCAAATCAAACGTCTTGTCGCGTATTCAAATTCACACCTTTAACCATGTTCTATGGTCAACGTCTACGTACAAGTTCCATTACAGACACACCTGTGTATTCTTCAGGTAAATTTGATCAATTCAGACAATTTTGTCGGGATAATTAGTGCTTTTATTAATTCTCAAATTATTTGTTTCCGGTTGCGAAAATCATAATTTATATATTGTTTTTAAAAATATCAAGTCAGCTGTTATGCCACTGATATTTGGCGCCTTATATGTTATAAGTGCGGCAACTTTATCCAGGAAGGAATCTAAAATGCGAGTTCCATTGTAGTAAAGATAACTTGAAAATAATTCGTGCATTTATTTCTTGTTTCGTTATTCGTGTTATGATTTTATCTTAAAAATAATGATGTGAGAATTCACTCTTACTATTTTACTTATTAAATTTCACTCCACGAATTATCACAAATTAACGTTTCTTAATGACTTCTTTTCGCTATTCCTGCATTGTTAATTGACGAGTTAAGTTAATATAATGAACGGGAAAGTGTTTTATTTTTCTTAATTCTGTCAGCGAAGCTGGAATTAACTGAAATAAGGTGATGAATACACAAGCAGTTGAATGAAATGAGGAACGTTAATCGGAAAAGGATACTCTGTTAGCGTGACAAAATCAATTAATGATGGTACTAGATGAACAGCAGACATAATTATAAGACTTACTTATTCGCATATCATCGCATAATGGTTGTAAATTACTAGTATACATGTACATATTTTTGAAGATAATAAGTTAATCAGTGTGTTTAATTGTATTAAATATACGAGTATCATTTATAAAGAGTAAAATAATTCAGTTTTATATAGGAAGCCGAGCCTTTCTCTTGCAATTAAACAAGGTAGAAAAAGTATTCAGAAGTATTTTATCCATCTCTGGCTATCTAGGAGCGGAGCCCATGTGCGTACGCACCCAGGTGTCGTTATGGGGTTAGGGTAAGTACAAGTTGTCGTTATGGGGTTCTAGTACGTACAAACCGACGTTGTGGGGAAAATTTGTGCTTATGGGGTGCAAAAATGTTGCTTGTGGGGTTTTGAATCAAAGGCGGCACCCCACAACGTCACTTCAGTGAGTACGTCCGTAAGTACAGCCTTGTATTACAGGTGTTCTTTAACTGTGTCGTTATGTAACTCAGGATCAGTGAGCTTATACAGGAAGGTATATCAGTAGTGCTTGCTGGTACTGGTAGGTACACAGGAGCACTGACAAGTACTGGTAGGTACACAGGAGCACTGGTAGGTACACATGAGCACAGGTAGGTACACATGAGCACAGGTAGGTACACAGGAGCACTTGTAGGTACACAGGTGCACTGGTAGGTACACAGGAGCACTGGTAGGTACACATGTGCACAGGTAGGTACACAGGAGCACTTGTAGGTACACAGGAGCACTGGTAGGCACACAGGAGCACTGGTAGGTATACAGGTGCACTTATCAGTACTGATAGGTATGCATGAGCACTAATCCGTACTGGTAGTAACACATGTGCACTGTTAGGTACACAGGGGAACTGATCAGTACTGGTAGGTACACAGGTGCTCTGATCAGTGCTAATAGGTACACAGGTGCACTGATAAGTACTGATAGGTACACATGTTCACTGATCAGCATTGATAGGTCACAGGAGCACTAATCCGTACTGGTATGTACACAGGTGCACTGTTCAGTGATAATAGGTACACAGGTGCACTGATCATAACTGATAGGTCACAGGAGCACTAATCCGTACTGGTAGGTACACATGTGCACTGATCTGTGCTAATAGGTACACAGGAGCATTGACCGGTGCTAAGTGGTACACATAAGCACTGATCAGCACTGGTAGGTACATCTGAGAACAATAATTTGACTTTCTTAATTTGAATCTACACAAACATTTTTTTTAAATATCGTCTGTGTTACCTAATCATACAGACAAGGGTATTAAATGCAAACTAGGCACATCTGTTGAAATAATAAACATTAATTTATATGCATCTAATTGAATTTGGACTAAATAAAGTAACAATCTTTTAGGAGACAGATGCGCTCAAACATATATAGATGATTAAAAATGTCACATGTCAGTGAACGATGAAATATCAAGAATTCATTGTTTTAATTTATAAACATTGTTTTTATTCCTGGTTTCTAATCATACAAAATAATAATATATCATCTAACCCACATGTAATGCACACCTGTGCTAAATTAGATTTTTCTTATCATTATACTGTGAGATGATAAAATTTACCTTTTATTTCAAAACCTCCCTTGACATTAGATCAGGATTGTATAACTGTGAGTATTATAGCATCAAACTTCAGAGTAAAGATTACATACATCACTTATGTCCTATCATTTTATTCCCACAGTTTATACCTATCTGTTCTATCACTAAGAATCCTTAGGAGGATATTGGAATGATTGGAATAATAACTGGTAAATGAATAATGACAGAGAACATAGGCCAGGGGTCCGTGTTTACAAAGCATCTTAAGTAATTTTTTAACTAAAGTTATATTTTTCCTTAAATTCAACTTTTTCTCTTTGTTCTAAAGATGCCAATTATGAAAATGGTAATTCATTTTCACACTTTTGATGACTGGTTTGCAAACTTTTACCACGTAAGACAATCTTAAGATGCTTTGTGAATACGGACCCTGGACCACGACGTTTAATTTGTTATATTTTTACAAAGTTCGGGTAATTTTTAAAAGAATGTATTAGCTCATAGATTGTAGTACAATGTATAGGATACAGGCTACTAGTTGATAACAGAATTTCTCCTTCACTGTGTCTGTCTGTCATCATGAAAGTGATCAAAGATTAAAGAGCTGTCGTTATGTCAGTAAGATTACCCGACATTTGTAAGCATTCGATAAGCACTCATAATTGGGATGGGGCCGAACATGCATTAGATAAATGAATTTAAAAAAATAAATTTTACAACCAAAATTAAAATTAATAGTACAGCGCTAAAAATCTAAATTTGTATAATAATATAATACACGTCATTTAATTAGAGCAATTATTGTAAGCAGATACATGTATATGTTAATCAGCTATAACTTACTGTACCTTTATTTTAGAACATTACAGTTTCATACTTTTAATAATTTCGATCAGCGTTTGTTCCATTGTTAATTGATGTGTGCTATCCACTCAATAAAGAGAGTTTGAACCTACTTAAGACCAGACAAAATTCTCAAGTGATGAAGCTGCATGTCCAGCCAGCTTACAGAAGGTCAGTAGTTCATCATATAGGGTCTTCTTCAATGATAATCAAGTGACCATGGCTGCTGCTGCAGGGTTATGACCCAACTAAATGAATACTAGAAGCCCAAGGGCAACATGTCGAGCCCCTGTTTAGCCAGCTTGTGATCTTGACCTTTGAACTACAAGTATGGGTGATATTCATGACACATCATTTCATTGAAGTAAACTTTTATACCAATTTATTTAAAAATCCTTGAATGCAAACAGAAGTTACAGCCCAGACAAGGAAAATATATTTGACCGAATGTGTAATCTTGACCTTTGACCTATAAAAATCTGGGTGTTGCCCAAGACACATGGTCGCATTGTATTATGGCAAGTCATTTTAAATAATTCAATGCATAAGGGAGACACAGCCCTGACAAGGTGTATAATGATTATTTTTTATGTTTGACCTCTAAGTGTGACCTTGACCTTTGAGCTAGAGACCTTGATCTTACGCACTGCACACCGCCTCATGGCGTTTTACAATTATGCCAAGTTATCTTAAAAAGTTTCAATGCATAAGGGAGATACAGCCCGGACAAGGTGTATAATGCTCATTTTTGACGTTTGACCTCTAAGTGTGACCTTGACCTTTGAGCTAAAGACCTGGATCTTGCGCACTGCACACCGTCTCATGGTGTTTAACAATAATGCCAAGTTATCTTAAAAAGTTTCTATGAATAAGGGAGATACAGACGGGACAAGGTCTATAATGCTCATTTTTGACGTTTGACCTCTATGTGTGACCTTGACCTTTGAGCTAGAGACCTGGATTTTGCGCACTGCACACCGTCTCATGGTGTTTAACAATTATGCCAAGTTATTTTAAAAAGTGTCAATGCATAAGGGAGATACAGCCCGGACAAGGATCCGGACGGACACACTAACTTACTCACTCACTCACTAACTCACTCACTAACTAACTAACTAACTAACGTACAGACACGCAACCGCCATTGTGGCGACTAAGTCGAGCTCACCGCAGGCGGGCTTGACAAAAATTAATGTACTGTTGTTCATGTATAAATAAACACATTTGTTGACTATGAATTAAGTACAGACTGGTTATTTATGTTTATATATGATCATATAAGAAGAATAAATAAATAAATATAAATGAGTTTTTGAAATTTATTAGAAAAAATATACATTTGTGAGTAGAAAGTAGCACACCACCACAGACTGGTAATATAGACATGAAACATTACTTGTATTATTTTCTGTATTCTTACCAATACTACCTTACCCTTCTACAGGGAGTCAGCAATATGCCCAAATATGGAGGTAAACTGATAGTTTTGTTATATTTTCACCGAAGGGAAAGACCTGATATGGCTGGGATTTGATCCCCGATAGCTGGTTACAGGTCCGGCACACTGGTTGCAAGTCCGGCACACTGGTTGCAAGCCCAGCACACTAACCACTGGACCACCCTACTATTAGACATTTGAAAAAGAACAAAAATTCTAGAAGAAGAAACGTTCAAAATCAGAACCAATCATGTAACTCTAATGACATTGAAAGATCAATAGTAACAACTCTTGTCAGAACTTTTCAAACTAAAGTCAATTTTCATCATTTACAAGTTTTCCAATTGAAAAGTAAAATTGTCTGACGTTCATTCTTCATTTTTGATAATGGTGTAGAATATTGTAAGAAGTCATTCGAATATATTGCTACACTGTACATTAGATCTAATGCATAGTAAGTATGATAAAATGACTACCATACATTCCTTCATAATGGACCACAGACAGTTTGGATCTCTTATAATTGGTATAGTTATTGTTAACATCAGTTGGGGAAATATTGTAAAAGATAAAGGATTTCTTTATCATGGTGACACCCATATTGAAAGGCCAGAGCCACAAAGCCTACAATAATGTTTGTATTTATCAGACACATGTATGTTATCTTGATTAATAATTATATCCTAAGGTATAATGATACTGAAACAAAATGTTATTAAGCAAAATAGTTGTTGAAACAAATACAGATTGCAGTCAAATCTAGACACATTTTGTCACATTAATACACAAAACAATAATGCAGTTGTATTTATTCATAAATCAATCAATCTAATTGTCATCTCAGATAAATACAAGACAAAGTGTATCATTAAAACAATATTACTAACAATCCATGTAAAACTAAATTTTATCTTATATTAACAGCAGTTTTCTATTTACATTAACATGATCAGACTGTATGTTATATTGAAAAAAACAAAACTTAATAGCTTTAAAGTATAAATAGAAACTATCATAATTAAAGAAATGTATTATGACGATGTGAAAGCATTAAATGTTAGAGTAATGTGTAAGAGCAGTGTTTAAGACGAATGTGTTATAGTGATGTGTAAGAGTAATGTATAAAACAATGACAATGTGTAAGAGTATAACAGAAAAAAATGTGAGCTAAAAATGTGTTTATCAGTTGTTTAAACAGCTTATTCAACCATTATCAATCTTGACCTACATATCATTGAAATAAACATTCTGACAAAGTCTCATGAAGATCCAATCAAAACAGTGATTTCTATAGTGTTTTTAAGGTTTTCCCTTATTTGGCACTGGTGACCTAGTTTTTGACCCAAAATGGCCCAATATCGAACTCGTACGAGATTTTGTCAATATTAACATTCGAACCCAGTTTTGCTAAAATTGAGCTTAAAATGTGACCCCTAGTGTGTTCACAAAGTAAAGTTTGACGACACACAACGCCGAACAAAGACTAACCCTGTCATTTTGTGACATGTGAGCTAAAAAAGCATGTTTCAATACTTCACAATTCAATCATGACTACATGAAAACAATCACATTCATAAATTGATAATAAATCTATATTCAATATTAACTGGATCCAGATCTCACAGAGTTTCTAAAATGAAAAGAAATAAGAAATGGCAACATGACAAAGTATGGCAACATATATAAAGGCACGAGAATATGTAATGTGTGTCAAAATGATGAATGTATACATATAGTATCTAAACATACTGTACAACAAGTAATGTCAAAGAAAATGACAATTTGTGACCTTGACCGAAGTGAAAAAACTGACACACTAGGTGCCACACACAATGTCATTAAATTATGCTTATGTGTAAAGTTGTACTGGAATTCATCTAATCGTTCCTGTTTATGTCTTTCCTGAACGGAGTGTTTTAACAGACTTGCTACTAACATCAAAGTCAAAACTCACGTGAAACTACTAAACTTAAACAATTCTAGTCTGAAATATGTGTGTCAGAGAATATAGGTACAGTGTCTCACTCAACATGATAATATTCAATCATTTTGAACATGATACATATCACAAATATTACAATAATACATAAAAAATAAAAACAGTACCAAGAAAAGTTTACAAAAATAAAAAATGAATAATTTAAAACATTTGTTTTGACATATTTCATAAACCAAATAAAATATCTGCATCACATACACAAGGGATTACATTTACTCAGTTTTGTTTTCATTGGCTGAGTATAGTAAACATAGGACCAACAAATATCAGATGTCTTATAACCAACGATCACATGAACAAATTATAGTAAATTTGTTTGTTGTTAGTACTGAAACAGAAAATTTATGTAAAACAAAATTATATAAAACTTTCAAATAGCCATTAACAAAATAAATTAAATATAGAATTATAAATAAAAAATAAACAATAAAATTCTTTAAAAAGTTAAAATTTGAAGAAGAGTGGCAGATAACAATCTGGTTATAATGCATCTATGTCTTTATGTGAACCTAGCAGATACATGTATATAGAACAGTGCTTAGTCATATTAATAATCTAGCAGAAATATTTACATCTGTTGTCCACATCTCAATTATACAAGGGCCAGCCAAGAGACAAATTTAAAATATAGACCAGATTCCACAAAATCATCCAGTCTGCATTCAGACTGTGATGAAATACGACAAAATGATTCTGTATTTACATTAAGGATATACATGTATAAAACATTTTAGATAATGTCAATACATAGTTTTGTCAACCAGCTAATGATTTTAATCATAGACTAAGTTTTTCATAAATAAAAGCATGCAGGTAAATATTACTTTTTTTAGAGGCTAACAAGAACAATTTCACCTGAACCAATGACAATATAGACTTTATTTTATAACAATGAGTGCATACAAGTCACAAGGTTACTGGTACTTGTCAGCATGTACATGTTCAAAAACGATACATTAAAACTCAGTTCAATGACAATTCTATCACTTATCAGTTCTTGAAATTTTTAAAAACCTATTTTATAAATAAATCGATTTAAATATTGAGGTTTCATATTTAAAGAGCTGTAAATAATTAAGCATAAAATAATACCATTGTTCATATTTTATCAACAAATCTTCCACATTAAAAAATCAATTGATATTTATCTATCCATATACATGTAAGTCACCTGTATCTACCTCTATCTAAGAGAGTCAACTGTATATACCTCTATTTAAGAGAGTAACCTGTATCTACCTCTATTTAAGAGAGTCACCTGTATCTATCTCTATTTAAGAGAGTCACCTGTATCTACCTCTATTTAAGAGAGTCACCAGTATCTACCTCCATTTAAGAGAGTCACCAGTATCTATCTCCATTTCAGAAAATCTACCTCTATTTAAGAGAGTCACCAGTATCTATCTCCATTTCAGAAAGTCAACTGTATCTAACTCAATTTAAGTGAGTCACCAGTATCTCTCTCCTCTTTTAGAGAGCTACTAATAACAAGTATTCAACATTTCGGACAAGTTTGCATAATAATTAAAGGTGGCAACAAGTAAAAAATATTGAATAATTGAAGCACCTTAATATCATCTACATTGTACAAACTGAAGAAATAATTAATTCAATTAGGAGGACACTAACTGTTAAGTTATAATAAACTAAACTCTTAATTAGAGGATGAATCTCGACAAGGCATTTACAGAACAAGAATACATATAGGTTGGTGACTTTGAATTACACACTATTCTGCACTATAATGAATTTAGCAATGTGTGGATATGATGTCAATGATTATCATAGTCAGTATTTATACCTGCTGGTGACAATTATAAAACAATTTAAATATGAAAGAAGATATCATGCGATGCTTTCTTTAGTAATATCATAGCCTTAGCCCCCATTAGCATGGTCATAAACAAGATTTAATGATATCAAATAATTGTATGATAGCAATTCAACAAAAAATCTGACAAACACATTGAATCATAACTTGGACCTGTTTTGAGCAAATAGTCTACAAATAACAACAGAGTTCATTTTCTTGTTTTAAAAGTCAAAATATACATACCGATACATAATAATTAAATGTTAATGTATGGTGTCCTGGATAGTACAAGCATAAAGATTGTTTATCAAAATATCTTAAAAACTCAAAAGGTACAAAGCCGACATTTGATTTATACACAAAACATGTATCCAATAAATCATACCGAAATCCTCTATATTCTCAGGGTAAGACAATGAACCATCATGTAAATTTGTAGCCCTTTGTCCATTATAAGTAGACATGTAGCCCTTTGTGCCTTAAAAACAGATATTTGTTTCCAAATACTTAACATTAAAATTTGGTCCAGATGATACAAAAGATGTGTTTGAATCCTTAAAAATTAAAATCGCAAAATGAAACTTTTGATTACTGAGAATCAATCGTGAACATCATTAACAAATAAAACTGTCTGTGAGCCCTGGATGACAGATGGAGAGAGAATGATAATATATCTTATATTTGGCATTGGGTCATCCATTTTACATGCTGGCTGCCCGGATATTTCCACCAACAAAGCCTTCACCATCCATATAGAACTTGTCACATTTATGAGGAAGTTTGGTGTGAGTTAATGCTAGTTCCATGCATTCTTCAGCAAAGAAATTACGCATATCTGTGTCAAACACATTCTCCAGATATCTGTAAAGACAGGAGATCATAATTATAAGATCCATGGTAAAACTGAAACCCTATTTACTAAAAACACAACTTTCTACACATGTTAAAATTACATATATCACTAAACACTGTATCATGTTAACAATGGTGGGTTGTATCTAACTATTAGTCACTTGACAATTTACTTAAGTAAAATCATGAAGATGAGCGTAAGCTTAGGCTTGCATGGTCATGTTTTTTTCTAGACGAATTATACTTATGAGTATTAGTTTATTATAGCTGTTTGCGGGTATATAGTGTAGTGTCTATTACTAGTTTGGCTAATCCTGGCCATTTGATTGGCTAATGGTGATGACTGAATCTATTAATAGTTGACAGGTAAGTAAATCATGAAGGCATTGCCTAGATAAGTTGTTGTGTGGCTATTTGAAGTTCAATGTGGTAGTATGATAGTGCTCAGATTTATGGTGAATTCATTAACATTTAGGATTGATTCTATTTGATTGATGTAGGGCATGATATTACCATGTGCTTGTGAACTATATACATGAATTTATTCATTTGTCAAATACTCATGATTGTCATTATAATGTGTATTACTCATATCATATAAATATTTTATACTCTCCTTAATGGAGCATTGAATAAAATATACAGTCAATATCCTTTATGAAACAAGAGGGCCAAGATGGCCCTATATCGCTCACATGACAATCACTGTTCACTCATTAAAACATTGTTTTGAACCGGTGACCTAGCTTTTGACCCCAGATGACCCATGTTAGAACTTGTCCTACATATAAATAAGACAAACATTCTGACAAAATTTGGTGAAGATCCAATCAAAACCATGAAAACTACAGCATATACAAGGTTTTCCTAAGATTTGACCTCGTGACCTAGTTTTTTACCCCAGACGATCTATGTTCGAATTTGTCTTACATATCATTAAGACAAACATTCTGACTAGGTTTGGTGAGGATACAATCAAAATTTGACATCTACAGTGTTAATAAGGTTTTCCTAAGATTTGACCTTGTGACCTGGTTTTTGAACCTAGGTGACCCATATTTGAACTTGTCCTTAATATCATAAAGACAAACAATCTGACAAGGTTTGGCCAAGATCCAATTAAGACCATGACATTTAGAGCTTTTACAAGATTTTTACCTAAGATTTGACCTTGTGACCCAGTTTTTGACCCCGGTTGACCCATGTTCAACCTTGACCCACATATCATTGAGGCAAACATTCTGACAAGGTTTGGTGAAGATCCAATTAAAACTGTGACATCTACAGTGTGTTAACAAAGTTGTTCCTATGATTTGACCTGGTGACCTAGTTATTGACCCCAGATGACCCATATTTATACTTGACCGTTATATCATTAAAACAAACGATTTGACAAAGTTTGGTGAAGATCCAATAATAACTGTGAAATCTACAGTGTTAACATGTTTTTTCATAAGATTTGACCTAGCGACCTAGTTTTTGACCCAAGATGACCCATGTTCGAACTCGTCCAAGATATTATGAAGACAAACATTCTGACAAGGTTTCATGATCATCCAATCAAAACAAAGACTTCTAGAGTGTTCACAAGGTTTTCCAGCAATTTGCCCTAGTGACCTAGTTTTTCACCGGAAATGACCCATTATCAGACTTGACCTACATATTATTAAAATAAACATTCTGACAAAGTTTCATGAAGATCCAGTTAAAACAGTGATTTCTAAAGTGTTCACAAGGTTTTCCCTTATTTGGCCCTGGTGACCGAGTTTTTTACCCAAAATGGCCCAATATCGAACCTGTCCGAGATTTTGTTGATATTAACATTCTGACCCAGTTTTGCAAAAATTGAGCTAAAAATGTGGCCCCTAGTGTGGTCACAACATAAAGTTTGACGACGCACGACGCACACCGCATGACGCCGGACGGAGAGTGATCCTAATAGCTCACTTTGTCACTTTGTGACATGTGAGCTAAAAATGGTGTTAAACCCACTGAAATGGTCATGTTTTAAATGCACACAAGTCATTCAGAGAGAACACGCATCTTACAGGCAGAGACTCATTTCAAGAAAACTCATTTTACATCAATTATCAAACTATTAGACTTGCTGAAATAACAAGAAAGGTAGCAACCTGTGATATCAGCAAATACATGTGATGTAATTACAGTTTTATCAAGATAAATCCAGTCCAGCTATGAACACATGAATCAATAGATCCATAGACATCTATTCAGGCCCTTAATCAGTCAGGACTTTTTTCATCAACAAACAAAGAATATTTCATGAAAAAAATATGGATGTGAGTATGTTACGACTAGCCATCTAAACCAAAACTTGTTTGAATAATTATCTGGTTAACTGAACAACAATAGAAAGATCTTTGCATTCAGACAATCTGCAAACAATCAATGGAATTTAATTGTCAGATTATTGATAGTACCAGCTGAAAGTTGGATATTAAAATGGATAAACAATAAACCATTTACTTTCATTGAAAAAATAGACTCACCGTCTAAGAGGTAAAATATGAGAGATTGGTCCATCCCATGTAGTGAGGAAATCTTCCACAATATGATGTAACCTAGCTGGCTTAGGTAAATGTTCCTTTTTTGATTTGTGAAGCATTTGCTTCTCTGAAAAATTGAAAAAAATGTGTTTTTTTCTAGAAAATATGAAAACAGAAACTTTCATAAGTCTTAAAGTTCAACACAGATAAAAGAGAACCAGATTTACTACAGCATATAATAGATGAAACTCATGAAAGCGTAACAGATGAAAGCGTAACAGATAAAGGACTTCTTCACTTCAGTTGAAACTCATTTTATCAAATGCTCTCATATTGTAATCCCGCTAATGTTGACACAAGTACAAAGACCCAAATTTTATCCTTCTTTTTAATTACTTCAAATGCATGTATTTCAAATTTGTTATTTCAGATCTTTCATCTATCAATGTAGATCTATGCTCTCCCAAATATAGATTTTCAACTATAAAATAACCATCTATGTTGAACCCATTAAATTGACCACTAACAAAAGAATTGTTGCATCTTACCTTTAACAAACACTTACTCGCAAATTGATATTTAATTATTGATGGCTATGTAAACATCTTTAGTGTCAATGGTTACCATTATAAAACTGATGCAAATATTTCGGACAGAATCATGCATTAAACAATGATTAACGTGACACATTTGCTCAATTACAAATGACTCGAACAGGTTGCTTGTCACTGAAATTTTCCAGATCTTATAACCCATCACCACCAAATCACATGATTGCATGATTATAACAACACTCCGATGACATCTCTAAAATTTCAGCACAGTTTTTAAAATTCTCTGATAAATTCATATACAAACAATTTTGTGAAGTCCCCTAAGCTTCAATATATCAAGTTTCTATTGTTAATCACAATGACAACATCAAACTTTCCCACCTGACAGACAAAACACATCTAAGTATAACCACAGTCTCAATTGTCAACATTTCTAGAAAAATATCTCCCCTTTTAGATTTGGGAATGTTAAATGTCAATGAGCACTTAAAATCATGAAATAAAGCATTACCAGCATCCAATTGAATCAATCCTCCCACTGAACTTTTATTGATAAATCATATGATAAACACCATAGGCACACGATTCCATGATTTTTATATGTTTACAGACGTTATTTTTCAATTTCACACATCAAACAACGCAAATCTGTCGAAAGAAAAATCTTCAATTTTTTCCTTTATTGAGTGTATAAAAACACCAAGGTAGTGCAGTCGCCATCTTTTCGATCGACGTAAGTGACAAAATAAGCGTGGGTCCCTGCTTTCCTTCTAATCTACACATGCTTTCCGGGAACCTTGCTTTTTTATTTGTAGTGTGCCCCAACTTTAAACGTTTTGAAAACTTTTAGAAGGAAAGCCGGGACCCATGCTTATTTTGTCACTTCCGTCAATCAAAAAAATGGCGAGTTCACTACCTTGGTCTTTTTAAAACTTTCAAATAGGGAAAAAATTGAAGATTTTTCTTTCGACAGATTTGCGTTGTTTGATGGGTGAAATTGAAAAATAACGTCTGTAAATGTATAAAAATCACGGAATCAAGTGCCTATGATAAACACTGGCAACTTTGTTTAACAGTAATTCAAGAATTTCTCAAAATGCATGAACACTACTATCATATTCTTCACGTTAACCCACAAACCCACACTGGGGCTAGTAAATTTCTATTCTATACACTGGCAATAAGAAACCTCATACTTTGTTTTACAGTAATTCAAGAATTTCTCAAAATGAATGAACACTACTATCACATTCTTCATGCTAACCCACTAGCCTACACTGGGGCTATAAGTAAATTTCTATTTGGGCTAGTGAACTTTCTCAAAATTGTGTATTCGGGCTAGAGGTAAATTGTCTATTTTCAATGGTCCACTGATGGTTCGTGCTAGTGCTTTTTAAAAATTAGTTCAAACACTGCTATCATTAAAATCTTGTAATTTAAAATCAAAATAAAATTAAAGTGCAAATAACAGATTTTTGGACAGAAAATTCTGCTCAGGACATATGACCTTGACCAGGAAACTTTCAGTGAAGTGATCTTGACCAAGAATGTGTGACTCTGACCTTCAATCCAAGGTCAGATAATGAATTTTTGACTCAGAAACAACTGAAACAATGAATATATGAAGAACTCATAGATCATACGATAACATTCATTAAATTCACTATCAATAAATCAGGTTCACACATATCCTTTATTCTAAGTACTTGTACTTAAGTAAGGAAGAAGAGAGATTTTTATCATGCAATGGAGCAATCAAATATTGAGTTCCTTTATCACAAATTTTTATCTAAATTAACTGCAAATAATATCAAACACTTAGTGAAATGTTTCATTTATATACATGGTTTAGATTTACTCCCATAAATGTTAAGCAATATTTTGCCACTAGCATTCACCCTACCTACTGAGGTCAAATAATGAATCAACAAAATACAAAACAGAAAATTGATGGTTATAATTAAATTTTGTAACTTTATGAACAGGAATATTCAATACTTGTTTTATACAGTGGAAGGAAATCAATAACAAACAGTCTACCAGTGCTGCATAAAACATAACCTCTAAATACGGAACCACTTTGTATCATGAAATATTTCTGAATCCTAAATATCCGTTAAGGTTTATTACCACTATATTAAGATAGAGCGATCCATTTTAAGACACAAATCACTAGGTGAATGAACAAATCAGTCTGAGATATGCATCTAAATGTCTATGAATACAAAATTATACAAACTACCCCATACAGATCTGAATGATAAGAAGGAAATTTTCCAAGATAATTGTATTATGAAAACAAAAACAAGCTTCAGCCTGCAAGGATTGTTCCACAATAATATGTCAGGTTTATGACAGACATTCAATATCAGAAGGTTTAAGTACGCAAATTTTAAAACTTTTCTGATAAAATTCTCAAAATAACTGCTAACTAAATTCAAATCACAGCATTATAATATAGGAAAAAAGATATTTTATTACTCCAAATTCAACAGGGATAAAAAAATGATTTTTTCCAATAAATAAAATATCACCTATTCGAATTTCAATTTAAAAAGGTAACAAATACATTTTCTATCAAAATCTTTTGAAATATTCTTATTTTCTACAATTCATATGTTAATAACAAACAATTTGAATGTTTCATCATGGAATCAATAAAATGTAAATCTTGTCTTGTTTATTTCAATGACTACGATCAGTGATTTTTTTCACTATATTTATTGCCGAATATGGGCAGTTTCCCCTAGCAAAATTTCCTTCATTTTCCCCCTAAAATGGCCAGAATTTCCCCCTAAAAAGAAGTGTTTTCCACATGATCATTCAAAAAGAAGAAAATACAACAGTTTTCACACTATTGTCACAAATTACAGTGTAGTAATATTTATATTTATGATTTGAACAACTAAATTAATCACATATTCCATAGAAATAAATGTTATTATATATTTCCAATTTGAAATTTGATGCGCTAAATTTCCCCTTTTGATGGGCATGGGTAGTGAGAAAATTTTGGAAAAAAATCACTGATGATGGAAATATATTAACTTGCAAACAGGATCAAATCACTATTAATATGTGATAGAGTGAGTAATAACATTTCAAAGATGTTAACACTCAAACTTGAGACCTAAGGTTATGTTACAAAAGGGAGATAATCAGTTTCACTTTCTGGCTTCATGCATGCAGTTAGGCTTCATTTGGAGGTTAGTTTTGTCCACTGTATCAGATTTGTGCAGAATTTCAGAAATACTGCCTGCAGCTCACCTAACCAGATTTACTAGATTCAGTACCTTGTTCTCCGCATGCAACTCCTCCCCACAAATTATCAGTGGTTGGGAGGATGAATGCCTTTTAAGATGGATCGGTCACAGAGGACATGAACCCTGTATTGGGTTTGACACACAAACTCTGAAGTCTGTCGGCCCAATACTCTACCAAGTGGGAGGGCAATTCAGTAAGAATTAAATATTTGTCGTGAGAAATAATTTGAAACCAGAACCAGTATTCAAGCCTCATTTCAAAATTATGATAATTAGTAGGCTGAAATGAATCAGAGGTCTAAGCTTCTATCTCTAGTCTGTTATGCTTACCTGTAGGAAGCTTTTCATAGTAATACAAGCATGGATGTAAGAAGTTGGACTGATGCGCCTCTGAAGGGTCACCTGTGGCTCGGTCAAGACGGAAGATATCATTCCCAGGTGCTGAGAAGGAGAGACCATACTGAAGGTTAATGACTATGATCCTTGTTGCTTCATGTCCTGAGGTCTCAACTAATTCATCTACCAAGTTCAGAGGGAATTCTTCCAGATAAGTAAATGTATCATTGCTGAAACAGTATGATAAAATGTAATAGTTATATATCTATTACAGCTCAGACAATAAAACTTAATTGATTACCTACTGTACATCTCGTAAACACACATCAGAGAAAGGTATTTTCTCAATAAATAATTATATGTGTCATCCTGAAATGTACACAACTAACACCAAAAACACAACATGCTGTCAGAATAAATGATTCAAGCATTTTATTTTTTATATGGTGTATTATTGAATTTATATTTATACAAAGTTGTTTTTTTGAATATATTTCAATGTTCAAGGTTGATAGAGAAAATACATGTCATAAAAGTACATATATTCTTTTTTCATTACAGAAATTCATATGTAAAAACAATTTTTTTCACAATAAATTTCATTATATTCAGTTTGTGTCATCATTATTGTCAACTAAATCAGTTTTATACTGTTTTTGTGAAGTCTTAGGATGATTAATTCTTAAGCTGATTCAATTTGCATTAATTTAAGACAACATTAGGCTTGCCAAAAGAACATTATAATACATGCATCCTCAATTAAATGAGCAAGTAGAATAATTCAAAACAACCAAAATAAACAAAAATTATCCTATCATGTATATACCGGGTAAAAACTAAGGACAGAGTGATTTTCACCCAGGAAACAACTATGTTATAATAAATGAAGATACATGTAATTTACCTGTGGAGAATAGCAACATCGGCAAGGACAGAAAACATCTGATACATTCCTGATGCTTCATTAACTCTACGCAATATATGAGTCAGCAGTTGAGAGATGGGTGCGGTAACAGAAGGCCATTTGTTACCATGGTAACGCCACTCCATTAATCTGGATAAGGCTTGAGCTGTAAACATATATCATAATAACAGTACAGTTGACAGCTGACCCTGTCACAGACTACAGTACTCTTACCTGATCCACCTATACTGTGGAATCATTAATTTACGTTGGGGATTTAATTTCGTGGATTTCGTTGGTCTGCTCATCCACAAAATCAAATCCCCACGACTTCGAATGCAGAGATTAGGCATTTCTTTAAAAAAAAAAAAAAATCCTGGAATTTATGTTCCACTTGAAATAGCGATTTTAGTGAAAACCACGAAAATTGAACCCAACAAAAATGATTGATTCCACAGTATCTAGAGATTATTTCACACCTTGAAACTTCAAGATTCATTGATTCTTTGGTAAGGTACATATGATGTCATGAATACAATCAGACTGCAACGAGATGTAAGTGCCATGCCCATGTCTCAAACCAGTAACTTATCAATGCCCTGCAGTCAACCAACTAATTTAACTACATTGTATAATATAAGTAGGTACTTCAGGACTATTAGTCTAAAGGTAACTGCAGAAATAGAATCATTGACTGCTAAAAACCTTTCAATTTCAACCTTGAACAGCTTTTCTAACACATGCACCTCAGTGATATACATATTGGTGATAATAACCACAGCAAATTTATACTTTTACTTCTTACAGCTTTAGTATCAAGAAAATCAAACATGAGGCAATCTCACTGATCAAAGGAAATACGAGTACCGGTAATTGTTTAAATTTTGAGAGTACTCTTCCAGTAAATGATTTGGACCAATCTACTCATCTAACTGATGTTATCAAACTAATGTACATAACATTTAAATGAAAGATGTATAAATTAAACAATAACTGAGCACTGTGTTTAACATGTCCAAACACAGAATGTACAATCAAACCTGTGTTAGCAGCCACCTCTGAATAAAGACCACATCTAAATTGACCACCTCTAAATAAAGGTCACCTCTAAATAAAGACCACATCTAAATAAAGACCACCTCTAAATAAAGGCCACCCTGTGAATAAAGGCAATTCTTTTAAAAACCATTATTGATTATATTGTTAATATGATCTCTGAATAAAGGTCACCTATCAATAAAGGCCACACTTTGTCTTTCCCATGGATGGCCTTTGTACACAGGTTTTATTGTATTGAAGTCTTACCAGTATATCTAAATCCATGAATAAATCCCCCAGCAGATTTACGGAAATCCACAGAATGTGAAGCAGTACCAACAATAAACATTCCTGGGTTATCAAACGATTCATAATTATAGTTGATTTTTGGATACTTCTTGGACCTTCCTTTTGGATGGGAAATTTTTACTGATCTAAATTAAAGAAACAAAATCTCATAATTACTGGTGACTGAAGTAACTAAATCTTCATGTAGGCATGAATTCAAGGTAATTTAATATTATATATAAGTATTAAAAGATGCTTTTAGAAATTTGACATTTGAATACAATTTGTTCCTACTTAAAATAATAAGTCATATTCAGAGATATGACAAGTTACGACATATCATAAATACATAAAATAATCAAAATACAGATATTAAGTCATAGGTACTTCATAGACACTACTCGGTGGCCAAAAGGTGCATAATTAAGTCTGGTCTTTCACAGTCTTTCAAATACTCCCAGCTGGAATACAATCAAACAAATGTAGCTGGTTTATAAATCTTAAGAGCAGATTTATGTGGTTGTGGGTGATCATCAGAAACTCTAACAGTCCAACATTATACAAGACAATTACTGTGTAAAATGAACAGACACTCTATCAATGCCTGCACTTTACAAGATACCTTTCTAAATGGATGAGCTCATGTATTGAGTCCACTTACTTATTGAATATATCTGTATCAAAATGAAAACCCAGACATCTGATGATTCTGTCATATGGTTCTCTCATGGCAAAATTATCAAAGTCCTCTTCACCTTGTTCCATGAGGTTATTGTCTTCATCTCGGATAGTGAGAGTTAGCTTACCATCTTCTGTTTTAACAATACCTACTTCATTTATAGAGGCTTCCAATACACCATCTAAAGACTTCAACTGATATGTATCCAATAACTCATTGTTGATAGCTCTGAAAAGAATGAAATATTCATACATGTACAACAGACAGGAATAACCAGCTGATTTTATGCACCAGATGAGTTATCAAGTTGTACCAACAATCTGTCAGTTTTATGGTGAAGTGTCTACTTGCAGGAGAGATACTTTAGTATTACACTACGCTAACTATCTGGTCACTGCAACCTGACACCCACCCACATTACCTTCCATGGTCCTGTTAACATAATACTAAGCTAACATACAATGTACCTCATCTAGTCACAACACCTTATAAGTCACATTATCTGACATCTAACTACATTTACCTCACAGCTATCTACATTAATTAATATGACATCTTAAACTACATTAATATGACAACTATCAACATTAATATGATATCTAACTACATTAACCTGACACCTATCTACATTAAATTATGACATCTATCTACATTAATATATCATCTAACTACATCAATATGACATATATCAACATTAATACGACATCTAACTACATTAACCTGACACCAATCTACATTTATATATCATCTAACTACATTAATATGACATCTAACTACATAAATATGACACCTATCCACATTAATATATCATCTAACTACATTAATATGACATCTATCTACATTAAACTGACATCTAACTACATTAACCTGATGACTATCTACATTAATCTGACAATTATCTACATTAATATGACACCTATCTACATTAATATGACATCTAACTACATTAATATGACATCTATCTACATTAATATGACATCTAACTACATTAATATGACATCTAACTACATTAATGAGACATCTATCTACATTAATATGACACCTATCTACATTAACATGACATCTAACTACATTAATCTGACAATTATCTACATTAATATGACATCTATCTACATTAATATGACATCTAACTACATTAATATAACACACAACTACATTAATATGACATCTATCTACATTAATATGACACCTATCTACATTAACATGACATCTAACTACATTAATCTGACAATTATCTACATTAATATGACATCTATCTACATTAATATGACATCTAACTACATTAATATAACACACAACTACATTAATATGACATCTATCTACATTAATATGGCATAAATCTACATTAATATGACCTCTAACTACATTAATATGACACCTATCAACATTAACATGACATCTAATCACATTTATTAAAGCTGACATTTCTATCTTCAATAGCCCTGATGCCTAGCCAAACACTAACAATTGATATACCACAGCAAAGCGCCAGACATTACACAAGATGATCAAAGGCAATACACCACTACAGACTTACTTCAAAATCTGTGATAAAAACAACCCAGACACTTGTACAAAACTTCTACAAGAAATGGAGAAAAAAATTGAGATTTTCACCAAAACGTCACAACCACTTTCACATTGTCTCTGCCAGGAAGAAATACACTCCATTGTAAGTTTTTTGCTGAAAATTTGACTGTTTCTTCAAAACAAATTTGACACACAAGCTACAAATTTGGAAAGTTTTGCTTGAGAAATGCATTAAATAAATTGATTTAATTCAAGGTTAAATGAAACAGGGAAATGAGCAATCTCGTACATTCCCATAAACTAATTGTACTCATTATAATTCTGAGAAAATGCAAATGTTTGCAAACATCAAGATAACCAGTCAAATATTCTCAGAAATTATGCAAAATGTGTGAGGGTGATGTTTTTTTAAAATATTCATTGTTTTTAGTTGTACAGTCCTACGCCTACAGACACACTCTCCTTAATTATTTAGACTTCTAAACTGTGTTTTCTAGGAAGGATTTACCACCATTATTATCAAATAATGATCACTATTCCCTTTCGGCATGTTTACTTACATACAGTATGGATGACAGAAAATTTTGTAAAGGAGTGTCTCACTGCCTGAAACCAGCCAAGGAAAATATTATCACTCCATGTGATGTATTTATACAATGGACTGTGCTTAATAATTGGGCAAAATGGTACATACTAAATGCATACATCATATAAATTAACACTAGATTGGATCAAATATATAAATACAATTCTGTATAAAAAAAACAATTCTGAATTACATTGATAAATCTTATTTGAAACATTCATTAAAAAAACTGAACCAATCCCGTACAATAATTTCCTGATTTGTCAAACAAAAGTCTCAAATGGCATCACCAGTACATAAAACCATCCTAACAATTCAGGCTTGTATTACAGTGGAATGTTACACTTCCGTTAAATGTTCCAAAATTAGATTTTTAAGTTGAAAATAATACCAAAAGAACAATTTAGATAATTTGACATGGAGAAAATATTTTCAGCATTCACCAACATATTTAGAATAATCTTATTCAGATTCTGCAACATATTAGACATCATCCATATTTATAGTAATAACTTCAGGAAATAAGATGCAATTAAACCTTCAGAAATTGACAAGAAATTGCTGTAATTTGTGTGTTTTCTCCAGAGAGCATTTATCTGACGTTTTCATCTCTATGACATATTTCAACTTTTTAAGCTCTATACACTCACAAGAGGATAAAGCCATTTATTAGCCAGAGTTACAGAGGGATTTCCTGTGACATCCTGTGGCTAACTAGAGAGAACAATGGCTGACAACTCTATCTGCTGGTTATAACAGGAAGTAGGACATTCATATAGTATATAGAATATCACTCAATCATGCTTAGTTTAAAGTGAAATTGCAATCAGAATGAAGTATGATTTGTGTGTGACAGTGTAATATTTTAGTTGAGGTAATTTGACTACAAGATAAGCAATATGCTATTCTTATACACAAGGTACAATTAGCATCAATCAATGACTATGATAAAGCAGACCAAGTATTTTAATATCAAACAAGGAAACCATCCTCATTGTTTATTTTAGTAAAACTTAGAAATACCATCTTATCATCCTTGCACTTTAATAAATCATTGCCAACAACTAAATAGAATTTTACCACAAATTGTATAAATTATACAAGGGTGTGATTCATTGCTGATCAAAACAGAGGAAATTATATGTGTCTTGGGCAAAGTTCTAAAAATAGAGTAATTGGACAGATTTGAGCACAAGAAATTCTACCAGCAATCTTGATGAATCATGATTTGTTCAATGACCATTTAAAGAAAATGGGATATACACCCCACTACACCCTATTAGATTTTCCCAACTAACTGAAATGTTTCACACAAAGTGACTGTCCATGGAATTCCTGTGGAATATATAGCCTTTAGGGATGAATATGTCATTTGTACAGACAATGGTCTGAATGATAAAGCAATGAAAATCGACATGATCGCATTAAATGTCACTAAAATGAACAGTTTGTATTCTGACATACAAGTGATTAATACGTCACCAATAACATAATAGGATAGAGAGCACAAACAATGGAACTACATGTATATCTAATGGTGTTTATATTTAACATTGACTGTGTTCGTATTTAATGTTGACTGTGTTTACATTTAATATTGACTGTGCTTTTTTACATGGTCTTGATGACTATCAATTTTTGGCAATAGGACAAAAGTGGCTATAAATAGTATAATTTGATGGCAATAATGGTTTCAGGAAATACCTGTTATATCATGGGTCTTCTTTTGCATTTTGATTTGACCTTCAAAAAGGAACCAGACTAAATTACTGGTAAGGCACAATTTCGATTTGGGGAAATATTGCAGAGTATTAATCCTGAGATAAAATATTACCAAGAAAATATCAAGTAGTCACAACACACAATGCAAGTACACACAATTGAACATAGACTTGATCATTACGTTGTGCTAATTGGTTGTAGACTTTTGAAAAAAGATGGTATCTTACACTTAGATTAATCCTTCAATGAATGGTTATATTTACAATATATCTATATACTCTTAAAACATAAATAATGGTGGAATGACTCTGGTTACAGACTGGATATATTAGAATAAGAAATGATTCCATACGTTGTCATGTAGACAATCCCTACAGATATTAAACAAGAAGGAGACAATTCTGTAATACATTTATATGATCAAGACACTCCTTAAAACAATGACTAGAAAATACTTGAGACATAAACTGGGCAATACTAAACTAATTCCCCTTGGATTTAAGACTCCTAGATGTATGATGTATGTTTGTATTAACATAATATACTGATAAATTCTTCCCTTCAACTGAACATTGTTGGTGAATACAATCAAGATAAATGTGCAAGAGATTTGTGTCTTGGGATTAATATCTCATTTACAAGTCCTGGAAGAATGGAATAGAGTTTTACACTTATACACTAGAAGCAACCATGTTTTGAGTGATTACGGTAATAGATTTCCATGTTAAAACTCATCTTTTGATAATCATACAATAAAATGGAATCTATCAAACATCATTCTATATACAATGTAACTTGTCTGAATATTCTTAAAAAGATAGATATTTCAGCAATCTGTCAAGTAAAAGTGAAATTCAAGAGGAGAAAAATATGTTTAAAAATCACAGAGCAAGATAATCTCAGGATTTTTAACATTATTATAAACAATTACACTGAAGTACTGAAAAACATTGAATAAACCTAATTACAATGTAGTAATTTTTGATAAAAAACTACATGTATGTATATAAAAATCTGATTTTATTTACCTGAGATCACCAACATAATGTGTTGCCCATGACAACCGTACCCTTGACCTTGCAACCATATGAATCATGTTCGTAGCACCATATATATGTGTAGCAGTTTCAAAAGCAGAGTTACCTCGACCTGTGTAATACATGCACAATATTATGAAACATTTTTATGAGCCTTTCATATTAAAATTGAGTTACAATAATTTTGCCGCTTAAAAACTTTTCAATGCTTTAGTGATTTATTTGGCCGCAAGCTTTAGTTTCAACATAGATGGCATCTTTAAACTGCAGTCAGAAGAGCAATTGAGATTAAAGTTTGGTATCTTTGGGTCAATTGGAAAAGGATTACAAGTAGCAGACGTCATTTTAAAGGGTGACTTAGGCCCAAGAGACATTTCAAAAACTGCTACCATCTCCCTGAAAAATCAGATCATTAATTATCTAAGTAGATGACAAAATGTAGGAGAAATATTGACACATCAATCCTGGACAAGGAACAGCTTTTCAAATTAGAGATCAATAGTAATTACTGGGTTTTTACAAGACATCTACTTTACTATCCACAATGGAAACAAGATTTACTAAATTTATATACTATAACATATATTATATACTATAACACTATATTATATAGAACCAAAATAATATATCATGGTTATGTTTTATAAACCATTATAATACTATTCAGATGAATAAAACAAAATCTTCAGTAAAGGAATACAAAAGTGAGAGAACATTTCGAAACCATTCTTTTTCTTGTTGAATTATGTGTACAGAATAATTAATTTCTCTAGAGTCTATCCTGATGTAAAGTTAATAACTGTAGGAAATAGTTACCCACCAACACAATTAAAATGTGTTCAGACATGCAAGGTTCTCCCATGTAACTGAGAGCTTTTAATTTGTGTTTCCTATTATGAAGAAAAATGAGAATGGTATAATTGCGAGAGGCAAAGGGAACAATGTAATCTTCTACCACAACTCTGTGGAGAGTTCCATAAGATTATTCCTTGTAATTTTGGGGGAGTAAATATGACAGTTTTTAGGGAAAACATATTATCTAAAAGATGGTACAAGAAGTAGCTGGAAGGCCAGGAGTTAATAAATTTCCACATTTTCATCCACCATACAGAAATGAAAACTGTCTCCGAAGGGTATAATTTGGTTATACATTCAAAGTAATTATCACAAATTTCCAAAATGTAATCACATTCTTCTCCATCAATTCATTAAATAATTATCATGGCTGCATCTTCTGAGAGACAAGAATATTTAAAGCCAGCCTGGTTGCTCGTCTGTTTGATTATTTGTTCGTTTGATTATGTGTTCACTATCATACAGTGGAATCTCGTTGGCTGGAACTAGATAAATTCAAACATCCCGGAAAATTAGAACGCATTCTCCGATCCTGATTATTCTTGTTCTTGTTATATGTTCGATATAGTTCTACTCTGAATGGCTAGAACCACATAAACTTAAACACTTAAACCCAAAAAAGGTCCCTTGCCCAATATTTACTCTGTTATTCATACATCTCGGTCGTACAATACATTTTCACGACTTCAGAATGATTGGCATTCAAAAATCACTAGATAAATGACACGGCACATGAAACTGACACACAAATTGTGAAGATAAAACTTATATCAATAACAATTGTTTGAATTTGTTTTCACCTTTGAACGTAACATCAATAATTATTGTGTTCCTCTACGAATATATTTTGTAATTATATTTGATGAGTGATGACTTTGTAATTACTTGCGAAATAAGCATACAACAATGATTACAAAATTACAAGATTAATGGCTTGTATACAAAATAAATTTTCCTAAACTGTATTTTATTATATAAGATATCACTACAAACAACATGAACACAGAACACAATAAAAAAATATACAAGTGTTTGATTTCGGAAGACTAGAACTCCAGAAAACTGGAACTGATTAAGAAAGTCCCTGCAAGTTTGAACCAATGAGAGTCTGCTGTATACCGTATACATACCAAGTATGAGAACTGTTTGACCTTCATAATCATCTGGATTCAAGGACATTGTTTCATAACCATCCACATATTCCATACCTTCAACATCAGGTATGGTAGGTTTAGCTACACCAGTGGCTACAATCAGTTTACTGAAACGATACAAATAATTTGAATTGATTTAATTTTCCTCATCTTGACGTCATTAGTTTGTTAAGCTAAACTTATTTACTGTAATTACAGAGTAGGATCAATGATTGTAAGATATTGTTCAGAATGTCACATTTCATGTAGCTCATGTTTACAGGCATTCAATTAAAATACAACATGAACTACAGTAAAACCCTGAATACTGTATTTTCATTTATTTTCGTTGGGCTCAATTTTCGTAGTTTTTACTAAAATGGCTATTTCTTGCAGACATAAATAATCAATGATATTGATTTTTTAAAAGAAATGCTTTATCTCTGCATTTAAATTTGTGGGGATTTGAATTCGTGGATGAACCGACCCACAAAATCCATGAAATTAAATCCCCAACTAAAATTAATGATTTCACAGTATTCGTTAAAGGATCATCTGAAAACCACAGGTTTCCCCAACTAAAATTAATGATTCCACAGTATTTGGTTTTCAGAATGAATTTTCTTTCATGATTTTTTCCCATTAAATTTCAATATCTGAACAATGATGGGAGCATAATTAGCCTATAATGATGTGATTTCTGTGAGATAATTCACCTTTAATTTCGGCTTGATTTATGAACTGCATTAATGATATCATAATTTGACTTTATTAAGAGATTAACATGAAATGTGTTCAGGGAAGGACCCTCAAAACATGGGGGGGGGGGGATATCTTGATCAGTCATGATGTTAATATTTTTACATGTACTTCAGAATTAACTTGTATGTTATCTCCCTTTATTTTCATAACATGGTTTTTTATGGTTTTATACAACATAAGCTAGATATACTTTACCCTTGGTTTACAGAGACCAAGGATAATCTGAAATAAAGAGTTCACAACAATCAACAATGCTGAATCTAGTATTTTGGATGTCAGCCCGGACTCTTCTATTCCTCCACCAACTATGTCTTATTGCTGACAACAAGACTCCATAATGATCACACAGGAATACAACATGATTCCTATACCTTGACAACACATCACTGAGTTGTTCAACTTACATTAATGACTAGTATGATATGCCCTGCCACACCATTACACTTTCTGCACGTAACATTAAGCATGGGGTTTGACACCACAATCTGCCTAACATTTCTTTTGTCAATGCCACACCTTCCATCCATCCAATCTACTCACCAGTGCAAAGTACAACTTATCACTGATCATACAAACATTGTAGATGATCCCACACAAACAGTAATTACAAAAATGGCCCCATCATACAATTGTTGATGAACTGCTAAAAAATCATCAATTTACCAAATCAGTTTACAATTTTCTTGACTATCAGAATACATCTCTACAGTAGAAAAACATCTGAAAATGCCAAATGCATAGAGCAGTCTCCACTTAAGATCTTGATACAGTCAATGCCAATGATTTAATATCACAGTTAACAGAAATAGCATGAAGAAAAAACATTTCAGTTTATCAAATAAAAGACAAGCTTGATAGACAATTCATTTATGACACTAAATCAACAGAATGGATGATTCATTAAATTATCAAACAGGAACTTAACCATACCCAAAATGTCATACAAAACATTAACATTTAGCCAAGCCTTCATATCAAAGTAAAAAGGATTTTAACAGCAGTATCTATTTTAGACTTTCACCATTTTAAATTTACAAGTGACAGGAATTGTCACAAAACCAGGCCTTCATTCTCCAGACTTGAGAAATGTAGGAGGTGTTGCACAAAGAAGAGTATTTTACTATCATATATGCACAAAGTAAACTAACTGGACCATCGATGAATCCATCAAATAAAATCGAATAATTAAACCTGGAAGATATGAGCTGGAGAACTTAGTGACATTATAGTTCTGTTGAAATTTGGTTGAAATCACTGGAGAAATGTAGAAATGCATCAAAGAAGAAATTTAGGACACAAAATTAACAAAGGGCCATAAATCTGCAAAATATGATCTAATCACAAATAACCTGGAGAATGTGCCCTTGGCTACTGGTGTCCCTTGAGAAATGTAGGAGGAATAACAAACACAAGAAATTGTTGAAAAGCACTCTGCCCCACCCACCCAATGTCTGCTCGCGGCTCTGCAGCTAACATTCTCCAATCCAATAACAAGTATTTTCCTTTGGAAAACCTGGTTAAAAAACAAAATGTGACACAGTGTGAAGTTGTATAGAATGTTGCAGTGACCATAACCTTCACCCTAGGACCCCAAAAACAATCCTAAGCTACGTATATGTATGACCATTCTTTGATATCAACTTTCAAATCAATAGGCAGAAAGCAGTTAAGTGTTTGCATCTGTCAAACTACATATACATCCACTAATACTTGTATAGCCAGGTCTTAAAAAGCATTATTAATTAAAGGAAATTAGTATCAAGGACACATTGTTTGTCTATCAGACAATTGCAACAAAAAGCATCCTTCAGAGATCAGCTAACTGTTCAACATTTCTTACAAGTATCAATGACAGGCAAAGCAAATATCAATAATTTTCAAAGATGCATTACAGTTAAACCTCTCCAGAGTGGCCCTCTGTATAGCAACATCCTCTCTATAACAACACCTTCAAAATTTCCCTCAGCTGATATTTACTATAAATTTAACCTCTGTAGAGCAACAACCTCTAAACAATGGTCAATTATAAGTATTACTCTACAGAGGTAGTACTGTATACACACGTACATGACATTTTTCGGACAAACAAAACTTATGTAAATTCTTATTGAAACTGCTCAGAACATTTCACACTTAATTTTCACATATTTCAGATACACATATAATTATATCACAGACAATTTACCTAAATAATGTTCTTGTGTTACCTTAGGTAACCAGTATTAATCTACCCTCTCATGATGTCTTCTATCTCATTTAATAAATACTTTTATTTCAAGTCAATATATATATATACAACACTTACAGAACACCCTGAAAAACTAAAGTAAAATAAAAATATAGGAGACAAATGACCACGAATGCAACATCTTATATAAGTGCATCACTAATTCACAAAACCTGCACACTCTCAATAAAACATCCATTCTTAGTTATATGTAACCTCTTACTGGGCATGTTCAACATTCAATTAGTCATTTCAACATAAATGTTACAAAACTTGATATGTATTTTAATATAACAATTAAAGCACAAATTAATCAACTAAGAGAGTACATTCAGAATTTATTTTACTAACGTAAATACATTATAGTGGATTGCTGGTCAGAACTGAACATTTAATCCATTTAACTTAGGAAAAATTGAAATCTTTTTTTTTACAAGAATCAGGCATAATATAAAGCATAATAATATTTATACACAAGTCTATAGTGTAAGTGATAAAATGTAATTACTTTCATTGATTTAAGAATTTTTCCCACGCTTTCCAAGGGAAAAAGCTAAGTATTGTTTTTATGTCATTATAAATGATTCAAAGAATAATGTAATTACATTTGATCATTTGGGGATGTTTTTACTTGTTTTTTTAATAGTATTTCAATCAAATACTGCAGTGGAGGTACAATATATATCCAGTGTTCATACACTTCCAACTATTTTATAGAAGTATGCAAGAACTTCATATTCAATGGCAACAATACTTAAAATGTCAATAGAATTTTTTTCAATTTTCACCTAAATTGTAGGAATTAATAAGCCTTACTGATGCAAAATCCTGTTAATGTAAAGTATTTGGTTTACACACAAGTTCGATCACACATGATATAATACCCTATCACAATGAACTTAATGTAACTATTACAGTCAAACCTGTGAACAAATGCCACCCTTAGAAATATTTTGTGTTTTAATCCATAAATTGTTAATAACAAGACACTCAGTAAATATATGAATATATTATAGGTTTCATATTTCATTTAATGTGAATATATTTTGTACTAATTCATTATTTTAAATTGATTTACTCAATTATCTGCTAATAAATAATACACAAACAACATGAATATTAAAGACCAAATATCAAGTACAATCAATGGTTAGAAGAATTGAAGATGCACTATTAGAACTGTGGCACCAATAACGTCAATGTACAACTTAAATATAGAAACATAAACCTCAACACACAACTCAGACAAAAAAACTTTTTTAATCCAAATGCTGCAACAAAATAACAAATACCATAAACAACACCCACCCCCACCCACTCGTATAACAAGGGAGGACTGTGACAGCCAATCCTAGGGAAGTTAGTTTTTGATTATTCTGTGTGAAATAAGGCGTGGATTTATAGAAATTATTCACAGAAAAAGTTGAGATGTTAAACACCTGTTAGTATGTTTATTAAAATGGGTACATCACTGATCTGCTAACAAATACATGTTTGTTGACTTGATATTTTATACAATTCATGATGGAAAGTGTAAAACTAATCCTGTATGACAACATAAATATGATACCGCAAGAATTAAAACATACAATATCTACGACAGCAGTCTGCCTGACTTATGCTGATAGTACGTACACTACATGAGGCAGAAATTGAGATCAATGAACAGTACAAAATGGCTTTCAATGTGCTCATATGTTGCTACATTTAACATGTTTTGTATGGCACAATCCAGAATGCTATAATATATGAACTCTAATATTCATCTTTAATGAGTACTGTCTGTACATAATAACTTTTTTCTAGATTGTAATTTATAAACATGATTATTATTGATGTTATCTTTATCATTAAATAAGCACAACAAAGGATGAAATGCACATAATATACATGTTTATTTATATACATGTACAGACAAACCTGTGAACAAATGCATCCTTGGGAAGAGAAAACACTGCCTTTACTTGGAGGTCATTTGTTCTAAATAATGACTGTTTTTTAAAAAATGCTCTTTATTCATAGGGTGGCCTTTATTTAGTGGTGGCAGCTAACACAGGTTTGACTTTATATATAAATGATAACCTACAACCATAAATTTTACCAGGCATCTACTAGTACAATGTATGTTGTTAATTGATTACAATATATCATGCAGACACCATGTTTATAATAACTCAACATTCAATTTGTCATCCAAAATATACAAACTAACAGAATAATCAATTGTATAAACACTTTAATTGCTTTTGATTTTGCTGTAAAGAATGAAGTAAATTTTGTCAACAGCAGAAAAACATGAAAACTGGGATAAAACCAACAATAATTTTCAAAATCCTGATTAAAACAGCAACAAAACAATGTGAATTGCTAAAAGCCATCAGAGGAATGTGTCTAATGATTTCTGGCCTGACAACAAGGTACTAAATTTGCTAACTGATCTAAAACACAGCCTCATTTTAACTCATTTCAACACAAAACCACAAAATGAATAATCAGAGATTTCATGCATTCTCAGAACAGTATCTATGTCCATGAAATCAGAAATATTTCTTTTGAAATTGTACAAAATGTTTGTATTTTCCAATATTAATGACCACAGACATACAAACTATCAAGAGATAACATTAAAACATTTCTATTCCATTAAGTTTTTGGTTATTTGTATCTTAATAGTGAATGCTAGATGATCTATTTTAGCAACAATGGCAAAATTACCAATACATGATTGAGACCCGCCTCTGTGGTCGAGTGGTTAAGGTCGCTGACTTCAAATCACTGTAACCTCTCACTGATTGAGGGTTGTGGGTTCAAGCCCAGCTACCAACCATCATTTCTTTATGTGAGAAAAAAGGCAGTTGCTTATGGTGGATGGGAGTCTAGTACTGATTCTTCCCAGGAGCGATGCTGGTAATATAACTCTGACTGTTGAAAAGGGGCGTAAAACACGATATAAAACAAAACAAACAAAAAAACATGATTGAGAATCACAGACATTTGATCTAAGTGGATAACAAAACACAGACCTTTTGCTATAAATTTTTAACTATAGTAACTCCTATATAAATGGCACGAATAAGAAAACATACAGTCGGTTATAACAGACAATTAATATAGAGAGGTGACAACAGGTGTCAACATATCAGACAACAAAGATCATTTTCTCTCCAAGAATTCCAATAAAACATACTATCTAATTCATAGAACCATCCAGACTTGCAACAAATCTATTTTCATGAGGCTAAGATAATATAAGGAATAGACTTTAAAATTTCTCAATCTAATAAAATTTATATTAGACAGATCATTGAACAGCAAGAGCCTTTCCCAAGATGTTTTTATTTACTACATGAACATTTTCAGTGTGTATATATCAAGCAAATTGTTTTCCTTTGCTATTAGATTTTATCTGTTCTAATTATCACCAATAAACCACACAGTCAACAAACCACAGGTCAGATATATACGTACATCACACATCATACAAGGAACCATTCACTCCACGTTTTGTGTGACATTCACAAAAGTATCAAATACTCACCCACACTTATAAAGTTCATCATTTTGATCCAACATTGAATAAATAACGCCATCTGGTGCTGAGTCACACGGCTCTTTCTGTATGTTACGTATTTCTGTATTAAATTGAACATTGAGTCCAAGCTTCTGTTGATAGTCACGGAAGTAATCAAGAATGAGGTCAGCACTAGGAAACATTACCTTGGAATATCTGAAAATATTTAATAGAATATTTCTAACACTTACAAATGAAGAATATGTAATTGTAACAAGAAACGCGGCAGTGCCACGAAACCAGGTTTTCCAAGGCTTTAATACCACAGTACTCTAGAAATCTTCGCTAAGGCTTCATCAGTGGTTTAGTTTCCAGTGCTACTAATAAGTTAACATAGACCTTTAACCTACTGGCATAGAATGCAATCCCAAGCTTGGTTTCTATGTAAGCTACCTCCACACAAAATTTCATCGCAGTGTCTAAATCCTTAATTAAGTTATTCACTGGAAACTGATTTTCTATTTTTAGAAACAGCGACCACGACCAAACTGACCCCAACTACAATTCCAAGCTAAGCTTTCATGCAAGGTTGTTAAATACCCAGTTGAGTCAAGATTAGTCATTCCAAACTTAAGTAATTGACTGGAAACTGATTTCTATATTTTGACTAAATTGCTTTTGTTTTTATAAGCATGGAGTAACAGATTATGTAAACAGGTGCTACATTTTGTAGTCTATCAATGACCCTGTCTGTTTTATTACCCACTACTGTGGAATTAGGGGACTTTCTGGTCCATAAGTCACATGCCTCGCATTCCTGGTTCAATGTCTTTAAGTTATTGACCGGACACCGTCTGTTCGACGCCCGCCCGCCTGCCCGCCATTTTCGGCATTCTAATAAACAGATTTCACTTTGTGAAAACCTGGTCAAAAATTAATTAAGTACAACTAGAACTATCACTAAAGGTGATGAATACCCCCAGCTGCGGCCTTGACACAGTTATTGTTACATTTTACAGAGGGAAATATAATGCATTTTCATTTTTTTAATACCTGAAAATTGTTGCTTAGATATATCCTGACCAGTTTCTAAATATACATTATATAAAAAATAACAAAGGGCCATAACTCATTAAAATTTACTTGGACAAAACCTATTGTGGACATGCACAACAACATGCAAACTACTTATCACTTCTAAGAAGTTTCACTGAATTCCTGCATGTAGTTGCTGAGAAATGGTACGGGCAAAATTTGCCTAATTGTATAAAACAAAGGGCCATAACTCAGTGAAAATTAATCCAAACAAAACCTGGTTATTGCATGCACAACTTGGCTTACTTTTTATAACTTCTGTGAAGTTTCATTGAATTCCTATGAGTAGTTACTGAGATATTGTATAAACACTGTATAAAAAACAACAAAGGGCCATAACTCAGTGAAAATTTAACCAACCAAGACAAGCTTAATGGATGCACAACTAGGCTAACTACTTATCACTTCTGAGAAGTTTTGCTGAATTCCTGGCAGTAGTCAATGAGAAATAGTCAGGACAAAATTTGCCTATTGTATATACTGTAGAAAAAAACAAAGGGCTATAACTCAGTGAAAATCAATCCAAATGAAAAATGATTTAAGCATGCACAACTAGGCTAACTACTTATTACTTCTGTGCAGTTTCGTTGAAATCCTGCGAGTAGTTGCTGAGAAATTGTCCGGACAAAATTTGCCTATTGTATATACTGTATAAAAACAACAAAGGGCTATAACTCAGTGAAAATTGATCCAAACAAGAAATGCTTTAAGCATGCACAACTAGGCTTACTACTGATCACTTCTGTGAAGTTTCATTGAGATCCTGTGAGTAGTTGCTGAGAAATTGTCCGGACAAAATTTGCCTTTGTATATACTGAATAAAAACAACAAAGGGGTATAACTCAGCGAAAATTAATTCGAACGAAAAATGCTTTAAGCATGCACAACTAGACTTACTACTGATCACTTCTGTGAAGTTTCATTGAAATCCTGTAAGTAGTTGCTGAGAAAATCTCCGGACAAATTGTGTCTACAGACGCACGGACCGACCGACCGACCGGCCGACCGACCGACCGACCGACCGACCGTCAAGCGTGAATCCAATATAGCCCCCATATATTTCATATCTGGGGGTATAATTACACAGATTATGTCATCTTAAGACATTATACACTCATGTACTTACAAAGCCTATCAAGAATGTAAATACAATATATCATAAAATAGTACAACCACCTATTTTTTTTCAGTTGCCCTATAATTTGTAATACTGTGTTTATTTCATAATAAATTTGAAAATGTGTAAGAGTTGTTGCCCTTGTTGAAAATAGAAAAATATTGATATCTTAATGTATTGTATGTTGACCTATACTGTGTTTTTGCAACTTTTGCAAGATTTCATCAAAATGGATCTTCTTCTGTCTTTAATCTTTAAAAAATAAGCTACTCTGTTAATGGACTTCAATGCAAATTAAAGGGCCAGTAACTCAAAGGATTATCATTGTTTTTGACACAGTAAATCATTTCCATCATAGAAACCTATGAAATTTATAAAGGTTCTCAAAATCTGTCTGCTCCATTTTGAGGTAACAAATTCAAAACCAAGAATTTCACATTTAAAGAAATTCTTTGTTACAATACTACAAGAAATAACATCAGACAATAGTTTAATTGTACGGGTATACTAAATCTATCTTTCTTAATTGTTTAGTTTCTTCACATGCTTTATACTGTTTCCCAATATATTACTTTGCATGATAATAAATTGGTCCTAGACAAAATACTGGTAATATTATAGCTAGCAAAAAATGTGCAAAATTGTCTTATATAATCATGAGGCTAAACTGCTATTGAAGTAGAATTCAATCATGCTATAAAACATTACACAAATAATATTCAACAGATATCAAATCTTCAGTAAGTATTTAATATACTCATAAGAAAAAACGAAAGTGACCTTTCACTTGAAGTACAATGAAACCTGTGAACATAGGCCAACCATGGAAAGACAGGGTGGCCTTTATTTGGAGGGTTGACTGTAGACTGAAGTCCAAGTTTAGCGGGTATCATTTAGATAACACAGATTTTACTGATTTTGAAATTTCAACATTTAAAGAAGACACAGATGAAACAGACATGGAAAAAATCACAAACTGGTGACTATACATCAAAATGAAACTAAAAACCAGACAATGGATATGGCCATATCACAGCTTTAAAAGCTAACTTCATAAGAAAGACAAAAACACCAAGGAGACAAAACTTAATTGATGCATTAATGGCAGCACTAACTGATTTAAGTTAAATATTTGTTAAAGACTTTCAATTAGATAAGAGTTTGTAAATCAGTTTTATGAAAAAAGGATGAAAATATGACATGAATTAATTAGTACTGAAGCACACTAACAACAAATTCTCATATAAATACAGAAATTAGTAAAACAAAACCCACATTGTGAGCATTGCGCAAGACAAATCTGAGATATTTGGTGTAATCGTATTAACTTCAATATTGACATCAATTACAGACCTTTTACTCCCCTTAAAGCAAGAAGGCAGACAAATATAGCTTCAAGAAGCCAAATTCAGTGCCAAGACAATATTTCACCAGAAATACACAAGTTTTTACCACCATTTTCACCATATTAGCCATGTGGCTTGCAGCATTGCAGGTCATTAACTACATAATTATTCATTCTTGCAAACTTAATACAACATGAGACTTTCTCTTGACAAGACTGGGAGGACAGCAGTGGTCCAATAACGTCCACCTGATCTGTGATATATGAACAATGAACAAAAAAGTAACAATTTAGTCAGGGTCAATAACTTCAAACAGTTGGTCAAACTTGGCTAATCAAACTAATGGGCTATTTTATACAATATTTCTTCTAAAAAGCATTAACTAAAGTAATATACATTAAAATAGTTGCCCCATTATCAGTTACAATTTCACAATTGCATATCAACTTCGAGTACCTACCCCACAACAAAAAAACACTGAAAATCATATGAAACAATGTATCTTGTATCTGTCATCTCAAGCATTCAATATACTGTGAAAATATCAAATTGCCACAGATCTATTTGCAAGTGAAAAGCATTATCTCTCTTCAAAGTATTTTCACACTATTTCAAATGTCATACCTCTTGTCTAAAATTAATTTCACTTCAGTAGGGCTTCAGGAAAGTCTTTAGTTAAAAATTGAAGAATCAAAGATGAAGAAAATAATGACATTGCAGACTTATAATCATATTCAATTATTTGCACTCTTAGTCAAGGATATTGGGAGACAAATATAAGACAATCATACATATAACTATTAAACAACATTTTTTGGGGTATAACTGTAGAATATAGCTTCAGACCAACTATCATCTAAAAAACAGCCTACCAGTCTATGAGAACAAACAAACAAGAGGGCCATGATGGCCCTATAATCGCTCACCAATTAAAAGAACCTCTGTATAAGAGTCATTACAATGCATAAAGATCTCAGAATGTTATGCAGAGTGGCCCTTTGCTTATAAATAAGGGTCATACATCTATATGTGAGGGAACTTTCAGATGTAAGAATATCAGATCAGAAACAAGAGGGCCAAGATGGGTCTATATCGCTCACATGACAATCACTGTTCACTCATTAAAACATTGTTTTGAACCGGTGACCTAGTTTTGGACCCCAGATGACCCATGTTAGAACTTGTCCTACATATGAATAAGACAAACATTCTGACAAAATTTGGTGAAGATCCAATCAAAACCATGAAAACTACAGCATAGACAAGGTTTTCCTAAAATTTGACCTCGTGACCTAGTTTTTGACCCCAGACGACCTATGTTCGAATTTGTCTTACACATCATTAAGACAAACATTCTGACTAGGTTTGGTGAAGATCCAATCAAAACTGTGACATCTACAGTGTTAACAAAGTTTTCCTAAGATTTTTACCTGATGACCTAGTTATTGACCCCAGATGACTTGATTAAGATTTTGTTGATATTAACATTCTGACCCAGTTTTGCTAAAATTGGGCTAAAAATGTGGCCCCTAGTGTGTTCACAACATAAAGTTTGACGACGCATGACGCCGGACGGAGACTGATACTTAAAGCTCACCCTGTCACAAAGTGACATGTGAGCTAAAAATCTATTAAGCTATTATTTTTCATGACTTTTTATCACAATGCTTTATCTAAATCTTACTTTGTGAATCTCAAATCATCATTGTCACTTAGCAATGAGTTCCAGTCGTGTCGCATGTTGAATTCTTTGTTTGTCTTCCCAGTGTTGCGTTTATTTATGCTGATAAGTTTACGATGGCGAGGGTACTGAACAAAAAAATTTCCTGAAATAGAAAAATGAGCACTGAAGATTAATACAATGTTTAATTCTGAATTTGTTAACATAAAATAATGATATAATATTATATGTGAGGTAACAAAATTAAGTTCGGAGACCAGTCTTTTAATCTTGTCATATCTTTGGTCAATTTATAGACTGAGTCCAGAAATAGCCAATCAAATGCATGCATTAGATATTGGTCTCCTACTCCATACTAAATAACCTTTAAATTTCTGACAGCTTAAACCTAGTTCAATAATTCTTTATATGTTCAATGAAATGGTACAATAAACAGTCTGGCCTTTGACTGTGGTGCTTTAAGATGTATTGTTTGCCTGAATATTCATAATTCACTACCATTCTCATTTGATTGTCTAAGCACCATATCGATTACACTATCATTTCTGGATAATTTGAGTTTGAGACTAATCAAAGATGAGATCATAGGAGAAGTCAATGCCCAACAGAGTAGAAATTACAGCTGTTCACAAAATACCTCTCGGCTAAAATGACATTCACAATCACAAAATATTATAAAATAACGATTCTGTTCAACTATGATGATAATAATTATACAAGTACAAAATTTAATCTGACCTGCAACAATCTGACAGGTACATATGTTGTAACATACAGATATTCATATACAAATACACCAATTCATGAAAATATTTTAAATATCAATTAAGTTAATTGTCTCTTTTATCAAGCATTGCGTAATTACCCATCACTCAGAGTGGTCTAAATTAGAGCAGTAGAAAAAATACAGGATTATACCTCGTAATGAGAACAAAATTAGTGGAGAAATACTTGACAGGTCGTAGGAAGGGAGGGGGGGGGGCTTCTTGACAGGATATAGAAATTTACCCAGTAATGATAATTAAGGGGCTATAACCAATTCTCCAACATCTTCTTCTGATAAAGCAAACTAAATAACTGATAACTAAACCATTTAAAATAAGATTAGGAAGACAATAACAAGATGATGGAACTGTAACGCCAATATAAAGTCAGAATGATTGTTTATTAGAAGAGGTACTATGTACTTTATAATGTTAACAAAGATCTGGCAGATTTAATATATTGTTTCCTCAGTTATTGTCAAGACTCAACAGAGAATTATACAACAGAACATAACAGAATGTGACAACAAACTGACATTTTATTGCAACACTGTGATATCACACTGTTAAATTTGAACATAAATTGTTTTATTTAGATCCTTAGTAATGTCAACAAGCACTGACACTATCTTATTAAAGCAACAAGAACAATTTTTCACAATTTCAGTCATTTAAATAGCAGACTGCCAACTTATCGGGCTGGTTAGTTTGAATTGAGTTTGTATTAATTGGATTTAAAAAGAATGGTCAAATTTCCCCTTTTTCAATTAAGCTAGCTGATAATTCATCATCATCAGGAAGATATAGATTTTTGTTATTCTGCTCAAGCCAATCCTAATGAAACTACAATGTTATGTCGTATAGATTTTAGATTAACTCACAACCAACAATTAGTGTAATAACACTGCCACAAATTGCTGCGTTAATTTCAACTAAATGTCCTAATATGGTCAAGTAGCATTTAGTATGCAGAGCATGATATATACTAATTTCTCGGAGAAAATATCTCCATATCTCTAGGAAAGCAAAATGTCCGTATCTCTTGGAGAGCAAAATCTCCATAATTCCTGGTCTTCCTTTAGGTTAGAAATGATGGATAGTTATTTAATTATTTCTGTCATTCCCTGATCGTGACGTTGTTGCTGAATGCTTATCCCACGATGTCTCATACAGAATAATAAATCACCATGCTTTTATTTAGTTATAATGACTATCTTGAGACAAGAATTAAGTCAGGCAGGCCCTCTTATAATATTATTATTTAGTAATACTAGCATAAAGATATTATGAATAAATTCAATTATATCATCATTTGACAATAATTGCTACAAAAGTGAACCAGTAAAAGATTGTAAATATTATACTAAAGTTTATGTATCGTAGAAAAACTCATCTAATAAGGAAAGACATTTGAGCACTCAGTCTGAGATGATAAAACTTGAGATTGAATCTCAGAGCTCTATAATCTAATGTTCTTTTGCAATTTCAGGACAATGTGTATATTTTCAATACATTATAGTTAATTAATTTATTGATTTATTGACTTGTATGAAGAATACTTTTAAACAAGAGGGCCATGATATCATTAAGACGAACTTTTCAGCAAGGTTTGATGAAGATCCAATCGAAATTGCCACCTCTAAAGTGTTAACAAGGTTTTATTGGGAGTTGCCCTAGTGACCTATTTTTTTACCCTAGATGACTCATGTTCGAACTTGTCCAAGGTATCATTGAGACAAACATTCTGAAAAAGTTTGATGAAGATCCATTCAAAACTGTGATCTCTAAAGTGTTAACAACACCAAGTGTGGATGCCGGACACCAGACATTGATTAATCCTTATAGCTCACTTTAGAGCACTTAGTGCTCAGATGAGCTATATTTGTAAAAAGCAACATAAATAACCATAATACAGTTATTTCCAGAATATTGAAGACATAGAATTGAAAGTTGGAGCCAGAGACCCAGGACTTTTTTCATGTTAGAGACCTGTGTCAGGGACATATGTTTCCATGGTGATTACAATGAAGAAACCAAAGACGACACCAAAGGTGGTTTGTACCCATAAGTCCTATGATTCCAATGTCACGTGGAACATTCAGAAGTTAGTGAAGAACCATGATAAGGCCAGCCAGTATATACAGAAATTGTGACCAAAGCACAACTAAAACTGACACATAATAACAAACAAATGAAGTTCTACAGCAACAAACGTATGGTTTTTACTTTATTCATTTTCAATACCAAGCTACATTCCTCTGTATCAATACTTCTATCTATTGATAAATTGTATATATCTTCAAATTTGTTCAGACTTTTATCGAAATCCATACTGCAAGCTTTTAAAAGTTGTAGTGTAATTCAATTGTGTCAAGAGAATAGAAAACAAGCTCTACACATATCTATCTGCCTACTAAATTTCTCTGACAAATTTTCCTCATACAATGTTTTTTTATTATCTAAGCAATCAGTTAAAGATTTGAATCAATATAGAATTATCTTACAGTGCATTCACTATCAGTAAATTTAAGTGATTGAAAACTTATTAAGCACTTCCTTATGTCTACCCATCAATCCCAAACCCTATACATAAAAGGATACATACATAAGTATGTGTGTGCTGTGAGTGTAGGTCTGAGTGCCTATCTAGATTTATAACATCACACTTAAATGAGAAGTTAAATGCATGAGATCTCTATATTTCATGCCTTCATCTCCCACTGTAATACCTCCAGGTGGGAATTATAACAATTATATGTAACACATGCAGTTATTAATATAGCACCAAAGGAACATATCACTCAGTCAGAATATAGTTCAGTTTCAGTACTATGAGATCATGAAGTAGACATGAACCCATTGTCATTTATCATATTTATCAAAATCTATTTAAGTCTATTTTAGACACCTCAAGAACAGGCCTTGGAACCTACTATAGTAGGTGAATAAACAAGCTATGGAAACCCTAGCTTTCATACAGTATCATGTGTTACATACTAATATAAAATGTGATCTATGTGTCTGGTGTCTTAAAATCAAGACCTTAAGCAGGAAATTCTTACCTGAGATATTTGATTTTTCAAATATTACATAATCTCTACCAGCTTTCTGTAGGAAATATCCCATCTGTAAACCACCTGGACCAGCACCAATGACACAGTAATCTGTGTACATCCCTGCACAGATCACAATACATGATATCACAGTTATAGCTTGGAAGAAGAAAACTGAGGCACTACGTAATGCCATTTTACTTGTACAAACTTCTACCTGAAATAATACAAAAGAAAATTAAGTCACACTATTATATAAAAAAGACTAAAAAGAGTCCTTTTACTAGTAATTGTTTCATGATTTACAATTCAGTACTGCCTGTAAGTTTCAAAATGTTTCCTTGTAATATTACACATGTATGTTTGGTTCCTAAATATTTGGTAAAATTGTTTACATGCAGACAAATGTTCAAATAAGCAGTCACACAGATGTACATTATAGAAGTAGCTTAACATGTCATTAAATGAAGGCTCAATTTCTTAGCCTCATCATTCAGCATCACTCAAACATGTTGCTTAACTTTCCCTAGGCTCAAATTAATATGATTTAGAGTTAAGAAAACAATGTAAGAATGTATAGATGTGGACTGTGCCTAAAGACAAACAAACAGACATACAGATACCACACAGTATTATAGCCAAAGATATAAGACTAACTTATATAAACTCCGATGTCAGTTTAAAAAAAACTCAAGAGTTGAATAGGTCTTCAGAAACTCAATTACTTATATTCTCAATACCGGTACTTAAATACAGTTAAACCTGTGAGTAAAAGCCACTCGTTGGAAAGACACAATGTGGCCTTTATTGACAGATGGCCTTTATTCATAGAACAATTTATCCTGAATGATCGATCAATGGCAGTTTTTGAAAGAATGACCTTTATTCACAGGGTGGCCTTTATTCACAGGGTGGCCTTTATTTGGAAGTGTACTCTAGCACAGGTTTGATATAAAAATGTACTATCATTATATTCAATCAAAGAGTAAAGTAATAATATTATAACTGTGTAACCAGTGTGCCACATTACCATAATGAACATGATAGTTAATTGGGCTTAGATTGATGTAGTAAATTCCTAAACCACCCTGCTTTGGATTTACAATAGCCCATCAGGCCAAAGACTGGGAATCTTTTATAGCCCTTGGCATTTCTTAATAACCATCGGCTATCGGGCTATCATTAATGTCACACACACAGTGTAACTTAAAGAGCCACCCAGTCATAAATGATCGTTAAGATCAATGGAGAAATTTTCCACTGAGGATTGTTAACACACAAACATTTCGAAATAGCACACTATAAATCAATTACATGATTTATTACTAGTGTTTCCAGAGAAAACATGTGCCTTTTTATTGTTAAAACATTAACTGTTAAGAGGTTAGACCAAAATGTTGAATTTTAAGTGTATCATTAAATGACAGAACATAATTCTCAAGACTTACGGATAATGATATAGATCTAAAAGGAACAAGAGTGCCAGGTCACAAAATACGCCCGTCAAAAACCATTTTTCAAAGCGGCAAGGGGCAGAAGTTCCAGGGCCAATTAGGCTGGTTATTAAACTTGACCAAGATCTCATGGCCATAAACATTTCCACCAAGTTTGGTGAGGATCCGAAATAAAACTGTTTGGCGGACACCGCTGTGGATGCCGAACACCCACCCATCGTGGGTCACAGATCCCATAATACAACCCTACTTTCATACAGGCATATTTTGTTTTAGGGAACATGATTCTTACTGAAGAGACCAGGTTAAATTTTACATACTTGCATCCATGATAGTAACAGAAACGTAGATAAAATTACAGTTAAAAACAATTCAAGCAAAACAATTATACCACTGTTTATGCCCTTAGAAGATTTGTCTAAATCAATATGCATACCAGTATGTCAATTTGTTGAGAAATTAAAATCATTTAAGGTGATTTTTTACCCAATTTAAGTCAATTAAAGGTTGACACAATATTAGTAACCTCACAGCTAGTACAGTTCTAAAAAATGTTTCATATGTTCTTATACAATGTATTATAGGTATTAGAGAAAATGTTCAAACAGTTTAATGAAGTCTATCAACCACAAACTCATACAAACAGAAAATAACATCATCAAAATGTGAGTTAAAATTTATTGTTACATAACAAACCTAATACATCAGTTTAAAACCAAACTAAAACCAATTTATTGTTATCAAATCAATTCCTGAATTCACTCATATTACAATTAGTAGTTCATTCCAGAGAAATATGAGATCCTCAGAGACACACAGACTTCCAAATATGTCAAATTTCAATCCAATTTCACAAATTGTCATAAAACTAAATCAATCAAAAAGTTTGAACAGGAATGTCAAAACAAATACAAAACATATATGAATAATTTATCACAACAAGGGGACCAAGATGGCCCTATATCGCTCACATGACAATCACTGTTCACTCTTTAAAACTTTTTTACTGTTTTAAACTGGTGACCTAGTTTTTGACCCCAAGTAACCCATGTTAGATCTTGTCCTACATATTTTTAAAATTAACATTCTGACAAAGTTTCATCAGATCCCAGATTTTGTTGATATTAACGTTCCGACCCAGTTTTGCTAAAATTGGGCTAAAAATGTGGCTCCTAGTGTGTTCACAACATAAAGTTTGACAATGCTGGACACTGGATGCCGGACGGAAACTGATCCTGAAAGCTCACCCTGTCACTTTGTGACATGTGAGCTAAAAACATACAGATCACTTATAGATATGTATAAGTGATAGAATATTGTCAAGCCTCAGGACAGGTATGTTAGTTGAATATTTCATAACACTTGTACATTCTTCTGCCAACTTTATAATAATTATGTTTTTAGTAAGTCACTATATACACAACCACTAATTGTACTTTTTGTATGCTGTGATTGATCATGTGACAGTAAAAAAAAACGAAATATGAAATGGACGGAATTTTTACGATATTTAAAGAGGCTTAAAGAACTTAATATGTATCCATAATCCTCATACCTACTTTCTCACATAAATCAACTGTCATAGGAGGAGGAAAATAATGTACCCAATGTGGGGCTGTTATGTGGGGCTTGAACCCGCAACCTCCTAATTGCAAGTCAGATGCTCTACCAACTCAGCTAATTGGGCTGGATAATATCACTAATTCATTAATACAAATACTACATGTACATGTACCACACTGCTACACAACCATCAGAAAAGGAGGAGGTCAGGGAGGTAAATATGTTGAGTGAATTAAATCAGGTGGAGCATGTTCTAACATGAAGATCTGATCTCACATCCAGTCCTAATAAGATGGCATTATCCTGTTCAGTGCCTGGAATGTGTCATAATACCAAAGCTCTATGATAGACTGTAAATACAGCTGAGTATCCTTTATTCATGAAGCAGATCATAGTAAATGATTCAAATTCAAGAAAATAATGTAAAGTTTTACAAATTCATAGTACCAGTAACATATCAGGTGCTTCTACCACGGGACAACCATATTTTCACCGATTAATTATTCTCACCAACACAAGGTGGTTAAGATTAAGAATTTATCTTCTTTTGTTCACAAATAAACAAATTTGTATTGTTGACAAAGATAACTTAGGATTTATCTCACAACAGCTGTAGGGAAAATGTTTGAGGTTTTCTGTAGATCTGTAAGTAGTTCAGTATAATTTATCAATTATATACAAATATCTATTCAAGCATTATAGTGTATTATTGCACCACTCAAACAGAACAAAATTAATGATGTATGGAAATTAATGCATGAAATATTCAACATCAGAATTGGATGATCTCACTAATTTGCAACATTTTAATTGTACAGGATATCAGAGCTATTTTATGGTACAATTTATGTTCATGGTCTAACATTTAAACAGCATCATATTACAGATTCAATCTTTATTTGTTTTGTTTATATCAAGTTTTACGTCCCTTTTCATCATTGCAACATGTAGTCAGAGTCATATGAGGCGAACAGTTCACCTAGCTAAGCATCGTCCCTGGGAAGAGCCAGTACAAGACTCCGTAAGCTGCACTGACTACTTTCTCGCATAAAGAGATATGGTCGGTAGCGGGGCTCGAACCCACGAGGCAGATCACAGAATAAATCTACCATTGAAGGTAATGCAAAATGTATCATATTATAATTAGTAAACTGCAAACTCGTCACTGGTGGCTAATATCATTTTGAGCAACAAATTTCATTGGTAATATTTGTTACAGAACTTTTAAAGCCAGTTATATAGCATCATGTTCTAGAATGGGTGCTGGTGTTCATGAACCAGTACTTGTTCATGAACTCATGTTCAAGAACTTAATTTTCTTGACAGTCATTCATAGCTCATAAACAGTACTTAGGAATGGTCTTAAATTTTCATTGGCAGAAAAATGAAAAAAAGAATCATTGATATGAAATATTCATTCAACAAAATTTATTAATCAATTTCTAACACAATGGTACACCAAACTGTCCAAAGAGGAGAATACATAAACACTTTTGAGTCATCCCTGATATTTCCAATACTGCTAAAACATAAACTATTAGACACACCAGCATTTGGATTATAGATGTTTAAAGCAATTAATGAAATTTGCACCTTGTTTTCATGCTGGCTGGATCTCACATAAAATACCAAGACCATAAATAAAAACAATAAAATGTGGAAATGCCACAAAACCAGATTTGCCATGGCTTTAATACCACAGTACTCCAGAATTCTGCACTAAGGCTTCATCAGATTGGTTCAGTTTCCAGTGTGGCTAATAAATTAACAGTGACCTTTCCCCTATTGGCATAGAATACAATCCCAAGCTTGGTTTCCATGTAAGCTACCTACACACAAACTTTCATTGCAATAATTTAATCCTTAATTAAGTTATTCACTGAAAACCGATTTACTATTTTTAGTAACAGTGACCCAACTGAACCCAAAAATAATCCCAAGCAAAGCTTTCATGCAAAGATGCTAAATACCCAATTTAGTCAAGATCAGGCATTCCAAACTTAAGTTATTGACCGGACACTGATTTTCTATTTTTTGCTACAGCGACCTTGACCTGACTGACCCAATCCCAGCAAGGATGCTTAATACCCAGTTTAGTCAACATTGGTCATTCCAAACTTAGTTAATTTATTGACCAGAAACTGATTTTCTATTTTTAGTGACATTGACTTTGACCCCACAGATCCCAAATACAATCACAAGGAAGGTTTTCATTCAAGGATCCTACATACCAGAGTTTAATCAAGATTGGTCAATCCGAACTTAAGTTATTGACTGGACACCACCTGTTTGATGCCCGTCTGCCATTTTCAGCATTCTAATAACCAGGTTTCACTTTGTGAAAACCTGGTTAAAAATCTCAATAGACACCAGACCAGAAACAGACTAACTTAATTGCACAGTTTTCTGAAATTTTCTGTCTTTATTGACTATAATAATCTCATTCAGAATTGTTATTTTTCTAGTAATCTAATTTGATATGTTTATTAGTATCGGCAGTTTCAAAATTATAGTACCTACTTAACCTTTGACATCATCATCTGACCTTGACATTAAAATAAGTCCTTAGCTTTTGATATAATGATAAGACCTTGACCTTCATCATGTATGAATGAAAAGTGTGTATCACTCATAAGGATGATTAGATTGACCTTTATTTCAGAGGGTAATATTATATTACCATTACATTCAAGTAACAAAATGAAGTAGCATTGTGGACATGTTAACAGGAAAAGGCCCTTTTTGCTCACATGAGTAAAGACTACAACTTCTTTCATATCATTGCAACTTCTTCCTCAACATTTAACTAGGTCAGAGCCTAACAATGTCCAAGAAATCAACAAGACAGATATTTTGACAACTTTCATCAAGATTTGATAAACCTAATTTTTATTTTTGTCCTATCAAAACTGCTACCTCTAGAGAGATAACAACGTTTTCCTGGATTCTGACCCAGTGACCCAAATTTTATGATCCACATCAAAACTTCCACAAGATATCATTGAAACAAACATTCTGACAATGTTTGGTGAAGATCCAATCAAAACTGTGACCTCTAGAGTGTTAACAAGGTTTTCAAGGTATTTGACCTCAGGTGACCTTATTTTTTACCCCAGATGACTCATGTTCGATTTTGTCTAAGATATCATTGAGATAAACATGCTCGAACTTACCCAAGATATTATTAAGACCAACATTTTGACAAAGTTTGATGAAGAGCCAATCCAAACTGTGACCCCTAGAGTGTTAACAAACCAATTCATGACACCGGGTGCCCGACATTGATTGATACTAATAACTCTCCGAGCACTTCGTGCTTAGGTGAGCTAAAGATGACTGATGAGAATGCAACAATATTTCACAGTCAAGTACAGAAAAACGTTAATGATGAAATAATGTAAAACAAGCCTAGAACAATATTAGCATGATAAGAATTGTCAAAGCTTACAGAATGATTACAATAAAACAACTCTATAGCTGCTAATTAGCAAATTTATGTTAACATTGCATGCAGCATGATGTATGAAACATCTAGAGATATTTTGAAACAATTTTGCTGAATGACTCCATACATTTAATTAATCACTTTAATCTCACAGGAGTGTAACTCTCATTTACTGCAAATTGTATCCAGTACAAAAATCCATATATAGAGTATTCACGGCCATCCTATAAACTTACGTAAAACAGATCACTACTTAACATCATTCAGTCATCGAACTTGGTAGTAAAAACAAGGCATGATTACATAAATTTCTGAAGTGCCTCGCTCCTATGACTTGACAATTATGGGACACTTAATGAGAGCATTTTGAGGCATACTAATGCCAGAGATAAGTTGACATTCAACAATGGGATAATATAGTAAAAACACAAGTACCAGTAAAGTCTTACACAAGAGCTCAAGAAATAAATGACGACCCAAGCCTGTAATATTTCAGCAATGACTGGAAAAGCTAAATTAATACTCATGGTTCTATTTATAGCATGAATGGCACAGGATTACACTTTAGAATACTAAAATAGAAAAGATAATGAATGTAAGTAAATACAGAATCACATCATGCTATGTATTATAAGTAACAATACATAAGAACATTAAGTAGCTGAAAAAAATCTCTTTATAAAAACACTAATTACCCGGTATGTTACAAGAATTATTCACTTCTGTGGTAGAATTAATACATTTTAAAAAATGTTTTAAAAATCACATAAGAATGCTCATTATGTACTGCAATCTAGAAAGTAAATGGCGGTGACTTCATATCATAAAAATAAAGGTAATCCTGTGAAAAAAGGAAATCTTTTTTTAAAAACCATCATTGATTATTAAGAACAAAATGATCCCTTGAACAAAGGCCTCCTTTCAATATTAAAAAGCCACATTGTCTTTCCCCAGGGTGGCCTATGTTCACAAGTTAGTTTGACTGTACACAATATAGTGCATGCATGCACTAAGAATTTTCATTTTCTAGATAAAATAATTTCAGAAATCTCAATAATGTGTAGATGAATGTACCTAATGTATTGAATGCAGCAGCCTGGCTTGGGAAGAATGCATGCCATGGCAAGATTCCACTAAAACTGTGTAATATATATATCTTCTTAAACATCCATACACTGGCTCTGTCTATTTTTCTTTAACATTTCTGTCTAGTTTAGTTCTATTGTTTTATACCTGACAGTTTTTCTGTTATGTAAGATGTTAAAGATAACTAAACTTATGACACTCCTAAGATTACTTATACATTTTGTATGTGTGCAAACAATTGACAGTAACTAATGGGCTAACCCTGATATGTTGTAATTAAACAATATCATGCATCTTCATTCAAAACTATACATCGGTTAGCACTCCTGAAATACACTGATGTAGTATTGCAATCATACTGAGCAGTTTTGTTAGGTTGAGAAGTCACACATGCTCACTGATCAGAAGCAATAAATTGTTATTTATCTTACATACCTGATGCATGTTTTAAAAGAATAAAGAATATTCATTCTACCAATTGTTCTTATGTCCTATCAATGCCAGCTTTATATTATAAATGACATACAGTTGAATCTCGTTAAATTTCTAGGGACCGTGGAAATAAGTTTGAGATAAGTGAAATTTGAGATAAACGAATATTGTATAATTATACATGTAAGTGTGTATAGCCTTTATTTAAATACATTTATTACAATGCATGTATGATTACGTTTAGTTTGAATAAAACATGTGCATACGTAGAGAAGAAACAAAATAATTTTGTATCTATTCATAATAATTAATATCAACAATTAATGGCCCAACTTAAAGTACTTATTAACAAAATTTGTTGTAAGAATTCGAAAATATGGAGCGTCTAGCTTTACATATTTTCGGATGTGTACGCTTTCCATACATAATGTAAGATGAATGCGTTTGTTGCAACGTCGATCACTCTTTCGGAATTAATTTTACTATGATTGGAATCCAACATTGTCATAGGAGGCGAGTAATCGTACTCGATTTTCAAGTTATACCTACGAGTATCCTAGTAATCGGATACTCATTGCAACCGAAGTTATACGTGATGCGTATTTGTTGACCATACCTACCATAAGTTTAATCAAGTCAAATACCAGGTATGATTATCATGCTACACTAATCTTGCCTTTCCATTTGTAACACAATTGTAAATCTCCCGAAGCCTTTAAATACTGTATACGTCTTTAATTCTGCAGGTGCAAAATTTGGCGTTTTTAAGATGTTCATGAATTGGCGGGTTCTATATTTGGAGGTTTCATATCCAACCGCCAAAATAAAACCATGTTCTGTCTTTTTAAGCACCAAATTTACAATACTTGTCTTAAGAAAATAAGTTTCAACCATGGGGAAATAATTAGACTATTTTACTAAATATCTTTCTAACTACTATCATATCAAGTGAAATGCATAAACAGCAAGAATATGATACATGAAAACCCGTGTTGGTAATTACTTGGGATCGAACAGGAGTTAAAACAATGGCTGAAAGTGATTATTTGATTCGATACTTTATCTTAAATTGACACATATTGTTATTATATTGGGTTTAATTTAATCTTTCTAAATGTACCGACGATATAAGTTTTATATAGTGTGACAAATAAGCTGTATCATTTGAATAGTTTAGATTTTACCTTGTTTCAATTAAGATTTAATTAAGATTTACCCTAAGGCAATAAATGTAATGCATCTACTTAAACTGATGAAAGTAAACAAGTAAAAATACCTGTACAAAAAAGTGTTAGGTACACCTTTTGATTACAAAAGTTACAATAATTTTCTTTGACAAAATAGTTGGCGGTGTTTATTATTGGCGTGGTTTTATATTAGCGGTCTAGATCACCAAAATAAAACAGACGCCTACATTAAGACGTATACAGTAGTTCAATTAGCAAAATGTCATGATAGGTGTGAAAGCGTCAATTGTTCACCGATCAGCTCCAATTTTGAGATAAACAACTCAAACTACATGCTAATTAGAGTCACAGGGACAAAAATTTAGTTTGACATAGATAAGTGAATCAGAGGTAAGCGGATTAATTTCATATAGAGAATGAGCAAAACAATCGGGACCCAAAGAAACAGTTTGACATAACCGATATTTTTATGTAAGGGAGTTTGACATAACGAGATTCAACTGTATATCATTCCAATACACTATTGTTATTGACCGTTTCATTTAAACAATGCAATCTTAACCTAGCTAAAATATTGTCTGGAAAAAACAACAGAATACAGTCTTGTATTTTGATAGATCATACAGTGAATAATTATTCTGAACTTGATAAAACACAGAAACATACTGGAGTTACTGGGTATAAATTTATTCCCCAGTGATTAATGGGGGGTTAAATACAAGGTCAGATCACCATCAGATGATTATTATGTTTAAATTATCAGGACATGATAACCAGATTTGAAGCCCTATGTATTCAGTGTTTTATACTTAATGAAGTAACATCAAGCATCAGATTCTGTGAACATAAAGCTGCATACCACTACTACATACCAGTAACCAAACCTGCGAAACGTGACCCTGGTCGACCATGGTTAAACATTGTTCAGCATAGTCAAACCTGGTTTGACCATGGTCAGGCCTGAAAAGACCCTGATTTGTACATGGTTGATCACAGCTGACCATGGTTCACCATGCTCTTATATAGCAGACCATGGTCAGAATTTGTCAACCATGGTGACATAGGTTTAAACCATGATTAACCATGATTGACATACCAGAAGAAATGATGACCATGGTCAACCATGGCAAAGTTGGCAAAAAAGAGGGCATGTCATCTGTAAGATGTATTCTTTCACATACTAAATTATTAGCAACCAAAAGACTGACCTATGGTTAAACATGGTTCACCATGGTAATATAGACTCATTTCCTCATTACCTTTGGTCATGCCCCATATGGTTTTCCACAGACCCGTATATCCCGTATCAGGTCAGTTACCTGGTACTAACCCTGTAACTATTAATATCAGTAAACACAACATACCAGTAAATACCAGTAACCACTACATACCAGAAAATACCAGAAACCACTACATACCATTTTGTAACATATCAGTAAATACAAAAAAACACTACACACCAGTCCACTACATATTAGTAACCACTACATATCACTACATCCTAGTAACCACTACATACCACTACATATTATTAACCACTACACACCACTATATATTAGTAACCACTACATACCACTACATACCAGTAACAACTACATACCACTACATACCAGTAACCATTACATACCACTACATATTAGTAACCACTACATACCACTACATACCAATAACCACTACATACCACTACATACCAGTAACCACTACATACCACTACATACCAGTAACCACTACATACCACTACATACCAGTAACCACTACATACCACTACATACCAGTAACCACTACATACCACTGCATATTAGTAACCACTACATATTAGTAACCACTACATATTAGTAATCACTACATACCACTGCATATTAGTAACCACTAACTATTAGTAACCACTATATACCAGTAACCACTACATACCACTACATACCAATAACCACTACATACCACTGCATATTAGTAACCACTACATACCACTATATACCAGTAACAACTACATATTAGTAACCACTACATACCACTACATATTAGTAACCACTACATACCACTACATACCACTATATACCAGTAACAGCTACATATTAGTAACCACTACATACCACTACATACCACTATATACCAGTAACAGCTACATATTAGTAACCACTACATACCACTACATATCAGTAACCTCTACATACCACTACATACCTGTATAAGGTTATGTACAACTTTTTGCAATTGATATAGCATTTCCGGTATGATATAGCTTTCAAACACTTAAAGATATCAGCAGTAGTTTTTCAGGTTTACGTAACATTACTTCCTCCTTAACTGAAGAGTAACACATGATCAGTTTTTTTTTGTTAAATGATTTAAAAGCACTTAATGGTTATGTGTAATAACATGTTATTGCAGCATTAATTTGAACAATATGTCAGAGAAAAAATCCTTGTATTTGGTTGATTTTTTTGTGTTCAATTTTTAATATTGATGATCCAATCTGCAGGATTAAGTGAGGCACCTTAACTTTCAAGTACAGTGCAACCTCTTTAAAGTAGTATCCTAAATTGGGAGTAGCAAAATGATGTTGTTGTTGAGAAATTGTTGGTCTATAGAGGTTAAATCAACAGTTAAATCATGCAGTGCGAAATATCATGCTGTTGTTAAAGGGAGACTATTGCTCAATAGAGGGTCGCTCTGGAGAGGTTGTATCATATTTATAATTAAAGCTATCCTAAATAATTACAGATTTTCAATAACTCGACCAAAACATTAAATTTTTGTTAACATAATAATAATGCTTGTCCTGTAATCAAAAAGCAGTAACAAACAAATATTTGGTAAAAAAAAATTTGGTCTGTCTGTCTGTCTGTCAGTCACTTAATTGCAAACCAACAATTTTTAACCATAAGGCTGGTTTGCAAGTTTTTGAAAGGCAATTCTACAAATTGCAAGTGAAATTTGAATATTCTCAGAGATCCTGTACAAAAATCTGTCTTAATTTGTATTAAAACTTAAAAATTAGTTCTCAGCTACCGTATTCCCCCGAATAAACGCCCCAGGAGCGATGCATTTTCCATAAGGGGGGCGTTTATTGTGACCCTATTTTACAAAAAAAAAAAAAAAATCTGGAATACTGTATCCAAAGATTTTCCGGAGGTCAAATGAATGAATTTGCAACATTTAATTGCCATCGAAAAATATTGCGGTGTTAATGCAATATTAATCAACTGTCATTCTCGGCACGCTTTACTATGATAAATATTGTAGTCAGTTGCACTAGTTAAACTACATGTCAAAAATCAATAACACGCTGTCGCTGCAGAGTAACCGTTTTATCTTTACTGCGCGTCTGACGTAATCTCCTCTGACGTAATCTCGCCAATGTGTAATCGAGTTTTTATGTACATGTCAATTAAGTTTAGCTTTCATGGAGTCGAGGGGTAAAAAATCTTACACGTTAAAGTCGTTAAAGTCGTTAAATTTGCGGAAGAAATAGGCAAACACTATGAAAGTGATGGACATTAACTTTTTTTACAAATGGATTTTTATACCGGTAACTGTCTTTGAAAGGGATGAAAATATTTCTGTTAATTAATACCAAATCAGGGCCCACGCTGTCGATCGCCACTTGGCGAAAGTCCGACCAAAGTGGCTCCAAAAATTTACGAGTGGCGAAAGTGTATAAATTGCAATTTTAACCTCCGGAATAGTTGAATAGACTGGTTTATATATGTCCTCAGACATTTTGTCGATGGCGTTAAGTCATTCAAAAATCAATTGTGGAAGTCGCATGTCAGATATGATTGTTAATCCTGATTGCGATTCGCATCGCCAACTTGCACCTCTAACAAATCAGATTGCCGCAAGGCATATATTGCACTTGGTCTTACCCTTATTTTTCACAGTTAGTGCTTGTTTATGTTGATCTGTCCAAATTAAGCACGTAAATAACGGATTAATGAAAATGCGCGTTGTAGTTTTAGATCGACCAGATGACCTAAGTAATCATTTTCAGAAAACCTACTTACGCTTTAGGTATCGTAAGGATAAAGTCGAAACATCGCCGAATAAAACTAATTAATAAACATCACGAATGGTCCATAGATCTACTGTATTACTGTACGAAAGTGGTAGAACTAAGATTGTTTATCACGCGGTTTCGCTAGTTTTTAGTTATTGTTCACGTGTTATTTTGGATTAATACAGTCGAAACTCATTATATCGAAATCGCTTATATTGAAATCCCGCTTATATCGAAGTAAAAATAAAGTCCCGATTTTTTCCTTCTTATTACATATTTAAAAAACGCACGTATATCGAATTCGCAGTTCTCGATATTTTTATATATCGAAGTAGATTTTCGGTCCGAACCAAATATTTTCAACTATAAAGTGACCATCTATGTCGAACCAATTATGTCGCCAACTTACAAAAGAAATGTTCGCACCTTTTCCGCAAACTAACACCTGCAATTTAAAATTGATATTTAATTATTGACAGCTGTATAAACATATTAGTGTCCATTCTCACGATTATAAAACTGATACAAACTTTTCGTTGATGAAACAAATTATTATTAATGCTGCTTTACGCTCATTTAAAACTCTCTTATGCATAATTATGTATATAGCAAATTAAATGTATCGAAAGTACCCGTATAAGTACCGGTATAAATGCCGTATTCTTATAACCCGTTACAATCCCGTACACTAAATAACACGATTACGTTATTATTACGACACACTGACTTTAGCCCTAAAATGTAAACACGGGTATCGAAATTCCTATATCGAAGTTCGTTTATATCGAAGTATTTTGGCAAGTCCCACAAACTTCGATATAACGAGTTTTGACTGTACAATAATTCAAAGTGAATTTAATTGTGTTTTATCTTTAATAAAAACAGATTTTACGTCGTAAGTCCCGGACAGACACTTAAAGCTGGTAAGTCCTTACGACTTTTTTTGGCAAAAAAGGGTAGGGGGCATTTATTAGGGGGGAGCGTTTAAACAGGGGAATACGGTATCTTACACAGCACAAAATGTACCAGTATGTGACAGGCACATAAAAAAGTTCAGTTAACATTATCTAGATTTTCAAAATAAATTAAGATCACGGTTGAATGATAATGAAGAAATTGACAAAGAAAGTAACATGCAATGTTTAAACATTGCCATAAATTAAGATCACGGTTGAATGATAATGAAGAAATTGACAAAGAAAGTAACATGCAATGTTTAAACATTGCAATAATAATAGTCATTAAAGCTGTTAAAAGCAGGTAAATATAGTTCATTCATGACAGAGCAATAATTAAGTTGTTTTTTTTAACAGAAAAATACTAAGCCATTAGACAATGACACACATTACATGACATCTTAAACACCTGTGGAAAGCAAAGGGCTTTGTCACGAAAAAAAATCCTAAAAAATAATTTCCATGTAACCCATATGTACGTATATAGAAGGGAAAGAACTTGTCATGAAATTGGCATGCATTGATCTAAAAGGTTTCTGGTTTGAGATGTGAGGATGACATGGACTGATCTTAACATACATCACTTGTCTCACACTTTTGATTAACACATCATAATTATGGGAAAAGTAGATAGTCATGCACTACCTAGTATCATGAGGAGGGAATCGGGTTAGTGCCCAGAAGCAGTACTGGCTAACAGGTCAGGTAACCCAGAATCAGTGCTGGCTAACAGGTCAGGTAACCCAGAAGCACAGGTCAGGTATGTCAAAGACTGATATAGTGTTGATAAATGATATGAAGGCAAATCTATCTGACAAGGAAACACAGTAGTCATGTGCACACCAAGATTATATGAATTCTTAAGTAATCAATAATTTATTATTTCCGTGTTCACAACACAGCTGTATAAAAGCAATGACATTATACTAGTACAGAGTATTATAAAACCCATCCAAGTGTAAAGACTATAAATCTAAAAATCTACATATTTGAATACATTATATTATAAATTTATATACATGAGACTAAGTAACTAATAATAAGTAGGCTTTATACATGCATACAGAAAAATAAAATGTAAATGATTTCAAGAAAAAATGATTTAATTCTGTGGTTTTCACAAAGAAATAAAAGGTATTAAAAGATGCATATAATTGACACAATGAAGAGATAAGAAGATGTGCTTTTGACATAAAGAATTTCACATTGAATGTTTACATTGAACTCATAATAACCTGTCAAAATGCTATTTATATAATTCATTGCAAAAAAATAGACCATTTGAAAAGTGAAGAACATTATTTTTACAATGGCAGTCTTCGAATTAGTGGGTTGCCCAAAGGATTTTTTCCTTCTGTAAGTCTTTTGGAGGGCAACCTAGTTTATAAGGTATATAGTCAGGCAACCTGCCACAAAAAATAATTCAAAGACTGCACTGGCATAAATATTAATTTCAACAATCCTTCAGAGACATCATTCACTATTCAAAATAAACATTGTTTTCTTTAAAAAATAGCCAATTATAAGAGAAATATATATTTTTAGTAAAAACACATTTTGAGTACCTATTCTATAACACTACCAATACTTTCTGCAAAACATCTAATACTTAACATATCCTTGCAGTCATTTTGAGATCTGAAAACCATTACATTGAGTACATACATATGATTACATAATTATGATATCAAAGTCATAAACACAAAGACTATTAAGATCATTTCTGCCAATTAACTTCAGTTAACATCAATTATATGATTTTAAACAAAATCTGTAATAACAAAAATAAAACAATAGATAAATAAAACAAGCAAACACAAGCATAGACATAAACAAACAAAAACAAAAATAGAATATACAGTTATATTTATGACAACACCAGATTAATTACTAAAAACATAGTTTACCTTCTGTTTGTCTGAGTGAAATGGCAGGAATCAACTCAGTACTTTACTAAAATAGGAAAATATTTAATCCTCTTATATATATGTCCACGTATTCAAGTAATTGAAAGAGAATAAAAATCTTTCAACCAGGATAAACTATGCCGATAAAAATCAACATTTACCAAAACATCCTGGTTGAAATAGCCTATTATGATACAGTAGGTTTATTTAAACCACCATTTCACAATAAGATAATAAATGACAGGCAGAGACAGGTTTTAAAAAAAGATAAAAGAAATAAATCTTTCTATATTGTTTTTTTCTTTTACAGCTTTTATAGTTAATTATTATTTATAATTAACTGAGAGTATAGGTGTCTTTTTTTCAGGGATATTAAGACAATTACATTACTTTTTTTTAGTTCAACTGCACATGTTAGGTAATAGTAAACAACAAGACAAAAGAACAAAACAAGAAGTGTTTGTGAAACACAAATGCCTCCTAAAGGCCAACTGCAATGTATGACTTTGACCTACAGTCACACTAATGTAATGACCAACCTCCCAACCAAATCTGAGGAGCTTAGGTCAAATAGTTCTCTAGCAATTGCCTGGACACGGTTTGGTTACAGACGGACTGACACAGACCTACAGACCAACCGACATGTACAAAGCAACATACCCCCTTTTCTTATATCAGAGCAGATAAGAATCTCTGTATCTATATAAATAAATGTGCAAATCCTCTCCATCTCACTATTCAGACAACAGATTTTTTTTACTGCCCCTCTGAAGAAGTTGATGACATGTATACAGTGAATATTGTAAGAAGTTAACGAACACCACAAAATATTTATAATACATGTAGTTAAGAATCATTGAAGCGTGACACTAACAAAATTATACACACTTAGCATCATGCTCTTCAAATCTTGATGGTGCTCAACAAAGATTTAGCTTTTTGAAATGTCAACAAGATAATGATTATGTGAACAAAACTTCCAAATTGTAATTAATTATAACTCGTCTTAGGTCATTAATATTGGATACTATTTGCAGTTCCTTAAGGTCAAGTTTCTTGTAATCTTAAAAATACACTTATTATAACTTTAATTGCAGTATTTCAATCATAATGAATGTTCATTTACTTAAAATAACAACAGCTTAATTACTTGAAGTACTGCTTTTATGAGATATTGCACTCTTAAATTTTACCTCTCTTTTGAAGCACAATTACTTTAACAGTACACACATGTAATACTTAAGTATAAACTTAGATACTTAATTATCATCAATGATAACTCATAAGTTCATTTTTTGATAACAAAATGGATAAATAATTTGTTGTCCACAGTATCTTATATCATGTGATATTATGTATTATGTAATGCTTTGAAGTTTCAGGATACTGTACTAGTTTTGGCAGTGTTCTTGAAAGCAAGTCCCTCACTATATACTTGGGGACCATTATGGCCATAAGACACTATGTCCTCAACAAAACTAACGCAGAGAACATTTTAATTCCTGGGGTACATGCTGACAAACCAAACCCCTTTGAAACAAATTCTTGAAATCATGAATTTTTTCTTGAACTATTTTTGCATACTTCATGAACAGTTCATGAAATTTGAATAACTATTTGATAGATGATTTGGAACATCAACCAAACATTCTCCTTATTAAGCTAAACTGTATAACAAATGTGAGTATTAATAAAATGGCCCTATGAATTTCTAAATTAAAACTAGAAACGGGGTTCTCAATAAGTTTGTGGTCAACAGGCCCAAAAGCCAGAATAACAGGCTTGTAAGGGGGGTCAGAATTTTTCCCAGCAATTTTTCTTACAACTTTGAGATTTCTAATTGGCCCAAAACTCACTTCAAAGTGACTAAATCAGGCGGAAGCCGGTAGTTATTAAGAAACCTGAGAAATGTGTTCATTATAGGACAAAGATGACCCCAACATATTATTCTGGACAAGTATGTACACTATGTGTGACAAGATTTTCATATATATGTAATACCAAAATACAAATTCTAGGACAGACAATTTTTTTACTCTACAGTCTTCAGACTTTGATAGAGTTAAAAATCTTTATGCATGCACAACTTCATATGCTGATAAACATTCCTGTACAATTTCATAACTGAATGCATCTTGAGATACGTGTGACACAAGATTTTCCTATACATGTAATACCGAAATATAAATTCAAGGGCAGGTAACTCCAAGTTTTCAGCCTTTAATTTGACAGAGTCAAAATCCTTTATGCATTATCTTCATAATTATGAGGATTATTAAAAAGCATTTCTGTATGTTTTCATTACTCTGCACCAAATACTTTTGGAGATAATGTGTGACACACAAATTTGGATGGACTGAAGGACAGACGGTAAACCTATATGCCCCCCTCCCCCTCTTTCAGAATTCAAAATCCACATACTTGAAAATTAATAAGTATATTCATCCAGTAGAGCTTCAGGCAATCTCAAACTAAATCAATAAACATCAATAACATTGGTTATCTTACAACAGTTGATTAACAAAGCGAAAAGTTTAGCGAAAAAGTCATCGAAATTGTTTTATCTTAACAGAACTTGAGGCCATTCTTTATCAATAACGATACATTTAGTTCTGACTTCTGTATACGACAGGTTTCATCAGGGATGTGTACTTTGTTTATTTCAGTTAACATGCAAACATGTTCCCAAGAGACCAGAGACTATAGATTCACTGACAACTTAACAGACTATCCCTTTGTAACAAGTTTATCTTAATTCTACAGTAAAAATAGCTTGTTTTTCTGTTGTGGATATATCAGGAAACTGATGACCCAGAGAGGCAGTTATGGAAAGCAATTACATCTAAATATGGTTGTTTTCCCTTAAAACTTTCAAAGACAAACAATGCTAGACATAATTCATAAAACCAATGATTCTAAGTACGATTGTCCTAGCTGATACAAACATTATTACATCTGAGATAAGATACTATATAATAATCATGGTCTTGGAATTGTTGGTTTATAAAAGAAATACTTATTTTGTTTTCATAAAATTCAAAACAACTACAGTAAAACCCCGATTATTCGAATATCGTTGGGCCCTGAAAAATCATTCGGATAATCCATGGTTTCGAATAATCCATTTCAGTATGATGTACCGGTTGGAAACGATAAATTCCGTACTGTCCGTACATTGCAAGGGAGTTAACTCTCGTATGCAAACAAGACGTTACTTGAGTGATAATAAGAATAAAATAAAATGTATAACAAACACTTATTATTTATCCTTGTTTTATGAATGTATATGAGTTAACAAATGAAACAATAAATTCTTGTTAAATAAATACCCGCGCATATTATGGATTATACAGAACACAATCCGACATAATTCTCACTCTCATTCTCACTTCACTTACTAACGATCGACTAAGCATCGCTATCGTCACATTCTAAAACAATTAAAGAATCGAAGACGTAATGTTTTTATGTTTGGATCATTTTTTCATTAAATCATCATATTCTAGTTAGTTTTGTTTTATTGCGTTCGAATCAGTTTTTCGATTTTGAATGACGCTGTTCAAAGTGCAAATAATTTCATACAGATCACCAGGTACGTACGCGTATTAACTGATTATACCCGGTATCATTGTTAAATATTCGTCGCGATAAGTATAAAATCCTAACTAACAATACGGTCAACTCAACGATAATTAAACTGTTGACACGCTTCGTGTATGAATTGATGTTACACATTGTTTGTCACACGACAGTTGATTCCCAATCGGCCATTGTTATCAATTGACGATTTCGAATAATAGGTGTGAAAATACGCGCATTCGTAACTTAAGGGACCAAATAATTTATTCGGATTACACCAGGTATTCGTAAAATCCGATTCGTATAACCGGGGTTCGTTGTAGTTGAAATATATAGAGACGTAATCGGGACCGTAGATTTTATTCGGATAATACCGGGTATTCGGATAATCGGTGTTCGGATAATCGAGGTTTTACTGTATAACAAAATAAACACGCATACTTAGAAAAAAAATAAAAACAGTACCAGAAACTGTACTAGTAAACAAACATTATTTTACTATCACTAAATACTAAATAATATAAAATTCATTTTTGTTATCCAAACTTCAGCAATATCTTATCAATAAAATAGCAGCAAAGCATTATATTTGTTGCCAATGAATCAATAACGTTGGTGGAGTGACGTTGATCTTGGAGGCAAAGGTCTATGCTATTAAAATTGTCCGGCACAAATTTTAAAAGGGTATACAGTCATGTATAGTATAATTGACAAAAGATTTTTTTTGTTAATATTACCATTTATTTCAGAATAAGAAAGAAATATGACACAATATTATAATGAGTTACGTAACAAAACACATAATTGTCCAAAGAGGTCATATTTACAAGCACTCATTCATATTTTTTCACAAATCATAGACGATCAACTCACATACATTCTGACGAATTTTCTATGAATTCTGACAACTGGTTTTAGAGAAATGACATAAAATAATGTATTGAGTTACATAACATTGTCTCCGTATTGAAGTCCCCATTAGCGGTTACATTAAGAGTTATTTTGGAAGACACTTTATTTTACAGGTTCCCTCAAAACAATTTTTGTTAAATCTTTTTCAGTTATCATCACCCAGTGGGATCTGTAAGGATGAGTCTTTATTGTTATATAACACTATAAATCCTGGCCCCAAGTGACTCTGTTTTCATTTGCATCTAAATTATTTTAGCACATATTGTTGAGGACCATTCTATCATCTTGTATGTTGAATCATTAAAAATTCTCACGCTTATTTTAAAGGTATCATAAACTTAAAATTTTAGTTATATACTGTAACTATAAAAATATTCTGGGTGAATATATGCAGATGTTCCGTACATTATGAAACTATAATGGTATCTAATAATAGCACAGGTCACTATCACAATAACAAATTGACATTATTGCAGTGTTAAACACTAAAATGTGAATGCATGTACTGAAATTCAATATTCATAAACACATAATAAGCTCATTATTGCATTTATCTCTTCCATATACAATTTACAATACAGGATAGCAGAAATTATATGACAAATAAAACCAAACATAACCAACTAAAACAAGTAAAACGTTCAAAGCCTACCTGTCACCATGTGAACAGAACGTCACTATCTCTACACTAAACACTAAAGCATGCCAGTCACTTCATTTAAGTTTCAATAACGCAAACAAACTTTACATTACTACTTACCATGAAAATCTGATAACAAATCACAAAAACTTTGTGCGTTTAATGATATAAATTGAAACGTCTCAAGTCAATCAACTTAAAGTGTTTTCATACGCAATATTTTTACTATATTAAGTCCATTAACAATTGAACATCACAGGAACACTGTCACACCATTACAGGAGAGAAGATATATCTACGATAAGAGGCCATGCTGTTCAATGAAATGCTTGAATCATTGAATGAAATCTCCAATAATATTCTGTCTAACTACTAGGAGCAGTTAGTGCCTAACAGGAGAAGTTACTACAGTCAGGATTATAACATTTTAAATCCATCATTGAAGCAGATAACATACGGAAAAGGTTTCAGTGATAAATTGTTACAGAATAATACAACACAAACATTTGATACTTTCATCAGAAATAGCCACTGAGTATCCAGATTGTTCTTTACTATTCCATACGCCTTATATGGTCAAATTCCCACAGACAACATACCTATATCTAAAACATTTCCAAAATTTATTTTAAAATTTCAAAATATCAATTAAAAAATATATATATAAAATACAGGGCTTTTTTTCACAGGTAGGGGAAGGGGCCTTTTCCTTAAATTTGGGGGGAAATAATGCATAATGTTTGCAAAAGGGGAAGAAAAAACTTGATGTATATTGAATTTTAGGGGAAAACTGCATGATTTTATAGAATTTTCCTGAGGGGAAGACGCCTATGAACGGCCCCTGCTATAGAAGGAAAAAAAGCCCTGAAATAAGAATCATCTTAAATAACATGACAAGATTGCTGAATTCAGAAATGTAACTCATTTAAATCCTTGAAAGAAAACAGTATTTTATATGCTTGAAGTGATTGTAGGAATATTATCCACTTTCATCAGCCTTGCTCAGTTGGATTAACATTTAGGGAAGTCATTGAGTGTCTGCCTACAGTGCTATTTAGGGTCCTGGGTTCAATCCCCGGTGAGGACCATGGATTTTTCCCGCTCCTAATTTACTTTATGCTTAACAATATCTTCAAGAGAACTGCATGTGTAATAGTACAATGTAGTTCACTAATTAGCACACTTGTTACAATCAGCATCCAGAATACTCAAACTTGTAAACAAACAACACTACAGACAGAGAGAGAGAGAGAGAGAGAGAGAGAGAGAGAGAGAGAGAGAGAGAGGGGGGGGGGGAGAGAGAGAGAGGGGGAGAGAGGGAGAGAGAGAGGGGGAAACAGAGAGAAGAAATAGGACAATATGCACAGATGACTCTATTCTGAGGTTTGTTTTAAAATATCTTCTCAATAAACAAACGCTAAAATGACCATTGTCCACATACTGATGATAGTGGCCTATATTCACAGGTGGCCATTAATCCAGGTTTGTATATACTATACATGATTTAAATGACTACAAAATGCAGAATAACAATATATGAGTTACAATGATCATTTCTATCAAATCATCAACTCTACTGGCAGTCAGTCAATATTATCACTACACATTTGATGAAAACACCATTATCTGAATCCATCCATCCAACTGGACATGCTTGTTATTTCAAAGAACATAGTCTGTGTGGTTATATTGCAATTAATATTGCATCTGCTTCCAGTTTTTGATTCCATAATAATTGTACAGTTTCAGTCATGATTTTATTCTTCATGAATTAATGAACACATGCAAATGTGAAAATATGCATACAAAAAATCTAATACAATGATAAAAATTTGCTAGGCACCAGTAGGATAAATAGTTTATATTAACTCAAACTCATTATAGCATATTATGCAAATGGTTCTTGACTTCAGTTCAAGCACATGTCTTTTCATTCCTGTAAATGATTTGATGCTTATGCTCTGTCTAATGATTGGATCTAAGAAAGTTGTTAGAATTATAACTAAAATCTTTCCTTGCTAGTCTATCATTACCTCAAATTACTCTATCCACCATCATGGAAATATAAGAGACAAAAACTGACACAGACTTGATGGATCAAACTTGAAATATATGCGTATTAAATGAACATATTCTGTAGATAATTTTATATTGGAATTTTCACAGTTTGTCCATGACTTATTGGATCAATAGTGCATGCAAATTAAGGCAGTTGTTATTCTGTACATTATGAAATCAATTCCAAGCCATTCACCAATACTTACAAATACATCCATTGTTTAATAATAACTAGCACCAACTGTGTATATACAACATAGTTTAATCTATTCTGGTGTTATTAAAAAATAACATATGATGTTAGCCTTATTGTGATATTGACAAATACCAAGTTAATTGCAATGTGTGATGTACAGTGAATATAAACAAGAGGGCCAAGATGGCCCTATATCGCTCACATGACAATCACTGTTCACTCATTAAAACATTGTTTTGAACCAATGGCCTAGTTTTTGACCCCAGATGACCCATGTTAGAACTTGTCCTACATATAAGTAGGACAAACATTCTGACAAATTTTGGTGAAGATCCAATCAAAACCATGAAAACTACAGCATAGACAAGGTTTTCCTAGGATTTGACCTCGTGACCTAGTTTTTGACCCCAGACAACCTATGTTCTATTTGTCTTACATATCATTAAGACAAACAGTCTGACTAGGTTTGGTGAAGATACGATCAAAATTTGACATCTACAGTGTTAATAAGGTTTTCCTAAGATTTGACCTTGTGACCTGGTTTTTGACCCTAGGTGACCCATATTTGAACTTGTCCTTAATATCATCAAGACAAACAATCTGACAAGGTTTGGCCAAGATCCAATCAAAACCATGACATTTAGAGCTTTTACAAGATTTTTACCTAAGATTTGACCTGGTGACCCAGTTTTTGACCCCGCCTGACCCATGTTCAACCTTGACCCACATATCATTAAGGCAAACATTCTGACAAGGTTTGGTGAAGATACAATTAAAACTGTGACATCTACAGTGTTATCAAAGTTTTCCTAAGATTTGACCTGGTGACCTAGTTATTGACCCCAGATGACCCATATTTAATCTTGACCGTTATATCATTAACACAAACGATTTGAGAAAGTGTGGTGAAGATCCAATAATAACTGTGAAATCTACAGTGTTAACATGGTTTTTCATAAGATTTGACCTAGCGACCTAGGTTTTGACCCAAGATGACCCATGTTCGAACTCGTCCAAGATATTATGAAGACAAACATTCTGACAAGGTTTCATGATCATCCAATAAAAACAGTGACTTCTAGAGTGTTCACAAGGTTTTCCAGCAATTTGCCCTAGTGACCTAGTTTTTCACCGGAAATGACCCATTATCAAACTTGACCTACATATTATTAAAATAAACATTCTGACAAAGTTTCATGAAGATCCAGTCAAAACAGTGATTTCTAAAGTGTTCACAAGGTTTTCCCTTATTTGGCCCTGGTGACCTAGTTTTTTACCCCAAATGGCCCAATATCAATTCATCTGAGATTTTGTCGATATTGACGTTCTGACCCAGTTTTGCTAAAATTGAGCTAAAAATGTTGCCCCTAGTGTGTTCACAAGGTAAAGTTTGACAACGCACGACGCCGGATGCCGGACGAAGGCAGATCAGAGAAGCTCACCCTGACACTTAGTGACATGTGAGCTAAAAAGTCCCAACCTACCTAACCTATTTTATATTACCATGTAACCAGAAACAAATACTTTTTTACTTTTTAAACATAAAAATATTTGTATATTTGTATAAAAAGTATTTGATTATTTTATTGTTATGTCTTGATAAAGGCGGTTGCGCCAAAACGTAGACAAATGAAATAATAATACTAGTTCGTATATTTGTGTTTTTTGTTGTATAATCCAAATTAATTTACTTTTTAAACAGCATAAAAGTAAATTGATAATTGTACGTAGTACAATAATTGTTTAATCTATTCAGTGTATTTTTTTTCAAATCTTTGAGACACATGCTATAAATAACCTAATAAAAACAATGATGAATATAACAGCTGTTTTCATGAAATGTATATAAGTTCATGTATTGATAATAAAGATCAACTAAAATGATTCAAGGGACACAACTCTCAATTAAGTGATATAATATTATACTAGTAAATCTTTAAGGCAGTATGCATTACCTCCCATTTTCAAGAAACTTACGTAAATACAAAATGGAAATAATTTAAAGGGGTGAAGTAAAATCATCAATAGGTGGCACTTCAAAGACTATACCAGTCAAAAGTACATCAGTATTTTGTATGAGAACATGTGTCTTTGCTAGCAGACAGGGATCATGATTCCTTTTGAACACTGAATAATTTGATTGTTCTACCTGTAGATAGAACCATAATGTATTTACATCTATATAGGTATGTGACATTGAATAATAATCGAAACAAACAAACTCTATAGCCGAGCGTCCATTTGGTATAAATGACAAAGCTAAAGACAATCAATACAAATCGTTTGACGTTAGTTTTGAAACTATCCGAAATACGAGTATCCGAAATATGAAATGTACATGTGAAACCTAATTCACTAAAACAAATTAAATTACTACAACAATGAAACGTTTTATCTTACCTCAATAACATTCCTGACACTACAAATACACAAACTGTTCAGAACGGTAACAAATCATCGAGGCCAGTGCTATGTCGTAATTATTGCATTCAAACGTTTGACAATGTAGGCGTAGTGCCAATAAAATTATAGATTGCACTACTACGTTAGTACGTATATATAAGTGATTGCTTCGATTTTCATAAGATTCGTTATCTTATTTGGATACAGCATAAAACAGTTATACTTATTTCTTCAGAAATTTAAAGTTCAATGTGTATTATCCGTACACCAAGTAATGTACGTGTTGTGTATGTACATTGATCAAATAAAATCAAAGTACTGAAAATACTGGTTCTATATAAGCAGAAATTAAGTTCTATACATACATACAAGCACGGATGCTATATATTACATAATATAATTATATAGCATCTTTGACACATGTAAGTATTTATAAGTATTGTGCTATATATTCGAAAATACAGTGTTAATTAACTACAATTTTCTATGGGTTTCTTTTATATTTATTATATCATTATTCACATTATAAATTGACCTTTTATTTAGGAAAAAAATCAAATTCCACGAACTACATGTATAACAACGATCGGTATAATTTGCTTGCATGTGGATAAATGTGCTCCGATCTGCGTATGACTATGTTAATTCTAAGACAAGGAGCTAATTAAATCTTGGAAGGTTTCCAATCTGTGCGCATTATACGTACATATACGTATATATATGTATACCAGCATTATAACTGAATGTTCAACGCAGTAAAAAATAAATAGAGATTACAACTACATGCCAAGAATATTCAGTTAAACCAGAGTTAGCAGATACCTCCAAATAAAGCCATCCTGTCAATAAAGGCCATTCTTTAAAAAAACATTATTTTTTTAAAACAAAATGACCTCCGACTTAAAGCCTCCTGTCAATTATTAAACTTTCACGAAGGTAGCCACAGGAGTAATCCCTTAATTGTTTTATACCCCCCCCCCCCCCCCCCTGTCTGGTCTCGGTTATTGACACCTAGTCGGAAAATAGGGTCATAATTTGTATTGATTTACAATGAAAATTAGTTTATGACTAACTTTCTGTTGTTGTTTTTTGTAAGCTTGTAGTAACTGATAATGTTAACAAAATCTAGTCTACCAATGGCATTGGTTGTGAAATGCTGGCCCATAAGTCACATATATATCTCGCATCAAAATTAATTCCTGGTTCAATGTCTTCAGATGAGTCGTTTAAATTTGTATATTCACAAGTCTTCCGTTCATAAAATATCGATAATAACGATTGTCTTATAATACAAGTACCGGTGTTTAGAACCATGGTTATTATCTCTGAAATTTAGTATGATAGTACATGTATACTGTAAATGTGGTATCAAACTGAATGTTTAATAATATATGTATTCTGTAAGTCAAAAGCTCGCCCATGTATGGGAATTCTCAGTGGTGAGGGTAAATAAACTCAATATTGTTGTATGAATCCAAGCTCTGGCGGCACTGCTGATGTTCGGAACTACTAAGTATAGTCAGATGTTTGATTATTTCGTAACAAAATAAGCCTCAAAGACTGGAACACAATAATATTTCGTAGCTACTTATGACCGAACTTCCGCTGTGTAATTGGTAGTACCAGGGACACTACATCACATGGGTGATGTATATATATGTGCAATTTTTACTGTTTTTACCCGTTTAAATGTTAAATTCATTGATATCTGTAAAGAATTACTGATTGTTATTTTGATTCAAAATAATGTCCTATCACGCGTACGGAAACCTAGAATTATAAACGTTTCCAAAACCTGTCTTCTTAAACAGTATAAAACAGTCAGCTATTCGCAGTGCACAGGGCATAACATTCTAAATTGCTACATAGGACAAAAACTCGATATGAATGTTTAAATAATGTATTTTCCAAATATATTATCTCAAAATGGCGCGGGCAGATTTGGAGAAGCAATTTAAGGTTTCTATGATAGAAAAATGATTCGCCGGGAGATCATAGTAAAAAAACAATAGGAGTAATTGTCGTCTTGCATTGAAGACTGTATGAGATGCAAATTTTTCAAAGACTAAAGAAAAAAGTAGATGCAATTCAATAAAAAATCGTGATAAAAAGATGCAAAACCACTGTATGTATATGTTTATCAAATCTAATGGAGACAAACATAGGCCGTCACGGTGCAATATCTTCTTTAGAAAATGTATTTTATATTTTCAACAAATGCTACAAATGAAAAGTTACCGTTTAAAATATCGAAAATATCTAAGATAAAGTTTTATCAAAGAATTCAACATGGTAGTTTATTAAAGTTTTTAGTATCTATACAGTAGCTATATATTAGCCATATATAGTAACTGATTATGTAATTAAGAAATTAAGAATTACGTATCATGTACGAGTATATCTATCAACCGCCAATATAATGCCCAGGGGTAGTTCGAAACACATAACTGCACTGCTACATAAAATAGGGTTATAAGTATCGACATTGGCCCGGCCTGACGCTATAAAGCAAGTAATTCAGGAAACGATTTGTTTCGGAAAGAAAATGAAAAGAAAAAAAGACAGAAATGTCGCTGATGGCCGTACGTGGTAGAGCGCATTCAGAGACACACGTATCTATAGGCATGCATGCACGGCTTCCTCTTCACTACTGCATGGTTGGTGCCGAAATGAAGAAAGTTTATCCTGTTAGGCTTAGAAAGCTGAAATGGACGAACTTCTGCATGATCTCACTTTTTGACAACTAGCTGATGTTGGTACTATGTTGAACCATCCAAAACAAAAATAACTAGAAAATAAACATTTTAACAAATGTCTTCAATGTGTTTTTGTTTTTATTAGAAACAGTTTATTTAATATATTGGATCATCTATAGGCTAAAGTCATACGTACCATAGCCATGCATATGCATGTATACAACGATCTTTGAAGATGAAATAACAGAACATGACAGCCTCACTTTAGTGTTTATACAAATTTAGGGCATAACAATAGAAAATGAACTTATAGATGATAGCTATATTAATTTAATATCCTCTGTAACGACCATTTTCTAGGCAGCGTTAGAATTTCTTATGGTAGTATATATATATATATCTACTCGGCATGAATATATATACAGTGTATAGGTGCTTGGAATAATCTTCATGAAGAATAAATTCATATTGCTTCTCTCCTCTCTATATAACGCCACTTTTCAAAACGATTTTTCTAACAGCTTTTCACAAAAGATTTTTTAATATATTTCAACTTATTGATTATATCTATGTATGAATTTAATCAGGAACTTCCCATACAAAGATTATGAGAGTCCTTGGACTGAGTTTCAACTGGGTTAGAACTGATGAGGTCGGTAGGTGAGCCGCCAGCTTGTTAAATAATGGCTATCGTAGGCCCATCTCAGCCAGGCACCCAGCAAAAAGGAGAAGGGATTCGGGAGGTACTGTGCGAACATAAGATAGGTGCATGACTCATAAGCCAACTTGGCTGGTCCTTTCAAAAGGGGTGACACTATAATAAACAAAACCTAGCTATATGCCCCCAATATCTTATTTTTGTCAAGTATGTCCACTTAAAAATAAGTACCGTTTCTACCGAGGAGGGGGGGGGGGGGGGCAAGTTAATGTGTCCGCATCCCGTAGATTTACCGGGCACCGCCTCATTATCTTTCAATCTGGTCACATCAAGGCTTCATGATATAGTAATCGCGAGTGTTAAAACATATTTTTTATAATGTATAACTGTATCGGAACAATATATTGTAAATCACTTTCTCGTACATATATATGTTAATCGTGTATAAGTTGATCTACAAGTTGTAATTAAGGCATTTTATTCAACGCTTTGTCAATCAATGTTAACGGATGATTAAAGTTGTGGTGGTGTCAATGCCTAGTGGGAAATCATTTGAATATTTAACAGCATGTAATTATGTCTGGCGCAGACATTCCACTTTGTTTTCATCTTAATTTCGGTCCCATCAATGAATGATCATTAGCACGAACGAATGCCAAGGGTCTTGTCCATGGCCAACAAGTGATGAAAGTGATTACGTAATGTTTCAGGTAGCTCATCATTGCCCAATGTTGACATTCACAAATCAACAAATTAACTGCAGGTTGGATCAATTATAAATTTGAACCAATCACATTGCTGCATTTTATTGACCGAATGCAAACTGTTCTTCAAACGATAACATAAGAGATTAATGATCACGTGACATTAATTGAAATTAAATTGGTGCCTTACGTTAGATTGATTTCATTAAAATGCACATTATAAACTTAATGAAAATAAATATTTCGAATTTATTATTATTCATATTGTCAATATCACTTCTATTATTGCAATAATCGAACAAGAAAAATGTAGGTCAAATAAAACTCTCCCAACAAATAGGCCAGCGTCTGTTGTCCATCGGTAGCCATATTGTTTTGAACGGAAAGTCAAATATTGTGCTTATTATGAATTTATCGTAATATAATGGTTAGAACAAAAGACAGAAAGAAAAGGGTATGTATTGAGAAAGACCAACCTCGGACTAATGTGATAATATTGAATGAAACTTCCATTAATTTCTCCAAAACACAAAAAACAACGATGTTAGTTGGTTTTTATGCCGAATGTATTTTCCAACAGACCATTTTATTTTAAATTCGTCGTTTGTCATTAACAGACGAAACAATTAGAAGTTAATGGATGCTTTCAATTATTTATATGTTTCGCCTAACATTTCACTCAAGAATTTTTTAATATGAGTCACTGAAGTTTACAAAAAATCTATTCACAAATTTTGGCTTTTCCGGCGGCCATTTTGATTTCTGTCGAGAGTTGAAATTGGTGCGATTGACAGGACATGATCGTTTTAAATAGTTATTGGGCTTCGTTAGATGGATATAAATTATTCCCACAACGTATGTTCTTAATGAAATAGTATATTTGTAAGTGATTCATGCACTGGTTATTGTAATATAATGGTTTTATTTCGAGTACCAACCGACGTTCCCGCGTACGGGATGCTTTGGGAATTTTACTCGGGTCTTTGTCCATCTGCAGGAGTGCCAAGGGTTCCCTAGTTTTTTTCATATCTAAGTTTGTGTATTGATTACTTTTCAGGTACAAACAGCTTTATAAATTCTGGGGATGGATTCATTTCTTAGTGACAAAAACTCATTTTATTTACATTTCATTTTAAGATGGAGACGATAGTGTAATACACGATAATATGTGACTGATTAATGGTTGTGTTCTTCAACCAATCTCGCATTGAACATGGTTAGAGAGGGAGAAAGTGGGGAGTCTGCGAACCCCACTTATACAAAATGGCTTTTAGATGCCATACACAAGGTCAAAAGTCAGAAGCAACGACCAAATGATGACAGAATTTGTCATGCTGTAAAGCAAAGCCATCACAATGTTAGCAAGGATTCTCTGATGGAACAGCTTGCACTTGCTGTTAAAGATGGAGTCATTTTAAAGGTTTTGAACAAGGGAATTTGCTCGTATCGTGATCCAAATTCTGGTCCTCGTCTTAAGCCTTTAAAAGTGAATAGAAAAACTGATTTGACTCGATTTATTGTAAGGGCTTTGAAGAACAGTTCAGCAAAGGCTGGCTTGACTATCAAACAGATTGAGAAATACGTTGAGAGTTGTTATTCAGTGGAAATTCTTGAAACAAGTCTCATTGAAAACATTAAGGTGTCAGTCAGAAAGGGCATTTCTAAAAACGTTTTTGAAAAAGAAGGAAAACTTATAAAATTGATTCCAAAGGCAAATGCTGGAAATGGACGTAGCAACAGTGATGATGAGTTATCAAGTGATCATTCATTTTGCTTCGAAGAAGAAAAGGTGTGTAGCAATGTTGAAGAGTGCTGTTTTTGTTTGGTTTTCTTTTTTTTCGACCTGTTCATCAGTCATGATCACTTTCATCTTCATCAGCCCATTCGTTTTTTTATTCATTCATGTTCATCAGTTGCATCCATTTCACTGTTTAGTTTTGCATGTTTTGTTTTGTTTATTGTGTTTCATTGAGTTGTTTAACATCTTTTTTTGCATTTTTAAATGAACTCACAAATGTTGATTGTTGTGTGTCATGTTTTTTCTATACATGTATTATTGATATTCAGTAATATGTATTTACTTATTAATTACTATGCATTCTTATTTGACATAAAATTCTTTGTTTGTTTATTGATTCATTTGATAATTTCTAAAATAGCATTTTCACATATGCCTTTTTTAATTACGCTTTAGCCTTTAAAATCCATCAAGTGTTCAAAAAGGTATTGATATAAGTTTGATGGTATTTATTATAGGAGGTGTGTGCACCTTGTCCTGTTTGCAGTTTTTGTCTTGGAGATGAGAAAAAGAATCGTGATGGTCATCCTGAGGAGCTTATCTCATGTGTTGATTGTGGTAATAGTGGTAAGTCAGCATAACAATATATGGAATTGAAATATTCACGAGTGTTTTGTATTTAATTATAAAGTTTCACTGACACAGGTGATCTGTATGAACTTAATTAGAACTTGCATAATTATTACAAATATATGATGGTAATTTATTTTGTGAAGTATAACAGCTTAAGAATAAGATTAATTTTATTTACAGGTGCTATTGTGAATGTGAACAAAAATGTATTGACAATGATTGCTGTTTAATGCTTAATTGACGTAATTCATTGGCAATTTTTATTTATCTAGGGCATCCATCTTGTCTTAAGTTTTCACCAGAACTTACAGAAAATGTGAAACAGATGAGATGGCAATGTATCGAATGTAAAACATGTTTCTTCTGTCGAAAAGCTGGCAGTGAGGTACGTGTATAGTTTTAGTCTGTATGTACAGCAAGGTCAACTCATATACTCATATTTTAAGAAGTTCAAAAATTGTAATTTTCTATATTGTGTAACCTAATCTTAGCTAGACTTTAGCTTTTGAGGTTAAATTATATTATGCTACTTATGTATACATAAATTGATGATATTTTGTAAGCACAAAGACTTCTTGGTTCTTGCTATTATATTGCAAAATGCAAGGGCATACAGTCTGTGTATGCTTTTCATAGTTTATATTTTTAGAGAGTGCACTGACTATTTTATTTTAGTATTCAAATTTCAATGTTATATTTTTTATGGAAAATTATGATTATGTGTAAGAAGGGATGATCACTTGTACATCATTTGTCCATCTTAATTTATATCAGGTTTTTTTAAGGAAAAGTGGAAGACATTGTGTGCTGGTAAAAGGGAGAAAAGATAACACCAAATAGACAAATTTGGGGAATATTTATATTGCAAATACGGGAAATAGATTTTATAATTGGGGAAAAATATAGCTTACATCAGTGTCACTTTCATAAAAAAACCTGTATGTATATTAAAAATTTGTTGTTCTTCTATTAAAAAATTGCAAGAAATACTAGTGTAGTTAAATACTGTAGCTGAGTACAAATTCTAGTAGAGGTGCAACGATTCGCTCCGATGCATCGAAAACCCGGTTCCACACCCGTCGATTCGATTTCGATGCGGAGACTGCAAAATTCAATTCGATCCGCATTTTAAACATACGCGCCGACAATGGCACATCTGTATCCACACTTTAAACATATTGATTTTTGTTACACGAAGTACGATCGGTCAGTATTTATCACTAAGCAACAATGGTTTCTCTCGAGCTAAAAGATGCACCAAAACATTGAAACTTGAGGTTTTGGGAACATTTTTTTTTTGTTTATTGTACAAAAAACAGTTGAAATGTATCAGCAGATATTTTTAGTTGTACTCTACATGTAAGTCATAGATTGGGATTTTTTTATTCAAAATATCAACAGAAAAGTTTGTTATTTAAATTGTTCTGGATGAAATCCTTCACTATTTAAGATTTCATATTATCCTAATTAATGCTTTGGAGTAATTTAAAAACAACACCCTATAAATATACAAATATATTCTGAATATTTGTAAGACAGGCATTCATGTATCACCCAAACATGCAAATTAGAATAAAACTAACCAATTAAGTTACCAGCAATACGTCAAATATGAATCGAATCGAAAATAATCAAATCAAGGTATTTGGTATCGGAATCGAATCTGTTCTGAGTGAATCGTTGCAGCTCTATATTCTAGTTCTAGTGTGTGAATTTTTGCTGAATCATCAATAATCAAGATTTATGGTTATTTTTTATGTTTGTTTATTTATCTTATTGATATGTTACAGTTAAATCTTAGTTGTAAATTTATGGAAACTGTTGAAGTGTTCACAATTTTGTGTAAATGCTAGGATATTTTTGTTTGTTAAATATATCACAGTTGATATTTGTTTTCAGGATAACATGTTGTTCTGTGATTCATGTGATCGAGGTTTTCACATGGATTGCTGTGACCCTCCAGTATCTAGGGCACCAAAAGGTAATTGTACAGATGCTTTCCTCGTATTTGACTCTTTCACTTCACTTACTGAATCTTATGTGTGTGTAATTTTGAGTTTTGACACTTCATTGCAATATGAAACCATTTTAATGCCTAGTGTGTGAATTTTCTGTTGATGTAAATTACAGTTGGTTAAATTGTGTGGTGAATGTCTTCCTCTGCTTTTCCATTTTGATATGGAAATAAATCGAGTACATGATAATTCAATTCACATTAATTACTAAATAGATGATTTCTCAGTTAGAGCCACAAACAGGTCAGGAATCATTCAACAATTCAGCGTCTGGTAAGTTTATTTGACAATGGTAAAAAATTGAAGAACTGCTTATAAACGTCAATGTAAATTAATTCTTACAGGTTTGGTAGAATGCTGTTATCATTCATTATCAATGGTACTAAGAATGGTTTATCTTTTATTTATAGGTCAGTGGGTGTGTAATATCTGTGATCCTGAAAGAGGCAATAAAAAGGGCAAAAAATACCTTGAATTAGCTGAGAAGTATAAAAAGAAAAGTAATAGACCAGGACCTCCTAGATTTTCTGATGGTAGCAGGTCTTCATACAAACTTAAAGAAAAGTAAGTATATATATATAAATATATAATGAAAAATAACTAACATTCCATAGGTATTATTATATGATTCAATTGCCGACCTGTTTCGTCATTGACTTATCAGGGCATGATGAGTCTATGACGAAACCGGTCGGCAATTGAAATTTTGATGCCTGTCACATAATTGCAGTACAAAATTTCTTATGTTGATTCACTTTGAATTGTTTATAAATTTGAATAAATCTATAACAGCCATGGTGTGCGCATTAAGTGGATGTATAATTTTAGCATGAATTTATAATCCACTTGAAACAAGTATTGACTACATATGGCTTGAATTCAACAAATTTTCTTGTCAGAATGATATGTTTTATGACTGTTAGTGGTATTGTCAACTAGATTAACAAAATGGTTTGAGTCTCTCTCAAGTTCTTCTAATCATGTGTAGTGTATTATACATTTTCAGATGTCCTACACCTGGTTGTGATGGATCTGGCAATATAAATGGCAAATCATTGCATCACCGAAAGTATGCATTTTTCGTTGATGTCTTTATATTTAACTTGTATTATGAATAGGAATTAATAGCTGATATTTGCCCGAAGGGACATATGTTATGAAGCTAGCATCTGTCAGTCCGTTAGCAATTACATATCCGCTCTATAACTCTTTAAGCCTGTTTTCGTGAGCATGAAATTCTGTGGTTAAATGAAAACACGCATATTCATGCGTAAAAAGTACCCCCAAAATAATGTTTTTACAGTATCAAATATACCTTCGGGCGTATATTGCTCTGCCTTGCAGTGCTTCAGTCTGTTTAACTCATACAATTGTTCATTTACAAGTATAGCTTGATTTAGCAAATTTGAAGATTGATGAGCGCACCGACATTTGTCTGTATAAATAAGATTTATTTTAGACTTTAGAATCCATAATTTTTTTGTAGTCTCCAGTTCCATAGTATAATAGAATGTTAAAAAAGAAATGAGATAATCAGTTAATATTCAGTTTTATGGAAAAATATTTAACTGTGAAGATGTTATTGATTACGTAATTACTTGTGTATAAGACACACAGGTTTTAAAGTTCAAAATTGGATACAAAAATTGGATGCATCTTAGGTGTAGGACTCGATCCAAATTTTCTGCGGCTAAAAGCGGTCCAAATTGGGACAAACCAGTTACGATTTAAAGTCTGTATGTTGTGACCTATACACATGTGATTGTGGTTATTAGTTCCATTAAAGGCTTTGTATGTAAATATTAATGAAATTAATTTGCCAGATAATTTAACTTTGCTGGATACATTTCAGGCAGTATCAGTGCCCTAAAATACCTCCAAACCAACGACCACCTCGAAAAGGCAGTTTTAAATCTGGTAGAAAGAAGTTACTTGGCAGTGATGAAAGCAGTTCTGGTAATGTAGTGAAGTCTAAGGTTCCAATGGGTGATCCATTCTCTAGTGATAGTGAACAGGAGAGCACCTTTGAGCCACTTTCTGCACTAAATAAACCAAAAGGCCTTGTGGATGGTCTATCTAAATTTTTTACTCCTTCTGACAAAAGAAAATCTCGTGTTTCTCTGAGTTCTGGTGCAGGTCTAGTCCAAATAAAAACTTCTAAACCAAAGTCGAAGCTTAAAAGCAAAACTCAAAGTCAGTCTCTTCAGGCAGCTAGCAAATTGATAAGAAAGTCAAAACTGTATAATGTTCATAGAAAGAGAAGAAAATTAAGTGAACCTCCTGGCAGTGGACAACTGAAGGGACTTTTTGATGGGCTTTCCCATATATTTACAGCACAGGGGGAGCGTAAACGATCCTTACCTGTGTATAATATTTCTCAAAGACGTAAGAAGAACCAGCAGCAGGAATCTGTTGACATTTTAACCTTAGGCAGCTGTGATAATTCAAATGGTGATGTAAAGGATACATTTACCAGTAGGCACACTGTGATAGATGGCCGGATTGCTAATATCAATATGTTGCACAGGGGTAGGGGAAGAGGCCGGGGTAGGGGAAGAGGCCGAGGCAGGGGATACAGATCACGGAGTGATTCTCCTGCTTCAGAGACCGGGCCATTGATCAGAGAGGACCTCACAGATGGCTACCTGTCTGACCAATTGTCAACAACGAGCGCAGACAATGACTCGACTGATTGGAACTTTTCTGCTGGGTACGGGAGGGCGAAGAAGGGTAAGCCTCGAAGATCTACCTCAGATATAGCAGCTAGTAGTAGCAGGACTAGCATCTCATGTGTTCAAGCTAATTTTTTCATGTTCCATCCATGTATATGCATGCTTCTCTGCGTGGATGTTCTCATGTCATTCCTTATCACTGTCTCACAGTTTCTACCACCAGTCCCCTCCCCTGTGCTGCCGCCTCTCTGCCTTAACTGCATGAAGGCCACTTGCTTTTCTTCTCTGAAAGATAATATATTTGGAAAAATATACAAAAAGTCAAAACAATGTATTTTCGCAGCAGCTTTATTTGTTAACTTGAGCGTAGGTGCATTTGTGTTGTAACTTCTGTCAGTATATATTAGAAAGATGCAGAAGAGGGCTTAAAGGTGCTTGGAAGGTTTTTGTAAAGTTTTGGCAGAGTGGGGTCTTTCCTTTCACTGTCACTCATGTATCATCAAATATGTTATGGTGCACTGCTTTCAGCTAACCCTGCATGTCGATGCTGTATTCACAGTTGAAATCATTTCATGTTTCATTATTTAGTCTGGTTGTAGTGTTTAGTATAATTATTGCCAACTGGTGTGCTTTGTTTTGCTGTTTGGTCCTTTTTCTCTGTTTAATTTTAAAATGTCATTGAACGTCTGTATACAACTTTTCAAATGTTTTTAAGATATAATTTATTCAACATAAAAATCTTATCTTGGTTTCTAATAGCAATCATTCTGATTTAAAAATGTATGTTCTTATTCACAATATTTTATTGCTGTATATTATTATTATGTTTCCCATTCTCTATATGTTGTTATTTTGTTACAGATTCTGAAGATGGTGAGATAATTGAGAATGCATTGCCTCCTGGTGTATCTCAAGATGATGTTGATCTCTTCAAACAAGCTCAGGATAGAGCACAGGATCTTCTCAACAAGGTAAAGATGATTTAAATCACCATAATAAGGACACATCCAAGCTGACTCAAGGGGCTTATGTATTGTGTATGCTTGGCACTTATAAATATGATTTTCTCAATGTTCTATGATTTTCATTTACTGAATTGTCTTCCTTTATTTCCGAGTCTAATTTTATGACATAAAGTAAGCTTAATTGTGATAACCAAAGTTGATCTTTACTAAAATCTTGGAACCATTACTTTTTATAGAGACTGTCACTCTTTGTTCATAATTTCCTGTCATTTTAATATTTGTAAGGCTTGTTATTTATGACTTAATCTTTTGCTTAATTTTGATAATTCTCAAGACTAGTTTGTAGATCGAATATTGTTATTTAAGCCATGATTTACATCGTAAAACTGCTATTAAACATATCCAATGCATTTTTCTTTATGATCTGAATGTCTATGGAAAGTTACAAAAGTATGAAGCATGTTTTGTGATTATGAATGCATTCATTGTTAGTTTAATTGTGTGCCTTTGCATTTTGCGTATTGTACAGCTGAGTAATGTTTCTATACTTGCTTTTACTTCTGTAGCATTATAATGTATGTTGAAGAGTGCTTATTTGCTAGAATTCCTTATTTAACATGAATTGAAATTTTGTTGTTTTATATGAAAATTCATTTAAGTTCCAAGGACTTAGTAATGTAAATCTGTTGTTTGCCATATATTTCTGTACTTGTAGTTTTTTTATTTTTATTTTAGTTAAGTCTGAGATATGTTTGCTTTCATTATGATTTTGTTCCTTTGCTTGATTTTGCTTGCTTGCATGTTTGGTGTGTGCCTAGTTCTAATGCCCATTATTTTGGGTGACAGTTTGACACTGGTTTACAGGAGAGAGCTGAACAGAACAAGAAGGAAAATAAGACAGATATGATATCGAATCCTGACATGACTGTTACACCTGGCACTCCAACACCATTGACAAGTACAGGATCTGTAACCATTTCATCCTCACAGTCAGTATTGTCTCAAGCATCTACATCGGTGGTGCCAACCACACCAAGTCAGTCTGCATCTAGCACTAGTGTTCTGCCACCTCAGGGAAGATATCCGCCTTGTATTGAATTTGGGAAATATGAAATACAGACTTGGTACTCTTCACCTTATCCCCAAGAATATGCCAAGTAAGTGAAACAATTGTTTTATATATATAAGTAAGATATTCTTTTATCTTGCATTTTAACCAAAGCAATTTTTTGTTTATAAGTAGTTTTATTGTCTTTTGCTCAGACTCTGTAAACAAGTGTAAACAATTGATCCTGTGTCATGGCCCTTGATTTATTTTCATTAGCAAGTTACTGGCCTAATCTAGAAATGATTTGGGTTATTAACACTGAATTATAATATTGAAATTAAACGTGTAGATCTATTGAGAGCCAAATCTGATTTATTGTGATTTATATTCTTGAAATAGCTAAAGGTTTTTTTATCATTTCAGGTTACCAAAATTATATATCTGTGAATATTGCCTTAAATACATGAAAAGTAGGAGTGTACTACAAAGACATATGGTAAGTTTTTATTGAAAATGTACAAAATTTCTGCAGACAGATGGTTCAAAACAATCCTTTATGTATTTGTCAATGCTCATATTTCACACTCAGCTGAAGGCACTTAAGAAATGACATCCTACTTAAGAACTATTAAAATTGATTCCTAAAGTAATTGGTAAACTCATATTTGAATTGACTGTAAATTTATTTATTTTCAGAACAAATGTGGTTTGCAACACCCTCCTGCCAATGAGATTTATCGCCATAATGAATTGTCAGTTTTTGAAGTTGACGGCAATATCAGCAAGATATACTGTCAAAACCTTTGTCTTCTGGCTAAATTATTTCTTGATCATAAAACCTTATACTATGATGTGGAACCATTCCTGTTTTATGCTCTTACACAGAATGATGATGAAGGATGCCATCTTGTTGGATATTTCTCCAAGGTTGGTTGGATTTAATCATACCATAATGGCTCATATGTGTTAGTTTTTAGCTCACATGTCACAAAGTGACAAAGTGAGCTATTAGGATCACTCTCCGTCCGGCGGTGTGCGTCGTGCGTCGTCAAACTTTTTGTTGTGACCACACTAGGGGCCACATTTTTGGCTCAATTTTAGCAAAACTGGGTCAGAACGTTAATATCAACAAAATCTCGGACGAGGTCGATATTGGGCCATTTGGGGTCAAAAACTAGGTCACCAGGGCCAAATAAGGGAAAACCTTGTGAACACTTCAGAAATCACTGTTTTGAATTTATCTTCATGAAACTTTGTCAGAATGTTTATTTTAATAATATGTAGGTCAAGTTTGAAAATGGGTAATTTCTGTAGTAAAATTAGGTCACTAGGGCAAATTGCTGGAAAACCTTGTGAACACTCTAGAAGTCACTGTTTTGATTGGATGATCATGAAACCTTGTCAGAATGTTTGTCTTCATAATATCTTGGACGAGTTTGAACATGGGTCATCTTGGGTCAAAAACTAGGTCACTAGGTCAAATCTTATGAAAAACCATGTTAACACTGTAGATTTCACAGTTATTATTGGATCTTCACCAAACTTTGTCAAATCGTTTGTTTTAATGATATAACGGTCAAGTATAAATATGGGTCATCTGGGGTCAATAACTAGGTCACCAGGTCAAATCTTAGGAAAACTTTGTTAACACTGTAGATGTCACAGTTTTAATTGGATCTTCACCAAACCTTGTCAAAATGTTTGCCTCAATGATATGTGGGTCAAGGATGAACATGGGTCAGCCGGGTTCAAAAACTGGGTCACAAGGTCAAATCTTATGTAAAAATCTTGTAAAAGCTCTAAATGTCATGGTTTTGATTGGATCTTGGCCAAACCTTGTCAGAGTGTTTGTCTTAATGATATTAAGGACAAGTTCAAATATGGGTCACCTAGGGTCAAAAACCAGGTCACAAGGTCAAATCTTAGGAAAACCTTATTAACACTGTAGATGTCAAATTTTGATCGTATCTTCACCAAACCTAGTCAGACTGTTTGTCTTAATGATATGTAAGACAAATTCGAACATAGGTCGTCTGGGGTCAAAAACTAGGTCACCGGTTCAAAACAATGTTTTAATGAGTGAACAGTGATTGTCATGTGAGCGATATAGGGCCATCTTGGCCCTCTTGTTTTCTGAAGCATAACTAAATTTTGTTTTGTATGTAAATATGTATCATATGAGTATATGGTGTTGTTCTTTGTGGTGTTTAATGTCACTCAAACTACCAGGGTAATTTGTAAACTTCCAGCTGTAGAGGCAGAGGGAGACTTAATGTGTAAATCTTGGTAGGATTGCTGAATTTCCATAAGATAGCTTTACAGTTTCCTCATGTGAGAAATTTGTCTTGCCCATTGTGGGATTCGAACTTGCACTGTTGAAGGGCTAGTGATCACGAGTCAGATACTGTTTATATTATCACTTGATCACAGAAATTCCTCATTGGTATATTTTCAGGCTTCTTAAAAAATGGTCCATGTATGATCTATGTAAGATGTTCTTTTGACTGTTGACCTCTTAATGTTGCATTGACATTTAACCACAGAGAGAAGTTTTGTACATAATGCACTGTGCTGCATTGTGTGAGCTTGACTTTTTGTGATTTAGTTAAATACATTGTCCATATTGTTGTTAACTTTATTTCATTGTATTAAATTTGCAGGAGAAACATTGTCAGCAGAAGTATAATGTGTCTTGTATTATGACTATGCCACAGTGTCAGAGAAAAGGATATGGTCGATTTCTCATTGACTTCAGTAAGAATTTTTTTCCCAATTGTGTTTAATTCTAACAGTGTTACCACTTAACTTGAAAAGACAAAGAAATTTCAAGGTCATTGAATTGTCAGGGAAATTCACGTTTTGGTTAGTAAAAAGTTCAATTTCAGGAAGTCAATGGCTATGGTAATCTTCTGGCAGTATTTATTAGTTATAAAATCTAATTACATTTGGATGTCACTGAGAATAGAAATGATTTCAATGTATCTTTATAAAAAAAACTCACTCTATCTTAACAGGCTACCTTTTGTCACGACGAGAAGGACAGGCTGGATCACCAGAGAAACCACTCTCGGATCTTGGTAAAGTCAGTTATCAGGCATATTGGAAAAGTGTTATCATTGAATACATAGCTAACTGTCCTGAAGAAACATCAATTACTATAAAGGGTAAGTCTTCACCTCATTACATTGCCTTTACATTACAAAGCATTACCCCTGTCCAGCCATACTCCCCCAGGTGACATTATGGGGTTAGGGTTAGTACAAGTTGACGTTATGGGGTTCCAGTTCTTACAAACAGTCATTGTGAGGAAAATTGTTGCTTATGGGGTGCGAAATATCAAAAGAAGATCAAAGGCTGCATGCCACAATGTCACTTCAATGAGAACGTCTATGCATCTGACCGTTCATATTTTGGTTTCCGAGCAATAACACAAGAAATATTTCATTGATTTTACATGAAGCTGTATAATAATGAAATACAGGCCAAGTTTGATTTCCATTAAAACCCAAACATTTACACAGGAGTTATGGCCCCTTTTTGACTTAGCTCACAGTGGGTGCATTTGTGTCCTCTTGACACATTGCTAGTTGGTCATTCTTTTATTCTAGTATTTTTAGACTATTGTTTTAAATTTTCTTCTTGCATTTAGTAGTATAGGTTTTTCAAATACTTCCATAAATTTTGAGATGTACAAATTTATTCTTTTATTATCAATGTTTTGTCATAATCAACAAATGAAGATAACCTCAGTGGATTTTCTGTCTATTTGTCACTAATGACATGAGGTTATTCTCTATCTAAACTTTATTGTGATTTCTGTTGCATTTTTCATCATTATCTAAGTCTGTAGCATTTCAGAATCAATGGGTTAGGGTATGTTTTGATTTGTCATATATTTGTCTTTCAGGTATAAGTAGACAGACTGGAATGTGCCCACAAGATATTACACAGGCTCTTCATCAGTTGAATATGATTGTCTATCAAAATGAAAAGTAAGTTTGTGAATAATTCAATTTACTGAAGTTCAAATGTTATTCTATTGATTTGCATGGTGACCTATGTTGTCTTCTTTGGTACTCACATACTTAGGGTAACTGGAATAAGGTGAATACATGTAACATTTATGTAAAAAACACAAATAAACAAAAATTTACAAACATATTCACACAAACTGATGTTATGATCGGGAGCGACGACACCGACATGTTTACATAATTACATGTCATTAATTTGAATAATGAGTTCGGAGAAGAAATGTCCAATCGGCTGAGAAATTAATAGGTGTTTTTTTAAGGAAAGGGCACGAAAATTTCTTTTGTTGTTTGACAACTTAGTTGGTTCTACATAGATGGTCACTTTACAGTTGAAAATCTATGTTTGGGAGTAAAATGCCATTTTTTGTGACAGTGTTTTTCTTTCTGGTATGTTTACCTTGTCCTGTCTTGTGAAATATAAGGCTGACAAGACCACTGGTCTAGCTGTCAAAAAAGTTAATGTTGAACCCTGTAATACACTAAAGTTAATTCATGGGACCATCATTTGTGCTTGGGATATTGAGTTGTAAACATGGAAAATTATATACAACTAATAACAAAAATTGACAGGGCTTTAAAACTCCTTGAGATAAGTTGGGTGCTTGTGATATCAATGCTCTTAATAACAAAATTTAACTGTGTTTGTATTTTATAGGGTAGTTATCATGGTCAACAGACAACTGGTGAATGAGCACATGGAGAAATTACGGTCAGGAAAAATGAAGAGATTACAGCTGAGCCCTGATGCTTTAAAATGGACACCACTTGTATCTAGTCAAAGTCTTTTGGAGGAGGAAAAAAATACAGAAAATGAGGTGGGTTTATTGTGCAGTTTTAGCATCTAAATCTTTTTAAACCTGTACCATTAGAAGACAAGAAAACCTGCATTTCAAAACATACATAAAAAGTGTATGTGTATCATTTCTTTTATTGACATGGAATTTGACCTCTTGACAATCTGTGTATAATCCTTGAGGAGAAAAATAAAAATTAAAACTTGTGTTGCTTTAAAGTTTGTTTGAATTGATTTTCAAATTTAATCTAGTGTTATAATTGTTTGCATTATTTTTTATTCTGTGATGGATATTATATATATTGTATAGAATAGATATATAAATTATATTAAATTTTTTTTTAGCTTCGTAAAATGTCAAAACTGGTTAGTAGCATGTCACATGAGTTTGGTAGCAGTCCTATCAAGAGTGAATTAGATGGATCATATCTGAGTCCTATAAAAGAGGTTGTTGAGGTAACTGACAGTACACCAGTGAAAACACCACCATCACCTAAACAGTTTAAATTTCCAGTAAGTCTTCCTCTGCTTTATGTGTTTGTGATGTATAATTTTACCCAAGATTCTTATAGCATTAACTTATGTTTACAATGATGCATTTTCTACCTGCAAAAATTGATCTTTCACTAATTTTTGTTACATCATTAGATAATATTTCATTGAACTTAAGGTTGATTGAATGCTGTTGTGTAATTATTATTATTCTCACAATTTCTCAGATATATTAGATGTTCAGTAATTTATTAATTAGTCATTTGAATTTCAGGTCCGTAAAAAGCGAGGACGTAAGAGAAAACAGAATTCAACATCATTGGTGCCAGATAATAGTAAACGTACAAAATATGATTCTGATGCTGAAGACGAAGGTAATAATTTATTACCTTTGACTTGTAACAATATTGTTCATGGTAGAAAATGATTTTTTAGAAAAAAACATTTGCAAGCTATTAAGTTTTTGAAATTGATTGAAAGGTAGCACATGATGTGATGTGAGAGTTCTGGACATTTCATGTATGCAGTTACATGCTACATTTTCAGATTTTAGCTCTTGTCCAGATTCAGAATTAATATACAGTCTGTATACTTGTAAATCTATATTAATAAGTTTCACATTGAGTGAAATTGATATCAGTTGTCCCAGGGCTTATTGTCAGTAGGAGGTTGTGGTATTGTTGCTAGATACCACAGTGAATGAAACCAGACATGTTCAACCTTAAGGTGTGCTGTGTTAAAACTAGTCATGCCTAATTCTTTCAGGACTCATTAATTAGTCCTTTTTTCAAATACAAATAAATGGCTGCATGAAACAAAAGTGTTCCATGGTTTGAGGAATAATATACTTGTGCATGCACTAATTATTAAGAAAGAATTTCTGTTTGAGTGGCACAATATTGATATGCATATATTCTTTGGTATGTTTCAGATTCAGATAATGATAGTGTTTTGGACAGTTCTAAGAATGATTCCTTTTTATCAAGTTCATCAGTAACAGATCTGTCTAAGAACAACTCAGTGTTTCCTCCTGCTTTAGTTCATCACAAGATAAGGGGTTTTCCTAAAGGACCTCTCATGGATAAGAAACTTCCTGTAGTGAAGAAGAAAAAGGTAGTTTGACTATTATATATAAAACAATATTAGGTGTGAAAGTGCTACAGTTTCTGTCCATTGTTTAATATGACTGTTAGATTTATTATGCAGTGGTACAATACAATCTTGTTTCAGATTGTTCCATTTCAATATAGCAAATTATGAAAATCTTAAGAATTAAAATTGTTTTTTTTAGCTCACATGTCACAAAGTGACAAAGTGAGCTATTAGGATCACTCTCCGTCCGGCGTCGTGCGGTGTGCGTCGTGCGTCAAACTTTTTGTTGTGACCACACTAGGGGCCACATTTTTGGCTCAATTTTAGCAAAACTGGGTCAGAACGTTAATATCAACAAAATCTCGGACGAGTTCGATATTGGGCCATTTGGGGTCAAAAACTAGGTCACCAGGGCCAAATAAGGGAAAACCTTGTGAACACTTCAGAAATCACTGTTTTGACTTTATCTTCATGAAACTTTGTCAGAATGTTTATTTTAATAATATGTAGGTCAAGTTTGATAATGGGTCATTTCTGTAGTAAAATTAGGTCACTTGGGCAAATTGCTGGAAAACCTTGTGAACACTCTAGAAGTCACTGTTTTGATTGGATGATCATGAAACCTTGTCAGAATGTTTGTCTTCATAATATCTTGGACGAGTTTGAACATGGGTCATCTTGGGTCAAAAACTAGGTCACTAGGTCAAATCTTATGAAAAACCATGTTAACACTGTAGATTTATTGGTTATTATTGGATCTTCACCAAACTTTGTCAAATCGTTTGTTTTAATCATATAATGGTCAAGTATAAATATGGGTCATCTGGGGTCAATAACTAGGTCACCAGGTCAAATCTTAGGAAAACTTTGTTAACACTGTAGATGTCACAGTTTTAATTGGATCTTCACCAAACCTTGTCAAAATGTTTGCCTCAATGATATGTGGGTCAAGGATGAACATGGGTCAGCCGGGTTCAAAAACTGGGTCACAAGGTCAAATCTTATGTAAAAATCTTGTAAAAGCTCTAAATGTCATGGTTTTGATTGGATCTTGGCCAAACCTTGTCAGATTGTTTGTCTTAATGATATTAAAGACAAGTTCAAATATGGGTCACCTAGGGTCAAAAACCAGGTCACAAGGTCAAATCTTAGGAAAACCTTATTAACACTGTAGATGTCAAATTTTGATCGTATCTTCACCAAACCTAGTCAGACTGTTTGTCTTAATGATATGTAAGACAAATTCGAACATAGGTCGTCTGGGGTCAAAAACTAGGTCACCGATTCAAAACAATGTTTTAATGAGTGAACAGTGATTGTCATGTGAGCGATATAGGGCCATCTTGGCCCTCTTGTTATGTTTAAAAAGACTCGAGACACAGTTTAAAATGAATTGTTGTGGCATTAAATCATAAGTCATTTATTAGAGTTAACAGAGTGTGATAAAGAAGTTGTGCACACTATCATTTTTATTTTAGATGAAATATTCAAGCAGAATGCAATCTTTATAAACAAAGGATTACTAAACGAACTTTTGATACAAGAAAGTACTATTCTTAAATTAATTGGTGCCATGTATTATTATTTTGCTTCTTTTTGTTTTATGCAACTCAGAGTATATAAATGTTTTGCAGCAATTTGGTCGAGGTCGTGGAAGAGGTCGTGGTCGGAGACCAGGCAGACCACCAAAGATAAAAACAAAGGAAAATGCACAAGATAATACATTGAATACCAGTAGAGATGAACAGATGAGTGACAAGGACGATGATTCAAATGAATTAAAGACTGATAATTCTCGTTATAGAGATCGTAGTGTTCCTAATGGAGAGCTTAACTTATCAAGTGATTCTTCTTCTTCTGATGATAGTGATAGTGACATTCCTGTAAAATCTATATCCCCGGCTAGAAGGAAAAGTGCTTCGAAAAACAACATTTTGCCTGTCTCTGATATTGCTTCAGATAATGAACACAATACAAGTGCTGAAATGGAGAAATCCCCTGATAAGACTGATAGAAGACTTGAAAATTGTGCTAATAAATTGTCAAGTCCTTCAAGTACTGAAGGTGTGCGTGAGAACTGTACACCTGAGGTACCACTTAATGTTCCTAGTCCGTTAAATGTACTGCCTGAATCAGGATCAGAGTGTATATCTGATTCTGTTAGTGACGATGTGCCTCCACTAACCCCACAGATACCAACACCTCACAGTGGTGACAGCTTGGACTGTTCTGAAAGTGTTGGTACACCAGTGAATGTTCAAAATGTGACCCAATGTGCTAATAATGAACAAAGTGAACTGCAGGCTAAGCAAACTGATCAAATGAAGGCTGAAGAACAGTTGCAGAATGAAATGTTTAACAAGAGTGATACAATAGCTGGCAGTTCTAGTAAAGATGAACTTGATGACACCTTAAATAGTGATGCTGAACAAATGATGGCTGATAGTAGTGCATTAGCTAGTAGTAGTATTGTTGCCGAGATGGAGCAACAAGACATGGAAAATGCTGATGCTGACTGTGATGAAATTGATAATAATTCAATGGGAGATATCCCTAGTGATGATACTGACTTAGAAGTGTTTGGTAATGATACATCAACACAAGAGGCATTGAAAGCAACCACGCAAGAGGCATTACAAGCTACTGAAAACTTAGAACAGGTAATAGCTGCTGAGATAGAGAACAGTCTGGAACAGAGAGAGGATAGTGCTGGTACTACTATGAATACTGATCCGATGGTTCAAGCTAGAGATGATAATATGACTATGGAAAATATTGCTAGTGTTGGAAGTGTGCATAGTCAACATAGTCACAGTATTCCTAGTGTGGAAGCTCCAATACAGCAACCAAGTCCACATCATCCTCATCCAAGTCCTCACAACATAGTTAGTCCACATCATCACCCCAGCCCACATCAGCCTGGACCAAGTCCACATCTTCCTAGCCCTCATCATACAGTCAGCCCTCACCACACCCTTAGTCCTCATCAGACTGTAAGTCCACAGTGTAATCAGATGAACACACAAATATTCTCAGCAAATCAGCAAATGAACAGTATGGGTAATACAAACATTAATACAAATACTAGATTTGGTAATGAAATTGATGTTAGTCAACTTGCTGGGTTAGAATCTCCGACATCTATGAGTAGTTCAGAGCTACAAAATACACCTGGGGATGGTTCTATGCCCCAGCAGCATAGGCAGCAACAGATGGGACCCACTTCATTCTCTGACTGTGCTCAGCAGCAGCAGCAACAGCAGCAGCAACAACAACAGCAACAACAACAACAAACTTTCTGTAATAACTTACAATTTAATAACAACCAGGTGCCATTGTCATATAACTGTGGTACTGGTGGTACTTCCTACATGGACACTGTAAATTCCGCTGTGATCTCAAATACTGGAACTTACATGCCTCTTGTTAGCACAACTCAAATGAACTTTATGGCTGCTACTCCTAATCCTGGTTTTGCCCAGGTTTTAATTCAACAACCTCATCAGAATCAAACACAGAGAATTACTCAAAATGCAACACCTTGTCCAGCAAATGTAAGACAGGGCAACCCCGGTAACTTCACACAAAATAGTTGTAGTCTGGCTAAATTGCAGCAGTTAACCAATGGAATCATGGATATTATGCCAGAAAACCAAATGACTCCACCTCCTCAATTGACTCCACCTCCACCAGTTAGTATGCCTACGCCTACATCACTGATGAGGACAATGCAAACACCCAATCCTACTCAGCAGGCCCTTCAGCAGCAACAGCAACAGCAGCAACAACAATTTCAACAACAGAGACAGTTTCAGAGACAGAAATCGAATTCTGGTGGTTCAAATTCTAGTAAGAAAAATGCTAACATTGCTATCAGTCCAAGTCCAAGTGTTACTTTTAATCACAATATGGCAATTCAACCAAATACTAACATGATTCCAAGGTATAACATCATGGATAGCTATAGAATGCAACAACCAATGAGTTATATTGCAACAAACCCGAGTTTCATAAATCAGCTTCGCCAACCAATGCAGATGGGATTCAACATGAGCCCAATGAATCCTATGACTCCGATGAATCCGCAACAACATTTTCAGCAACATATGCAACCCCCTCAGTCTAACACTGTATACACGTCATACAGTTATATCAATGGTGCAGGTCTTCAGAATACATTGAATATGAACATGAGGCGATAAAAAGACAAGTGTATTGTATGCTTGCATTAAGTGTGGCAATAATAAAGTGCAGTTTTAAAGTTTTCACAGCTTGATCTTGTGAGTGCTTTATAAATTATATAGAACTGATTATTCATGATATGGGCTGGTCTCCAATTGTGTTGTATAAATTTACATCTCACTTTAAAAGAATCCTAGATTTTTTTAATCAAGTATACTTTGAGTAGTAGGCTTCTGTAGTAATTGGTGTTTATTTCTGTATAGTTGTCTTGAAATGATAAATGTTATAGAACCATAAATGGCACAATATTTTTTTCAAATGACTGTAATTTGTTAGTATTGGGTATGTTTTTAACAGATTTTGAACAGACAGAATATTTTCATGCATTTTTTAAGGTCTTAATATTTTTTAAGAAAATTTGGTTGTCAGTGTTTACTTTCAAGTTGGTGATGCCTCTGAAATTTAGTGGTACTACATGTTATATTTATGGAAGCCCATTACTAATGTGCTGCAATTTCTAGTCGGTTCCCATAGGATAATCATCTCCCATCTTTCCTGTTTCACAATGTCTTAAGTATTAGATTTTGTTGTATTTCTATTGGTTGCCTTGTGTATATATTTGTTAATATGTGTAAATTTTGCTCGACCAACATCCAACTGGTGTAGATGAAATATTTCATAATTATTACTGTTGTCAAGCCTCATTCCATGCAAGAATTGTACATTAATGTGAGGGACTGTTCTGTATAATGTAAGTATATATTCACTTGGTTGTTGATTGTAGAACATGTGATATGCCAGATTTAGATTTTTCTATTCTAATTTAATAGTTTTTTTGTTTGTTTTATAGTTGATACAGTAATTTAAGTAATGTGCACGAAAGGTTAGTAAATATCTGACAGAAGTAACTCATTGTTTTATGTTGTTTTATGCACACACCGAATGGTAACATTCATTTAAAATTACACACATTGTTGAATCTCGTGTTTTAGATCTTTTATTTTGTAAGGCAGTCACTATTTTGAAGAGAGTATGTTTGTATGATTTTATATTCTTACCATTTCTATCATTCATACCACCTTCTTTCATGATCATATTTGTCATTTGTATATACAGTGTAATGAACTCCCATTGTGGATTGCGCATTTACTATTTAATTAAAGAATACTTTGTTGAATTTTAAACTTGCTGTTACATTATTATTTATTACGGATCGTGCCATGTTTTTATACCTCAGGAGCAAGAATATTTCATTTAGCACATGGTCAAGTGCAAGCATGTTTGGGAAAAAAGCAACTGATACTGACCCAAAACATTCCCATCTTTATTTATTGTTATCTTTACAGACAACCATCCCACTCCAGCTAACACAACAACCCATTGGTAAACATGTCTTTTTAGGTTATCATTTAAGTCAGATTATAAGATTCATTGAAGCAAAACATATTACAGGAAATAATTGTAATGATTACTGCTAACCAATGAATTATTTGATAAATGACGAGCACAGTGAGCCCAAAGTCCCTACTGGGTAATTAATCAGTGTTGCTCCAGTTAAGTTTTTTTCTGCCAGTGGGACAGCTGTTTATCTCCAGTCTTGTAATAATTTTGCACCAGATACTAAATCAGTTCGTCAAGATTTCCATACATGTAAGAGAAAACAGTTTGGTTTTATCAGTATATGCCTTAGGGGTATATTGCTTAGGAATGTGTTGTACTATATTCTGTTGTGAATAAAAAGTCCACTGAAGTCAGTTGCTCTGAGTAACCTATTTGACTTCAACATTTTATGATTTTCAAAGTCTGAGTAAAAATTGAATAACATAAATAAATTTAGGATTGTTATACCCCTGCAAACGAAGTTTGAGAGGAGGTATATTGGAGTCACTGTATGTCTGTCCGTTCGCATTAAGTTTGTGAAGCAAACTACTTCCATGTTTTTAAGCTATTGTAATGAAACTTGAAATGTGTTATCACCATGAAGTGTGGATGTGCAAGACACAATTTTCATGCCCAGCGATTCACTCATTGCAGAGGTATGTCCCCCTGAACGTGGCCGTATAATGTACTATTGCAGTATTAGTGTCAAAGAGGCGGCGGGGGCATTAGTCACCTCTGTGACTGCTCTAGTTTTAATTGATGAAGAAATCCTGTCCTGTTATAACTAGACAAAGTAGACATGATACATATACCAAATTAGATAACCAGTCTGAATATTTAGACACCATCGAGAAGGTTTAAATTTCATAAAGTCATACTATTGGCTCAATTTGAACAGCTTTTGTTCAGCTTTCTGCATTTGTTTTTTAAGTACATGTATTTTTGTTTGTTGAAACCAAAGCAGATTGCTACAGATCCAATTTAAATTAAGATTCACTTTTAAGTTTCTTTTACTTACACAACCACTTCCTTCAAATATGAAGGGTTTATTTCTAATAAAAAAGAAAACCAGAAGCCTAGGGCCAACGTGTCAAGTGATGAAGATGTTGTATTATGAACTTTTGTTTAGTATATCATAGGTATGACTAGCTGTTTCATTGTGAACATTGGTTCCAATTTGTTTCAAAATCTCCCATCTTGTGACAACAGTAATAGGGACAAGCCTATTTCCGATGGAAATAACTCAACAAACCTCTATTGTGGTGACTGTGTTAAGCTAACCAAATGCAGGGTTGACAAAAACAACATTTCTTGATACACAATAATAAAAACTTGTACTGTTTATTTTCTAGCCTTTCAAGTAGTCTATGAAGTACATACATGTACTATCCACACAATGACCTGATGGTTAATCAGTTGAGTCAAAGTATTTCACACAATCATAAACATAGTTGAAAGTCAATAAAATAATACAATCCAAAACATAAAAAATACAAATTAATAACCACAATATACACAAAACAACTCAAAACGGAGCACCAATGATCATGATCTGCCCAAAGCAGTACTTGACCATGAATAATAACTAAGGACAGAACCAATCCCAACACTGGCATATAACTAAATAAAACACTTGACAATAATCCAGTAAAGAATAATAAAGCCTTACCTGATATAATCTATGTAACATTAGTGACCCCATAGGACAGGGCAAATTTGTATTATTTTGGTAGAGGACCATCAAAGGATCAATGCTGTGAAGAATGATTGAAATTTGCTCAGTGGTATCAGAGATTGCATTTTAAACAATTGAGAGTTGACAACACAAGACAATAAACAGGGTGATCACTAAAGCTTACCATGAGCAGTTCATGATCAGGTGAGCTAACACAACACAACAATTCTTTATTGTACATAAAACAAAGACTGCAGCAATGTTATCTCAAACCAAACATTCCAGGTCTGGTAAACAACTTTTAAGACAATGTTATAACAATTTGTTTGGTTTCATCTAGTTTTAAAGCTGTATTTAAAACAGTAATTGAAAAAGAAATCACAGTTGTCTCCATACATCAGCTGTAAAGTTAATACTGATTTATATCTAAATTTAAACACAATCTGTATAAGAATACTAGGAGTTCTTGGATTAATGGATAGGAGGTTTCACAGTATCCAGTGCATTTTTAATATCCTCAAGGTTAACACGATCACCTATAACTTTCTCATGGTGCTGAAACAAGATGCCTTGTTGTCCAGGTCCAACCACAAATACAGCTGAAAAGAATTTTCTTCAAGCATGAATATGAAAACAGTTTCATTAGTCATAAATGTATGACAAACAAGAGTGCCAGATTCACATAGAATGTGTCCCTCAGAAGTTAAATTCATACATATTTTAGGGTATTACGCCTATTAACTTTAATGAAGTTCCAATAGTGTTGCAGTGTAAGAGCAAACATCTTTCACTATGCCGTTTATCTTTGCAGGTAATCCCATAACACTAACATTTTTACGGAAGTTTATGGTTTGCACTAAAATTATGTATAAACGGTTTGCACTAAAATTATTTAATGTAACAAAGTTGATTGATAAAATACCAAGTCGTGGTTATACCTTCTAAAGTACCTGTCAGGTAGTTATGCGAACTTACAAAAAATTGACAACTAGTGTATTAAAGATGTAACATATTAAACTGTCACCACAATTACAATCTGTTCAATAATCTGTCATAAAATCCCATAAATGGACAGATTTTACGTTTCAATTGTTTCTTAAATGATGGGACGTGTTTATTCCAAATCAAAACACAGTGGTCATAATTGTAAAACAAACATTTTTATTGAGTTCAATAACTTACCTCCCAAAAGTCTACCTTCTCCGGCAGTATTACCTGGGGTACCTTTACGGATTTCTTTTATGATATTTACAATGGTTTCAAAATTAAAGATTCCAGGTATATTCATCCAACGCTCCTGGGGGCCATAGAAATGGCGCTGAAATATAATATTATGTAATATCAAAATAGTGACATCAGAACACTAAATCATAAACAAAAGATCAAATAGAATAGATCAAAAGACACATACAATCAAAAGTATCAACTAATTGAATCTAACGTTGATATCTTCGATTAACATAATTGATATGTAACAGGGGTGACAACATTCCGGATTTATCTGTCCTGAAAGAGCTGAGGAAAATAAAGTTTTTTGATGGAAATGTCTCAAGAAATGGCGAAGTTATGGTCAATTTAATATGTTCTAAATATTTTTCTTTTTAAAAAAACTGAGTTAAATATGGAAACAATGTGGTTGTCAAAATTGGTTGGCCGTGTATGATTTTCAGGATTTTTAATTTGGCTCTATTGACACACTTGATGTAAGTTGTAACTGTTTGATATGTTAGTGTTTTTAACTGGATGTGAAGATTAGAATAGTCTAGCATCTGTTCCTGAAATAGGCCCAAATGCAGTTTACATATATTACAACCATATAATATTACATCCCATGGAAATTTGGATTCGATGGTGTTCCATGAACAATTCATTTTTATTATTTTTGTAATGTAGAAATTACTAAGTAGATACTGTCACAAACCTCAATATCCAAATAAACGTCACCTTTAATGAAAGGTTTGAAATCTTGAGCACCAAGTTCCTCATGGACCACAGCATGAAGGCGAATACCTCGGGCGTCCATCTCTGGTAAAAGAGAGGACAAGCCCTGGGCCTCCTGTATTTACAATATAAACAATTTACAGTAAGTTACAATGAATGTGCATAATGAATAAGTGTGTACAAAATAGTCTATGAAATTATCATAATGATAAATGATTTGTGAAATAGCATACAGAGATTGTCCAAACAGAATAAAGGTCTATAATCACGTAATACATGTATATTGTTTTCATACCACAGGGTCTAGAAAAATGTTGGCGTCGAGTTCAACGGTAAGTCGTTTTTTTTCGTCTAAAGTTTAAATGTTTTGAGTTTTTCATGTAGCCCATGTTCCAGCCAACGATTTTAGACCCTGCAGAGAAATTCGAAAAAATAATAATGAAAAGTCTGTCCACTTCTAAATTCTCTGCAGAGTCTATTGACAAACTCGAAACTTTAAACTTTCTATGAAAAAGAGATTTACCTTCGACCTCATTGGTGCCGCTATTTTTCTAGATCCTGTAGGATCAATCATTATCAAAACAATATATCATGTGATTATAGGCCGTGAGAATATCAAAAAGAATGTCTAAAGAAGTATGAAATTGCAGGCTAGTTCAGAACACTACTGGCTACAATTTTCAGCAAAAAATGCAGTTTAAATAGTTTTAACACATTAGCAATACTCACACTGTGGAAATATTTTTTATGAACCAGAGCTTTCAATCAATATTGTTGTCATCATATTATATCATAGTAAATTTAAAAGATGAATTTAAACAAATCACTTATAACAGAGTACATACCGCCCTACACAAAGATCACCCAGGTCTACGTACTGCCATTACAACAGCTCCATTTTTCTCCCATAAATCCTTGGCCTATAAAATAGCATAAATATTTACAGTAAAACTCCTCCATTACAGACAGTTCTGGTTCCTGTTAGAGTCCTTAATGGTGGGAATGTTTATGTAGTCAGTGTATTGGTGAGTCCATATTTGTTAAATCACATGACCACTACTTAAAAAGTGTCAATCATGGTGGTAATGACTTCATTAATTTTATACATACATGCAAAATTGTTTAACTAGTTCCTGTTCCATGTTGTACTGCAAGACTAGGTAAGTTCAAATTCAGTTAAATCTTTTATAAAAGAATATTAAATACATGTGTGTATACAAACATGGGAAAAAATAGAAAATTTAAATTACTGTGAAATTTCTCTTTTGTCCATCTAATGTCTGTAATTTAGCAGCTGAGAGATAATCAAGGGAAGCATTCATTGGTTTGGCAACCAAGCGTGGTGCAATGTTACAGATGAAAGCAGCTCCAGCAGCCACACCTGCTGCTCCAAGGAATAACCTAGAAACGGGCATCACTGCACCACTGAGTGTATAACACACAGCCTAAAATACAGAAAGAAATGATGACTGGTAATATCAGTATATCAGTAAGTACTATGCTTACATGGCCAATCCACCCACCACATCAAAAACTCAGTCAGTATGCAATGTGGACAAGAAGAGAAAATGCTTTAGGGCAAGGAATAATGTTCTCGAAATATATGATTGAAATAAAGATGGCCATAACAAATATAATTATACAAGGAAGAGTTACGATTCCTGCACCCTGCACTTTTACTCATTGCCAGCAAACTTTACTTCAAGTTTCATATAAATATCTTGTGTAGTTTTTGAGCATGCTCAAGAAAATATTTATTATCAAAATTTAACAAAGGGCAATTAAAAAATAGATACAGTTGAGTAATGAATCCAGTGCTCTACACTTAACTCGTTGCCTTAAAAGTCGGTTTCAAGTTTTGTATGAATATTTTGAGTTGTTTCATAGTATAATGACCAAGAAAATCTTTTTCCTTGAAATGAAACAAACAAACAAAAATGGGCAATACAGAAGTTGTCCATATTTGTGTCAATTTTGAACACAGTCCTCAACTTCAACATTGTAAAATTTCCTCCTCCATGTTTGTTTATAAGGCTACTGTGTAGTACAAAGTACTTTGTGTAATTAGAATGTTTGTGAAGACGAGATACTTTTTCAACTTGGTCCCGTCCCGTACAGGCTGAGAGGATGGCCCTTCCGAATTTGTTCATGAAATCAGCCAACCGAAAAGCCGACTTAGTAGGGCTATTTGTGTAATGTAAACAAACATGGAGGAAATTCTACAATGTGAAAGTTGATGATTGAGTTCAAAATTTAAAACAAATATGGAATATTATTTAGATCTGTGAATTTTTTAATTTTTTTTTTAAACCTTCAATGACATATTGAAGCAAATGTTGGACATAGTAGTGAAAATTAATTTTGATTTTAGATCTATTCTAGAATTATTCAGACAAACAAAATTAACATTAGTTCAAGTGAGAAATATAGATTTATAATTGTTAATCATCAAATATTATTTTATTGATACAGAAATGTTCATTTATTCATATGCTATTGATAACAACTCAAAAGTTCCAGGTGCCCATTTAGTGCTCTGTTACACTCACCTTAAACAATGTCATTCACAAATGTGAGGTCATGCATTTTTTTACTTGAATAAAACTTGATAAATATTGGTAATAATCAGGGACTCTGTATTACAAGTACAAGTATTACAACATTGTTATCATATTGTATCCATGGTAATATCTACAAGCACAGAAATCGGAAATTGTACAATGTATCACCCAAGACAAATGTGGTTACGTTCTGACCATAGCCCTACTAATTCAGCTTTTCATTTGGTCGATTTTGTGAATGAATTCTGAAGGGCCATCCTCTCAGCCTAACTAATTAAGATCCACATATTTACATGCGGAAATTCAAATTTACGTAAAAATTCTTTAATAACTTGTCCACATGCATGGATACAGCCCATTAATTGACATTGAACAAAGTCAATAAGCCGTATCCCTGTGAACTTGTCCAACTTACTTAATTCAATAGAAATAACAATATATAATCTGTGTGAATGTGCTTTAAAATTCTGTGTTAAATGTCAAATTTGAAATATTAAAACTTAAATTTTACGTTGCATGTATATATTATAATAAATAACCAGTATCAACAGACTTTAGCCACATCCAATTCCAAGTCTAATCAGTTGGACTCATCTATAGTCCAACTAGACTCATCTATAGAAAAAACAATAATAGTCAGGCCTCAGGGTACCCACATTTGTCTAGGAGGATAAAATTTCTGATTCCTTTGCTACAAATTAAAGGTCAAGATGACAAAATTTGTTTCCACAATGAGTCAATAAGCATTTATTGTCAATATATTTTACCTTTAAATCTTTAAACAATGAAACTCAATTAAAACTGTCATAATCGAAAATGCAATGTCATATTCGCATTTTAGCTATACCGGTCAATATATCTCATACCCAAAGGTTACTGAGCCGGCTGCAGAGTGGTACCGGCTCAACACAAATGTTTAGCAGTTTAGAACAAGCAACATTATAAACAGAGTAATTGACATGATACATCAAATGCTGCATGTATTAAATTATACATATAACACCATACCTTGTTGTGTTAAAATGGTTTATGTAAGTTTTAGCTGTAGTAATGTCAAGGTAAATATTACATGTATACTATAGATTGATATGCAATATCCATCCCTCACCGTTTCAGCTATCTCGGACATTCATTAGTGAATAATAAAATCCGAGATATACCAACTGTAGAACGTCACGACTAAAAACCGTTACCCGTCTATAGATATTTAGAAATTTGACAAATTCACTCAAAATATACATAAAAGATGTACAGTAAAAAAAATGGATTAAAAATATATAATTAATTGTACTGATTAAAAAAATGGCTAAAATATATTTAATTATTCTAAAAATATATTGAGTAAAAAATATATGTTGTATAATAATTAAGTGCTCATGATGGAAAATCGAAACAAGAATCAGATTGTGCTCAAGGTGAATCATTGTGACTGCCTGATGTCCGTCGTCCGTTTTTTTAAGAATCAATCGTGATAAATTTTTAATCAAGTATATTTTTGTTTTACTTAACAATCAGTCTTTTTTTAACAAATATTTATTTCTAGAACATAAATATATCTTTATTGAATGAATACAAATGTATATATTTGATGTAGAATGATTGCAACGTTTGTCATGCCATAATTAAATAACCATTCGAGTGTAAGATTTCGATGATAAAATTATTTTATCTCCATTCCTAAGCCTATGTCGTTTTGTAGGCTGACTCTTAATTTTTTTTTATAATTTTACTACATAATGTAGTAAGATGGAAGCGTACGAATTTTAAGCTTTGATCTCGGATAACAGAACTTGGTTAATATTAAGGTATCCCTGTAAGAAACTGGAAAGTTTAAAATAGTTTACTTGATTACATGTAATTAATGTCACATGACGTAGATACTCTAGTTACCTGGTTAACTCGTACCTGAATGTGGTCAACTAGTATTCGATTTTAGACAACTCGTATTTCCTGGTCAACTCGTGCCTTGGCTTACATGTTTAAATTTATTGATCTCCTCTTCTCACGCTGATTTTCATTCAGTCAGTGCATCTATACAAAGTCAGTACATAGATCGACCAATAATAAAAACAATATTAAGATAACAATTAATTAATGTATATCAAGTTTAATTCCATCGAAACTATGTCCGTACGTGGTATTTCGAACGGACATAATTGTGCTGAATTTAAAATTCAGTACATTTGTATTAAGTAATCACGGTTAGAATCGGGAGCAACTCATATGCAAAAATGCTCTGTATATGTTCGGTAGGACAGACTGCAGAGATTAATCATACTTAACGACAGGAAGTTGGACTGGTTTGTTTAATATCAACCCGCGAAAAATTATAAGAAAGTGGCATCAGCTATATATAGTGGTCGCTTCGGTTGATATCAAGGTTGATCATGTATATAATGGCCATGGATGGCTTGTGTATGCTAAATATTGTGTGTCTGTCTTTCACGAAATATGTATGTTTTGCATTGTATATAAAGAAATAGCATAAAAACACATGTGCAGTTATTCGAAACTTTTTATTAACGAAAGGATTGGTTATATCTTATAGACTTTCAAACAGTCTATGAAGTACATACATGTACTATCCACACAATGACCTGATGGTTGATCAGTTGAGTCAAAGTATTTCACACAATCATAAACATATTTGAAAGTCAATAAAATAATACAATCCAAAACATAAATATATCCATTAAAAACCACAATACAAGTAAGAAACACAAAATATACATTTTTTGTACAAAAATAACAAAATACAAATGTACAGTAAAAATACGATATAAGAAATTTAGTTCGTCACAATCACAGTTACCGAAAGAAAGAAACTCAACTCATTTGATACAGCAATAATTAATCGTTACTAATAACTTACTGTATGGATTTTAAAACATAAAATAAATATATGAGATCAAAGCAGTATTAACAAAGAATAGTAAACAATACTTTCACCACAATCGGAGCATATCAAATTATATCATGTTACATTTGTATATACAGTACATCCACATACATTTTGTATACTTTGTATAAATATATATGTGGATATAATGTTACAGGTACTTAGTATGATACAAAAACATGTACATGAAGCATTGTGATCAATTCAATTAGAAATTTAAAGTTTGTAAAAATCAACGTGTGCCTTGCTTATGATTTACTGCTATCGATGAACAACAAGCGGAAATACAATGTATACATAATTTTTAAATCTACGGTAGAGATTATTCTGTTGGTTGTCTCACTATATTTAAGGCGTTTCTTATATCATCAAGTTTGACACGATCTCCGATTACTGTTTCATGGTGTTGATACACAATACCTTGATGACCAGGTGCGATCACAAAAACAGCTGAAACGAGAGATATCAACAATAAGTGATCGATTCTTATAAAGGAATAGTATTATGCAAAAAAGATAAGATGCTTGAATCTTGTATTGGCCCTCCTTCTCAGCCAATCAAGATGCTTGAATCTCGTATTGGCTCATTTTTCTCGTATTGGCCCGGTTAACCTCTATATCGTCATAGTCTCTCTCATATAACACTGGGCATTTAGCAATTATCACTACCGATAGATATTATTTAGTCAGGACGGTTGTTTGTAGATAAGGAACATGTAGGTTGTAAGTGTGTTATACGTATCTGATACATGGTTTACCATTTTAAATTAGAAGTAGGCCTACATGTATTATTTGTTACCAATACTAATGTGAATAATACTCAATTTTATAAAAGCAAATACACGTCATAAGCTTAAACACCACAATAACTGAAAACATACTTGTATATTTCACATTTGACAATTGCACTTTTGATACATGCATACTAGCTTATATTTAAAATGCAGTAAAACAAACACAAGTTAACGTTACCACAATTAAGGATGTCATCACGTGAAAGTTTTATCATGCTGTGTTATGAATCATGATAAACGATCTACAACATAACGTATACTGAAATGCTTAATGATGAACTGAATTGGCCCAGCTTTTTTTTCATTTTGTCACTTTGTTGGCACGACAACCAAACCATATGATAGCAACGCGAGAATGCAAAGATTAAGCCGACCTTTAAGATCAATTATCACACAGGTAGTATTTACATAAGTGGAGTGTCTATTGATAATTCAATGTCTCAATAATCATAACATAATCCTTCACTAGCAACTGTGATATATGGTACATGTATATTGAATTTACCCCACCCACTTTGAAAATATGTGAATACATTTGTACATGTACGTTGTGTAACGATTGTGATACCAATGCCGTAATCTTGCTATATTTTCACCTGGTTGTAGCCAGTTTAGAATGAACGTAATGCACACAAACTAGGGGAGGATGCGTCGGTGGTTAACACAACCTGTTGCTTGGAAGGTATATATACCCCTAGCTTTTAACTAAGATGTCATTTTTGGATATAGTTATCAATTCAAATTGATGTTACAACATGTTATCTTGTTTTTTGATATACATGTATAACTAATCAATGGACCTTTTTTGCGCAAGTGAGGTCCACTGGGACTGTACGTTCTATGATAAGGATTTTTTAATCATATTAACGTCATACACACAAAAATAATATATCTACATTCCCATGACTACAAGCCACCCACCATGCTTATAACTGGTGCATGCATTAATTAGTGAACATCGGCAAAACGGAAATTACCTATAAGATCGGACTCAAACGAAACCTTTTAAATGTCAAAACATGGTGTTACAAATAATTAAAACTACTGCACAAGACGCATATTTATTTTATTTTATCTCCTTTAACGGGACAAAAGTTCTAAAATGTCATAAGTGAATCTTTATTTGCAACCTATAAATTGCTATCCATTTTTAGTCTGAAATGTGACAAAACCCCTTTTCATCAATTTTTTTACATAGAACATGTTGTAAATTTTGGACCGTTTTAACTACATGTACTTCATACAATTGCAAATATTGTCCAAGATTGATAGTGATTTTGTAGTATTTTTTACCAATTTAAGATTTTCTATCAAGTTTTGAATTATTTCCCTGTGTTATCTATTATAATTTTTTATATACATGTAGAGTTATCTTCGGCAACATCAATTCATCCAGCTACATGAATATCATTTCAAAATCGTCCAATATGCTTGATAATTTAATTGCTTATAATTCAAATCGGTTCATATATCAGATTAATTTATGCATGCTTCAGCAGGTACGTACTTTGTTGTAAAAGATTTGTACTATATTTGAAATGTATCCCATATATTGACGACAAGTATAGTTATGTTCAATATATTCACCTCCTAAAAGTCTTCCTTCTCCTGCATAGTTACCAGGGGTACCTTTACGGATCTCTTTAATAATATGTCCAAGTGTTCCAATACTAAATATACCCGGAATGCTCATCCAACGTTCTTGTGGACCATAGAAATGGCGCTGAAAAGTACAATCATTGAATGAAAACTACTCATATATTTTCTTTAGAAACGAGAGTGATTTAATGCTTGAATTTGGTAATTTTATTACGTTCTTGTCTGTCTTATTTGGTAAATGTGATTTCTGAAAGGACACGGGTAAACATATGAAGAACATTTTACCAAAAAGTACATCCGTATTTTTTTCACACAATACAGTTCAATATCTCTACTTTATGGAATGAACAATAACTAAGGAAAAAAGAGAGAACCAAGATCTCTATAATATGTTTACCCATGTCCTTTATATAGCTCAAATGATCCAATATCCTTAATCAATATTTTATCATATTGTGTATAGGTACCAAATATTACAAGATAATTCTCATCAAACTAAATGTATTATAACAAATGTGTTACCATACTTAACTAATCAAACATACTCAAATAACCAAACTAATGAGATTACAAAGCATCATAAATTTAACCTCATTGTCCAAGTAAACTTCTCCTTTAATGAAAGCTTTGAACTCTTCAGCACCAAGTTCCTCATGGACCACAGCATGAAGGCGGATACCTCGGGCGTCCATCTCTGGTAAAAGAGAGGACAATCCCTGGGCCTCCTGCATTTACAATATAAACAATTCAACACAGCATTTTGAGTGATAATCTATCATCATACATTGATTACTAATTAATGTTATACATTTAGATATATCAGTATATATAGGATGAACCGCTGTACCATTCTCGTGATTGTTTATAAGTATTGATAAAACTTTAAACATATTCTCCTGGTCAGGTACATCATATTTTAAAGAAGAATGTTCCCAACCACACCACATACATTGTAATTAGTTATACATGCTGAACAACAATGTCTGCTACTCAGATCAATGGGGCTTTGTAAAATATTTAAAAAAAGGAGACATTAATAACCAGCTATGATATTTTGTAAGTATAATTCACATACATTTATTTAAAGAGACAACATGGGAGAAAAACAGAACAGAAGCCGAAATTTATAAATTTACAATAAAATTGGAATTTTATAGATGGTTGAAACTGTACAAAAAGGACGACGAACACTCCAACAGGAAGTCGCGGAAAAAATGTTCATGAAAGAGGAAATCGGAATCTTAACTAAATACATGTATGTACATACCGCCCTACACAAAGATCATCCGGGCCTACGTACTACCATCACAACAGCTCCATTATTCTGCCATAAATCACTGGCCTAGAAACGAAATATACTGGGTATATATACAATCTTTCTGGCAAACTAATCCCACCATCCATGGTGTTCCGAAGGTTGTACGTGTTGATGAACAACAAGAGCAATAGATCTACATTACTGTTATGAGACCAGAAGATTACTAACTACAAAGTACTATTAAATACTTAGTAAAGTAAGCATGTATTGATGATTTTAAACAGAATGGATATAGTCCTAATCTTTATTCTATTTATTATCTCCACACCTAAATAGTACTGAAAAGGAACGTCGAAACTTAGTATTTTAAAACGATGAAAACATGGCGGGTAAATTTTAGTCATGTAGATTAACAAACAATTAACTTACATCGAAGCTCCTCTTCTCTCCGTCAAGTGTTTGTAGTTTAGCTGCCGAGAGATACTCCAGTGTAGCAGTCGTTGGTTTGGCGACCAACCATGGTGAACAGTTACAAATGAGGACAGCAAGAACAACTATGGAAACACCACTTGCTACGAGAATCCATTCGTACGTGTACATCCCCATGAAAAACAAATCTATATGTGTAGTTTCTTATACCCCATATTACAAACAGACAAGTATTCGTTATCAGTCATGTATGTAGTATGAATAACCTAGTCACATTAATATGGACGATATTTACAGTATCTCACCGGAGTGTTATCTCGTCCATAGATTGGTGAAACCAGTACGTTATACTTAATGTAATGATTATAGGTCATCATCAAAGGTAAATGACGCAGTATAATTAGCATACTACTTTTTTTCTGATTACAAAAAATGGATGAACTGAGTGCAGTCATTACAAAGTGGATACTCGGGTCTAAGTGACACCGTATTCCGATATTGATAGTATTCCATGATGTAAGTTACATTGAACAAACGTTAACTTGCATTATCGTACTGGGAAATCATGCAGTCCAGACAATTGAATAATTAATGCATGAATGTTTTTTTGTATCCATCATTACGTTGTTATTATTTTTGTACAACTGTTTTTGTTGGTAAAATAGCAACTTTTGTGATTTTCTTTCAAGTTCTCTCACATACATCTTTGTGGCCATTGTCTCAGCTTATTCTAGATTCTTGTACAATAAGAAATATAGAGCCATTAATTGTATAAGTTTTACAACTTAGTGAAACACTTGAAATCGTTCGTACATTACATAGGAGGCATAAGATGAAAACAAACGTAAAAGTGTGACGAAATGCTTCACTACTGTATATTTTAGAACGTTTTCTTACACTCGTTAATTGCGTCATTTCAAGATGTGGACGAGTGTTTCGTTGAAATTAGCAAATTGAAAGTGTTGGTTTGGGTAAGGCGTAGTGCAAACACAATTTTTATTTTTTATATACATACATGTATTTAGGTTTTAAGGTAGTCTTGACATACGTACATTAATTTAGCGATTTTGTAAACAAATACTATGACAAGACAGAGAAATATTACAACTGAACTATATATTTTCACAAAATATCGCTGAAGTTTAATAATTACTACGATTTGGCGGATCTTTCGTAGACTTTTTAAACACAATTTGTTCACACGGATGGACAAAATGATACTGTGCTGTTCCAGTGTCATTCTTAATCATTTAATACTTTTCAGTTCAGTTCACAACCTCCCACAGCTTTTTATCAAGCAATTTGTGTACGTTTTCGAGTATTATGTCAATTACCTAAAGTGAACAGAAAGGTCTCTCATCGTACATGTAATCAACTGTACAATATCAAAATTAGTATACACTTTCTGTCTCGTTAGTTCAGTTTGTATGGGACCGAAGACGTCTAGATAGACCATTATATATGTGGCAGGAATAGTAGTCAAAGGTCATTGATTATATATGAGTGGCCAGAATGGTGATGACTGGTTACACATTGAGGCAGAAATGATAACGAAAGATCATATGTGAGGCAGAAAATGGTGATGAAAGGTCATAGACGCAAGTGATGCAAGAATACTGATGAAATGCCATATATGTACATAACTAAGTACATGTAACACGAATTGCGCATGTGTCACACGCATTTTCAGTCTGAACTTTTAAAGTATCTATAAAACAAGTTGTTTTCCAATGGTATTTTTCATTTATAAATGAATTACATAGACTTTAGAATTTTGATAGCCTTGTCACTAGCTATCAGGTATCTCTCTGAAAAGCCTCTAAATACCAATATTTCAGAAGCTTATCTATATTTGTAACAAAAGGGCCATGGCGACCCTATAGCACTCAACAGAAAAAAGACCTTTCGAGATGAACATTTTTCACTTTTCCTATATATGAGCCTATATAAATCAAGTGACCCCCGGGGCGGGGCCAATCTTGACCCCAGGGTCATCATTTGAACAAACTTGGTAGAGGTCCACTAGACAGTGCTACATACCAAATTATGAAATATCTCAGCTCTAGATCCTGTGGTTTTGGACAAGCAGCTTTTTTAAGTTTTTCCTATTAGTTGCCATAGCAACCAGTTTTTTATGAAATTTAATTTTTTGAACAACTTGGTAAGGGGATCACCAAAGGATCATTCCAGCAAAGTTTGGTTGCAATTGGCATAGTAATGTAGAAGACTTTGTATTAAGTAACAAGAGGGCCAAGAT